>CM060832.1:89317500-89925000 GCA_030762175.1 Metallyticus violacea | reverse complement strand
CTACAGTTCGATTTATTAATGCCAACTCAGTAAAACAAAAAACATTTTTCCATTCTGAACAACGTGTTTATTAAAATGTATCGTTGCTTAGACAGATATTGTTACAGAATTTACAAAATGAGATCAGAGCTTTTGACTGAATCCGCAAAAACAATTGCTTGATTGAAAACACATTAAATTAGTTCAATTTACAATTACTGAAAACACAGGACAGTGGTCAGTGATGCGTGCTCAGGAAATATATAGTATAGGTATAGAGTTGGCTACACTAATGCACATCGCATGATAAAACGGATTTGATAATTTTTTTCCATGATAATTTCACTCCGTAAACCGGCTGTGATGGATCAAAATTCAAATTTGTGTTTGGTTTCATTGATCGAATTTAAAATGACGTCACATTAATGAAATAGTCAATGTAAAAACCTAATTAATTATGTAAATCTCAATTAAATCACAAGTTACTATAAGAATCTGGGTTATTGAACATAATAAATACATGCAAATAACATTAATGTGAAATAACAAACAGAATGTATTGAATAACATTTGATTCTTTGTAGATATTCTTACATACAAAATAAAGACAAAAATAGCAGTAGTTCTGCAGCAATATGTACACAGTAGATAATAGTAAAACTCCCTTAGAGGACGATCTGGTGAATTCGGCAGATTACTTGATAACACCTGCATTTTCAATCGTCAGTAAAAATTTGCCTGGTTACAATACGCAGGATGAGAAGACACGACCGAGCGCGCGCGCGCGCGTGTGTGTACGCGTGCGTGCGTGCGTGCGTGAGAGAGAGAGCGAGAGAGAGAGAGACTTTTTAAGTGGTTTATCATTTTTCCGCTTATCTAGTTATTGCGGTTTATTTACATGTTCTATGTGTTATTTTATTTTTCATTTATATTGTTTGCACTTCTGGTGTTGCTTTTATTTTGGCTTGTTAATTTGAATTTGATCGTAAGTGCTTTGCACAGACACCTTGTATATCAATACATTTAGTCCAATGATTTTCCTACTTTTTAATACCCTCGTAAAATAAGATTTATTCAAATGTGAAAAATAAGCGTCTGTCTCAATTTTAACCTCATCATTTTATATGAATCTTTGTCCACCCAGCTATTTATCCAGGCTTGGAAACAAAAAGTAATCGCTGAGATCCAAATCCAGCGAATAAGGTGATTGTGAAAGCACCTGGAAGGGAAGATCGTGCATTTTTGCAGCAACATGTGTGTAGAGGCGCATTACCGTGATGAAAAACTGTTTTTTTTGCACGGTGTGGACGTTTAGCCTGAATAGCATTCTTCAGTTAGTCCAGTAGTGAAGCGAAATACTCTCCGGTGATAGTTCACTTCTGGAGGTAGTCTATGAACATCACATCATGAGAATTCCATAAAATCGAAGCCACGATTTTTCCTGCTGATAGAACCGTTTTTGCTTTCTTTGGTGCATTTTTATCTGTTGCCACCCAATCCTTCGTCTCTTGCGTATGGTGACGAATCCATGTTTCATCTACTACTCTGAAACGTCGTAGAAACTCATTGGAATTTCTTTTAAACAAGTCTAAACACTCTTGCGAAATGTTCGTTCGAGTGCGTTTTTGGTCCATTGTTAACAAACGCAGCACCTATGAAGTGGAAAGTTTTTTCATACCCGAAACTTCGTGTAAAATGTAGGGGACACGGTTTATCGAGGTCTTTTCACTGTTAGCCAACTGGTGTGCCTTCAATCGGCGATCATTGGATACGGCATTGTGAAATTTTGCCGCATCCTCGTCGGTCTTAACGGTTTTGGGAAGCCCTGAATCTTCTTGAATGGATGTACAACCGCGCTATTCAGCCACCCACCCTTTAATGTGCAATCTAATTCATTTTATGCTTCTGTTGGGGTTAACTCTTTCAAAACGAAGCATTTTATCACAGCTCTATTTCATTTTTATCCATTTTGTAGAAAATGTTAACATAGTTTGTTTACACGATCGTCACAAGCAGTGATTACACTTACGCGTCTGAAACTTTACAGCACGTCATCTCAAGGATGATATTTAACAACTATAATCGTAATTTGGGCATATTCACGACATCTCTAATTATGCCCGTGAACTTTTAGAGCGCACGGGTATCTTGACGGAATAGTTTAAACGTGTTTTTGTGTTATAAGTAAAAACATATGTATATTAGAGAAATTAAAAAACATATGTATCAAAATAAATGTGATTACATAACTTTTTGTTTATCTCATAATAAATTGGTTCTTTTTTAATACAAGGCAACCAAATTAGAAGCTGCATTTGATACACTCAACATCACAAACATTTTATAACATTCTAGGGTTCCCAAATTTGATTTTGTACGTAATGTAATGATTAATAATCTATTCAACGGAATACAAATGACGTATTTTATATATTTTTAATGTTTACATTCCTCATGGAAGTTCCGAAATAAGGCTATTATGCAACTCGTTATATGGCATAAATTTATTTTCAAAAGTCACAAAATGTTCCTTTGGTATGTATAGCCTTCATTCGGCGATCAACTTTAGTTAGACAGCAGTAGATTCTGGAGAGTTAAACGAACCAGAGGACATTCTGCAAGCAACAGAAAGAGTAACTCTAAAATTGTTTCCAAAGAAATCAAGGAAACAATGTGGTGTTCCATAAGTAACCTGTCAGGCTGGAAGAAAATAATATTCTATCGTTGGGCATGCGCAAGTTTATACTACAGTATTTTTTAAAACAACATTTTAGTATAATGTATAAAGAAAATGTAATAATTAAAAACAACAGTTTAATTTTTAATTGTTACCCCAAAATACATTTAAAACCACTAAATATCATCACTGCCATATTGATAACGTTATCCAGAAAATTATTTAATGCTTATTTCATGCTCTATCTGGTTAGACAAGACCGAACTATGACTTTGAAATAAGGAAAGTTTCTAAATTACAGGAATGCATTTAATTTATAATTACTAATTATTTATAAATATTAATATGTCTAAAATAATATATGATACACGTGTTAAAATTATTAACGCTTTAAGACAAAATTATATAAATAATATATCTGCATATGAAAATATAGATTCAAATTACTTTGGCTCATGGATTAATTTTGTAGGTATAAACATGATATAAGTTTTACCACTTACCTTTAGTGTTTGTGCATTCCACAGAGAAAAGAAACGAAATCTCCGGTGTATCACCATTCCCTGGAAATCACAGCACACACAAGCTGCATCAGGCTATGTACAATTCATTGTAAATAACACCAACATAATAGCAGTAAAAACCTTAATATTTTTTCATTATAGATTGAAATAAGTGCATTTTAATAGGTTTGTCCTTCAACATTTCAATGTACATGGAATGGAGAAGGCTAACAGGGAGTGCTAAATTAATAAAAAGAACTTTATCTGTTCCAGTTATGAGCGTTGCTAGAGTATTTAAATAGGAACATTTTAGAAATTTTGTTATGCTAGAAATACTTTAAAAACTTGTTTCATATACAGGGATTAAAAAATAGCAGAAAGAAGAAGAGAGGATCACAATTCTTCTTATTAAATTTGGAAATCCAGATTTAATTTAGACAAGAACTAAAAGAAAACTGGAACGCAAGAGGTATTTGCTATTTTACGAATGTAATAACAGCAATATATTGAGTGTCTCATGTAATAGTTTACCCATAGGCAGCACTTTTCCTCTCAACCTACATGACAGGAAAGATCCAGGTGTAAGCTGAGGTGAGCCTGTTTATTTACTTTTTTTTTTCGTGTGTGTAAATGCAAAGATTGTCATATTTAAATTTGAGGAAAAACTTCTTTCGACATATTTTGAAATAAAACGACTTATGATCTGTATATTAATATCCAAGAGATGAAAAGTGTTCGACTGAAAAAGAAGAACAAAATATTGATATTTTATTCAAGAAACTTTAGTGTCGCTTGGAAATGTTTCCTGAAATTCCTTTGGCGTCTTTCAAAACAAATGTTGATTCTTTTGTTTTTTTTCTGCGCAAAGATCTATAAAATTGTTCAAGCTAGTGATATGTACTTTATTGTGAGGCAATAATCACACTCCTGACTTAGTAATAACAAATGTAATTAGTGCATTCTTTATAGCGCACATTATTTCCTTCTTGGACAATGTTTGATTTCCACCTCCAAAATTTTAATAATCATACAATGAATGTTCTTGGTATCCTGAAATATTTACTCTTTTTATTCAAAAAAGAATACTTCATGATGAACTAGTTGCTGTATGACAAGATTAGCGACAAATCAATCAATCAGTCAACAAATCACTCTTATTAGTCCAGAATCAAATACATCCTAAGCAGGGCATTGCCACAATAGCTAAACATGTTAATGAAAATTAACACTTTCACCATTAAAATATGAATAAATTGGGCGAATCATGTAACTATTTATATGTTTTCTTCTTAAAAACCAGTGATATTAAGAGTTCTGGAATGGTATTTTGTTATAGAATGCTCTCTCTTTGTACAAATGTTTTGGTAAAGGCGAGTCCACAATTACTAACTTTATTTATAATTTTTTCTCTAGTGTTTAGACATTTGATCTTAAATATATCGATTAAAACATGTATCTCCCATGAGAAACAAATAAGCTATAGATAGGGCCGTATGAACATTTTTATGCATTAACAACAAATGTTTAAAGATATGTGGCTATCATTTTATATCCCATTTTAAGAGAGGTAACTAAAGGAAGCTTATTTTGGTTTTATTAATATAATTCTGGGGCAGTGTGTTTCTAAGAAATAAATTATGAAAGTATTCAAGAATGAGGGTAAATTTTTAGGTTTTCTAACTTGGGTGAGTAAATTAGACAGAGAATACACCAAACGAGCTCACACAATCTGGACGAATAGAAATATAATATCTGTAAGGAGACTGGTTTCATTTCTAATCGCGAACTAGAGAGAGAGAGAGAGATGAGCAGGTGGGAGAGCGGATAGAGGAGTAACGAAGGCAAATAATTATTTTTCTCAATTAGATAGGAAGGGTTTTTGTTTTTGTTTATATTAAAAGGGTTAGAAAACAATTTATGTTCAGTGCATTATCGTCGCTCGTTCATAGCGAAAATGCAGCACACGCGGTCGGCGATTTTACGATTTACTTTGTATTACTATTCTTAGTAAATATGGAGAGATGGACGTATATGGTCATGGGTAATATAAATGGATATATATCTGTTGCATTCATATTCGGTATTTTATACATTACTACTGGTTTACATCTGTCACGACTGATCAATGTTTTTGTGGTACTATAAAATCGGTCCATTGTGGCTTAAACGCCTGAACGCGTATATCCACCGAATATATTATCTAATAGGAAAAGGACTTGATTTGTGCTTCAGAATTGCTTACAAAAACGTTCCTTATTTCCGCTGTTTCAGATTACACATCTTTAGGTAAAATACTAGATCTACGTAGCAGATGACCATTGAGAAAAGAGGGTTAGGATCCAAACAAATGATTGCCTCAGGAGAGGGATGTTCACTTGTCAAGATGTGTTATTTTCTCAGCTTTCATCGTGTATTGAATACGCTCAGGTAATGCTCTGGGAAAACATGGGAATTTCAGACTATGGGTCAACAAAGTAAAGCCTACTTTTGTAGAAAGCTAAACGAGCCGAGAACACATGGCTTTTCCTTAGACTTTTATTTACGTTTGCTATTACAGTGGCTTCCCTGAATCACACTTTTCCAGATCAGTGACACTTTCTGAAAAATGCAAAAACAGTTGCATTTTCTGAATATGGATCCAAAAATGTCAGCGGAAGAGAGAATTCTAAATTTATAATAGTTAGAGAAATGTACATTATAAAATTGCTTGATCCACATAATATAGGTAAAATAGAGACGGATTCTAAAATATTTAGCTTTAAAATATACTCATAGTGTATATAATACGATATTAAAATTTACAGTATAATTAAATATAAATTACTTTTTAGGTCAGAGCATTTGACAAATAATGAGGAATAAAACTGTAGACTTTGCAAGTAAACAAATAACACCAAATACTGGAACACCTATTTGACCATATAAGGAAGAATAGCAGGTATAATAGCAGCAAATTCAAAGGAAAAATATAGCACTTAATCAATGTGCTCCCATGTATAGTGGGAAAGTCATAATCAAAAATACAAATAATTGCAATAATTATCTAAATGGAATGTACTATACTCTCCAAGCAAATCTAATAAATTTTATTGCTAATATTTAAATATAAGCTGTTCGAAAACTGATAGTGAATTTGCTACCATTAAAGCATTGTTTCATTCAAACCTTTATTAACTAAATTACCCACCAGGAGCATTTATATCTGGTATTATTTTTTTTAATTAGTACCAAGTTTATGTAATCTATTTGGATAAAAATAATGGTTTCTGGGAATGGTGAATCCTTTAAATGTCGTCACATCTGCCAGTTGTTAAAAGTATTTAGGAAAGTTTCGAAGATATGAAAATGTGGCAGCTAATTATCGTTTGTATTTGTCAGTATGCACATGATAATATAACTTCCAATTGTAATGACTTATTTGAATTTAAAGTAATTTATTCTCAAACAACAGTCTATGATTTTAAAATAAATATAACACTAATAATTGTTTTTAAATAAGTTAAAGGTAGTTAAATTTTTCTGTTTCATTTTTATTTCAGAATATATGTTAACGTGGCATCCATTTTGAAAATAAAGTTGAATAATTAACATTTTTTTGTTTTTTGAGCATAAATACCTTCAAATTCAAATATATGTAGTTTTTGCTATTTTAGAGAATATCTCTTAGTTCCTTTTATTACACTTTCATGTAACCTGATATAGAAACTTAATATCTCTGTTTTTTATTTTTTCGTCCTACTTTTGTTAAAATCAAAGTTACTAAACTTAAAATAAAAAGAATTAAATTTTTTGAAGTTTTTAGTGGAAAAGACTTCTGCATTATTATTATTTTTTTGCTCCCTTAATAAAAAATGTTACTCTTTTGACATCGTCTTAAGAACAATCAGTCTTTCTGCCAGTGCCTTGCCTGTACTAAAACCTTATCTATGACCTTGAGTGATTAAGTTTTAAATTATTAGTTTTTTTGTAAATTAATGAAAATTAATAATTTACAAATAAAAACTAATAATTTAAAACTTAAACACTGAAGGTCATAGATAAGGTTTTAGTACAGGGAAGGCACTAGCAGACAGACTGATTGTTCTTTAGACGATGTTAAAAGAGTAACATTTAATATTAAAGGAGCAAAAAATTATAAAAAGGCAGAAATATTTTCCACTAAAAACTTCAACATTTTGAATTCTTTTTATTTTAAATTTATTAACTTTGATTTTAACAAAAGTAGGACGAAAAAACAAAAAAACAGAGATATTAAGTTTCTACACGAAATTACATGAAAGTGTAATAAAAAGAACTTAGAAATATTCTCTCAAATAGCAAATACTGAAGCCTAAATACAGAACTGTGATATCTGGAATGAGTAAGTGTTAAAACAATTAGAAAATGCCGATTAAAATGTGCTCTTGGTACACTTAGGGTGAGATGCTGAAACTTCTGAGCCAAAGTAACAGAAGCAGTAATTGTTAAACAAAAATGAAATGATAAGACTAATTTTTGGAAAAGCAAGGAGATAGGAAGTTAACAGCAGCAATGGACAGGGAGTGTCACCTTCACTACTGAAGTATGTTGGCACCTCGTCATATTTACTGTACAAAATTTTTATTCCAACGTAAATTCTGTAAAGCTGTTAGGTAAACCTAACACTTAAAATAAATTCCGGATCAGCTCTTACTAATATTCCATTTCTCACAATGATTAAGTTGAAACAACCACTTTTTCTTTTCTTTTTTCCCTTTCTTTTACGTTAATTCTTTGACTTACCTAGGTTACCATTTGCTTCATCGGGCTGTGGGGGGTTTGATCAGATTATGTTTTATAATGTTAAAATACAGAAACGTATTTTTTATTTAGAATAATATTTTATATAAATAAAACAATAATTGCAAATATCAGATTTTAACTATCTTTATCTTAGCTTCTATCCCCGATTTTTAATACTTTCCTTTTAGCGAATCCCGCCCTAAAACCTGTATATGTCCATTAACGCTCTAGCGATCGCAATTTTTGTTTTTCCTCAACGAAACTCGGCATATAACCATCAATTAACAAACGATTCGTTAACAATGAAAATTGGACTAATGAGAGGGGGGTTTAACCTAAAACGAAAATGTGTAAAACTTAGGAAAAATCGCTCTAGCGGCCAGTAAATTTCCTTAAATGAAATTTATAAATGTAGATTCCGAAAATCAGGGCAATCGGGGCATTGGGAGTGGGGAAATACTTAAAAAAAACGAATGGGAGTTAGTCTAGCGGTCCCAATTTGAAATCTTAAGGATACGGCTATATATGCCAGTGAAATAAAATAAGAAAAATCATTTCTGAAAATCAATGGAATCAGAATATTAGGGGAAAGAGGGGGGTTTACCAGCAACTCAAAATTAAAAAATGCTGTAGAGGCATTAATGTATGTTTTTTTCGCAACGAAACTCCGTATATACCATTTAAATAAAACAAGTAAAATAGTTTCTGAAAATCAGGAAAATCAGGCCAACAGGCGAGATGTTTACCTGATATCCAAAATTTGAAAATCTCTCTAGCACCACCAATAATTGTATTTTACGACAAAACTCGGCATATATGTACACCATTTAAATCAAATAAGATATGTATTTTGTGAAAAATCAGGAAAATCGGGTTATTAGGAGGGGGGTTTACCTGAAACCGAAAATTTAAAAATCGCTCTAGCGGCACTAATATTTGTTTCTACACAACAAAATTCTGTGTATACCATTTAAATGAAATAAGAAAAAATAGTTCCCAAAAATTAAGGAAACTGCACCATTAGGAACAGGGATATACTTAAAAAGCGCTCTTGCGTCTCATATTCTGTATATTGTTTTAAAATAAAAGAATAAATTAATTCGGCATATAAATTGTATTTATAATAATGCATATGTTTTATATTTAACAAAAACATAGTCATGAAGATAGCAAATATGAAATATTAAACTAACATGTGTGTGAGATTTATATTTATAAGAGCGCTCAGTCATAACCTTCAGAAAACGTTTTAATTACGTGTTTTTACTACAATAAAGTTCAAAATAAATTTCAAAGTCAATGAAAATGAATATAACGTTCGATTGTTTTTATTCGTTTTGCACAATGCACATTGAATAGCAATGTGTTTTTGTTTTATTGAAACATATGAGCATTTTCTTAAATACTAAATGTAACTCGAAACTTACCATTATTTCTCTGCAAACGTAAGGACGATATCAAGAGCTGAGATCATAAACATGGTTTCATTTGAAAATGTTTAAAAATACCCACACAGTATAGTTTTTTCTATCATTGGTCATATGTTTCATTTAATTAATAATATGTCATTAATTTTTGTGGTTTAACCTAATAATAATAATAATAATAATAATAATAATAATGTGTTTCTCTTTTGTAATTAACCTTACTTACCTTCTAAACCCAAGATCGCGGGTTCAATCCCGGCCAGGACCAATGGAATTTTTCGGGCATAAAAATCCCAACTATGGGGCTACTTTCGGAAGGGAAATGAAGCCGTGGGTCCCGTGTCGTACATTTACGGCGCAATAAAGAACCTCAAATGTGAAAAAGGAGGCCTCTGAGCAAACCTTGTCGACTGTTTTACGCCCCGAATTGTATGGGACGCTGATGACCTGAGCTTTTAAAGGACATCGGTAAATAAACCAAATGAACTACAAAGCTCAGCTTAAAATGAGCTAGTTTTTTGTGGATTTTGCCTCAAAAACTTTGGGCTTGACCAAAAAAGCTTTGATATGATAAAATAGTGTGTGCACCATTTTATGTGCACCAATTGAGCATTATAATGGTAGTTGCATATTTAGGTCATTCAAATGCAACGAAATGTCGGCCTGAAAACCAAAATCTGACATCAACTTCTAATCATTAAATTTCCCAATCGAGCACCATTATTTACCACATCCTGATGGCTGGTAAACTGAGATCTAAACGCCGGAGCGTTTCCTGGACAGCTTCAAGAATATCAAGCCTTTAGTCGTTCCCTTTATAGGTACGAGCTCTATCAGTTCTTCTGTCCCATGGGTTTGTGATCATGACCACAGATAAAGAGAGCCAATTGTGCTGTATCTTTAACATATTTTCTCATCTAATATGCAAGTGATTATGACCGACTGTTGTTATTTATTTATTTTACAATTCCTTGAATGTTAATGTCAAATTCTTCGACACACATGCAACAGTTAGCACAGACAAACACAGATTTTTAAACGCTTTTTATTATGCACACAGAACTTCCCCAGCAGCAATGAGACAGTTTTTCACGAACTCATCCTTCATGAATACTTTTGATGTTTTAGCAAAACTTTCAGTTATTACGTAACTTATACTTTGATGCACATTTCGGCCTCTGCTCTTGGCCTTTGTAATACACGCTGCTGATATTTTTAAATCACTTCGCAGACTCTTTAATTTGTCATCTCAAAACGAATTTGAAGGTGATATTTTATGTTGTATTCTTTAGACTGACTCATGGAAAATTAAACGCACATAATCTGCATTTATAGACATAAAAAAGCACTTTTTATTAAAAAATCGGCGCGAATCATTTGACTTAGGCTCTTTACTGGTAGCCGCCATAGTGATGGTAAGTAAATCATCAATTTCTCACGGTTATTAACCACTGAATACATATATTAATAACAAAAATTATGGTGATATAAAACAACGATAACCGTAGACATGAAAATCTTGCGCCTGTAGGCAAATGGTTTACAACTGACTTGCTGATTGGGTAGGATCTTTTTGTGTTCATGTTAAAATACCTTTGGGGAACCTTCGAAAAGTACCTGAAAGAAACTGGAATGAACTACCTCTGACGACATCTACCGATCACCTATCTAACTGCACGGTAGGGGCCGGTCTCAACAGATTTTAAAAGTTAACCTGTTAAAGTGCTTTTATCATTCAATTTAACAAAAATGTTGATTCACCAACCAATGTTAACTTTAACGTGTTAAACTGCGTGTTAAGCTTTTCCTTGTGTTAGAGTTAAACAAATAGTAACAGTTCTAAATAGCGGCTGCAAATCGAGCTGCAGATATCAAAATTCTATATTTGTATATATTAATTTGTTCATAACAGAGAAAGGGTTGTAAGATGTAACGACTTTGAAATGTACATGCAAGACAGCAAATTTTACAAAGTTACAGAATGTGAAAAACAGTCGTTAGAGACGAAATACGAGAGAGGTTAGAGCATAGTTTGTGCCTCTACTCCTTTTAATATTCGTTGCACGAGTCACATGTTTTAATTATTTTATGCAAACAAAAGTACGTCGGAGAGTGTTCAAAAATCTTTTGGTTATGACACTTCTCGATCTGTGCTGTTTTCAATACTAGGAACCTTAACGACGTGTTAACTAACATTATACTGGAAAAATTTGGTCAAGCGCAGGCAACTTAACATATTGTTAAAATATTATCACAATGTTAACAAATGTATGTTGATAAAAGCTTAGTGTATTACTAAATTAGTGCTGCTTGGACTGCTAGATGACCGAATCTTACAGTCCTAAATATCGCAATACAGCTTAATGGTTCGCCAATGTCATTGAAATAATTATTAAGTGGCCCACACTGTCTGACAGGTTGAAACCTTCTGACTTAAGGCATGCCATACTTCATTTCGGACTGAATTTGGAGAAAGAGTGTAACATTATTCTGTTGCATGCAGGTTCTTTAAAAAGCTAGAGACAGCAAATTGTCTTTACCATTCAACATTCAGGAGGCCAAAAAATTGTTGAAGAAACAATAAAACATAAAAGAGCGATTATTGGGGTCACTATCAAAATACTTACGAACATTTTTCCGGAAACTAATCTTTTATTTCCACGTCAAACAGCAGGGGGGAAAAAATGTCGCCCTTACCGTGTGCCATATGCTCAAGAGTTTAACATGGCGGGTTTAAACATGTTTGGCCTCCCAGATCTCCCAATCTTGACGTCTCCCGAAATCTTTTTTTTTGGGGGGGGTCTTTTTAAGGGAAATCTGTATATCAATAAACCCCGAAGAAGCTATAGGTTAAGACACTGAAGCAGCAGACGTCACCAACTAGAAATAAGTATTCCAGAATTTGGAAAAACGCACACAAGTGCACTTAAATGCGGAAGAATATTTTACGTGGAGATTATGAGCATATTCTGCTTTGCATGTTTAAGATATGCAAGTCATTATCTAAACATCACCGAGCCTCTAGCTAGAGAAAAAATAATAACTTAGCAAAATGAACACACACCCTGACAATGCATCAGGATGCGTGTTTCTCAACCTCATTCTTCCGGTAATTCCTCAAGAAAGTTTTCACAGCAGCTGCATTCTTGAGGTCAGCCGCGTTAGCTTCCATGCCAATAAAGTATGATGCCTGTTCCGAGAATTCTGAGCTATATGTTACCTTATTAGCCTACGGGAAGAGCGGATCAAGCATTCCAGTGGCTAGAACTTTTACTACACTAATTATAAACTTCCGCTGCTGCAGGGTCAACGGTACGCATCGGATTTTTTTTTTCCTTCGTGGAAGAAACTTGAGGTTATAAAATCTGAACATGGCACACCTTAAAATGCTTGAAAAGAATATTGTGAACTCTAAAGAACACATTTTGTGTTGTTTCTAATATTACAAAACTCTTAACGTTAGAAATTATTTCAAACCTTTTTATTAATGTAACCTTTCCACCCATTTTATGTCTGACTTTACATGTAAGAAACATTTGTAAGTTACTAGAAGTCTTTATGGCATACACTGAACATTTTGAGCAGTTTAGTTTTTTTTTTTTATTCAACTTGATTTTTAGACATTTTGTTTAATATCTTAGGTTTATAGCTTAACTTTGTACAGACATTTTCATATAAAACACATGTTTTTATTAACACAATTTTGTGTATGTTTAACCATTTTAAGTAGGTTTCCTTTAAAGGATATGAAAACTGTAACAATTTTGTATCACAGGATAATTTTTGTAATTTTTCCAATTGTGTCAGCACCGTCAGAGATGTTAATTTCGCCTTATTTTTCGGAACGATTGCGATTCTGCGATGATTACTCAAAGGAAAGCATCTAACCCCACAGCCAAAGAGGCTGTTGTGCAATTACAACCTCCTTGTTTATATCGCTTTGTTTTTGTTTTCTGTTTGGTTACCATGTGTAGGTAATCGAAAATGGAAAACAAACAGACATCTTCAAAATTTCTGAGGATGAGATAGACATTCTGTTGGTACCGGCTATCTCATATTCCAATAAACGGGCAAATAAAAAGATTAATTCATGAAACGAAGAACCCGTGGAATGATTTAACCATGCATTTCAACTTGACACCAGGCGAGTTCTAATTACGAAATAAATAAATAAATCGATATTTGTTAAAACAGCGTGAGTCATGAAGTGTAAAATTCTATTCATGGTTGAAACAAGGGAAGTGCGGTTAGTAGGAAACTCTAACCTTTCAGTCATTTCATTTACTAGCCACCGCACTGTATCCTTTGATAGCCGGAATCTTTCTTTAAATTTCCCCTCCCTATACTCTTCAAAAAGTTCTCCTCTTTCCACAATGATCCGGTTTTGACGTTGTGCCCGATTTAAGTAATCCACGAATATTAAGTCATTCTCAATGGGCAGCCATTTTGTGTAACTTGACCGCAATCAACGGAGTTAATCAGTCCAGCACCCGCGGTCAAAGTTGACCATAATCAATTGCCTCGTTTAACTTTGATCATTGCCGATGCACCAAAAAATCACATTGAACGCGGTCAAATGTCAATTTGACACCTTTGATCGAGGCTGTAGCTGATGGTGTCTCAGCGTGTGCTTTTAGGGCGGAAATTCTACTGTTGCATTGCAAAAGGTATTACGAACTTTGTTGATTAAAACGTTTATTGTTGGTCAAGTGTGACAGAAGAGATTTTGGCCTTTCTGCAACAATCTTCTCAAAGAGCGACAAAGATGTGGAAACTCAGGCAATACAGAATTACTACAGAATCCAATTAAGGAGAAACGAGAGTGTTACTGCGCATGCTTCTTGTACGGCTGTCTGATATTTTCAGCATTAAGTGATTTACAAACGACGTTCGTTTATCTATATGGATGGATATGTGAACTTATAAAATACCTGGTGTTGGGTTTTACATAACACAAATTCTAGTCAAGAATTTCCCTGAAAATCGCAGAAAATCAAGTTTGGTATGCAGTTTCAAAAATTATTTTGTTGTGCGTACACAGTGAGTGCAGACCTGTAGTACAGACGTATTTTCGACAAATTTGTTGAGCTTCTGGACGAGATAAACTCATTGAAAGCTATTTTCAGCAAGACGGTGCAACAAAACGTGTCTGCTCTATTCTTGAGCAGAGGTTTCTTTGACGATAGATGATTTCTAAGAAATTATGGCCAACCACATTATCCAACCTAACGTATTAAAATTGCTTATTGGGTTACCTTAAGGATCGAGATTCTCAAATCGGCCTCAAACAAATGACGATCGGAATACCATAATCATTATCATATTTCGTTACTTCTCAGTTCCATACTGAACGACAAGTATGGACGTGTCTACAGGAAAGAGGCATTTTCGGCATTTATTTTAACAGTAAGGGTTTCTCCCAGGAAGTTTTTCTGTGTCACCAAGAAATGTGATCATTCTGTACATTTATGGACATTAAGCATCTTGGTTGCCACTCTTGCAAGAAAATGCTAGCCGGAATTCAGGGTATAAAAGGCTTAAAAGGTTATGACTTTATTCCCTTCCCTTGTTCCTAAAAATTATATTATCTAGAAATGTTCCTGTATATCTTCCGCAAGCCGTTCGAGGTTCATGTTTATTTCTGTACTGCAGTGCTTTGCATTTTTTTTCCCCACGTCGCACTGTCCCACAAAGTGTTTCCCGGCACATAAATGTACGATTTGACAACAATACAGCAGACTCGGTCTTTGCGCGCACAACTTGCCTTCTGCTTGTAGCCTTGTAGCCTTATAGGCTTGCAGTCTTTCGTGCTCCGACATGTTTTGAGGTTAAATGATATTTTAACAAGTGCTATTTGCATTATTGCATTACTTTTGCTTTTTTTAAAGCCCCAAGTTCAGTATGAATACGTTTCTAATTAAAAGAAGAAAGGCTGTAAATGATTTCGAAAAGTTTTAAATAAACTACTAGCTCTTGAGAATTACACGACACAACATTCACTTCCATCACTGTCGCCAAGTGTACCTGGATGCTTAAACTGTGTTCCCAGAATCCACCACAGACCTCTTTCTGCAGACAGAACGGCTTTGGCACAACTTCAGTCAAACCAACACTTCAACTGATACTTACGGTGAACTAAAAGTGCTCAAGTTTTGGATATCAGTGAAGAAAGAGCACCCAGTAACAGTAATGGAAGCTTAAAACCCTACTACATTTTTCACCTAACTATATAAACGAACTGAGCTTTTCGGCACAAACAACATTAAAAAAAAAAAGCACGAGAGACTTCTCTCAGTTGAACTAAAAATGCGTGTATGGTAGTCTTCAATTCTACCACGAATTGAACTTTTGTGTAAGAAACTACAAACTCTAGTTTCCCATTAATAACTCGAATCTTTTATTGAAGGAGTGAGGAAACGCATTTCCTGTAAAATAAATATGTTTAACCTCCTGAATATTTTTCTTTTCTTTCTCTTTTTAAATAAATATTAAGTGAAATTATTTTAATTAATTTTTTCAGCAATATCACAAAGTCTCGGATACTGCGGCAATTCTAGCGAATCTCGCGGCACACGTTTTGAGAATCATTGCTGTACAGGTCAGCCCCTTAGGGTTTTTCCTCGAAAAAGATTTCATTTATTTGCAGAGTTGATATAATATATACTTCTCCATATACTATATGATTGGATAACAAACGTTTATACCCAGGGTGCCAAAATGTATACACACTTTCACAGTAGATATCTATTTAATATATTTCAAAGCGTTGCTATATGACAGGTAAATCAACAATGAACAAATGAAACCAAATTTATCGTACGATGTTCTGTAAACAGATGTGACTCCACATTACGTTATGTTAGCGTTGCTACTAAAAATGGAGCCAAGATCATCGTTTGAACAGCGGAAAGAAATTTTGAAGTGGTATTGGAAAACCGAGAATGTTATTGAAGTTCAAAGGCAATGGAGACGTGTGTACAGAACAGAACCGCCAACGCGAGTAACAATTGCACGCATTCGAGACGAATTTGAGACTCATGATACCGTACGCGATGTTCACATGGGCAGATCTGGGAGACCTCGCACAGCAACAAGCCCCGCGTCCTCGGCTGTGGTTTTGGAGCACTCACTACAGAAATCTACAAAGCAATGTGCACGCCAGTTTCTACCGCGTTCTTCGAATCTAACTCCGTTAGACTTTATCTAAGGGAAACTCTTAAGGATATTGCATACCGTAGAAATCCAGTACACTGGCAGCACTTCGGGAAGAAACTGAAACGCCATGTGCTGTAATCCCTGAGGATACTTTCGCAAACGCTGCTCAATCAGTAGTTCAACGTACTCAGAAGTGTATCGATGGTTGGCATTTTGAGCAACTGTTGTAGCTGTAAAAGTCTAAAATGAATAGTGCTCATCATTTTCTGTTTTGTTATGTTAATACAGGTTTTTCTTTGCTTGAAGTCTGTATACATTTTTGGCACCCTCTTTATATGTTTTCAGGTTTCAGTAGTTTTCATGCTTCAAAAACGCATATTTTACGTAATACTAACTTGTAATATACATTATATTAAATCGTAGATGAATAGGAATTCTTATGTGAATAGCCTAGATGATCTACAGCTCGACCTGAAGTCGCATTTTACGCCTTCTGTTTGTGTAGTGTGATCAGGCTTTTGTCAGTTTAAACAATTTTTGGTACTGATACTTTGGTGGGAGGATTTTTCTAAGTTTCTAGCCAAAGTACAAAATTAAGAACTTACATAGTTCACGAACTTTCCTTTGTTCTAAAGCTCAAATGGGACGAACTATACAATTGTTTTAAGTGGATGGTAAGTACTATGCAGTTCTTTATCTATACTTGCGCTAGTGTCTGGTGGCGGACACTTTTAAAAGCCACTGTAGAAGGTAAGTTTACCAAGCTACAGAGATTAGTCTATCGATGTGTTATAGGGGCCTTAAGAAGCACGCCAACTGCACTGGAGACTCTGCTGGACCTCCTCCCATGAACGTTTATTTACAAGCGGAGGTTAGGCTCACGGCTCATTGCTTGGTACAAACAGGAAATTGGAGAAGTAGTTTCGCTGTAACCGGACATGCTTCTATCCTAAATCTCTTGGTCATTCTAGAACTGACGATGAGGTCAGACCTAATGAATACCCAATACTGTAATTTTCCTCCATTTGGAGCTAACCTCGGATCTCGAGAATACTGGATGGAAGGAAGTACACACACAAAGGAAGACAACGAACTTATATGGTACACTGATGAATCCCGCAAAGGGATACAGCCGGGTGCAGATCTTCAAGGACTAACTTCAGTATAAGTCTTGGTTGTACAGTCTTTCAGACGGGAGTATTTAATATCATGAACTGTGCTTATAGAACGGTTATCACCAAA
The DNA here is from genome assembly GCA_030762175.1 of Metallyticus violacea. Lineage (NCBI taxonomy): Eukaryota > Metazoa > Arthropoda > Insecta > Mantodea > Metallyticidae > Metallyticus > Metallyticus violacea. Next base: position 89,907,256 of record CM060832.1, on the reverse strand, counting down.
AACGAATTCTCATCCTCTCAGATAGTCAAAGTACTCTAAAGCACTTCCCTAAGACCAGGTGAGGTCTAAACTGGTAGTGAATGTCAAAATGTCCTGTTTGCCTGGCATCCCGCAACATGCAGTGGGTGCCAAGGTATCAGGGCACTTATAAGAATGAGACTGTAGATCAGCTGGCAAAAAGGGATGCCAATACACACTTTTTTGGTCATGAACCCTTGCTCGGACCAGTACACATATTGCTAAGATAGCGGTAAAAACATGAATTGGGGATAAACATCAACTAAGGTGGCAAATCTTACCTGGACAAATGCAAGCTAGGTCCTAGTAAGAATCTCTCCTCATCCCTTCTCCAATTGGATATAAGAGGAATAAGGAAAATAATTGTGTTAATTACTGAACATTGTCACTTGAGAAAACATCTACTTAAAATGGAACTCTATAAAGATGAACTCACCTGCAGAATGTGTAAACAGGAAGAGGAAACTGCCTCGCATATCCTGTTTGAGTGTCTAATTCTGGAAAGAAAGAGACTTAAGTGCTTTCTATAACCAGGGAACACCAGGAACTGGCGCTAACATTGTAACCAAAATACTGCAACTTTTACAAGGAACAGATTTTGGAAAACAATGAAGGTATCTCTTTCGATGGGCTAGCACAATAACCCTATAGGCTGACGTACTGAATGATGCTAAAAATCCACTAACTCCCTCGACAGCGTATCTATCGATGCTTTCTATCCTTGCGGAGCCCATTGAATATTTTAATGACTCTTTACCTTGTTTAGCTCGAAAATTTTCCATTCTGAACTTTAGTTACTCTCATTCCATTTGGCTTAACGATTGTACCCTGAGTCATTCAGTGCGTGAAATTCACAAGGTTATTATAGTTATATTCTATTAACATTCCTGCAAGTGATCCTGTGAACCAAATGCTGGTCATTCAAGTAGATATCAGGACTTACTATGACTCATTTCTGTAATTTGTTCAACATTAGTGAGAGCATAATCCAGAAAACCAGGACCAACATGACGTCTTTTCCGTGATTTTCCTTATTGTTGCCAAGACTAACGTAGGCTAATTCTTTCTAACCACAAACATTCCGAGAAACACCTACAGTTAAAAGCAACAAAAACCCAAAATATGACGCAGGAAGATTATAAGGCCACCTGTCAGCAAATTTATATCTAATCATTATTGTGATACAGGGAGACGCCTTTTGCTAACTGGCAGATGGCAGATACAAGCAAACTGAACACAAAGACAAGTTTCATATGTTCGCAAATACACACATAAATAAACTATCCGTCGAAAAAATAGAAATAAACAAACTAACACATCTATCTGAAAGACAGAATAGTGGTTAATATTTTTACAAGTTAATTTTAAATTTGCTTTCGTTTTACAAAATGCTTACCAGATAATTAATTATTGTAATCGTTCTAATAGTTTCCAAAAACAATTCAAAATAACATATTCCAAAACAGTGAAAAAAACTGCATGCTTCATATGCTAAATTAAGAAGTATCAAAAAGCAATGAGCATTATATCCATACAGCCAAAGAAATGCAAGACCTAAACTGCATCCTTCATGCCGGTATTAATCATGAGTTATGCATACAATGAGGTTATTTCCGTTAAGGATCGGTAGAGCGTGGCGCTGCTTACCAGGTAAGTGCAGCCGCGGCAACCGACAAAAGGGAGATAGTATCGCCGCCCGTAAAGTTAATATTTCTATTAAGTATTTATACTTTTAATGAAAGCACGCAATGATACTACATTTAAAACTGATGGTAATAATGACTAAGCTGTGTCCGTCATCGACAATATATTATCGGCATATGCGTAAGAAATTCCTGTATTTCATTAAACTTTTCCTCCGTAAGAACACGGCGGTTGGAAACACGTTTCTAATTGAGAGATTCTGTCTCTGGTAACTTCGTAACAATTTGGCGAACAGTTTCGCCATCTAAAACTCAATTTCCAGGATATTTTCTTGCGATCACCTTTCCGTTTCTCTGCAAAAATCCCTTTTCACCTAGTATCGTACACAGAAACCCTTTCTTCAAAGCTATACTTATGTAGTGGCATAACTAACGAAGAGCAATTAGCGCATTATTTACACGCATTGAAATCGCAAAGTCTCCTTCAAAATAACTGCAAACTGATTTTGTAGGTACATTCATAATGCGGTTTTGACGACTGACTTCTCCCAGTGCGCAAGCGCGCTCTTTTGGCTCATGACTCAAATAATCTCGATGTATAACAAGTAATTCTAGAGTTTACGAGTTACCCTAAAATAACTGCAACTTGGTTTGAAATAATGTCAAGTGAACCCATGAACGCAGTCATGTTGAATATGTAGTTATTTATTATAAAATTGTGCACAATGCATTCATTTATGCTTCATGAGCTAAAATTATAATCAGGTGTAGTAGCTGCTGAAAGAAGTGTAACGGTCTAGCACTGTTAATTATCTTACATTTTACATGATTATTCCCTTTAAAAACCATTGTTTAAATCTTTAAATTATATATCTCCATGATATCTTTCAGATTATTAACACTTCTCTGTAGACCATCTTGTTTCTTCGAAAATAACCCGATCGTCAGCAAATAAAATTGCTTTTAACTTAGGTCCATTAATGTGCATACCCCTAATATATATTTAATAATACTGGCGATAAAGGGCATCCCTGTCTTGGTTTATTTCTTATGTTTTGTTTCCATTCTTAAGTCATTGTCAATCTTAATTCTTGTACATTTTTATATAGACTCTGAATTACCTTAACAGGTGACCCGGATACCCTTTTTCTTGCATTACAGTCAATAATTTATGGTTGAGAACCTTATCAAAATCTTTTTCATGGTCTAAGAATAATAATAAAGTGGGCAAGTTAAATTCCCTTCTCTTCTGTATTGATTGTAAACATACATTCTGCACAAAATCGCCCTTTTCTAAAACCATTTTGTTTTTCCTACAGTAGTACTTCACTAATAACGTTTAGTCTTCTAGAGATTATTTTTGCATATGCTTTATATAATTTTTGAAAAAGACATGCCTGTGTAAGTCCTGGTAGTCTAGTGGTAACCTCGTAGACCCAAGATCGCGGGTTCGATCCCGGCCAGGGTATATGGCGTAAAAGTCCTAAGCATGCCTTCCATAGGAAGGGAAGTAAAGCCGTGGGTCCCGTGTCGTAGATTTATGGCACTATAAAGAACCTCCAGCCTGAAAGAAGAGGTCTCTGGGCAAAATTTACGTACCGTTTCACTCCGGAATTGAATGGAACACTGATAACCTGAGATGTTAAAGAGAGTCCGTAAATAAACCAAATCAACAAAAATCTGTAATTATTCAAATTATATTTATCTCTTTTTTTCAAAATTGGACAAATCCCTTCGGTCTGGTACCCAGTGTATTTTCTAACATATATTAACGTTTTCAAAGTTTAATTTTTACTTCCTTTAATAAATGTTTTAAAACTTCTGTATTTACATTATCTTGCCCTGGTGATTTTTTATTTTTAAAGCTTATTAGGATATTTTCGAATTATTCTTGCGCTATTTAATGAGAGTGTCAGAATAATGATCTGGGAAACTAAATTCATTATTCTTCCATAAGTTTCCAAAGTATTGCAGCCATTCTTTTTTCCTTCTTTTATATTACTTAGTTTTATTACATCTCTTATATTTATTTATTCTGATCCAAGTATAAAATCAACGGCAGCACAAACCAAGTGCAAGGGTGCGTTCCTTCCTTGACCAGTGCCATCTATATACGAAGAATACATCTATTATAACGAAACATAGATTTATCATTATGACAGAGGAACTAAGCAGCAGTTAAAGTCTGAAGATGGAACATCAAATTTAAATGTGAGGGGTGGAGACGGTTAAATGTTCCATCTTTTTACTATGCGGAATAGATCAAGGATGAAATACCACACTGCTGCATAAACAGTGAGTTTATTGAGTGAACAAGGCATTAGTTCATCCACCCTAATCTCCAGATTTGGTATGTAGAACCTTTTCTCGCAAGTGAAGGGAAAGCTACGTGGACACTGATTTTCTTCCAATGACCGCATCATATCTGAAAACTGTTAACGACAAGGTTTGGCAAAAAAAATATTTTCCCATAAGGGAGTAGTTTATGACTACGAATAAACCCATAAGTGTGGGTAAGGAATACCTGTCTTGAAAAAATGCAATTATTTTTTTCAGATTAAAGGGATTTTGCAGTATATTACAGCTAAAACATTTTCTTTTGTTATATTGGCGTGTTCACGAGCTGATGATACAAACTTTCAGAAATGTTGGGCAAATGTATCAATTTTAGATCAGGAACTCTGGTCCGGAAACGACGCAGTCGAAAGTTATAAGCGAAATTCGTTGTGTGTAGATGTAATACGTTTATTTATCTGTAAAATGTTCATAGGCTGCTACATTCACAACAGAGATTCAAAGTGGCATGCATCAGCTTCGATGCAGGCATGACATCGTCGCACGAAGTTCCGTTGTACCCTTTGGAACAGTCCCGAACAATGTCACAGGCAGCGCGAAGTCTTTGCCAGGAGATTCTCCTCAGCCTCGACTGGTGTCTCGAACACAGGACTTTTCACATAACCCCACAAGAGATCAGATGAATGAGCTGGTCACGAAACAGGACTTGCTAACAGCAGGAGACAAAACATGCACTTTCTGACGATAGTAGGGGTGTAGCTGCTGTTCCCGTATTACTTTTCACACAGTACTGTAAGTGACACCTATTTCACGTCCAACTGATTGAGTGCAGGTTGAGGGCTCCGAGCAAGCATGGCGGTAGTCCGTACACTGCGTCCCTCGATCGTTGTATTATGTACCCTTGCCTCGTTTCTCTTAACCGCTGGAACAGTCGTGGAAACATGGTGTGGATCGAATGTCTCCTACAAGAGTACTTGACCCGATACAGCCTGTCAGCTTCCATACTGTTCCCTTGGCTTTTCCTTACTGGTAAAGCATGTCTGCATATTCCGCAACCGTATACTGACTTAACTGACTGATTGACTGTACACTTCCCTGATGCACGTCTACATATTAGTAGGTTTAGCAAGTACATATAAAGATATCAATGTATTACTACATACAAATAACAATTCGTAGATTCTCGTATTCCACTGTTACATGATATCCCACAACAATGTTGTCTTATAATTTCCGCCGTTTCCGTACCAGGGTTCCTGCTTTGCTCTTCTGCACCATCCCTGAAAGTTTATATCATCAGCTTGGAAACATCAGTTATCTTTCATTTTGTACAAAGGTTGAGAATTTGTAGCCACAACTTTTTTGTTCTAGCTTAAAGCCTGTATAAACGACAGAAAATGATCAATATCTAATCATGAAGCACTAATAAGAAATGCTAACTATACATAAGGACATTAGTACAAAGTATTACATCTTAATGTTCACAACAGTGTTATTATTTTCAAATGAAACTAAAAGTTGTGGGTTTATTCAACAAATAGTAACATGCTATATTGATTATTTAAGAACTCTCCAACTGCTGATTGTTGGACATGAGTGATTGTGCCGTATTAACCAGATCATCTTTTATGAGAAAGAACGTCGTTTAAAAGCTTAATCACACTTTTAATGTGGGATTCCAATCCAATATATTATTAGCATGTGGCTGGCTGAATTGTACTCGAAGTCATTTAAACGAAATAAAAATCTGATGTTAATTTGGTTTACCGCTTCAGGATTTTTCGTTTATATTCTACAACTCATTTTTAAATCTAGAAAGAGAGAAAAAAAAAGTGTTCGCCGTGCTTACTTCCCTTTCCGTTCCGAAAGGCCTAGAGGCGTATTTCTCTTCCATGTTCTTGGAACTTCCTTATAGCACGCAAAGAATTGATTGCTGTAAAAAACATCCTTTCAGTTGATCTTCGAGTTCTTTGATCGCTGCTGTTACGCAGGACCAGCTCGTTGAAGGGAAGGCACTGTGACGTGCCTCATATAAAAAATATCGGGCACAAACAGACTACTTAGAACAAAAATGATAATTTTCATGTTATGATTTCTCAGCTCATTGCATGTTCTGCATTTTTCACGGCTATCCACAAGTTAAAAACCGTTTATAATACAATTTAAATATGAACTGCCCACAGCTACCACACCAATGTATCTATTATCTATAATATTTGTTTGTCTTTTGTATACCTTTTATTACAGATGAAAAATAACATCTTATTAATATAATTAGTGACATTAATATTTTAATTAGTAATATGAATATGTCTAAGACTGCATAAACAAACGCCATCATTATAATCATAGTGTAATTATTTTCTCAATGTATTTACTGTGTAAGGAAGGTACAGAAATTGTATAGAAAAGTCGTATGGTGTACCGTCCTTAGGCAGCCGCTCTGCGGGAATGCAGTCATAACAGTAGAAAAAAGATCGCCTTCCAAAGCCACGGACAAAAGACTTCTTAAAAAGATAGAACCTTCCCTGGCCGTATGAACCAAATCTTCGTGAGACTTTCAACCGCTAGCCTGCTGAGGACATCGACCTGTGTGGGAGTCACCTCTTTAAACCTCAGAAGACAAGCCAATTTTTTGGAAAGTATCCAAAAGCTGATGGTTTTATGAAAACGGCGCCAAAAAGTGGCATGGGCAGCGTCATGGCAGCTAGATTGGATTATCTATAAAACGAGCCTTCACCCCGTTTTGGCACGACTATTATATTAGTATTCGTCTTATTACTCCGCTTCTAGGTGTGTAAGATCGACTCAGATCACAGGGAAGTTTCAGCCAAGTTGTGGCAAAAACCCCAAGTATCAATTTCAGTACTTGCTTATCAAAGCGTTATGTTGCTCGCGGTCATGAAGCTCCTATGTCATCAACACACAGCATACTACAGTCGACCCCCGACAAACTCAACCCACATGAACGAATGAATGAATGAATGAATGAATAAATTGAGCCACTTATGTTCGATTCATAGCTAGGGCCAGGCAAGTGGGGATGGTTCATCGATTTCTCATATGATGACTTTATCTATGAGCTATTGTCCCTAAAAATCTGTTAAGTCTATAATATTTCGTATTTTACAAGTTTACCACCAATCTACTTCCTACAGCTCTGTGCCTAGGCTGGTTCAGTGTGTCCCGGCTGCTTTCCTGGAGGAATCTGCCCAACTTGTTCTCGATCTCCCTCTTCCTCTCCTACCGATACGTGGATCCCATGTGGTAGCTAAGTCCCCATCTGCTGCTTGATAGCCTTGCTACATGGCCGCCCCATTTCCTTTTCAGGTTGTTTGCACGTTGAGCCACGTCGTTTAGTCCTGACATCTTTCTTAATTCCATAGATGACATTTTTTTTTGAGGGATTATCTCTAGTACTTTACACTCCATTTTACGTTGGCAGATTCTAATCGTATTCTTTTGAGTTTCTGTTAGGCTCCAATAGTGGCATACATATAAAAGTGTTGGGAATGTGCACGAGTCCAGCAAGTTTAACCTCAGTTTTCGGCTCAAAGTATGAATTTCATTGATCAGAACCCACACACTCTTAAATAATCTTCATAATGATAGTTATACATCAGTGAATGAAATAATGTTTGCATAAATGATATCGAGAACCCTGATGCTTTAAATTGCATGTGTTAAAAGTTATGTAGTATTAAGGATAATAGATATCAGCTTGTCACAATCAGCTGTTTCATTCATAATGATATATGAATACTTAACACTTTTCTTATAATAATACATAAGAACATATGAACTATGCAATCACAAGACAAACTAATATATATCCTTAATTTGTATGACCAGTAAAGTTCATGGATTGAACATGAAATTTAGACAAGGGTGTCGTCTTTATAGAAAAATAAAGAAAATGCAAGATGGAACTAATTTACAGCGTCATCCATATGTATGGGCATGTCAAACAAAGCTCGCATCTGGTAGTCCGAACAGCGAAAGACCGCAGTCATTCTGCAAGCGGGTAAGGACAAAAATGGGACGAAACTATGTCGGCATTAACCCAAGATTTACCTTCAGCAATTGGCAGGGCTCTGAGAAAGGACATCCTTAAACTCACTTTTCAAGTGCTCACTGCTAAACTAAAAATAGAGTACAAAAATGTAAAGAATCCAATTCAAAGTACCCTGGAAAGACTAGTGGTAGATTTTTATCTTAGGAAATGAAAAAATTTACATTAAATAAAGTTCAAAAATTAACAGTTTCTGAAAATGTTCAACCCTCTAAGAAGTCTCTCTTTCAACAGCTTTCAGCATCTTTACACGGTGCATGGATTACGTAAGCACGAGACAGATGTTTCAGAGCTCAATTACTAAACAGATTGGCACCGAGTGGGGTGACTCAAGGGGTAAAGCTTGGGACTCGGAAGATAACGAGGCTCAAATTCTTTGAGGCTGATCATCTTGACCTTGGGTTTTTATTTATTTATTTATTTAATTCGTGGTTGTCCCTGGTCGATGGATCTTACCTTTCCATGAATTTTCCGCTGTTTCATTTCATGTCATAGCATTAGATTGCTTCTGTTACAGAGTCAAGTGTGGGCTGGCGTGGTGTGACGGTGACTTGCACTTTAGGAGGGTTATGCCCCGATGTCTGGTATGAACTCCTTGTGGGAGGAGAGAATACATCGGCATCACGGTATTCTATCTGGAAACATATTACAGGCCTGTTTACTTCCCCGCAGTCCCCGCCCATGGATTCTCTCACCTGGAGTTTCCCTCTTCACATCCCTTCCTCCCAGAGTTTTTCCTGTTGGGAACTTAGGCTTAAAAGGCGAGCGTGAACAAGGCTGAAATAGAAGAATATTCACCTTCGTCCCAACTTATCCAATTCAAGAATTTTGGTAAGCTGTTTCCTCGAACGTAGGCGCTTGGCTACAAATTTTATACTTTGTATTTAAACAAAATCAGTTAATACAAAACTTAAAAGTTAAATAGGTTAACCTTATCCTAACAAGAAAAAGACAACTAAATACTGTAAATAGGTATAATTAGGGTATTGCGAATTTTATTCCAACTGCTGTATAATGAAATATTGTCGAAAATATATACTAGATGGACGGACGGATAGACAGACAGACAGATAGGCAGACAGACAGACAGACAGACAGACAGACAGACAGACAGACAGACAGACAGACTGCGAGTTTATGGAAGATGAACTACCTCCTTAAGGTTTATTGTGCTATCCCTTTGGAAGAGATACCTTCATTATTTCTGAAAATGTTTCCTTGTACAAGTTGCAGTATTTCGGTTCCATCGCTGGTGTTCGTTCCAAGATCTTTTTGGGATATAGAAGGAACAAGTCTCTTTCTTTCCAGGATTGGACACCCAAACAGGATATACGAGCAAATTCATCATCCTGTTTACACATTCTACAAGTGGGTTCATCTTTATCCCACTTTTCGTAGATGTTTCCTGAAGTGACCAAGTTCAGTAATTAACACAATTACTTTCCTTATTCCTTTTCTATCCAATTTTAGAAGAGATGTGGAAAGATTATTGCTAGGACTTATAGAATAAATTTCTTACCTTGCGTTTGTCTAGGACAGGTTGGCCATCTTAGTTGACGTTTTTTACCAATTCATGTTTTAACAGCGGTCTTGCGCGTTACTGATTGCAAAAAGGGGTGTATTAGCACCCCATTTTGCCAAATGATCTGCTTTTTCATTCCCTAAATGTCCTAATGCTCGGCACCCACCGCAGTTCGAGCCTGTTGCGAGTTGCATGGTAGACATGACATTTTGACACTCTCTACCAATTTTGTTTTCTCTTAAGTCAGAGGTTAGTGCTTTTAGGGCACTTTGACTGTTTGAGAGGATGAAAATTCATTTTTGATGATAACCGTTCTCAAGTACTTTATAAGCACAGTTTAGGATGGCAAATACTTCTGCCTGAAAACTGTGCAACGTTAGCAAGGCTTATTCTTGGTCCTTGGAGATAGGCCATATATGTCTGTACCCGATTGTATCCCTGTAAGGAATCCATTGGTGAAAAATGCAAGTTGGTCACGTTTTCTTGTGAACATGGTTCTTTCCACCCAGTCTTCTTGAGATCCGTTACCTTAAATGGAGGGAAAAGTACAGTTCATTAAGTCAGATCTCATCCTCAGTTCTAGAATATCCAGGAAATTGAAAATGGAGGTGTGTCCAGTAGCTGCAAAACTGCTTCTCCAGTTCCCTGTATTTATTTATAGCATGCAGATGATCTTTTGCTTTTCTTTGTAATTAGGTAATATAGTTTATTGCACTGACAACTGGTGCACGCACAATATTTAACATAAAATTGAATTAACTCTAGAAATCCTAGGTCAGAAAGTGGGGGTGTTTACTGTTTTATGTTATATATATTTTTTCAGTGGCGAAACAACGTATTTAAGTGGATATTTGTAATTTTGAATTGAATTATAAATGATTTTAAATATTTATTTGCTTGTACATGCAACATACATATTTTCTTATAATGTTTTGATTTAAATCTGCATATTAAATTATCAATAATGAGATTTCAAAGATATTGTTTTACATTTTGAAGTATTCTGTAGTTTTTATACAAGGGACCTTGCTATAAATAATTTTCTAGCTCTTTATCATTATTTTTCAATACTGTGTGAACTCTAATATTACAGTGTCCAATGTTTATCATTAATATAAAGCATCTACACACAATGGTGGATCGAATTTTTAAGTTTATCGTGAAATACAATTTAAAACAAAAACAACAAATGTACTACTTTTGTAGTGCAAATAACTTAAATAATTCAGCCCTAAACACTCGTTGAAATAAAAAAAATGAGTTTTCTACTCCCTCCACCTCATCATTTATTGAATTAAATTCTTTCTCTGAATGAAATTTGTTCTCAACCGTCGCTTCATTTTCCTTGCTGATTTATTTTACTTCAGATATCTTTGGTGATTTTCAAGCATTTGTAAACATTGCCTTCTGTTTGTAATATAAGCAATTTCCAATTATAAGTCATTAAGGTAATGCCTTTTCTTTTCGTAAAGAATTCTCTTTTCTTAATTTAGTTGCAATTGAGCATCTTTTATTCCAACGGTTACAAGTGGAAGCAACTCTATGCTTTTTAAAACATTTTGGTAATGAATAGTTATTTCAAAGCTTGTAACAAAACAAGTACAGAATACAGTGACTGTGAAAAACAACATAAAGTATAGAAGCCGTCTCTGAATTTCATAGGGGCTAAAAATATATGTTTAATATTTCTTGCCTATTAACACGTAACATCTGAGTAATTAAATAGTTTTAAATAATATCTTTCTGGTTAGTCTTTTGGAAATGGGTAAATACCCATTCTAATACAGATTTATTCTACTCACCTAATTGTTACCTCTGTTCGTTAATTGGTTCTTAGAAATTATTCTTTTTTCTTATTCAAAAACATTTTAATTGTACTAGGTACTTGCAGAATAAGAAACTAACAAACAGATCCTTTCCTGTAATCACAATCTATAATTTAAATTTGGATCTTAGAGCATTTTTGTATTTTCAAACTCGTAATATAATGTTATGGTGTCAATATATACACCAATGAAATGCCTTCATTTTTCAGTGATTCATAATTGTTTAGCTGGGTGTGTCATTTTTTTGTGTTAGAGATGTAAAAAGTTTTAATTTGTTTCCTTTTCGTTTAAAAGCTACTATTAAAGCTAATCGGTATATATATTTAGAAAATCTCACGAAGAAGAGTAACGAAATATCGATCCACATTTGGTAAACACAACTAGCAAATATTTCAGGTTGCAACTATCAACTTTCAGAAAGTATTCCATTTATAAATGAAATAGTTAGTGATAATTTTATAATTTAAGCAAAATAAGGAAACTTTCAAAGGTTTTTATACATTTTTACTTATACTGAAGTTCATACCGCGTAAATGCTTCAATTTTCAGTTACTTAAAATTATAATATAATATAAATTAATGTCATTATAAATCCAAAATCTCCCAGAAATGAAAAGCTTCAAATTAGAAACTACATATTTTAGTAACATTCAGTGCTATAACATTTGAAAGACACGGGGGAAACGTCGAAGTCCAATTTTGGTGAAATTTGAAATTTTGGTGCCTGTGGATTATAGGTATTATATTCCAACAGATTCATACAGGAAAAAACCACATATAGTTCTTAAACATCAGTATAGAAAAAACAGTGTCCAGAGGAAAAATCACCAGAGTCCTGTGTAAAATACTTGCAATGAGACCATTAGCAAGAAAGGGAGCTGCTGAAATTGCATCAATATTGTATTTACTTTTGTTTCCCATCAGTTCGCAATTTGCAATTTTTTTGTGATTCGTGCCTCGGCTAAAATAAAAATTACAATATTATTTACTTCATTCGTGCTATAGTTCATAAGTATAACATAATTGATTCAGTAAAAGTGACTTTTCCCTACAGAGGTCATAATTATATGAAATGTGACAAAGATATGGGTTTAATAAATCAATAAACCCATGGTGAAACATCCAGTGATCGGAATGAGCATATCAGAGGACACCACTTGAAGCCATTTACCTTCAATCTCATTTAGTGTTCTCACTATATTTTTAAATCGTGTTCTTCATTTATTAATAAAGAATACAGAAAGACATGCCCAATGAAAATGAGAGAAATACGAGAAATAGTAACTGACAAAACCTCTTCTAGAACTATACCCAGTCGAACCACCTACAGTGGCTCATGGGAGTCGCATGTTATTGTTAACAAAATGAGCCGTACACAGACTGATGAACAGCCTGCCCCTTCCTATTCAAGTTTAATTTCACTTTCTAAGGCAAAAGATGATGACCTACAATGTCTGAAGAGATTGTTCCAAAAAGGTTATTTTTCAAGGTATCTGTAATAGACAATGAATAATTTTTATGAATGATTATTTTCAGTAGTGTTTCAATAATGTTTACACTTTCCTCAGCAAATATATATTTTAATTTGGTACATTCCACTTTAATTGTTTTTATCTACAAGTATGTGTACTTTGACTTTTCATTGTTAATTAACATGAACAAATAACACATGACACTGATTTCAACAAAAGAGTCTGTTAGAAAACTTCCTTAAGAATTATTCTAGAAACAATTATTCCTGTATATCTAATGTGCTTAGTTTTGTAGCGCTTTTAAATTTCAAATTGCATTCCTGTAAAAAAATAAAAGTGAACTTAAGATTGTTTTTCCCTTGTACCCTTTTTCTTCATAGTATACCAGGATCAGTTACCAAGAGTTTAGTACGAAAATGTTTTATTATTAACCCTAACCCATTTAAGGAGGTACAACTCAAGATTTTTTTATAGTTTGTAGTTCTCACGGTGGTTTCGAAGTTAGATCATAGGGCAATTAGTGATAATAGCTTAAAGTTGTTTCTAAGATATATTTGACATATTGGCAACCCTGGAATCTAGTCAGCGTGGAAAAAAATCGGTAACAGCTGACCCCCTGTACAAATGCAACAACAATGTCTGCTTTCGGCGTGAGATCATTACAATTTAAAAGGCTCTTTAGTATATATGTAAAATTAATAATAGTTTGGCTCAAGCGAAACAATTCCAAACATTTTGTAAACTAGCGTAAAACATTCCAAAAGCCGTGCAAGTTGGAATAGTAATTACTGTTATTCAATATTCTGTGGCAATTTTCAGAAATCATATTTAAAAATTAATTATCATACAAATAATATTGAACAATTTCTTTTCTTTAAGAAAATGTAGACCATTTAAAAGTATATTACTACGCCCAAATTTCAAAGCATTTATAATGCTTATTATTCCTTACAAAGAATCAAATTTCCAAATAATAATATTTTGATTCATAATTTTATCCCCTGAAGAAAAAACGTAAAAAACGCAGTAATTATCAATGTTGCGATATAACATTAAGGACTGTCTAAAAACAATGTTGCATATGTTAAAAGTGATTTTATTTTATTTTATGAATAAAACAACAGTTTGTCCTGGCTTATCATTTTACCAGTTGACGTCATTCATTCATAGGCCTCATTTTCAAGTAGAACTTCTTCAGTATAACTCAGCTGAGGTTGCATAAACTGATGTGCTACAAACTGCATATGCAGTATATAAAAATCTGTAACATTTTGGACAGTCCTAGGGAGGGGGGAAAGAAAAGAAACAAAAGAACAAAACAAAAAGAAAGGCTTTCATGAGTTGTCTTTTGCATCAAAATATTTCAAAGCCAACATTTCTAGGTAAAATATTATTAAAGACTTTGTAACAACTACGCTATAATTGATTTATAATTTTAGTAGTTTGGAAAAGCAGACAGAAACAATTTCCGAAAAAATAAAGGCAGTGAGCAATAAGATTTAGCTTTTCGAAGACAAGAAAAAATAGAGTAAAGTAAATAGTCAAAGGAAAAGCAGCTTAAAAGAAAGAAGAAGCAAAAATAAGACAAGAGAGCAATTTAAAAAGATGAATATCAAGCAGAGGAAATGAAGAAATAAAGGAAGCTATCAGATAAGAGGAGAAGAAGAAAGGAAGAAGAATAATTAGTCATTATTTCATTATTATTATATCTGCAGTGATAAATAACTCAATATTAGTCCAAGAACTATAAGCATCTGCCGATGTCCAGTAGAAATCAGCAGCAGATGTTTCTGTTCAAACGAAGGCGTCATGCTTTCCTTTACTGTTGCCGATACCGCAGCTTGAGCACTGATCCTATTCTATTGTACTCAACCCTTTTTCCATGGTTTTGTCCCGATACCTATGGCATGGGTTCGGGCTCTCAGGAACTGTCCTTTCAAATTATGGAATAATGGAAACTTTGACGGCAAAACAAACAAGTTGGAATGTTTAAGGGATTATGTCTCCTTTTCTGGGTCTCATACCTACTCAGGTTCACGTGTATGAGCTGTAATGAAGTGCACATAACTTTATCTGACGTGAAATATATATTTTAGAAAGATATGGATATACAGAAACTTCTCGAATTTTAGTCAAGAGAAACATATGTGATCAGAGGGTTAAGTAATGCGTTTTGTGTTTTACTGTGGCACTAACTGTAAAGATAATATGCAAATCAAGAGATAAAGATACAAACAATGTCTTCACAATAATAGAAATGAATTTATATTATCATCAGAGCCCGAAAGTTCAGGCCTTTATTTTGGTTAAAATAGGAAGACAGAAAGGCACTTAAAATGCTGAAAATAGACAGTAATATAATTAAAATAGACATTTATTAAAAGTAAAAACAAAGTGTATCACTCATTATTAATGAAAACAGGTATTTAAGACACTTGATAATTACTTTATCCCATAATTAAAGTACTTAAGCCTACTTTTCTTAGTTACAAGTGACAACATGTTTTTACAAGGTTTCAAATGTCATAATCAGGCGCTTTTCAGAGAGAACATTTTTTATCATGTAAAAAGAACATTCTACTTCCAGTGAAGTGATTGTAGCATATTTAAAACAAGTTACAACAGAACATTCACCTTTCAGGACATCATGGAAAAGTTGATCAAGATAAAGTAATAAGTTTTGAATAGTCCTGGCAAACGAGAAAAAGATGCGCAATGGTTTCTAGTCCAGTTCATACTCTGTTTATGGTTTATAGGGGAATTACGTTAGTATCTCTTACTTTCGTACTGAACACATTGTACATTTTCGTACATTGTTTTTTACGTTTATGCAGCTGAGTTACCCCTAACACAGATTTTCTAGAATTGTCTCGTGCAGAACGATAAAAGGTCATTCGCCATGACTATTCAAAACTACATTATTTACCTCATCTTTCTATATCCTGTTATTCGTGTGCCCGTGCATTACTTTTACTAATAAAAGTTGTGCTATTTAAAGAGCTTAAGGGAATGGGTTGAAGAGAAAGTTTTTGATTGCTTGAAAAGAAATAAATGTATAACAAGATTCTCAATATATATTTTCGTGAGGTGAACATGTCATTTAATTTTTATAACATTTTTCACATCGAAATTCTTTTATGTTATTTTTAAAATGTGTAAATAATCACATAAAATCCATAGTAACCCAAAAAAGGCAAAAAAAAAAAAAAAATGTTTAAGCTTAAAATAGGTAACAGAAGCCAAAATAGGCAAAATAAAAACTATCCCACCCGACCATTTTTCCAAATAGCTATTCCAAAGGCTAAGCACATATGAAGTTTATAAACACAGTCAATAAACAATAGAAATGATAACATATCTAATATGTTAATGTGTTTGTATTTTTTATATATCAAAAGTATCTATATTAGATTTACACATTGACATTAAACAACAAATTGAATAGTTCTCTGATTTTAAACAAATCCGGAAAAGTTTGGCACAAGTTTGCAATATTCTTATAGTCCACAGTATTTGCCATCGTTTATTTTGTATTATTTTACAATTTTTTTTCTAGAACTGGCCGATCAGAGTTACAATGTCATTGTAACAGCACTCGCTTTTACATTTTTAAGAATTCTCATTCGCTTCACCGCCGTATAAGCTCATTTTTAATCTCAGTTACACTACAGCAATAAGAACGCTTCATAACATTTCTATTCAGGATTATACTGCCATAAAGCGGTTGAACCTAATAAGAGAGAGAAAAAAAACGAATAATTACGTTTTATCGAATTCCGAAGGAATTGCGGTGAAAAGGTGTTTTATTAATTTCTCCAAATCTGCATCGAGGTACCTACTAGGTACCTACAATTAAAAAAAAAAGTATCTAAAATATGCGCGCGCACGCACACACACACACACACACAACACGTACATATAAATGAACAATATATATATATATATATATATATATATATATAGGC
Organism: Metallyticus violacea; assembly: GCA_030762175.1. NCBI lineage: Eukaryota > Metazoa > Arthropoda > Insecta > Mantodea > Metallyticidae > Metallyticus > Metallyticus violacea. The sequence goes on along the minus strand of CM060832.1, from coordinate 89,890,443 downwards.
ATTTTCACCAAAAAAGCCAAAATCATTCTCAAGTAAATAATAACATTAAATAATCCTCCAGATGCAATATACATTAAAGGAAAAATTAAATACTTAAAAGTATTATTTATTAATTATTTAAGTATGACATACTTATGTTATAAAATTAACTAACTTTTATGAATTTATTAGGTGAAATTGGTTTAATTAATAGAATAATAGGATGGACTTATGTTATAGTATTTTTAATATTTATTTCTTTTTAGTGCTTCTTATACTTTATACCTTTATTCTATATGTGTGTGTGTTGAAACGAGTGCAGATTAAAGGGAAATTTTAAATCGCTCTAGTGGCCGCGATTTTGAACTTTTTAAAAGGAAACTCAGTATATGCCATTGAAATAAAATACGAAAAATAGATTCCGAAAATAAGTGAAATGGAACTATTAGGAGAGGGGTTTATCTGAAACTCAAATTAAAAAAAAAAACTCTAGCGGCATCAATAGTAGTCCTCCCCCCCCCCCACAACCAAACTCCATATATAACATTTAAATAAAACAAGACAAATATTTCTGGAAAAGTCGCGTAAATCCGGTCATTAGGAGTGGGAGTTCACCTAAGGCCGACAATTTAAAAATATTTCTAGTGACACCAATATTTGTTTCTTCGCAACAAAATTCGGTATATACCATTTAATAAAATAAGAAAAATAGTTCCCGAAAACTAAGGAAAATTGGACCATTAGAAGTAGGGGTATACTTGAAAACCGATTGTAAAAAGCGCTCTTGAGTTTAATTTTCTCTATGTTGTCTTAAGATTAAAGGATAAATTAACTCGGCATATAAACTGTTATTTATAACCATGCATATATTTTATATTTATCAAAAACATTGTCGTGAAGATAGAAAATGTGAAATGTTAATGCGTAAGAATTATATTTGTATGTAAAATGCAACTCAAAACGTTTTATTGTTTCTTTCTATTTTAGTGAATGTAAGATGGTACTAAGGGCTCATAAGGGTTTATAAACATAATCATGTTTAAAATGTTTAAAAACGTTTTAAAATACCGACACAGTATAGCTTTGTTTATCATTGGTAGATCATTTTATTTAATTAATAGTAAATCATTATTTTTTTTGTTTAATCTCAATAATAATAATAATTATTGTAAAAATGTGGTTTGTTCTTTTGTAATAATTATAGAGTGGAAGAATTCTAATTTTGTTCCACTAATACCATACTTATTTCATTACTTCATTTCATTATTTTACATGGCCTATTTTGAATTTTATGTTCGTTTTTATTAAAAGTTAATTAACCGGTTAGAAATTCACTTAGTTTACACAGATCCTGCATGAGGGACATTTTCATTATTATTTCACCTGGTTCTTTGGCCAGTATACTTACTGAAGTATTTCGCACCGCATTTTTCGCACGTTTTCGTATTAATCGGTTCAAAGCGTGCAAAATCAGAAATTGAATTCATACCATTAAAATATTCTATAATACAACTAAGTTATTGAAGCAGAGACTAACAGGATATACCATTGAATACCTATTTCTATGGCTAGAAGAAGTAAATGTATTATAAAATCTACATATGTACTAATAAATCCAAGACTCGGAAAAAACCGCATCAATTAATAAAACAATATTCAAATTCCATGAATTGCTATATTACGAGCTGACTAAACTAAGAACTCAAGAGAGGATAGAAAGTAATGAAGTAACAGATAAACTGGCAAAAGAAGAAGTTAAATTGACTTCAAAATACCAAAACATTTCTACGGCATAGCAAGAAAAATTGCTAGAACCGCAGTATTACAATAAATCAGATCAGATGGAAGAACCTTCCTGCTCAAGAACTGTGTAAAATTCTTTTTAACCTTTCTAGTACCATTGCGGTTAATATGACACCAAAAGCAAATTTGAAATAAAAATCTCCACGGTTTTTAAAATTATACTTTTCAAATTTATGTCTTTGAGTCCAATGATTTATTATTACTTTTTATATTTTCAATACATTAAAACCTATTCATTATTTTTGCACTGAGTACCATTGATCCCTTTCAAAATTGACATTTTTCTTTGAATGTAACTTTATGAAAGTAGTAATGCTGACCTTTACTTTGAACATCTGCAACACGTGCAACAATGAAAATAAAATTTCCGCTTACTTGTTACCCAATGTTAAGGTTTGTTGTTTCATTGTTATTAGTATTTTGCCTCAGTGTGTCGTATATTTGCATTATGAGTAGAAAACGTTTGAGTAATCTAAAAATAGAATGAAGAAGATAAATAGAGGTAAGGAACATCTGATGATGTTGAAGAGATTGATGTAATTATAGCAGAAGACAGTGAATCAGCTGAAAAGCTGATGAGATATTGGAGATTTAGAAGTTGGACATCTCAAATTTGAATTTTTTCACGTAAGTACTCTGGGGGGGGGGGGTTGGCAAAAGTGGACGATGCTTATGTTCTGTGAACAGGAAACACCTATAAAAGTGAATAAAGTTTTCTTCTTTCGTCCGTAAGCAAACTTAAGAGTTGCTTTGTTTAAATGTAAGGGCGTTTAAGATGAAAGAAGAAGAAAAAGTGTAAAAGTGATCTTTTAGTTATCCTATTTTAAGTTAAAATGTGTGTTTAACACTATTTTATTAAAATATTTGTAATACTACTAATGTTAATTATTTGTTGTCTTTACGACCCCAGTTGTACTTGGTGAAACACACAAAACCTTGTGGTAGGAAGGTCAAATCACCCGATAGTATCCTGATTTAGCACCTACTGTAGGAATAGCAAGCAAACCAGAAAAAAAAACTATTGCACATTGGTCATTTCAGAAACAAAACTCGGACGATGAGATTCTACTATGCAAATCCCACATGCGCTCTATGCGAACATTCTGAACACCTTACTTAGAGCGTGAAACTGTAGAAAGACAAAGAACTTTCTATTAGGACAAATCCTTTAGGACATTCACTTCCTAAGTTTGTAGGAAAGAGCTTTGGATATGAATTAGGATTAAAGGAGTGCACATATGTCGTAGATACCAAGTGTATTTACACTCTCCAACATTAACCAAAACAAATCAATATCGGCGATCAGATCACGATTAATTTATATACTTAGCTAAAGTGTAGGCAGTACTGCAACTTTTTAGAGAAAAATATAAACAACGTATTTGTATTCAAAAGCATAATATTTTAATTGCTTAAATCCGTGCATTTCTAATAAAAACTATGAGAAAATATAAAATAATCACTTCAGTACACTGGCAGAACAAGAAAAACTTATCTGCCATCAGTTTCAACAATGCCTTGAACGTTTTAATATGTGCTCAGTTAAAAACATGTTTTATATTTCATCACTGATTAACACGCTACTTTCTTGGAATGCATTAAATAATGTGAGAGTAATTTAATAAATGAAGTTCGAAAGAGATATTTTATCTTAAACTGTATATTCCCTTTATGAACTTGAAATGTCATTTCTTGATATTCTTTCGTTACAATGAGACATAGATGGATATAAACAAAACTTAACGTTTCAGGTCTAAGTTTAGGGTATATTTGCCATTGATAGGGAATGAGGAAAATTTGGAAAAACAGGAAGGATGGCCCTCGAAATCATGGAACCGCAGATCTTCCGTTCAGAAGACAATGTCTTTGCGACATTGGTCACCGTGTTAGTAATGCAATGCCTTATTAAATAAGGAGGTCAGCAAAGAAATGAAAATTTAATAAAGTTCAGCACATGCAAATTAAGAATCAAGTCTTCAATAGAATTTCAAATCACAAATCATTTGGAAAATTAGTTTTGAAAATATCATCTTATCTAATGCCTAATTCTAAGGAAGTAGCGTGGGACGAAAACAGAACTTAATTGTTAGCACTGAGTAAGCGATTCTTCTGCTTTTTAATGTTACAATAACCTTGGAATTTGGAATTCTGTTTTGTGTGTTTTCTTCTTACATAGTAAGACCTACCGAGTCAAGGAGTATATTCCTCAGGCGGTGGGGAAATATAAGGGCTAGTGCAATGCATCACAGAAAATGTATGACAGGCGTTTCCGTAGTAATGCCTTGCAGATACGACTTAAGGAATCAAGGGTCAGTTCTGGAGGCTTTGCTGAATGCAGTTCCTGGCATCACGAACCGCGGTGCTTTTCCTCTATAATCTGTTCCCGTTTGATACAAATGTTTTGTTCTCTTTTCTTCGTTTCCTCAGGCACACAACCCCAAGGTGGAAGGGGAAGGTTGGCGCCACTGGGCGGGGTAGCAAGGCGGACGTCCGACCTCGAGAAAGACCCAGACAGTTTTACCTGTTCTTCTGTGGTACATACCGCCACCACACTTCGTGGCCTTCCAGAGATTTGCTTTGCTGTGCTCGTTCTGAGAACGCGTGCTGCAAAAAATATTTTTGAACCGGATATCCCTAACGAAGGAGGATGCAAACTGTACTTTCAACACAGAGTTATCATTTAGTTCCTCCCCCCCCCCTTTATCTTAAGACCACTGTCAGCTGCCATTGCAATTCTTTACAATATTTGCATGTAATGCTAAAAGACGCATGTTTTAATGAACGAATACATTGTGTTTGAGTCATTAGTTTCATTAACAGTCTACTTCTTTTTCAATAGTTAAATATAAAATATTAAAATATTTGTTGTTTTCGAATAATTTTCAATATTTTATCTAAGATTGCGTTTTAACAATTAGATATCTATGTCTCATTTTTCAAACAATAGTGAAGAGCCAATTTGTATCTTTATCTTTCCTATAAGCTTTAGTTTTGATCACAATTTAGACTCCTCAATTCTTTGTTGGCTAACGCACTGATTACATTAGAATAAAACATACAGATTTTTAAGAATTTTTAATCTCAAATAAGCTCACATTAAAGACTCAAAAATAAACAAAAAAGAAAAAAGTAATTTAATTGAGACTAATAAATTAATTATTTTACAAACTAAAATAAATAAACAACTTACGTTAAAATATTTTAATATACTTTACCTTAATATATTGTAATAGCATTGCTTAGTGGTTAGAGTACTTATTATTTATTTACTTAATCTCCAAATCCAATGGAGACCAATTAGACCTGTCGTATATTAGCGATACAGCTTTTACATTATATTACAGAGTGCTGTAAACTTATTTACATACGTTTGGTTTACAAATTATACATTACACATTTCTCAAATTCTACAGTGTTCACATAAATGTTGAAAATGTCCAGTAAAACTATATATTTTACGTGAAGAATATCACAATTAAAGAATAGACAGAGGCTTTTCCTTTTGATTTTTCTCGTCTACACATAGAGTTATTGTGATTGTGGGATACAAAATATCTGAAAATATGAAGTGTTTTTAAATTTTCCATGACCACTATCAAACTGAACCAAAACATAGGCGAGTTTAAAAAAAAATATTTTCAGTCGATGTAGAACACGGTAAGAAAATATTCTTGGTGAATTTTTTCTTGTTTATACTATATTTCAATTGTTCATTATGTACTTTTATAAGAGTGGTTTTTATGTGTGTAATCGAACAAGTTGTAAAATTGATAAAAATTTATCATAAACAATACAAAACAAAGCTAATTTCATTTTACCAGAGAAAAGAATTGAGTAACTTTCACAGGTATAACATGACACATTCACAGTTAAAGTTATGCTTTTCTAATGAAACTGTGCCACACGAAAAGATGTATTTAAATGCCATACTTAACTGTCAAAAACTGTAAATTGTTACTAATGTACAATAAACATGCCAACAAACTTCAGGAAATTCGTCCACAACCACGAAAATCCTATACGAACAATGCACATGGCTCTACAGCCTTTTAACTCCGAGACCTTGATTGGCTGTTAATTGAATGAGGCGTCAGTGAGTGCCACATTATTAGATCTGGAAGCTACAAGGTGCTTGCTAATGTGTTGTAAAAATAAATATAGTTATATGTAGCAGATATCGATTAATTTATCAATCTAATTTATATATGAAGTATGATGAAATCGGAAGAAGCGCATTGGCTCAGAAATAATATCTTGTTACTTTCATTCAGGAGGTTCCAAATTCAGTCCCCATTGTAGGTCATCCTAACATTAGGTGGTTTTCTTTTCACAAAGGCAAATGTAAGTCAAATCACTCTCTTACTTACACGAACCTCTAAGAAGCCAGTTTACAGTGAGATGCAATGAAACAGATGACTCAGGAGAGCTATAGTGCAACTAAGACAGTCCTTCGGGGGGGGGGGTTGTTTTAAGGAACCAACTGTGCTGTTAGGCCATATATCAGACAATCAGTACATTAAATATATTATATGAGTCGAAGCCTTTCGTTTGCTGTTCCTACTGCTGGTTGTTATGACTTAAACTTGCCGCTCTAGCTGATAGCAGTTTCTACTGAATTTATTTATCCTGTGGGAATGTTTGCGCTGTCACCTTTTGATGAAGTGAAGACTTATGCTCACTTTATTTACAATAATTTTATTTTTATTTGATTTTTAGTCTGTGATTCTGAGCAGGTGTTAGGTGGATATATAAGAATAATCATTCGTATACACCCAAGTGTCTCTCTTCGCACACATGCAGTGGGATGAAAATGGTGAATTATATCGCAATGTAAACGAAAATGAAGTGCAGGGAAATTGTTATTATCTTATTTATAATTATTTTCATATTTCGAAAAGTGTTCTTATTTTACAGCAAATATGGAATAAACAAAGGAACTGGTGGACAAAACTGTTGGTAACCTAGAAGGCTATGAATGCTCTGTTGGTGTAGATGGATGAATGTTATACAAAAACAGAAAACCTATTTTCTAACATCCATTCCTTCGTCTTTTTTTTTTTTTTTTTTTTTTTTTTTTTTTTTTTTTTTTTTTTTTTGGTGCGGAGAAGAAAATGTGCATTCAGGAAAGCGAATAAAGATGCCAGTTTACTGACCCAAATGATATTTTTGTTTGGGCTTCATACGAATATTTTCTGAATTTTGGATGTATGAGTAACATTGCAAAGATTACACTGAGATTCACCATGAATGCACTCAAATATCAATGTTATTATATTTTCCAAATTAAGAACCCTACTATATTATATCAATAATCTGGAGAAATCTGTAGAAATACAATTTTAATACAGTCTCTTTATGACATTATATTAGACACTAAGTAAGAATCTAACATTAGAAACAGATTTACTGTAAACGAACAGATCAACAATGAACATCAATTAACAAATGAAGCAAGATTATTAACAAGATTATCGTAAATCAACAATGAACAAATGAAGCCAAGATTATCGTATGATAATTCTGTAACAGATGTGAGTCACATTACGTTTTGTTAGCGTTGCTACAACAAAATGGAGCCAAAATTATCGTTTGAACAGCGGAAAGCAATGTTGAAGTGGTATTGGAAACCCAGAATGTTGTTGAAGTTCAAAGGCAATGGAGAAGTGTGTACAAACAGAACCGCCAACGCGAGTAACAATTGCACACATTCGAGACAAATTTGAGACTTATGGTATGCGATGTTCACAAGGGCAGATCTGTACTCACCGCAGAAATCTACAAAGCAATGTGCACGTGAGACTAGTTGAATATCACGATTTTCCCATCAGTTGTGCAACTCTTGAAACTTAAGCACAATATCTGATGTTTTCTTTTGGTATCTTGATGAAAATTGACTGTGTTAAAATAACACAGGAGCAGGATGGCGGAGTGACTGTCTGTACTGTATACTCGCTCTGGTAAATACCAATTACCAGAAAGTACGACAGCATGTTATGGAATTACTCGTGATTGAGGTATGACCAGTTCTACCAGAAAATGTATCATATTATTTCTGAAAATTTTCTCCTGGACAGAGCTAAATTTTTTCGACAACTTTAAGAAATAGATTTTCAATTTTTTTTTTATTTTTTAATATTGTAGTAGCATGTTTTAGAAAACCCATTCCTAAATACAATTATACACGTTTTGACTCTGTATAAGTGGCATATAAATAATATCCAAGCTCATATCAACTGCCTCGAAACTCATTAGCAGGTCTGAACAGCATCTATAATTATTACTTGCAGCTGAGCACAACAATGTGAAGCTGTCCCTAGCTCCCCGTCAATTACAGAGCAATTGAAATATTTAATATTTGTAAGTTTAGTATCAGCAACTCAGTTACTCAGTTAGTATCAGCAACTCAAACGTACAAATATGTGTTCATAATGTGCAATTTTTGGTATTATTAAGAAACAATATGTAGCAAGTTAAGGAAAAACTCACGTCTTTCTACGCACACAGAAAGACTTGCCAAAGTCAGACAATGCGAAGGTAATCCCTTCTGGTATGCAGCTACAGTTGGAAATGCCCCTACCTCAGGGCAGACGCTGGCCTGTTTGGTTGCAGGTGTCCGAATTAGAGATTCATTGAAATCTTATTGACGAATAGCGGAGCATTTGGCTTAACCAAAATTGTCCAGCAAATAGAAATGAAATTCAGTGAGGTAAGCACTGACCTATGAGTGACGTTAACACAAAACTGACGGGAGAATTTCGCGCCGTTGCTCGTGGACAGCGTCATTTTTATTGTGTACAAAAGGAATAGATTTTGCCCAAAAGTCGCACGGTATCAAAAATTTCCTGGCCCAAATACGTGTAGCTGCTGTCGCCCAAATATCAGTGGAACAGCGGCCTAAGTACCAAATACCCGTTCCGGCGGCAACGAAGCTTGAGTGTCAGTCACCACGCTAATTGCCGATACAACATCAATGAGCTGCTTCAAGAATTCTATTGAATCAACAACCTCTTCGCACTCGTCACCATAACGCAATAAACTTACGTGTTTGCCAAGATTACCTTGCCTGTGGTTCGACGTATGAAGTGAGTTTGCCAGAATATTCATGTTAAGGTGAATAAACGATATCGGCAACTGAACAACGAAGCGTTATTTATCGTCACCTTTTGCAACGAAATCCCGTTCACTCAGTCCCGGCACGCTTACAGCTGGCTTACGCCTCGGATGGCCGAGGTCGTTAAGGCGCGGACTTGTGTGCGGGAAGTCTGGGGTTCGATAACCGCCAGGACCGTCCTCTTTGACTGGTTTTTTTTTTCTAGGTTTTCCTCAGTCCTCATAAATGGCAAATGCCCGGGAGGTATTATAAACTTAGGCCTGGAGCGTTTCCTTCCTTTAAAAAAAAATCCTTTCCAAATTTATCATTTCATCTTATATATCACCAGTGTCCATCACCTTAGTAGTAAAAATGGACGTTAAACACTATTTTAAAAATACTGTGTTAGCTGTCATTGGAATTCTGAGTTTTCAATTAAAATATATTTTAAGGATCAATACATACGGAAGGGAAGAGAGTATACATTCTTCTGATTACCATTATTGGTACTCTGAAACCAAATATGAATATAGGTACCTACTTCGGTAATTAGAACAAAGACAAAACCTTTAGTTCTCACGACTTCAGGCCTAAAATGGCAATATTAACCTACACGTATTCATTTACTTGATATGATAATAAACGTCTAGAGGAAAAAAGGATGTATTTGTTAAAAGCGAGTGCTGAAACGCTTTTGCTTTTTTGCCATAGTTTCAATGATGAAATGCCATGCTTGTTATATGCTGACATATGTTTCCAATATGATTCACCTATGTTTCCAAGGCTGTTAGGAATGAAGAAACAAAAAATATCAAGAACAGGTACTTGACTAATAAAATGAACGTTAGCCTTTTATGCTTGAATTGATTTTTACACAAATCGCATATTGGCTAGGACTTCAAATTGGAATGGAGAAGTAACGGAGAAATGGAACCAGAAATCGTTGCATGGATGTTTTGACCACTGAGTTACAGCACCCGATTTTAAATATAAAATGAGCCTTTATAGTACGACTGACCGGAAATGTAATTATAGATAAGTGCTCGAATATTTCGAGTTGTCTCTTAGGAATAAAAACTCTATAACCAGATACTCTTTAAGGGTATAAAGACTCGAATGCGATGCTGGACATAACTTATACAAGAATATGTGAAGTAGAGGCAAATTTTTCTAAAATACCAAACACCAACTCTTCATCTATGGAGGGAATTTTTAGTTAACTAATTATCTTTGTTATTCATAATCATTTCGCAGATGATGTTACTTCTGAAGGAGAATAGATCAGCGGTGTACATTTTAATACAATTATATACGTTTTGGAAAATATTTTACTAAGGTATTATTATGCCTAAACGAGCTTTGTAGACACTGTACTAATTTGAAGTAAAGCGAACATTGTATATACTTATATACACATACTTATGGTCAAAGAAAAATAAAATTATCTTCACTAGTTGTATAAAAATGTATCTAACTAAGCAGTTAATGTTAAAGTAATGTAAACCACATAAATAACTCAAATTAACACAAGTCATAAAGTAAGTCGGTCTTTGGACTTTGTACTTCTACCCGAAGAACAGCGAAGTATTATGTTATTGTGTACGATTGATTTAGATATGTGATTTGCTTTACTTTAACACTGAATGTCTTAGTTCACCAAATTATTATATATGCATATATACGTGTTTTATTGAATCGTGTTTGTAATTCTATTTTATCTAGATAACACCAAATATTATACGCATAAAATATAAAAAATATAAAACACAATTTCATTTTCACGTTATTGAAAGCTAATAAAACAATTCTGTTAATTGTATAGGTAGGTATTTATAAAATTATGCCAAGAATTTTTAACTATTGGGACTGAGTTTGATTCCAGTTTGAAACTATTTATCAAGATGAGGATTTTGTTATACTTTTATCTCTAAAATAGTACAATCAAATTACTTTGGGCATATTATGTTTTTTTTTTCATCATTAATTCTTGAATGTATTGTGTAAATATCTATGGCGCACCACGTTAAAAACATAAAATGAATGAGGTTTATATTTTTTAAATTTATTGAACAACATTCTCAATTACAAAATGTAATATCACATGTTTTGGTCTTCACGTATGTTATATATGTTTCCTTAAAACATTTTTAACACTATTTTTAATTTTAATGAAATAAAACAATGTTTCAGCTAAGATGATTAAACAATAATGATACTACAGTTAAAAGAATTAGGATTATAATGCATGTTGCTATTTCAATTTGTTCCATAGAAAACGAATAATGATTCTTTCAGTGTTTACAATACAACGCGGAATATCTTTTATACTTTTCTAGTTTTTACTGAAGCCAATAGCTTTAACGTAGTTACAATAGTCTTTGAAGAATTTGGTCACTAAATCTATTTCGTTTGGTGTGTTCTCTGTTATATTTTGTATACTCCAACAAAAGATGATCAACAGTTTGCAGGATCAGGTTAAATCTTGATTTTCATGTCCTATGAGCATTGTGTTGGGTACATCAGAGAGAGATCCAATATTTGTGGGAAATAATTATTTGCTTTTGTTCGCTTTGCCATTTAGCAATGCTCCCTTCCCTCAGCAGTCAAATATCTTGTCATACCAGACTTTGTTTATATTTTCTTCATTTTCTTATATTCGTATGTAAGTGTTCAAACAGACAATTCTAGTCCTTATATCTTAGTGTGTTTTAGTCGGACTAATGTTTTCTACTAATCGTTGTGGTTTTTTCTGTTTCTCAAAGAATCTTTTGTGTAGACAGCCAGTGTCTTCGCAGACTTTTGGTTAGCCGACGGCTTTCTATTTTTTCAAGCGCCTTCAGAATTGCAATTGTTCGCCTTGATTGTTGGAACATCTTCCGTCTGTCTTGAATTACAATTGGTGCACAGACTCACCGTTGAGGAAAACTGCGTTTCCCAAAACCGACTTAATTTATTTTTTGTGTATATTGCTATAGAACAAGCGTTGTTAGGGTTTATATTCTTGCTGTAGGGGAATTGCCGGATGAGGCCACTACTTCAACTCCACAGCCTGAAAGTTGACAAGCCCCTTTCCCTCTTTGGCCAACGTTAATCCCGTGCAAATTTCTTCTAGCTTGCTTGATAACTGTTAGCGTAAATATACAAAGAGCCTCGTGCGTAAAGTTTTGGCATTTTTTATGTTAATTAACCATTGTGCCCTAATAAATTTTTAGTTACTGTACGTTTTAAAGTGCTTGTACCCTTACAGGCACCGCACGGTAGAATTGCTCCTTTGTACATCGCACGTAAAATTTCATGATTCAGTCTTTAATTAATCTTGGCAGATTTAACATGGCGTTGATCAACTTTATGTTTCTGTCTGCTATATTTGGAATATGAACAATGAAATTAATCTTGAACGTTTGTCTATGATAATCTCAAAATATTTGGCATAAAGATTGTATAGATTGTTGGGGGGTTAACATAGTACTGCTGGAGGGGAAGACGTTGGCTATTTAGAAACGACGGTCAGCAGTATCAGTGGGAGCTGCTAGTAATTTATACAGATATATTTTTGTTACTGAGTTGTGATTTGTGTCCTCCTAAGAGAAGCATGGAGACCATAGTGAGTTGGAAGGCAACCATAAAATAGGATAGTCTTGTGTCAGAGGGCCACATTCATTTCGCTCGTCGGAGTCACTTCTCGAACATGTAAAGTCTACCCTCCAGTTATACACATTGTATGGTATCAGTAATGTTGTAGTAAATCAATTTAATGTGACTTAGTTAATTATAATTGATTTATTTTTTTCCTCTCATAGTTCTAGTCAAGTGAATGTGATAATAATCATGTACATAAATAATCCCCTTAGGGTTACGTTCCTTTACTTGCACATCATACAACGCGATTTTTGTACGCCAGGTCCTTTACGATATTTTATTTATTTGTTTATCTTTGCTTCCCTTCCTTCCATATTATTAGTAGACTTTTGAATTTTGATCGTTGAAGTACCGAATGTAAGATCTGCAGCTCTAAGCTAGTTAAGTATCAGCTTGCTTCATCCTTTGGTATTATCACCAGGAGTGATCATATTAAATGATATCACTTATGGAGGATTTGCAGTTTGAGAGTATGTAAATGAGTTTGTACTTTATCCTTCAGACGGGTGTAATCTCGATTCAAACGCATGGAATACCGCAATTTTATCAGTCAAGTTCATTCTCGTGTGATGTACAACAAATTTAAAAATTATCACTCCATAATTCTTATTATCCTACTTCTGCATGGTTTTGGGGGATGCTGCAATGTTAAAATGTGGCATGACCTAGATATGGTCGCTAAGCCATATGCTGCATTATCCCTTTTGACCCAAATTCCACCGCGCCATAAAACAAATTATAGAAGGCGAAAGTATTTTACCTCTATTCGAACACGTGTCCCATCTAACAGGTATCGCATATGTTACCCTCCTTTACGAAGATGAAAGCTAGATATCAATAATACGTGTCAAAATAGAGAATTACCATGAATAACATGTCTACCTGTTATGCAATTTGGCATTGCTGAACGTGATGCTAATAGGCCACTTTATCAGGTGTTTAAATATAAGGTTTTTTTTTTTTAAATTAACAATATCTGATAATCTGTGAGCATTTGAAACTTATAGTATAGTGCTATTGCAAATATTAACTTTTGTACTTTGCTGATAGATGGCTTTAGTCTCCTTGCTATATTGGCCATCTAATTTGTTGGTTTTAGTTATAAACTTTCCCTCTGGAAATCCTGGATAATGAAGAAACTATAATTAAGCATTAACCTTATGACTGAAGAACGGAAAAATCTTTGACATTTGGAATTGAATTCTGAATATCTTGAACACAAATCTCAAACGCCAGATTCTGAAATGTTATGATGGCGATCACATTCTACATAAGCACAATGCATCATCTTTATTTGAGTCAAAAGTATTCAGAGGATTACATTTACTACCTCCGGATTCGTTGTTGAATGTACGCTTTACCATGTAATGCAGCTGAGAAAAAATTTGAACTTGGCAATCACAAAGATGTTTGGTGACTTGCAAGTGATACTTGCAGCATGAGGAATGAGTCTCGGTTACAGACTGTAGAATACTCAATAATTCAAACAAGTGTTCGATGTTAATGACTTACAAAGAAACGCACCGAAATACGAAAGAATGACTTACTGAGTGGATTATTAACGTACAAAGATTTAACTGAAAGCCTTGTGACTTCTTTACTCTCGCCAAGAAATAATGCCACTGCATGCGGGAACCAACTATGCGCTGTCACATAGCAACAACAGCCTGTATTGCTTCCTTTTTTTTAATTGTTTATTTAAGGACGCTCTTTAACATCTCAGGTTATCAGCGTCTCATTCTATTCAGGGAGTGAAACGGTCGACAAATTTTGCTCAGAGGCCTCTTTTTCAGGCTTGAGGTTCTTTATCGTGCCGTAAATGTACGACACGGGACCCTTCCGAAGGAAGCCATACCTACGATTTTTACGCCCGAAAAAATCCATCGATCCTGGCCAGGTTCGAACCCGCTACCTTGGGTTTAGAAGGCAAGTATGGTTCCCACTACACCACCAGGACCGACGTATTGGTTCGTGCTTCATTGGGTCCCTCTGTATATTTTAGACATCAAAAACTAAACAAAACAATAATCGTTAGGCTTGATGCAAATATACTGAACAATATGGTGATAAGGGGTTATAAACAGAAATATAATTTATTTATTTCTTTGCAGTCATCTTTCTGCAGTCTTTTCATACAATTGTTTTCCTGCAATTTTCTTACTGAACTAAAATATAACAAACCATGAGAAATAATATCAACTGTCATTTTAACTTTCCATGTTGGGGCAGAAGGACTCTGTACTGTAATATAACGAACTTCTTAGGAATGAAAGTTAGATATGTCAACATTGATCCCTATTCGTTGTCAACAGCACGTACGGTTTCTGCTGGACGATGTAACGGCCACATAACTGGGGTAGGAGTGCGTAGCAGGAAAAAATTATCCGGTAAAAGGTGAGAAAAAAGTGCTAAATTTCGAATCAGCCTAAGAGAAAACCGCTCATTTTCGCCCTCTCGTCGCATGTTTCGTGATATTGATTGTTTATTCCAAATTTTTTTTTAATTACAATTATATTACAATAAGCCAGAAAATGTTGGTTATACCTAGGTACAGTTTTGTCTTTACTCCTTTTTTTTTGGAATTTGTGCTAGGCCCCTCAAGCATTTTCAAGAGCCTTATTTCAACCTGTAGCGTTGCTATGTGACTGAGTTATTTAAGTGATAAATTTCCCTACAAGTTTGTGTGTCTTCTTTAGGTTAGGTTAGGTTAGGTTAGGTTAGATTATAAGAACTGCGAAAGAACAAAAATAAAGTCGTTTCTTACTCGTTAGACACACAGAAAAACAATAAACAGATTCAACCGTTAATAAGAGTGTTATTTAAACTACTGTGATTCTAGCTGTGGGCTTTTTCTCTATTGTCAATTACTCGTTTTTCCTATATGCACAGGTTGGGCGCATTTATCTTGCGCCGTTTTCCCGGATTCGAATTGAAACAAACCATCTCTCGTTTTATGTGGTAAATTACATAAATGTAGAAGATGTAACTCATTAGGTGTGGGAGTGTGTCCCAAGTTCTGTGGGGAATAGAACAGTAAGCCAATGAAACAGATGGGCAGATACTGATCTACCCTTTCACCACTAATTAACTCTCTTCATTACTCCCAAAGCGCACGGGTCGGGACGCCGATGAAGGTCCTTTGAAGGTCCTGGTCCTACAAGCTCTTTTTCGAAGCATAATATAGACATTTACTGCCTGCAATGCACTAACAAGGTATCTTCCATTGTTAAAACTGTGGCAAGGGACGTGCAGAGAAATTTGGGTTGTCGTCATAAACATACCGTTCTGTAGATCGTAGAAGATAATCTTGTCATAAGCAGTACCATGGCGACACAGTTCGTAGAGCTATAATGTTCAAATTTCTTTTTATACATAAGTTGGTATATTTTGATTTCTAATATCAGTATACGTAAATACGAGTTAATGAAATGGAGTAGACATTATAAGAACTCGGATTTTTAAGTACTGAAAATCTAGTAAATATTTATTTATGTACTAAATTTACTTGAAATATGTGATAAAAAGTAAAACTATTTAATGGTGCTTGAACTATTGTATGTGAATATAATGTAGCAATGAGTTTATGTTGTATAGCTTGAGATCACTGGTCAGACTTATTGCTATCCCACATATTTTGTGGCAGTACCGTCCAAATCCTAAATAAATAAAAAAAAATTAAATTGTGCACCATATTAATGCATATAATAACTTCTTTCATTTGCTTTGGAAAGATTAAAATACACTAAAAGTAGGCACACACCTCACAATACCATAAATAAACTGCACACGAGAGATCTAGACCCCACTTTACGACATTCAGGGCAGCAGATGTTTGTATGATGGTATTATCGTTATTGTTATGACTGAGTACGGCAAAGTCGGTTGCATCAGGAACAAAGAATAATCCTAGTAAAAACAATTACATGAGCACATTGGATATATGCTTTTAGTTGCAAAACAAAAATTCAAATATTGGAAACATTATTTTGAAACTATTATGTACAAGACTGAGTCATTGACGACGTCAGTTTTGGTTGTCACTTAGGTCCCTGATATAGAATTTTTGTTGAACATTATTTCATGAAAAGTGAATTTTTGTGTGCAGCGTAAATGTTTGAAAACATTTACAGATATACATAATTTTTGAGAAAGAAGTATTTTAATTGTGGTAAACATTTTAAAATATAAACATAATTTATCATATTCTAAAACTGTAAACTTAATTAGTTCCTTTTGCAGTGCAAAGAAAATCTGTATTTACTTAAGAATCCAAACTCTAGTCATTTTTAGTATTTTAGCTTACCGACCTGAGAAAGCCAAAATTTCTACATTTCGTGACCAATAAAATTTTACCATACATTATTGACATGTAGTACAAATATTCCATACAATTTCACACAAACTCATACAATATTTCCTGAGAAAAGGTTATTTTGTGGTTTTTATGCGCCCTTGCGATTCAGTTTTCAAAATTTTGAAAAAAAAAAAAATCTGCAGTCATGTATTACAAAACACATAATAGAGACAAGTTAACGGCATAATTTTTATTTGAATATTATAATAGAAAACTTTGTTGCTCTTAGTTAATCTCATTTGTTGTAATTTTACATTTTAAATATAAATGAACAAATTTATAGTTCATTCTCTATTTAAAATTTCTTTTATTTATTCATATCTCAAGAGCCTCTATTGAAAATTTCAAGTTAATTGGGGAAATTTAGCACCGCAAGCGGAAAATTACTTTTTATAAGTTCAAAAATTCCAATTTTGAGAAAAACGACTTTTAATATTTAAGAGACGATCTTTTCCTGCATAGGGCCATAAAAACGCCACGTGAAGGCTTTTAAAATGAAAGTAGAACAAAATAACTTCGCTATATCAATTTCAAAGAAATTAACTTCAGTCATCGACGAAAAACAACAAATTGATTTTTGGGCCAATTTTGACATTTCCATATCTGTTCCCTTAGTCTCTTTTTTTCCTTAAAATGCAGTCAGGTACTGCTTTATGTCTATTTTTCCCAATACTGTGATGGTTGTGAACCACCAAATTAATCTGTTGTGCCTCGTCAGCATGATAGTCGGTCCTAATGGTCTAGTGGTAACCATACTTGCCTCTTAAACCCAAGATCACGGGTTTAATCCCGGGCAGGGTCAATGTATTTTTTCGGGAGTAAAAATTCTAAGTTCTAAAATTCTAGATGGCTTCCTTCGGAAGGGAAGTAAAGCCGTGGATTCCGTGTCGTAGATTTACGGCACGAAAAAGAACCTCAAGCCCGAAAGAAGAGGCCTTTGAGCAAAATTTATCGGCCATTCTACGTCCTGAATTGAATGGTACGCTGATGACCTGAGATGTTAAAGAACGTTCGTAAATAAACCAAATCAACAACATCAGCGAGATAGGTGCTTATGAAACAAACCAATATAAACATGAAGACAGAGGTAAAACGCAGAGCAATAACTTCATTTCTGTTATCAATGACATGCTAGCCAAAGTCAGTCACTACTAACAAAAGGTGCAGACCAGAAACTTTGGTTTCGCCAAGTTGCTAGGCATGTAAAACACCTGTTATAAATTGAACTCATACTTAATATCCGACTGTTATGTGGTGTATTTTGTTATAAATTAATCTTTGTTATCTGATGTGACATAAAAAGAGTCGATATATGTTTAATAAAACATTTATTATCAATTTAAACAGAATGTAAAAAAAATAAAGTGTGCAACAATAAAACAATGACGTGTATTCTAAAAATAATGCAACTTATTTGTTTTCTCGATCAGATTATTCTTGGAAGAAGTTTCGGTGATTTTCCACGCTCCAAATGGCGCACGTTGCAGCCAAACTTGAACTTCATCTTGACATCTCAGCATGTGAGCATAATTGAAGACTTGAATTACAGAACATCAATGAATATTTTTTAGAACAGACAAAAAACGTTATAAACATAAACGTGTTTGTTTAATTTTAATCATTTTTGATCAGCATGTGTATCATGCTTTTTTCAATATTCCCTTAAAATTTAACCAGTTCATATAATTTTGGAGCATATTATTAATGCATAGGATTGGGATTGGGGATATTTTTCAAAGTAGAGCTTTTGAAGAAGGAAGAAACTTGATATTATTATATAATTTTGGGAATTAAGACACTTTATGATATTAAATGAAAGCATTGATTTACAATATTTTAAAATTGAAAAAAAAAAATATCAATAGTCTTTAAAAAGAGAACATTCTTTTTCTTTAGTCAGCTATTTCTTCTTCTCCTCTTGATATCCTAACTATATTTGCAGATTGAATATATCCTGTGAGGGCTGAGTAGATTGCACCTTACGGCGATTAACACTATACTACACGTTTAAAATTTTATAGTTATTTTGATTTTATCGGCAGGTATTAGCATATAATAAGAGGTTGTCTAAAGTCACCTTTTCCTTCAAGGATTATATTATAAAGTTTGTTCCTTCAATCATTTCTGAAACTATAACTTTTTTGCAAATTTTATTTAAATATCTTGACTTTAAAACAAATAATTTTACCACTGAATATATAATATTGACCACCTTTCATGATCTAGTGCTTAGCGTTGCTAATTGCTGGTTGCTAGGCCCGGGTTCGATTCCCGATACTTACTTTGGGATTTTTCTGAGTAAGGGAAGTCTGGAATGGGTCCAGCCTCATGAGGACAACTGGGAAGCTGCCTGATAGAGAGGTGGCGATCTTCAATTTCGCAAACCGCGCGATATGCTGATGGGTGGGATGCGGTGTGCTGATCATATGCCCCCCCCTGCAATACTGTCCTCTACCGATGATATCATGAGACGGGGATAGAAGACGCAGCGGTTGTCGCGGTAAGTCAATGGCCCTTCTTGGGCCATTAATAATTGATGTACTTGAAACTTTTAGAAGCAACAAGAGCTGTAAGGTATTGAACCTGAACATGTTTTAGTCCAGGCCAATGCTACCATTACAGAACATAGAGTCCACTTCATTAACATCCTTGTCTTTCTGTGTTTCATCTCACATAATAGTGGCATTTGTTAATTTTCCATCACGAAGACAAAAGGTTAATTCCTACAGCTAATGGAGGCAGAATATTTCGTCCATGGGCAGTAGAATTTTTTTAATAGTGTTTAACGTCCCTTTTTACTACTGAGGCACCATAGGCGGTGGACACTGATAATACATGGAATGAAATGATATATTGTGAAAGGATATTTTCAAGGACGGAAGCGTTCCAGGCCTAAGTTTACGGTACCTCTCCAGCATTTGACATGTATGAGGACTGAGGAAAACCTGCTAAAAACCTCAGTCAAGGAGGATGGTTCTGGCGGGAATCGAACCGCAGACTTCCCGCTCACGAATCCGCGCCTAAACGATCTCGGCCACCCCTGACGGTCATGGGCAGTAGAGGGAAATGGAATGAAGTGCACAAAATTCACCAAAGGTTTACTTATGTGACAATAATAACTAAGATCGCGCACTTTGGATTGTTATTCTATTTATTTAGAAATATTTTGTATCATAGTTGCACTTGGCCATTATAATATTCGGAGATAGCCCCAGTTAGGTACATTCAATTTCATAAATAACTGAACATCGACTATAAGCGTACTTAGTATGTTTTACGCTTCAGTTCTTCATTTAACAACCAGTTAGAATATTCAGAATTGGCGACTAATGGGTCCCTCAAACCATTCGATGGTCACCAGTTTAACTTCCAGAAACAGGAAAATTAAAGAGAGATAAGTTTTATATTTATAACAATGCAAAGAGTGCGTTTACTTGCTAGCTAATGGTTAAAGATAGCGCGCGATTTCAGTTGTTGCAGCTGCAATAAAACTATCTCTTATATTTGCTATTTGTTTTACAATGGAAACGGACTAGAGAGCATTATAGGCAGTGATGTTTTAGGATTGTGAAAGTGCTTCAACGGAAGCACAATCGTGTAGCAGGGAGTGTCTCCAGACTGCTCCATCACTAACACTGGGGCCCTGCTGCCTTGCAGAACATCTTTGAAAGACTCCAAAGAGTTGATATTGGGGCCTCACGACGTATAGAGGATGAAACAGGCGATGAAAACTGGGTTTAACAATATGACCAGGCAAAATTCAGTCATTGTTTGCGGATGGCTATTATCTTCCTTGTGCCTACTGCCCCTCTGGAGGAGAAAAGGAGTTATGGCATGCGACAGTTTGCCTGCCAGAAGGTTTTAAGAAAATCAGTAAAACATTGAGAAGTCTTCGAGGTCTTCTCGTCCATCACCAACGCCCACGTAAAACTCCTAAGTATGGCTTCCTTCGGAAGGGACTTAGAGCCATGGGTCCCGTGTCGTACATTTACACCACGATAAAGAACCTCGAGCATGAAAAAAAGAGACCTCTGAGCACAATTTGTCGGCCATTTCACTCCCTGATTTGAATGGGACGCTGATGACCTGAGATGTTAAATAGCGTCCGTAAATAAAACAGATCAACAATCAACGGCCCAGCCTCACTGCTGAATTTCTGGATGAGTTACGTGTCCAATTGGCTACTCCATATTACCTCCGGCTTCTGTTTATTCACGAAATTAAAAAGGACCATTTGGAGGCAGAAGAGGACGATGAAGCGCACCTGCAATAAGTTGCAAACATACACTAAGAACACTGGCATGGGGCTTCCAGGCTGCATAGATCATAAACAGAAGTAGTTTGAGAAGTAGTGACGGTTATTTGGAAGTTCATTTCTAATCTGCCACACCTCATGGGTGCTGCTTGCTCGTTACGGATCTCAAGATCACAATTTCTCGCTCAGCAATTCATGGAGTGTTTAAAACAATATCCTGAGTCTGTAAAGTCATGATTACATGCTTCTGAAATTCTTGATCAATCGTGGTAAAAAGTTAACTCCCAAGTATATGTCAGAACTCTTTGGAAGTTGGAGAAGTGGTTCCGGCCCATCCATCCTGACAAAGATGTGACCAAAAGTGTTTGATTTCATAATAATACAAACCTACACTGAAGCCTACGGACCCGAGAGGAATTCATTAAATTTCAGACGATTATTCTTCCATATCCATCCTATAGTCCGGAACTTGATTTTTTCTTATTTTTCATATCATCATCAGCGAAAATTTATCATGGCTACAGTACGAAGATGGCTGAAAGAAAGACCTGTAGATTGGCATACAGTTTGATATCCAGTTGGAACAAAACCATAGATTTGCAAAGAAATCATATTAAATACAGCTCTATAGCGAAAGAATTTGATGTATTTGAAAATGAGATAATAATAATAATAATAATAATAATAATAATAATAATAATAATAATAATAATAATAATAATAATAATATGTCGTCCTGGCACTTAGATGCCGATACCAGAACATATATTACAGTTTCTTTAGTTTATTATATTTTTCTTCTCTCTTACATTATTTTATAACTATATAAAATAACTAATTAAACAAAAACAATAACCTGAGAAAGAAGAAATTGTTGCATCACCTATTGGAAAATCCTCATATAGTAGCATTATATACCTAACCAAGATATTAAGTCGGTCCTGGTGGTGTAGTGGTTACCATACTTGCCTCCTATACCCAAGATCGCGGGTTCGACCCCGGCCAGGACCGATGGATTTTTTTTGGGCGTAAAAATCCTAAGTATGGCTTCCTTCGGAAGGGAAGTAAAGCCGTGGGTCCCGTGTCGTACATTTACGGCACGATAAAGAACCTCAAACCTGAAAGAGAGGCCTCTGAGCAAAATTTGTCGGCCGTTTCACGCCCTGAGTTGAACGGGACGCTGATGACCTGAGATGTTAAAGAGCGTCCATAAATAAATTAATCAAAAAAAAATCCAAGATATTAAAGTATCTATAACACGCTGTCCCTTGAAAAATAGTTTCCAGATTTCTTTTGCTAAACGACTGTCACTTATTATGATGTTCAAATCAGCGTCTACAGGATTTTTTATTTCTGCGAAGATTCTAATCTTAGAGTTCGCATTTCATGACCTCCAGGCTTTCTTTAAGAGCGGCATATTGTTTCTTAGCTGTAAAGTTCATCTCATATTCGATTACATTCTATTATACCCGGGGTACTTCCTCTAGGAGGTTGCTGGTGTGCACTATCTCAAAAACTTTCCAAGTTAATTTGCTATAACTATTACTTAATGTGCTTTTGAGTGTAAGAATAAAAACAACAGCGATGCCTATAGGGGACTTCTATTTTGTTCCTGATGTTTGCATTTGTAGGGGATTAGGGGTTGAAAACTTGTAGACGCGCTATAAACCAATGTCTTGGTGAGATTGTGGAGTATTTTAACCGAGGGAGGTGAGAGAAAGCGGTAGGAGTCTCTCTCCCATAAAAGGTATTACGTGTATGCACCACAAGAAACGTCGCCTCTCGTCGTTCTCAGAAGAGCCTTCAGCTTTGTGAGACTGATTATTGTTGTATTAAACGTTGAATTAAATATTTAAAATGCTATTAGGTACGAAATAAAGGTATAAATGGTAGCAGGAAAGAGTAAATTAGGGTGTTGCCTACTAAAAGTTTAAAAAATTGGACAGGGTGTTCAGTTTATGCTACATATTTAACATGACAGAAAGTCAGGTTGGAACTTGATTGGTTTAGGTGTATGGTTGATGCTTCAAATCGAGGTTTTTAGACTGCGGGCGGAATGCTGTGCTTATAGCCAATGAGCAAAAACTTGAATATTTTATTAATAATAACAAGTTTATAAAGAGACTAATTTAAACCATGCATTATCAAGCAGGCCGTTTACTTGGCGATGTCTTCCGCCATCAACGAACTCAATTCTCCTTTTTAAAAGGTGTGCTACAAATAAAATATGTACTCACCATTTTTTAGAAGATGCTGAACAAAGAATAAATCTAACGAGTGTAAATTGTAATATCTTAAGAAGATGTAGATTGCGTGTTGCATAAAACGGTCTACACTTCCAGCATTTTGTGTAACAAGGATGAGTGCAGAATTCATAAAGATATTTTATTTGTAGTGTTTTAGCGCCTTGAACTCAAGTAAGGAGAAAACTCGCCGGTAAACTGCCTACTTGCGAATGGGTGATTTTAAATTTGCATACATTCAAGCTATCAGAGTTTCAAAATATGCTTTGTCCATCGTCTCTCATCTGTTACTCGTTCAGAACATGGCCTTCTAGCAGTCATTTCTCAGTTGCTCAGCTATAAGGTTTATTGTGCTACTCTACTTAAAGAAACACCCACAATCTGTTCCTTGAACAAACTGTAGTATTTTGGTTCCAATGTTAGCATCCATTACGAGGTCTTTCCTACTTATAGAAAGAGTAAGTATTTTCTTACCAGAATTGGATGCTCAAATAGGATATATGAGGCAGATTTTTCGTCCTGTTTACACATTCTGCAAGTGGGCTCATCTTTATAGAAACCCACTTTTCGTAGATGTTTCCTGAAGTTACCATGTTGAATAATTAATACAATTACTTTCCTTGTTCCTCTTCTGTCCAGTTTGAGAAAAAATGTGGAAAGAGTGTTGCTAGGACCAGGGACCAATTTCATAACTTGCCTTTGTCCAGGACAGGTTTGCCACCTTAGTTGATGTTTATCCTCAATCTATGTTATAACCTCGATCTTAGTGGTACGTATACTAATTCCAACCGCGGGTTCAGGGCTAAAGAAGGGCATATCAGCACCCCTTTTTGCCAACTGATCAGTTTTTTCATTTCCAAAAATGTCCTGTTATCTCGGCACCTACCGCAGTTCAAGCTTGTTGCCAGATGCCAGGGCAGACAGAGCATTTAAACGCTCCCATAGCAGTTTATTTTACCTGGTCAGAGGAAAGTACTTTCAGGACCCTTCGACTATCTGAGAGGATGAGAATTTGTTTACCGTAGTTCTTAAGTTCTCTAAAGACATAGTTCAGGACAGCAAGTACTTCTGCCTGAAAAACTGTGCAATATTTACCAAGACTTGTGCTAAAGTTCCTTCTTGGAGACAGGCCATATGCTTGTGCCCGACTGTATGCCTATTTTGGATCCATCGATATTTAAAGCCTTAAAAACTGGGAAACATTTTATTTTCATAACATATGTACTTTCTCACATGAGAAGATTTCAAACACTCTTTGCAAGGAATAAAGGTTGTAAAACTTATAGTTATGTAATTTTTTTTAAATTTTAAGATTAGAGTCTATTATGCGTAAGTGTGTTACTCCAAAAAGAGATTCATGTGAACTGTGCTTTGTATTACATTGGAACAGTACCAAGGATTATCTTATAAAAGAACAAAAATTTGGTACTTGTATTTTAGGAATTTATATTGTCTTACTTAAAAAAATGCACATAGCTGACTGCATCTTAATGAATAGAAAAAATATAAACAACTGCGAGTTTAATCGGATCTTCTGTGCTTCATGAAGATTTTTAGTAGGAAAAATGGAAGAATAAATTTAAATAAAGAACCGGAATAGTGAAATATTATGGTCTTGCTTCATTTCTTACTTTTTCATTGCCGAATCTTTCATTTTAAGTGTTTCTAATATGTATTTATGTATATGTATGTTTTATATATGGGATATAGATACTGTTGGGAGCTGATGAGATGGAGGAATGTGCTGATAACGCAATGTGTCCGAGGAGTAACGCACGTGTCGTAAACAGAGCCTGTGCTTCTGATATGATGCGTTTAGAAAACATTGACCACTTACTTACAGGCTGAAGTTAATATGCTTAACATTTCCTAACTTAATAACGAATTAATAAAATAAAATTGAACAAATTCATACACTTCATTTCAGGTCACCACATATCATAAACTTGATACTTTATATTAATTTGCCTGCTTATTAATGCATACCATCAATAGATATTTAATTTTTAATTACAGCGGGGTGAACATTTATAAACTTTGGGTTGTGGTTAATATCGCTGACATATGTATTTACAAATATTACATAGGGAGGTTCCCCCCTCACCCCAATATACAACAGAAGTCGGGGTCTATGTTCAGAAGTGGAGGAAGAAAAAGCCATAAGTGTATGTTTCAGTAACTTGCATATTAATATCTCTCTCTTAGCAAGAGTTTTACTTTGGACCACGCAAGCTCAATGGGGTTCATTTCACACATGTGTGTGGCAAACTTAAAGCTTCATGGCCATTTTAATATTTCGTCAATGCGGAACACTTTTTCTTGTCATTTATAGATCTTTATCAATATGTAGCGTTTAGATTTTCTCATGTCTCTTGACGAAGGAGGAATGCTATTTTGCGGTCATCATGTCGCCTGTTCTTTTACGGCGTATTTCGAAAGGCATGTTTTCCTAAATATTGATTAATTGCAAAGAAGCTGATTGTAAATTCAAAGATCAAATTTTCTGCAATTCATTTGATCATGATAATCTCCCGAGCTTTTGCCTGATTGAAAAATTAATAATGGATGCTTCACTAACACCATTTTGAATCCTGCATGGACGACAATGAGATGGTTACCGAAATTCTGCTTAGTCAATATGTCTGGTTGACTTTTGTTTTGCCAGCATTTTCTATTTGTTAAATTTTTGTACATTCAAGTCTCATTAATATATATATATATATATATATAATATTAATGAAAAATAAAAATAAAGAAACACTATTAACAATGTAACAAATTAACACTAATAATAAAAGTAGATAAAGATAAAACACTGAGAAAGAGTCACACTTGAAATTGCTATATTTCGAACTACTGCGAGTTCTTCAATGGCAAGAAGCTAGACTTTCTCAGTGTTTTATCTTTATCTGCTTTTATTATTAGTGTTAATTTATATATATATATATATATATATTAAAATTAAAAATAACCTCTTGGAACAAAGTAACTAAAAGAACAAGAAGCAGAAATATATTAGTGCTATTGTACACACACACAATATAGTACCATTTTGTTCCCTAAGGCAACGTATTGCTTTCAGGTACCTACAGCGCCATCCATTTATGTTTGACTTTTCAATTAACATTTCTCTTTAATTTTGCCACTTTTTCAATTTGTAGCTCATTTCTTAAATAACTAATCTCAGAGAGCGAACCCTACAGAAAATGCAATTCTTTCTTTTTCAAATATCATATAACAACTTTGGATGTGTAAGAACTTCCTTTCTTACTAAATAAAATTCGTCTGTGCAACAGCGTATACTATTCTTGTCAAAATCATTCGAATTCACTTTTGTACGCTCCGGTCTGTTTCCTGGAGTAGACAGAGAAGACTCGCCGGCTTCTTACCCTGGTACTTGTCCTCACTGAACACCGGTATAGTGGGATACATGTAAGTTTGGTTGTTTTAATCTAAATTTTATTGCCTCGACTCTTCACATGCAGCCGTTAATATTCTCAATTTCTCAATCTTTACTATATGCACACTCTTCCCTTTCTCTCGTTGTTGGTATATCCATTAATTGTATATATATAATAAGTAGACTAATATATATGTAACACTATACATTAACACTCTACTAAAACATGCAATTTAAAACGTTTAACTGTTCACTATTAATATTCTGCTTTCGTTAACGCAATGAGAACGAACAGCCGTAAGTATTTGAATAGATGATACACATGCAGTACGTAATATTTTACTTGGCAGATAAAGACCTTCTTTCCCTGCATACGTCGCTAGCCATCACTCCAGCTCCCAACAGGTATGTGCTATTTATCTCCTTGAATATTTGCGTGGTATTTGAATAAGGTGGAAGCGACAGAAGATTCTTTTTGGATCGTTTAGAAGTCGTTTAAAGCTCATTTGCCCAGATGTCTGATAAGGTGCCTTGAGAATATTCTCCGAGGAACTCAGTGGCGATAAGATATAGTAATGTGAACCAAATTACATTCGGATCTTAGGCGTATCTTTCATACCGCAGATTATGTCATTTGATTCTGAATGTAAGGTACATTTATAAAAAGTTCCGAATAATTTTATAAAACATAAAAGAGTGTTTTTAAAAACCAAATAAGAGCAAATCATGTTTGTATTTAAAAGTTATAGCGTACTAATAATTTCTGCATAGCATATTTACATTGAAGAAACATTAAACATTATTTACATGCCCCTATAACAGACATGCTTCATTAAATAGCAGCCAATGTGATAATAATTGATGCTATGTCATAAATTATATCGGCTATAAACACTAATTTTAGTCAAAACAGCTTAAAAACGTATGACAGCCACATTATAACATGTCACAATTGTTTAATAAAGTACTTGCTAATATTCGAAAAGTTTTAAAATAAAAACGATGAAAAAATTTCCAGTTTTATAATTTTCATGTAATTTTAGTTTCACTGAGGCTATTCAACGTAATTTGCTTAAAAAAATAACAAAGATAAAAATAATGCCTTCTGCTTACGATATTTGATTCGACACCCTTAAGCTGGTTAATTGCTATAATGATAAAGGTGGCACATTTATTGAAATGAGCGATGAGGAGGTAAATTGCTTCGTTTGCAACAAAAACCAGCTTTGGACCGCGCAGACATGTAGACAAACGCATTGTCATTATCAATAGCAACACTCCGGCTAGAGGTTCCTTATTAAATTTTTTCTTTTAATCCAACCAATATATATACACGTGTGTGTGTATGGTATAGAAAATGTCCATATTTTTGTTCACGGATTTAAACCCCATATTGAGAGAGAAGGTAAATTAAATTTGTATACAAACTATATAATTGGTGTCGGTCCTGGTGGTGTAGTGGTAACCATATTTGCCTCCTAAACCCAAGATCGCTGGCCAGGATGGATGAATTTTTTCGGCCGTAAAAAAGTCCTAAGGAAGGGAAGTAAAGCCGTGGGTCCCGTGTCGTACATTTACGGCACGAAAAAGAACCTCAAGCCTGAAAGAAGAGGCCTCTGAGCAAAATTTATCGGCCGTTTCACGCTCTGAATTGAATGGGACGCTGATGACCCGAGATGTTAAAAAGTGTACGTAAATAAACCAAATCAGCAGCAATATAATTAGTGCTATAGTTAGGTAAGTAAATGCAGCTAATTAAGTTATTTTAGTATATAAATAATATAATTTATTAAATAAACAACCACATTTGTTATTTGAACCAAATAATACAAAAGAAACTCAAAATGGTAAAATATATTATACATATTTATATCTACAAAGATTTTTCTATTTAAATGTAGAATAATTTAATTTGTCTTTTTAGAAGAGGTATTACATATTGGGGGAATAATTACTTTTAATAACTTAAATGAATATAGTTTATTATAAAATGGTCATTATTATTAATTTTGATTTTAATTGTTTCAGACTTATGTATAGCACATTTAAAATTAAAATCATATGCTTATAACTCATGAAATATTTTAATAAGGCAATTATTGCTCATAATTTATGTAGTTTATGCCACAACATCCATTCTTGTCAGTATTAGAAGTTTCCAGCAGAAATTAACTGATGATTTTAATTGCCTGTTTGTAACAGTATATATATATACCGGATTGGTTTAAGGATTTTCATATTTTTTTCAGAAGCTTAGAAGGTACATGTAAAACTTTTAAAATAATGAACACGTTACTCAATTTTCAGCAAGGCTATACACTTACAATGAGAGAATTGTATAGCTATCTATTATAAAGTAGAATATTTTTTTGAATATTTAACTTATAGCACATTACGATTTTAAATTTAGATTGATATCTATGCAAATAGCACTTTAATTCTTTAATGAGCTTGAAATAACAAACTCAGCTGAAGAAACAAATAATGAAGAAATAGTCAATGTAGACACAAAAGTGGTAAAATTAATTTTAGTAAAATATTATATGTCCTTTGTCTTAAAATAGTTCGATTGGCCCTATACCTATTCTAAATACCTTATGTAGCAAAGAAATAAAAAGGTAAAATGACTGAAATTTTAAACAAAAATGGTCTGGATCAAGTCGTTATGAAGAATTTTTTTATGAGTTAGCACAAATACCAAATATTACATCTGAACAAAATTCATACCTGACTCCAAGATGAAATCTGAGTTCTGAAGACGAAGAAAGGAAGAATAGAAAGCTTTTGCAGTGGAAGTCAGAAGAAATAATATAGCATTTTCATATTCTGGAGTACATGATTTAACAATGATGACTTCTAGCTTTCTTGTGAAAAAATTGTTTTACACATTGACACCATGATAGAAATTTGTAAATACTAGAAATTCTAAAGATATTTTTCATTTTGTTTTTGGAACATAACTTTTGTGCAAGAAAGTGGCTGGTGTATTAAAACGATAAATATGGAACCTTTTTCATTTAGTGTTCATAAGGAAATAATGAACAGTACGAACATACAACATACATATAAATAATTAAATCAGAAATGAAGCATGTACATTTAGATGGACTTATGGTTTTACAAATACTTAAAGAACTTAAAAGAAAAGAAGCAAAGAAATGATCAAAACGGAGCTATAGATAAAAGATATTAATAGTCAAATCTAAGTTAAACTGTATAAACGTTAATAATGGGTATGGGAGAAAAAATCTCAAAGACAGTTATAATGGCAAAAAAGGATGAAATAATCCAATAACTTCAAAAATACGAATAATTCTAAAAATAGTAACTTTTATAAGATAATGTTCTAAAAGTTATCTAAGATATACTAACTCCAAAAATGCAAATGTATTTTTGTAGCACATCGATAATTGTACACACAATTTGCTCATTTTAAAGAATACACTGTTTGAAACAAACGAAAGTTAAAGCACGCAATTCACTTCTATATTGTAGAGCCGAAACAAGCTCAAATTCTGGAAGATAAAGTTTAGCACAGCCATTTGGGAACAGGCAGTATTAATTTGTATGCAAAAGGCAAGGAATGAAGACCGTACTACGGCAGAGCTGGTTCCTGCTATGACGTGCACCCACAAACAAAAATTCCTCCCACGGCAAAAGTTCCCGCCTTCGTTGCCAGCAAGTCTATAAGGCCTTGCTTGGGGACAACCGGGAAGTTTCTGTCCCCCTTCTTCTCGTGAGCCGCAATGGGCGGGGAAAGGAACAAAAACCACTCTGCACCAATAGTAGAAGACGCCGAAAACCAATAAGAACGTCGTATAGCGGCACATATGATCACGGGTTCCAGGGGAACAAGAGGGACAAGTTTTCATGACGTCATACGCTCCTCCCCCTCCGGACGGTGGCGCTGTCTACTCGGGAGCCATGGGAACGAAACGGGAAGGTACAGTAGTACGATCTAGCTAGCCGTGGAGGAGAGAGCTTTTGCTGGTGCGTGGTCAAGCAGTTGTAGTTGCCGTCTGTCTACACACACACATACAAGTGGATTATTAGCTGATACTGCCAATTTTACATTATTATCTATCATCATCATCATCTGCTTCTTCCAGCGGGGACATATCAACTCAGTGCTTCATACCGTCACCAAACAAGGAGAAAAAAAAATGCAGCAAAAACAAGTGCTCTTCAGGAATAACAACACAGTGAAAAGAAAACATTTCTGAAATTATCCGTTGCGGACATTATGGTAAATATTTGCTGTTTTCCGTTGAATAATCCGGTCCGTGTTTTTTAGAAGGTACAGTACCTCCTCGATCTCGTCAATTACTGCTGTCATTTTTTTATGACTGTGATTACTGGCTGCCACTACCACCACCACCAGCGCTCTCATGTTTTGGTAATTGGCATCAATCTTATTCACCTGGATTGCAGGCAATTATATGCAGTGCCAATGTACTCCCGTGTGTGTTATAGTGTGAGTAGTGTTTATTGTTGTTTTTTTATGGTGAGTGTGTGTAGTTGACCCGCTGCGTCATCAATAATTGCCTACATTTTTTATGACGAATAATTAAAGCAATTGCTGTGGTTTCGTGAAGTTCTATTTTTTCTTGTTACCACTGTGCATTTAACTGCTAGTTCAACGAAACTGTAGTTAGTGAAAACTGATATGTTGTGAACAGAAATTGAATTGATTGACAGACCTTTATTAAAACTTGTGGACTTTTAAGAGAGCAGTGAGTGCTATAAATGGATTTCCCAAATGTATTTCTGCACATGTTCAACAACGTGGACTGCACTTAAACTGATTTCGATTATTAAATAAGGTGAGCAAAACGGTAAATTGGATCTCGGCGGTTTTGACGGCCATGTGGAAGCAGCTCCTGAGGTAGTACCCTACTGGACTAACCCATTACTCTGAAGATATCACCCTGGACATCACCACAGCTACCCACATCGCTTACGGTTCTTCCCTTGTACCCTCAGGCACAGCAATAGTCGCCACGGCAGGGTTCGGCCTCAATCCTCACCACCCCCATCACCACCACCATCACCACCATCCCTTCTCGTCGCCGTCTGCCACCCCCACGACGCCGGCGTCCCCAAGTGGCAGCGGTAGCGGGTGCTGGAAGTCCGCTCTGACTATCATCCCCGCGGTGTCCACGCCAACCAGCACGACGCTCAACTTCACGGACCTCGGCAGCCCCTTCGGATCGGGGGGTGGTCCTGGAGGAGGGGGTGGAGGCGGCGGAGGTGGCGGTGGAGGAGGCGGTGGCGGCGGTAACGGTAGCGGCGCCTCCGGAGGTGGTGGCGGAGGTTCCAACACTCCGACGCCCACCGGAAGTATGTCAACTCCAGGGGACGGTATGGATGGGGGCGGTCATCACCATAACCATCACCACCACCTGGGTAGTGGCGGTGGAGGCGGAGGACTCGGAGGAGGCCCTCCAGGGGTTCCGACATCTCACCACCAGGACAACGTGAACACCTCCTCGGCGAGTTCGGTCACGTCCATGACGACGGCAGCCGGCAGCGTCAACAAATCGGCCTTTATCGAACTCCAGCAGCACGCGACGTACAACCCCATCCGGGCGGCAGCTGCCGCAGCGGCATACAGTCAGCACCATCATCCTCATCCTCACTTCAATCCTCAGGGCGTACAGCCCCAACCCGGAGCCGGACCTCATCACGACCCTACCGGAGCTGGGTTCGGATCACCTAGAGCCGCCCTCGGCGCCTACCCCTTCCCGCCAATGCACCAGAACACTTATACCGGCTACCATCTAGGGTCTTATGCACCTCAGTGTCCATCGCCTCCCAAAGACGGTAAGTGAAGTGAAACAGACGCTAAGTGCGATCATTTTGGAGGAAACTGTGGCTTGCTGAAGCCACCTTTGGGCTGCAAACCCCATACTTGGGCTGCAAATGCAACCAACCCTGCATTTTTATTCGCGACTCAAGGAATTTTTTTAACAATAGGTACACTAAAGTTTTAAAAGTTTGTTTAAATATTTGTCAAACCAAAAACCGAATGTTGTAGTGGTCATTTACCAGAACGTCTACGTGTATGACGCATTTTTACGCGCGCATTAACTTCACAACTCCAAAGCAGCAGGATTATACACTACGCTAAAGACTGGGGCGCGCCCCAAATAACGGATAATACAGACTATAACATTAACGACACATCCTCGTAAAAGATTTAGCTGTCAATTTGTCGCAGTTAGAGCGAACATGTACAAGAACAGCATGGCTAATATTCTTTCAAAATTATTTTTTTCCATCACTAGTATTTATTTCGTCATTCTTAGCAACCTGACTCGTGGGTTTATTCGCAGCAGTAAATTAATAGTATATTATGATATTAGACTATAATACTTAATAGCTTGAGTAAATGTTTAAGAAACGAGCGAAGCGAGTTACGAATGTAATAATTGTAAACTATACCTTAACGAGATTCATACGCTACGTGTACTAGAATTACAAAATAAAATTAAAATTTGATTTATATTTTTAATGAATTATTGTGAAGCAAATTTCTTCTTTTATTATACTTATAGCATCATTCTATCAATGAAAATGTTCATTTGTCTATTGTTAATGTTATTAGCTAAGATGGATTTGCCGCAAGAACGTTTACTCAAGTCAAAAGGACTGTCTTTAACAGTCATAAAATTTTATGATGTTTACAGAAGGGATGTAACATCAATTAATCGAACGAACAGTAAACATATTATAAATACTGCAACGAAAGAATGATTAATTTTGTTTTCATAATACATACCTAAATTATTGCTTAATATTTTCCAAATATAATGCTCACAAATGAATCGTGACAACATTCGAAGGATGACATAATTTAATTTAATGACAATTTATTGCCGTAATTGTTAATATGGTAGTTTTATGCAAATAATGTCAAAATGAGAATTTTAATAACAATTTTTACGAACAATAAAGATTATATATATATACACACATATATAAGTATATATACAAAAGTATATATATATATATATATATATATATTACTTTTGTATATGATAACGCTTTTATTCACTGCTACGGAATTTTTATTCATACTTAAATAATTGAAAATTGAGTGCGTGTGAATTTATACAGAGATGAAATGCTGATACATAAATCTTTTCTAAGATATTTCAATAATGTCCACAAATAAATCCCCTTAACAACCAATATTATTGTCATCGATTACATTGTACTCTCATTTAAACAATGAAAAATGTTCATAATTCATTACAATAAAATATTAATATACTTTTGGAAAAAGGTTCTATGCCACATGAACGTAAATGTATGTTATGCCCACTTGGAAATTAGAAATTAATTCCACTTGTAAATAAAATTATAATTTACTCTCATAACATGAATAACTATTAAAACCTAAATGGTAAAACCTCCGTAAAAGAAAAACATCATAATCTCAGTTCTGAAAAGAAAAGAAAGATATATATAAACAATAAAATTCTCTTAGAACTGTTTTAAATTTTTGGGTAGCCTAGTGCTCCAGGATTTAACTCAATTTCTTTGTTTATTCCCCGGCTGAAAATGACATGCGAAAACTCGGGGCATTGAGGGTGATTTGGTAGGGCAATTGTTACGGCCACGCGACAAGGCAGCGGGGTGTTATTGTTACGGCTTAAGGACTCGGTACAATGTCTGCCGTTATTTGGCGTTACGCCCATTGCAGGTACATAAACTGGGATAATTACCTGAAAGCCATTACTTCGCGTAACTTTCTGGATATAATCAAGTGTGTAATATATTCCAATGAATTATTGAATCATTTTGTTGATCCTTTCATTGATATATTTTGGTACCAATTCTATGCAGATAAATGTCTATATATTTTATAAATTACTATTCAGTTTTCTTTTAAAATTATTATAGAAATTGTTGTGCTTGAAATCTTATAAATACTTTTCATAAAATATTTTGTGTTGAAATTAAATCTTTTCCGTTTTTATATTATAGTTGAATGTTTCCTGGTATCATTTACAACACTCATTGACGAATACAATAGCAAGGTTTAATGTTAAATAATATCTGTGTAACCGACATGCTGACAAAGCTAAAAATAACGAAAAAAGGGAACATTAATTGAATATAATGTATAAAACAATACTCCGTAAAAACGATGTTCAACTGTTTTATTGCAATGCTTTGCAAAGAGCGTGATTAACTTCCAGCCTATTAAGACGCAAGGTTAACAGCATTTCTTTCAAAAGACGGTAACGCTATTGACACACCTATAAGGAAGATACTTGTAAAAAAATAAAACAAAAACCCTAAAAAGTAGAATATCTAAGCAGGGATGCTGCGATTTGAACCTTTTTAGTGTACAATAACATGTCAACATATTTCGTCAAGTATTAGACTGCAAATTCCCACTTCATTACTTAGACTGTTTGCGATTTTTTCTTAGTTTTAATTATTGTATATATGTTTCAGTTTAAGCAATGTACCTTGATACAAAGTAATTCATTTTTATGGAGCGTTTTCTTAATTATTTATGCTATTCCAGCAATGTAGCGTATATGAATTCAAACATTTCCATTGGTTAGAGGTAAACTTGGTTATAAGGTCTACAGGTTATGAAGATGTATTTTGCTACTAAAAGAAGGTTTAGCAAATTCAGTTATTTTTATAAATTTAACAAAGACTAAAGTGCCGGAATGATCAGCTTTATAAAAATGTCTGCATCAAATTAAAGCCCACAAAGCTTAGAGAAAAGACTCTTCAAGAATTAAAACACCCACTCCCGATTTGAGAATAGTAAAATTTAAGACTACCTACCTGAAAAAAGGAACTTCTGTTTTTAGAATAATGTAACAAAATGTGAAGTTAATATACGTAAGGTAGATAACAGGCCACAGAAATTCATGAATAGTAACGAGTACATTTGGATTTCACATTAGAATTTGTTGCACTTTTATTGCTGGCCATTTATTCGTTGTTTATCTTGATAACAGTACATTTTGTGACCATTACTTTAATGTTTAATTGGGTTAATTATATTTAGTATTTTCTTACAACTTTGTTTTTCATCACACTTCTACCTAGATACCACAGTAGTATAATAGTGTGCAAATAATTTACAAAAAACGGCTTGCGTTTATGGAACAAAAATACAAAACCTGAATATGTTGATGATAATAATAAAGTGCATATGTCTCAAGATTTTTCTAAAAATATTTCTATAACAACATTGTAATTGTAAACTTGACTTTAATCCGTTTTGTTTTTGATCATGGAATCTGCGAGCTTCTGTGCGACTGGAAACATTTATTATTGTAAGTAATAGGATTAGCAGTTTTGAAGAAAGTGTATTGAGGCGTAATGCTGGGGGCAGATAAAATCAAGGAACTTTCCGTGCAAGCGGGAGAGAATGTTTGGGTAACGTGATATCCTTGCAACGCATGCGGGTAACTTTTAACGTCCCTAAGTGATACGGCCACTGTAAGAGCGGAAACTCACCTGTTTCCTTCGGGATGTCTCATTGTTAAGTTCTAAGTCAATTTTGGCGCAGCTGTCACAACTTATTACATAACTTAATTACTAATAAAACGTGAAGACCTTTTTAAAACGGAACCATATTATTTCTCTTTAATTTAATCCAGAAATTGGTCTATAAACATAACATAGCCATCATAACCACAGTTTATATTAAGGAATACAACTATTTAACACAATTAATGGGCTTTAATTTGCATAAAATTATTCTCAAGTATACAATAAATTTTCTTGGTACTTTTTAAAAGCGTATATGAAATGTAAAGAAAATCAATAAATTTATTAAAATTAAGGTGCAGCATTTATTTATTGATTTATTAATAATTTATAAAACATTTATGTCTATTATTTAGTTTAATAAACACAAGAACAGCAATATAGATTAATAGGTTGGCGAAAAAAAACTTTTTTGTATATCATAATTATAAATAGTCTTTAATTTAAGTCAAAATCGTTAATACACTGGGTACGTGATGATACTAGTTGTATAAAATTACCATAGTAACTATTTAGTCATTAAATTGGCTCCATTGTTAAACTGAATATTATGTTACGATAATATTAAGAAAACAATTTATTGATTATTGAAAATCGAACTAAGTATTCATCTTTAATGCAGCATACATAATTATATAATTAATAAAAAGTTAATAGATTAATATTAGATACCAAAAGCATTAGTAGAAATTGATAATACCAACAAGTTTCAGAAATATTCATCCAATAATGAATCCATAGTACTCCGTCTGATATTTTCTCGGTATAGTGTCAATTCAGTTTCAAACAATAGACAAACGATTTAAACACTCTCCATGATGTCTTAGTACAATAAAGGAAGTCATTTACTTCAGAGTAAATGATTAGAAAATGGACATTACATATCTTAATTCTTATACCAATTTCTAACGTATTTCTAATATTTTATTAAAAATGTTTCTTTTATTTTGTTGTACTAAAAATAACATTAGAAATATTGACAGATATTTTTTGAAGAACATCGTTAGTAGAATTTTCTCAACAGTAACATCTGGATACTGTGTTAAGTGCTTGCACAAAATTACAGAACTTTTCCCTATTTATCTTTAACTGCTTTTCAGATTCTCCGTTTTGTCTCTTTTTAAAATATTTGTAAAAGGAAAGCAACAATTTACGAAAAACTTCTTGTTGGTTTAGCTCCTTAAAAATAAATATAAAAATATCTATAAAGTGCATACATGTATGTTGTTCCCTTTGGTTCATAAATAGATTTTATTATTCTAGCGCAGAGTATATTTTTGTTAGGTCTTACATCTTATTTTAGCCCAACTTTCCACCTTAAACAAAAGTGATGTAACGGCCTTCTTCAGATGTCTTCTTTCTGCATTTCTTCTCCACTTCGATATAGCCACACATCACATTACTAAAAAAACATTCTTAATCTTCTATTCATTTATTCAACTTGCAGCAATCTTCAAGTTCACAATATAGAGATAGGCTGCAAATTTTACGCTTATTGACCATTTTCCTCAATTTCCTCTGTATATAAATATCGAACACCTTTCGATAAAAACCTCAGTACTGACCCTCCGGTCAATCATCCTCAAACTCCAATACAGTGTCTTATGTGTTTCCATTGTGGTAACCATTCTAACAAATGTTATTCAGAAATCATCGTGAAAAAAACAGAAATGTTAAAAATGCTAATTAATTTTGGGTAATGAATGTTTTATTTCAAAATAAACTACTCTGTATCAGTTTTGGACTGTTTTTATATCATTTATTTAAATCATGCAGAAGCGTTCATATTATTTCTAGGCATGTTCTCTTTCTATTGCGTAAAATTGGAACTTAGTAAGGTATAGAGCATATAGGGAGTGTAGCAACAAAACTGATTTCATTTCGTAAGCATATTGATATATACATATTAAAATACTTAATTTAACCTAAATATATAATAAATATTAAATATTTCTTCGGTAAAAGTTAAATTTAACATGTCTATTCATACTTCCTCCTACATTTTTCGGATTTAAATAGTAATCTGTTTCTTTTTAGCCGTTCTAATTGTAACTTTATTTTTTATTTTTTTCCTTTTTATTTATTTTTATTTTTAATTTTTTGAATATTGATTTATATTCTCATAGTCTGCTTCTGAACTATTAGAGCAAGTTTAATTACCTGCAAGCCTGGAAAAAAAAGGAAAAAAAAATGAAAAAGTGTATTCCTCCTTTTCATTTCTATGGCAAAGATGTTTTTTTCAATAAAAGAGAATCTAATCTGTTTCTCAACGTATATAAGTCACTTAAAAGAGAGTAAAATTGTATATTACGTTTATTTATCATAGAAAGCGTATTATGCAATTCCCGATAGTACAAACTGTGTGAATTAAATTCTATTCAAACTCTTAAATGAAATATAAAAGTAAATGTAAATATTAAAGAGAGAATAATCTTTGTAAATTCTTTGCTATCGGGATTTTCACACAAATGAATGCTAGTAACAGTAGAGTAGAAAAAGCTAGCGAAATACAATCCTAAGTGGCGGTATTTTCCTTGAAATGATTGCATTTTATTTTTATCCCTCCTGTACATCTATTGCCACAAAAGAGTTGAGGTCCCTCCCATGAAATAATTTATCATCTCCCCACAACTTTACCGTTATGAACCCAAAGGCAAACAAGAAAGAAGGAGAGAAAAAAAGAAAAGACCACCCCTATATTTTCATCCCTGTTCAAAGTTTAATCCACTGCGGCAAAGAATCCGGTGTAATTACATTTGGTACACAGCAAACGTCTCTATTCGGGTAATTACTAATCAATGGAGACATGACCCCATTCCCTTGGAAGACTTCTGCCAGATACCCACAGTTTACATGTTTCTCTTCATCTGAATTATTTCCTCTGCATGTGAATAACAGGCTCAGAGGAAGTTAATAGCCTCCACACATGTCAAATACAAACGGAATAAACTTTCATAGTCTCTTTATTAACTCCTTGAAAGAGTAATGTTCTTTATCTTATATAAGATTGTTGCATTTCTCTCTGTACTGTTTGTAGCTTCTCTTTAGGTTATTTTCAAGAAGAAAGTTAACTTCCCCAGTCCTATTTCTTCCAGATCTAGCACAGCAAAACTCGCGACTTAAGCTTTAATTCGCAATCAAGGAATCATCAAGAAGTCATTGCATTTTCAAACATGCTAACGCTGAAAGGCACACTACAGATGTCTCAAGGAACTTGATGTTTCATATCAAAGCTGTTTATGACACTTCAAGGCATTTTCTTCGCTATAAAATATAAAATAAAGCAATTATAACCTCACCACCATTATAAGGAGTATTATTATGACCTGTGACTAAGTACTAAAGTGTTGACGTTTTTGAACTTGATATGTTAATGGGTGTTTTCCTGACACACACAAAAGTGAAAGATATACGAGCAAGTGACGGTCAGAAAGGTTGAACAGATTCGTTTATAAGTACATAGCATTAGCGGCACCTTTAAATTGTTCATGTTCTCACTTAGCGGCTTATAAAAGCGACCTTCCGATAAAAAAAAATGTACTTACGTAGTTCGTAATGTAATAGGTAGAGAAATAGATGTGCTTTCTGAACTTATGGCCCATCCTGCTTAGAATAGAGATACTATTAAACTTTGAAAAACTGAGATAAAATAATTTAATCTTCTTTCAAGAAGACGTGTATAGAAGCATTGACTCTAATTTAGTTTTTCACCAATAGAGCACGGCTTATAAATTAAGATAACCTCCTTCAAAAACATTCTTTGGCGTATACCTGGAAACGTGTACTCAAAATACAATAAATAATGTTAGAAAAAAACCAATCAAGACTGCAAATAATATAACTTTATCTTTCAATCGCCTCAGAAAAATCTATAAAGAAACTTCTAGCATTAACACCGGCTTATTAATGCGACTTTTAGCAATATATATCTCCTTGTGCTTATTTTTACTATTAACGCAAACAATCGCGAGCATTATTGTACTTAAAAATGCTTATATGTTTCATATTTTGTTCTAAACAATAGACTTAATAGTGCGCATGCACCTCAACTTTCATTCGCACTGGCGTTTGAGCGTGTACCTTAAGTGGGCCGCTTGATGACCGTTAACAGGTACATAGAGAACCGCGGACTCCATTTTCCGGTTCACAGTGTAGTGCAATATTTTCATCCTTCCAGCCTGTTAAAAAGAAAACCGCATCTCGTTTCCAAAACATCAGAACAGTGACACAAGCATTTTCCTATAAGCTCCTATTTGCATTCTAATTTCAAGATTTTTCTGAATTTCCTTTAATGAAATTTAAATTATAACAATTTTGACTATAGATATTGTAGATTTTGCCGAGCAATTTCATTAATTTTTATCGTATCTTCATTACCTTCCAAAGTCTTTGCTTTATAGTGAAATAATTTAAAATGAATGTAGTGAAACATTTTATCTGAAGCTGAAATACAGTGAATATTGAAAGCATTCGACTTGCATTCACTAGGCTTAAGATTTACTTAGTTTTTATTATATCCATGGCTGGTTTGAAACTATTAACTTTGTAAATGTAGAGAGAGATGTTGCCAAATAGGTGACGTTTTCCAGTCATTCTAATTGTTTAGTAGCTCTTTCTAAGCAGTTTAATATTACATAGAATCGTTAATATAAAACACTGATTTTACCGATCGTGTTTTTCGTACAGCAAATAAAACCAAGCAACATATTTCTCTTCATTTTTTTTTTTTTTTAAAGTTGTCATTAACTGATACGCACAACTCGTCGCTCACATGTTTCTGAAGATATAAATTTTCGATCCAAAATATTGGAAGAAAGTACACATACCTTTAATATAACTGTAAAGCTTAAATGACGATTCCATGCTCATCGCATAATACAATGCCAAATTTGCAAAAGGTGACTTAATAATAAAGTTGTATCACCTGGAAATTAGCGAACATTTTAAAGGACTTGTAACATTTACTCCTGATTTTTTGCATGTATTTTTCACTTTGAAATTTTAAAATGTTATATTGAGTACCAAGAATGGGCACAGAAGGACGGGCATGCAGAGCTGTGAAAGGATTAATTAGTCAAACAACATTTAAATGAGCTTTCGATCCGAAATAGAATATGGCCGCTTTTGAAGTAAGATTTAAAAACTTTAAAATATAAGATTGAAAGATATCTTGAGTTCATTATATTGATTGGACATTATTGTATTATCAACATATTTTTAAAATAAATGTGTGCAGTATCACTAAAATAACATTTTATCGGGATGTTGCCCAACTAACAGAATACGTAAAGAATTAGTCCATAAAATTGTAATATTTTACTAAAATATATTTTTCAACGGCATAAAGTGTTTATATTTATTAGAAACTGAAATAAGTACTTTACAAATCTATCTTTTTTTTTTAATGGTGTTTAACGCTCGTTTTTACTACTGAGGCACCACAGGCGGTGAACACTGGTGATACATGAAATGAAATGATATATTGGGAAAGGATTTTTTAAGGAAGGAAACGTTCCAGGCCTAATTTTAGGGTGCCTTCCCGGCATTTGCCAGTTATGAAGACCGAGGACGGCCCTGATGGGATTCGAATCCCCCCAAAATCTATCTTCTCTTTTGATGCTAAGTTTATATACATATTTTATAATTAATATTTTGTTTACATTTTATTCATTAGTAGAGAGCATAAACACAAAAGACAAAATATAAAATCCACATCGCAAAATATGAATACATTTTTTGGATAAAAATATTGTATTTTTTAAAAAAATATTACTATGTCCAAATGAAAAAATAACAATAACATCCAGATTTAATACTCTTTCATTCATGTTTTTTAAACTATCAGTATATATTAATATGAACTATACAGTATACTATTTTGTGACAGTAAATTACAATTTTCTTTGCGCAAATGAAAAGCTGCGCATTACGTAACGTAAAAGTATATTTTTTAGCTTTAAGTTCACTGCAATAGCTACTGATCAGTAATTTCAGTACCTTCTGTACTTAAATTTTCCTTCAAGTTATCTCAGATGGTACTGTCTTGTATTTTTCTATTAAATAATTACATTTTTCATTTTCTAACTTTGTTGGTACAGCTTCCGATACCATAATAACACATAGTTATTATGGTATCAACAATGGAAGAGGAACTTGCAGCAGTTGTAGAGTTTCTAAGTAGAGAACTTAAAACTTCCGATGGCATTCTTACAGCACGTGATTTCATTCTAGCGCTTGTGAAGAAGCGCATTCATTTTATACAAAAATAAAATTCTGCTAACAATTTAATTATTTAACATTATGGAAATTTCACAAATGACGTAGGCCGGCCGACGTAATTCTGTCTAATATACAGAGAAACAAATACAGAGAAACAATTATGCATAAGTATATTTTTCATTAGAATGACTTTCATTAACTTATAAATAATAAATGAATAAGTTACAAGTTGCTTCCTTATTACAATATTTGCATATCACGATTTTCCTATTGGTTGTCACTTGGAACTTGAAGCACAGTCTCTTGCTTTCTTCCGGCATCTTGATCATGAAGATCAACCATATTAATCAAAATAACAAGGGACGTTTAGGTCCTGTCCTTGACATTTAAAAAAACATGGAAGCTTATAACTAATGTCTCCGAAATTCATCATTAAGTCGGAATAACATCAAAGGAGAGTGGTAGCCATGTAGCAAATAAATAAGGAAAAGTCGGAACTGAAAGAAATTTCACTATTTGGGTATTCCTAAATGTTACCGAGTTGCTGAAGATTGCGAAATAAAAAATTGAAAAACTTAAAACCGTTCAAGACCACTAAAAACTTTTGAACATTAATTTAAAAAATATGAACAAAATTTAAAATTTGTTCAAAATACGAAAATATTTACGAAATGTGATGATTTATGAAAAATTAAATTGCACCTATTGCTTTCTATACAATTAAAACATAATAATGATGTTTCATAGCATTCTGCAATTAATTGTCCAAAATATTAAATTTCATATTTTTCCATTTTCTGTTCATTAATAATATCTACTAAGAGATTGGTGTTTAAAGGTGCACATAAGCGTGCGGATTTTGGGAAATATTAGTTAATACCTACGTGAAATTGAAAGATACAAAATGTTCGTTAGGTACTTATAAATGTCATAATAATGCATTTAAACTTGATGTGTGAAGGTTTTGGAGAGAGGTGCAATGAATAAAAGTTAATAAATAATGCGTAACATTTAAGAATAAAACATTTGAATTTAACTAAAACGTTTCACCGTTGATATTATTCTTCGTGAAAACCAGCAGGGAGGGGGTA
Organism: Metallyticus violacea; assembly: GCA_030762175.1. NCBI lineage: Eukaryota > Metazoa > Arthropoda > Insecta > Mantodea > Metallyticidae > Metallyticus > Metallyticus violacea. Next base: position 89,846,842 of record CM060832.1, on the reverse strand, counting down.
AAAAAAAAACGCGCTACATCTAGCGAAAATCTCGTCTTTTGTGTTAAAACCGTAACCACGGACTCGCCAATACCAACTTTTCCATTGATTGTGACTCATAAGTTAAAACAAACTGCAAAACTATTGTTTAATACAGTATTTGTTTTTAATATCTTTGAATTCGCATGTCTACTGCTTCCATTTTCCCAAATTTTTTATGGTTTGCTATAATAAAAATGAATAGTTCTCTACAAAAACAATTCAAGTTTACAGTTGCGGCTCATAAGCATATAAAATAAATCAACGGTTTGGGGAGATCAGGTAATCTTTTATATTACATACAATACTATCTTTAAACTAGGAACCATAAAATGGTTTCAATTTTTGTAAGGTTTAACTTCTTTTGCCGCTACTACAGGGTTTCTGAGACGACGAATGTAATTGGGCAATTAAGCATGGATTCCATCAATGCCAAAAATGAGTTAGTATTTGCTTTTTCCGACTGAGGGAAAACTGACAAATTTCTTATTTGTACCGAAAGTCGAACAAACTCCCTTCTTTTGTATTTGTTAAACTAAGTAAGACTACAAGATGTAATTTTGGCCGCTAAAACTCATGTTCCAAGCTCAGAAATACACTCTGATCTTATTATAACCAAATCAATTTATTCAACAAAAGATATATAGATGTTCTAAATCTTTAGATCGCTTATTTTTGTCTAACATTTTTGTGGCATTGGATAGTATAAATATCACACTAAAGTACCTAGCAAATAAAATTATAATTAATTATAGATAATAGTCTGAATGAGTAAATTCCTTATTTAAGAAGTGAACTATCTATAATATAAATTAAAAACTACATCAGTTTCAATGTTTCTTGGGCATTATAGGAAATCCCGGATTTTTATTAGCAGCACATTCTTTCAGTTTAAGTTGAATCAAGGTATTTTTGAGAAAATTACATTGTATTTTTATGAATAAAATTTTATTGTGCGAGATATTAATACTTTTTTATTCTTTTCTCTTTTTTTAAATTATCTAAAAATGCACAAGTTGCTTTGAGTTAGGCGTTTTTCTGAATTTCATTTATGAACAGTTTATCATAATAGCGTACAGATGTATAAAGGTATGCTTAGCAGACACTGTAAAACTTCTCTTGCAGAGCCTACGAAGAGGAGTTGTAGATTCTAACTATCAAGGCATTTTGTTTTCAATTAAAAAAAAATTCAGAAAAGGAATTTGATGCGTACAAGAAATTTCTCGCAAGTTTCCCCATTTGATTTTAAAGGAAATCATGCCCTGTAAATTAGAATATACAATAATGTTAATATTTTACAAACTAATATATATAATAAACATTATTTACACTTTAATTAAACAAGCAAATAATACTCTGAAAAGAAAGAACATAAATTGAATTACCAGCCTATAAGAAACTGTACGATCAGTTTCGTTTCTCCTCTATCACGAAAGAAAACTGGATCGCAATTAAAATTTTAAGAAAAAAGAATAAATATAAACACATAACCTCGTTGTCAAATTTCCAGCGCTATTAGGGCCAAAGTGGCATGGCAAATAAATAAATTTGTCGTTTCACAATTTCTTCAAATTTATGTTTTCTTAATCAAGAGAAAAGCGAGTTTCAAATCCTTCAGAACAAATTATATTGTTGAAATATTTTAGCAGATTTGCTGTTGTGCTATTGTTTACAAAGCGAAAATTGAAAAGTATTAACAGAAAGCGGGACGAGGGGGGGGGGATGGCTTGAATATCTTAATGTGGAGACGTTGTAAGTAGAAAAAAATGAAAGGAAACGAAAATATGCGCAGTTTGCGTATCAACTTAAAAAGCTTAAAAAGTACATGCAAAAAGAACGAATAATATGGAGTTTTGTTGCGAAAAAACAAATATTAATGCCGCTAGAGTGATTTTTAAATTTCAGGTAAACCCCACTCCTAATAGTCCGATTTCCCCGATTTTCGGAAATTTCTTGTTTCATTTCAAAGGCATATAATATACAGAGTTTCCTTTAAAAAAAATAAAATTGCCGCCATTAGAGTGATTTTAAAACTTCGCTTTTTCCAGGAATACCCCCCCCCACTCCTAAGAGCCCAATCACCATACTTTTCGAAAACTACTTTTATCAATTTATTTTAAAGAAATTTACTGAAGAATAAACAAAAATTGCGGCCGCTAGAGAGATATTTCATTTTTTTTAAAAAAAAATTGCATTATGTTAACTCCCACCCCAATGATCCAGCTTCGCTGGTTAACGAATTTCATGAATTGTTTAAATTATGGTTATATGCCGAGTTAACGTTGAGGAAAAAAAATTGTTACTGCTAGAGCGTTAACGAACACATATGCAATATATAGGTATGCATATTTTAGATAAATATTATTTTTTTAATTGCAGGTGCCTAATAGATACGATAGATGCAGATTTAGATAGATATTTATAAATTACTTCCTGGGTACAACCGCAATAACTTGTATTCCTACGAAATTCACTAAAAATCGCTAAAAAATAAGGATTTTTCACGGATACGGCCGCAAAACGCATTGATCATAAGAATTTACTGTTGTAACGGGACCCTTTGGAACGACAGCTACTATTATAAACAAAGACGAGCAATATATTTGTTCATGTTTTTATTTTAATGTCTGCCTCAAATTTAAGAAGCAACATTTAATAATCTAAATATAAAAGCGCTCGATTTACAGCTAAGCTGTTGCTTCCTAGGCGGAAAAACACACAGCATCTGCAAACCAAATCCATATTCAAACTTTTTGAAGAACAATGTGCTTATTTACACATTCGCAGACGCCTTTAGCATGTAAAACAAAACCACAACGCTTCTGTAGCCTGAAAATTCGGAACCAGACTTTTGAGGGTTTAATCGCAAAATCTAAATGCCCATCCTTAACATGCGGCGGAGTTTTGTCGGATGTGGAAGCGGGGGATTTGTTCGGCAGTTTTTCGAGAATATCATCACCATCATCAGCTTCTGCACTATCTCGCCTTGCTTGCCAGGTTCCCTGCATCCAATTAAAAACCATTACACGTGCCACGACTGCCTAATGGCGTAACAATACAGCGATAACATTGTCGCCTCTATCCATTCTTTATTCACTCGTTCATTCATGCATTCATTCATTGTTCATGGGCTCTTTGTTCTGCATCGCACTATTATGTTAGCACTTTTGTAAATATGCCTTGCGATCATATCTTCTTTAAGTACTTCTCTTGCCCGGTCAGGGTGTAAACAAATATCAGCTTGCGATGATTTGCTAGGACTGACATTGAACCTTAAGCTGGTCACCGATGCAGAGTTTCGAAAGTTTATTTCCTCCCCCCCACCCCTAGAATCAGCTCAATAAAAATTGCCCTTTATGCATAACTTCATACAAAAAATATATAAAAATAAAAGCGGCCTCTAGACTAAAAAAGTAATCGATATTAAAAGTAGATTTGAGCAATAATTGCATGAAGTTCCTGGGGTTTATACTAAAAGGACTTAAAACTCAAGAGAAGCGAGAAAAAATATAAATAAATAAAAATGAAAATTCACACAAATTTTAGAATTTTTTTTTCTCATATGGTTAATTAGAATAAGACTAAATATAATTTAAGCCTGTTGAATGAAGGTCAAGTTGTCAATTTTGTGAAATGTGAACATGTTATTTTTTAAAGAAAGTAACTGCTAATATTGCGCGAACATGAAATAGTCCTTATTTCTGAACATACTAAATAATAAATCATTTAACTTAATTGCGTTAAAACTTCATTGAATACGTATACTGCCTTCTGCAAAGAAATGTTTGAAAATGAAAAAGTAAACACAAATGAATAAAAAGCCGTAACGCGAACGTAAAAGAAACCAGTGCCATATCATGTACATTATTAGACCATTTCAAAATTAATGGCGTATGTCATAGCACTGTGACATGTAAGTTGTTGAAAGAAATGCACGTCAACCTGCTAAGAAGCTCAGGCTTGTATCGTCAATTGTTTCTGACCAACTGATCGCTTGAATTAAACAAACGTCATGTGTTTGAAGTCTGTTCTTCATTGTTTTTGCACAAAAAGGGTTCTGAATCTCAATGAAGAACCGAAACAATTCGTAAAACTAACGTGATACCTGATAAAATTAAGGTGACTATATGGGAGGTGCGGCTGGATTTGTGTTAACACTTTAAATATTCGGCCTGGTACGAAACAATTACTTTGGATAAGTATTGCCAAGTAACTGACAAAAACAGCCTACAGTTACAAGAAGTCAGTCTTAGTAACCAGAAAAGGACATGTGATAACGTCCGGCCACACACAATCACTCCAAAAGATGGCTACGACACTGTCTCATCCAACAACTTTTTACTGTTATTTAAACTTCTGAAACGTCTTTAATATTCAAGAGAAATTGATAACGTCTTTTAGAAATTTCATAGTTTTTAGAAATACGGTTTTTATCGACATGGCATGAATAAAGTTGTTACTAGTTAGCAAACATATCTAAATGCCGATGATAGTTATTTAGAATAATAAAGTCAGTTTTATTTAAATTAATAAAGCCTTTTTGAATTTATTTGACCTTAAATTTCAAAATTGCCATTAACTTTCGAACGCCGTACTAAAAACGAATAACATTTCATTCTTTCTTTAAATAATTCTGGTTGATTAGGTACTTAAGATAGCGTATTAGACATCCCGACAGTTAAGATATTTTTGTGCTAAATGTAAATTTGAGATAAACAAAATTCGAACATCCATTCGTGTTGGCAAAGATCGAATACATTTGTCTGTGTGGTTATAAAATAGAAGACATCACAAGCCCCCTTTAATAACCTCTAAATTAAAGCAAATTTAACAAGAATTACAGATAACGAATAAAAATTGAAATAAAACAAATTAATTTGTATACACAGTGTAACAATATTCCTGTCGATTTTATAGCCACACAACTGCTCTCATATTGAAAGTGTATTTTCACAAAATATTTTTATATTGTAAATTTTGAACTTTTTGCAATTGTAGATTTCTTTTCTATATTACGTCAGAGAAATGTGGAAAGTTAAGTTTATAGATTTTTTGTATTCAATAGCATCAAGATTTATGATTCGATAGTGTGGTCATATTGTATTTACCTTATCAAAGACAAGAGAACACATTTAAATAGGGTATTTCGTATACAAAGCAATGAGGGGGTAAATGCTTGTATGGGAAAAAAGATTACTTAAACGCCTTGATAAGCTGTAAAGAATATATTGAAGATAGAATTAAAGTACCAGGATATTTCTCAGTAATTTTTAGAATGTACCGCACAAAACACTGTGGATTTATAAAATGAGGAATAAAAAGAAAAATATAGAGGAAAAGCAGAAACAAAGAAAATGACGAAGCTTTAGGCATCCAGTGCATTTCATTTTTCACTTACGAAATCGGCCATTGCGGTTTTCATAAATGGCAAAGAGTTTATATACCTAAATACTTAATTTTTATAATTTTTATGCACCGTTGGTTGGTTATATATTTATAGTATTGATGAACGAAAAAAAGATTAAAATCTGAAACGTAAACGATCTTCCAAATGCATTTCGCAGGATGGCATAAGAAATAATTCTGTAAAGGTAGTGAAAGGCATGCAAAATATGTTTTCGGTGACATGTACAGAGGTATTGAGTAGGTTTTGGGGTTGGCCGCTTTGAGAATTTTTGATTTTTAGTCAAATTTCGACAAAAGAAATTTAACGAAAAAAAGACACAATTAAAAAGACATTTAGTCATAATTTATACTCATATACGGACTTTTGAACGTGTATTGTTTTTAAGATGAAAACATGCTTTTCATCTATTTTAAAAATATGTGTTACTTTTTAAAACTATGAAGATGAACTTTATTTCTTTTGTTTTTTTATCATGTAATATAGAATAAGATGAGAGAAACGTAAAATTCATATTTCTCATTTTTAAGAACAATAAACTGTTTCAAATTTATGTTGCGCGTTGATTTTTAATCTAGATAAATTAAAATTTATAAACATATAAAAAATTAAATAATTTAATTTACGATTCCATTTCAGCATTTAACCGAACATGATTTTTAACAATGTTAAAGGTAGTGAGCACTTAGATACATTTCTGTTTTAATTTTCTTAAAATGCTCTAGGGTTCATCTTCTAATTAAATTCTATACAAAACGAAAAGCGCAAGTAAATAAAAATAATAATATATAAATTGAAACTTTTCAAAATTGTAAACAACAGAGCTGTATTTTATTCAGAGAGCGTCTAGGAAATATATTTGGACAGCAGAAAATCTTTTTTAATTTTAATAATTGCAAAGTCATAGTTAGGTTATACATGTAAGCAACTTTTTGACATCATCTTCTTATCTTATTACCTCCTGGAGTATTTCTAATATTCTTGACCGAGGGATTTTTATCAAAAAAGTACATAAACCAACATGACATGTCCATAACCTACCTTTTCTGTTACTATTAACTTGCTCTTCTAGGCAGAATGAAACTTGAATTGTGAAATGCTAATGATATGGTGCTACAAACATCGCTTCGGATGAAAAGTGAGATTGACTATAGGTCTAGAATAAACAAAAGACGAACTTGTAGCTAGGCGCAAACTGTAAGTTATAATGCTACACTTAAGACTGAAAATTGTTCCTAAAATTAAAAATACTCTAAAGAGCTTTATTTAAGCATTCCGGTTAGTCATTCAATGCATACAGATATCATGTATAAATGATTAAACATATTTAACAAAACGCTGCAGATAATGTGGAAATAAACTTATACTCCGCATTTGTAAAATATTTTAATTAAAAACATTAATTTTTAAAATGTTAATTAAAGTTTCAAGGAAATATTTGATATCTTTAAGCGCTTTGTTTTTTTTTTGAAATCATTCTTATATACGATAATACATCACGAGAGGTTCAAAATATATTTATCGTATTAGCTAAGGTCATCAGAAACTAATAAAAAACACAGGCAAAGGCATGCTTATATGTTATAAGATGTCAAGGATGTAAGAAATAATGAAATTTAAAAAAATACGTAAAAATATTTTATTTGCAGGTTTCGCACTAGAAGGATAGAAAAAAATACAAAACAAAGACAAAAGAATGTGGTAATATAGGCAAGAATTTCTTTATTTGAAATTTTCCAAAATCCACAATTTTCTCTGTCCCCTCTCTGTTCGCCATTCCACGTCTTTTCTCAGTCGAATAACTTCAAGCCTTTTTTCCTACATCATATTCTACCGTGTGTTCAATTTTAAATGGGTTTTCGGTTTTTTAAAATTATTACAGCGCGAAACGTATTTAAACAACGTAGGCTATGCCGTTGTTGACATCGCATGCTGTTTTGTTTATTTTTCTATCTTCATCCTAACTAGAAATTCACGTCATTCATGGTTTTATTGCAACAAAACTTTATTAAATAATGTGTGAAGTAATAAGTTATGTCAAAAAATAGATCGCGAATGTATATGTCTTTCGAAAGGATATTGATTGATAATAAAAGCAAAAAATTCTTGTTTAATTCTTTTAAATAAAGGAAAACACATGCAGATATTATTGTTGTTTCATTATCAAGCGAAAGAACAGATTACTCGCTTGGATTAGAGTCGGCAAGCATAACTATTGGTAATGAAATGACGTAAGATCCCATTGAAATTTGAACACAGGGTAGAAATCCTGTTTTCACTTCTTGAAATCGATCGAGACCATTTCCCTCTTCTCCTTAACTCATTAATAAGTAATAAATAAATAACAGAAAAATTATATTCATTTTCTTTAATATAGTATCTGTTTCACAAATATGTTGCCTTTTTTAATGCGTTTTCTCTCTTATTTGTTATATGTAATCATTTCCCCTAAATGAATAATTGTGTCAAGTTCCGAGTTAGCATTATGGTGTATTTAATATAACAATGCGTTTATATAATTTCCTTTATGTATTTTATTTTAAAGTTCAGTATATTTCGATTTGACCCACTCTTTCTATTTTAGCATTCGAATGTTTTGCGATTCTTGTAAAATGCAAATAATAATAATAATAATAATAATAATAATAATTTAGAGCTCCGTGATTACCTATAAAATAGAGGCTACTATAACTAAACGTCGAACTCAAGGTCTATCGTTCTTTCAAAAGTATCTGCAAACTTTTAAAATGTTTTATTGTTCCCTTATAATATAAATAGATTTGAAAATCAAGATACAAATATCGCTAAATTATATTAAATATTTTAATGCTTATAAACAAAGACTGTAGTGACGTAACTTTTATTGTGTATATGATTTAAAACATGTTGCATTCATAAGCACCGAGTGATAGAACTCAGTCCAAATTTTTATTACAGTTTGAATTTTTTTTTATTTTCCGCTATTTATATTGTTTTATTCACAAAATTGAATAATAGCCGAATTGTAAATAAAAATAAATGTCGCTTACCTACAGTGTCCATTTTTTTTTGTTTATAAAGTTTTTGCGACGTATACTGTCGCAGCAGAACAATCTTACAAGTTTTTGCACTACAATTTAATATTGAAGCATTTAAGGAGAGTAACCATTTAGCTTCGTTTTAATTTTTTTTTGTGATTGCATTGAAAATAAAGTGTATTAAATGTTTTAAATGAACTTTTTTTTTTTTGCGTGGTTAAAGAGGTATTTTTGTTTTAATCATATCTGAAGCGTGTCTTTATTATTGTTTAAGTTATATTGATTATATTTAACTTTTATTTGAAGTTAATTCTTAATATACTCAATATACAAATATGTTCACCTTTTGACAGTTTTGTTACAATTTTTATTCCTTCTTAAAAATGAAAAGTTTTTAACAGAAATTCACGGATTTGACGTATGTGGTAGAGACTGGGGAATTTTCGTTTTAACGAAAGTTTCTTAATTATCTGAACATTCTTAAAATATTTTTTATTACAAAGTAAATTTGAAACTATTAAGTTCTTAGACCGTTTTGCTACTCTTCAATTTTTCAAAAAGACCTTGCAGGTGGATTTTACACTCTTTGGCTGCTTACGCAGTCATTAACTATTATCAGACGTTACTTCGTTCGTAGATATCTTGTCATTATAGAATTTAGCCCGAACAGGTAATAAAATGGTCGCTGTATATCTTGCATAGCCGTTATTCTATATTAAAGTGTATAATAAATTCTGCAGTGACTTTTAGATTGATTTTTAAGTTTTACAGACATAAAGTTTAAATATTTTAGCTGTAGCTCCATTGACTGAAGTTTCTAATTTTAAGTGAAAAAAAAAAAAAAACCACAGAATTCAAGATATCAGTCTTAGTAATTCCTGTTGCTTAAGGTGAACACGGCCACAGAGGTAGCCGGGAAAGAACGTGTAATTTGAACCAGAATTTTATTGCCTTGCTCATAGTGACATGCAAACTGTTGTCCTGTTTCTGAAGGAGACAGCCTTCCTTATGAGTGTTTTCTGAAATTATACGCTACTGTAGAAAGCCTTCCTGCCATAGGAGTGGGACTTGCTCATAAAATAATAAAACAGTTCCAACGCAATGCCAAGAAAAATAAACAAAACGAATAAAAAGAGCAGTAAAAGACTATAACTCATTGGCGGCATTTTAAACCCCGGAGACTGCAGTTCCATCAATTTCATTAAGTTTTCATTTCTTTTTTACAGGAACGTTTCTGTCTTATATAGAGGTACACGAATGTTTATATCAGCAGTACAAAATATAATGCATCTATTTTGAAAATCCCATATTTATTTAATGCCTTCTCTTTTTGGCGCGACAAATTAAAGTATTAGCTTTAAAAATATTAATTTTCATATTTTTATATAATTTTGTTGTACTAGATTGATTTAGCTGCGATTATTCTTAAGGGATCTCAGAAAATGTTCCTACCAAATAAAAGATAGTTGGATTTCACCAAGCGAGTACGCAGACCTTGTTGGAGAAAGTCGTGTTGTCGGATTGGACCGCTCAAACTCGTATAACGAATGTTTATAAGTTGGAAAAAGCGTTTTAAACTAATGAAAAAATGGAAAGAAAATAGAGAATTAAAGATGAAGATGAAAAATTAAACAAAGATAGAGTATGAATTAGAGAGGATATCTTTTACTTCCCTTTATGTTTTTTATTTGTGTTTATCTCTTAGTTCTGAGAAAAGAAAGGCTAGGGGAGAGAGAAAAGCGTCATGTTTTCCCCTTCTGCATACTAAAATTATTTTACTATTTGACCATTTTAATTACATTTTTGGATGATCTTCTAATTTTTCCTTACTAACCATTGCTGTTTACATGCCTCGTAAGCTGAAAATGCTTCACGTTGTTTGGTTGCTGTAGAAACAAAAGAAAGTTTACTGTTGTTATAATTACTAATCTTATAATGCAGTAAGAACAAACAAATGGAGACTTTATTTAGAAAAATTAAATATAATATTACAATTCGTACAATTACCGAATGTTACTGTAACAGTGGGTATATTTAAGGTGAAAGTGTTATTTATTTCTCAAGATGAAATTGAAACCACCGCATCTTCGAAACTGGAAGAATGTCCTTGCAGTTATGCAACATATTGACGAATCTAATTTTAGTCTCCAGTTGTACCGAAACCTATTTATTGTGGTAATGACATTCTAAACATCTTGTTAAAAAAAAAAAAAATACATGCAAGATTTAAAAATTAAAAAAAACGCATTAAAATTACGGTCGTCCAAAAAATAATATGCAATACAAGCGTCTAAATGTGTAACAAAATCTAGGCTTCGCTCGTTCTTTCAAACCTACATTAATTATATTTCTTGTACCACTGCGAAATTTGTATTAGCAGTACCGAAATTATATTACAATCACTTTCTTTCTAGAACTGACCACTATCAATTTGCACTACTATTTTAACTATTTTCATTCTCAAAGCTCTACAGCAGCTGACATGAAAAATCAAAGAAAGTGTAATTCATGTAATAAATAATGCCTCACTCGTTTCGCTATTCTTGAATTCAGGGATTTATGTTGAGAATACGATGCTTTTCACAGTTTTGTAAACATAAAGAATGAACGTGGTTTCAAACGTAACAATAAATATGTGCATTTAATGCAAAGTCTATAGAACAGATTATAAACAAAAAGTTTCTAAATGCAATATTTACAGATTAAAACCTTCTTTCACACGGATTCCCTAGAAGGCAGCATTTCAATCCGAATCATTCAAAGAAAAATGGCTACTTTGTAAATATGGAATGTTTTCTATACATGAACTTTTCTTCTGATTGATTACATGCTCTACTGGTCAGAATTATTCGGCACCGAACTCGTCAAATGACTATTCAGCAATCAAGGACTAACAGCTGTTCTTCTTGCACAAGGAACAGGAAAGAATAAACCATAAATTTATTTATGGCTATAGCTTCAATTGTTTCTTCTGATAATGCTAATTTCAATCGCTGAATTCGTGGGTATATACCTTTACCACAGATGAAAGCGTATTATCTGTTCATTCCTTTTACGTTTCAAGCTGATTCTGTCAGGAGTATCAATATTGTCATCATAAATAATAAAAGTAATGCTTTAAGAACCAATGACTGTTTAGGCAATCTAGCACTTTTTCAGTGACGTAATAAGTTTCCTTTTATTCCTCTCAAATCTTTGTTATATGTATCCATATGTTTGATAATGCGGCAAGTTTCATTTCTGTTGTCTATTTGTGCACATGCTACATGCTGGTTGTGTCCAGACGGAATTGGCGATTATGCAATCGTTCTGCCATTTACATTCCGCCATTCTCTGCTGAGTATAGAAATTGATAACTGAAAGATTCTTAATTTACATCTTATTAAGTAATAATGGAAAAGAGTTCACTTTATCTGCTTTTTTAAAAATTAACAGACTTAGAAAATAAGATTGATGCGAAAAAGGTTTTTTTTAACTTAAATAGGATTTCGGCAAATGCAGAGGTGCAAAATAGAGTAGTAATAATTTAAAAAAGAAGTTGGAGTGCTTTAAACTTTCTGCTAAATTGGCCAACTAAAGTAACACATAAAATATATGTTTTCATAATTTAATAAACAACTGCTATGTTAAACATTAGTATAGTGTATAAAACGAAATGTCAATAAAATTTTAATAAGTTCTTTTTCGGGTAATACTAACAGTTTTACAAACTTACTTTACATGTATAATGTTCTCTTCAACTTCTGGCTTATATTTCATGTCATTTCTCCCATGCATTTCGTGTTATATGCCTTAAAACGCTATTTCAGACAATGCATGCTACCTAAAAAGTAGTTCTTTTTGCACAAAATACTCAGATTAGAAGCTACGTTTTATAACACTCCAGTGTTACCAACTGTGTTTAATATAGCATGTGATGATTATTAATCAATTTAAATGGATACAAATTACATGTTACGTAATTTATTATATATTATTTTAAGTTTTGCATTCCTTGCGGAATAATGCAATTAGTAATATTATATAAATTTGTTTATAATATTTATTTATATTTATATTGACAGCTATGTAAGGTTGGAAAAAAGTCAATAACATTTGATTTCATCATTGCGCATGCCCAAGGGAATAACATTTACTCCTTTCAGCTCGAGAAAACAGAAATTTAATATAATAATATTAATAAATAAAGAAAATGTTATAATAATAACAACAAAATATTAACTTAAAATTCCCTCATTTCCAAAAATAGGTTTAAAAGCTACCAATTACCACCGCTGTAGTGTTAGTAATATTATTCAGAAAGCTAGGTAAAGTCTCTTCCATGCTTTTCTTATGCGAATTTTTCTTTAAAAAATAAACTATTTTGTATGACAGCATTAATTTAATTTATAACAATTAACTTATTTATAAATTTTGTTCCTCTAATACGGTACTTTCTTATTGTAAAGTGCAATTTTTAAGGCCGTGCTATATTGTCACAACACTTAACGCCATTCGTTTTTTCTTATCGCCCGTTCATTTCGAGTAATAAGTGAGTTGGTCGCGGGCTGCCCTGATGGATAACAGCTCTTTTACACGTCATTCCTCGTCTTGGGTTGGCTTTCAGTGCGCTGCATGTGAATGACTTGTCCTTGGTGTGCTTACTTCTAAATTACTTTTATTTTTGGGGGGATGCCGTGGTCACTTCTGGATTTACCACCAGTGACATACCCAAAGAATTCTTTTGTCAAATAGAATAAATCATAAAGTCCCTTTGTTTAAATATCTCTTAATCCAGGTATCTTTAAAGAACTTTAAATAGGATTTTTCCGTTATAAAAATTAAATATTCAAATCTCATAGAGTGACACACTTATTATCAAGAGTGCATTATCATCATTATCATTATTATCAAGAGAGGCTAGAGGACTACTTACTTTCGTGGAAATTTCAGAATCTGCACTTCCACTTTATATGATTAAGCTATCACAACTATAACTGAACACAGCAGTGATAGTGTTAGCCTACGAAAATAATCAAAGTACCTTAACGTAAATTGAACTGTTGCAAACTTTTCTGACGCATTTAACACTGTAACAGAAATGATTGAATTGCATTAAGTTACATAACACACGAGGCTGATATACAAACAAAATTCTGCATATTGCGTGTAATATAATTGTAAGCATTTATAAGTATAAGTTACATAACATTTTCAGAAGTTTTCTTAAATATGTTATAGTTTTATATTTCTTTTCCAGAGCAGGGTGATATTTTATATTCATTTACATTAAAATGAACTACATTTTATGAACCTATTCACTTTTACAGGAGTGAATCATGAATAGTTTATAGCTCTGGGTGATTTAGTCTCTGATTTAGGTGATTACATAACTCATTAATCGCAATTCATTAATTAACTCATTCTTTTATTTCTCATCAGTTTTATGTATTTCTGTTAAAATAAAAACTAAAAATATTGTTTCACACAATCAGGATATTATTACCTCATCACAGTTAAGAGAATAACGTGATATATCTTAAAATTTATTCCTTATTAACATCCTACGCTGATAACTGAAAACTTTGGGATGATTTTGAATTAATTTTTAAGTTTGAGCAACACAGCGTTCGATTGAAGTCTTCGAACGGACCTGCGTAAAATTCACTTTACTTTAAATTCACGCTCAGAATATGGACGCGTTGATCCTTCGTGCATGGCTCATAACAATAAATACAAATTGCAATACAAACAGATGACAGTCTGTTAAATTTCAGGTCCTGCAACCCAACAAACCGAAAGAGGCACTCAAATTAAAACTTGTGCTAATTATGTCTATAGTTTTAGTTTTGCGGATTGTTTCGGTTCTTCATCCAGATTCAGCCATTGTGCCGATCATTTATGGTTGTTGTAAAGAGTCCACTTTTCATCACGATACGACACAATAAAAGGGAAACTTTTTATTGCTCAAAAACATTGAAGAGCAAACCTCAAACTTAAGATTTTTAATTCACGTGGAACTTACTTATCAAGTTTTTTACTTTTCCCATTTTCTTCAAGTTGAAGAAGTTGCAAGCCTGGGTGCCTTAGCAAGTTCTCGAGTAGTCTGACTTGATCATCAAGTTCGGTAGCATCGGCCGTTGATATCTGAACGACTTATAGCAGAGTCCAAGCAACGGCTTCTTTAGAAAATGAGGATCTCGTACAGGAATATTTGGAAATCAGTATTGCAAAACTAATGTCTTTTCCTTGAGAAACGTTAGCTTGCAATAAGCGATCTTATAACCGTGCCTCGTACTTTGTACTCTTTTACAACCCCAGAAACCTCTTGGCATCAGTTTCTAATATATCTTTTCAAGGTTCGCTGAGGTTAAATTCGTGCTATGCTTTTATTAATAAATGATATATATATAATATATATAAAATAAAAATAAAGTAACACTATTAACAATGTAACAAATTAACAGTAATTATAATAGTAGTAAAGCATAAAACACCAAGAAAAAGTCACATTTGAGAAGATCGCTATACTTGAAACTCGTGGAGTCTTTCTATGGCAAGAAGACAAGTGACGGTGATAAAAGTAAACATTGAGTATAAAAGGTAACGTTATGCATGGAGACAGATGAAACTAGAAATGAGAGTGGGGGGGAATTAATACGTAAGATTTAAACCAGGTGGTATACGCGCTTTATGTAAAAATATAGCTGCCATTTCTCTATCTCTGAGTAAACTTTCAGAGCATTGTGTAGGTAACGCATCAATAAGTGATAGTTTAAAAGAAGCATCAAAATCCTTACAGTGAGATGAGGCTTGTTGGGCAACTGGTAAGAGAGACTTGGTTTTAACAGAACGTCTATGATTGTTCATACGTAGCGAAACAACAGTAGAAGTTAAACCAATATAAAATGATTTCCAAAGCTTACAACATAACATATATACGACGTTCTTGGAAGAACAGGTAGCAAATGAAGAAATGTTAAATTCTCTGGATAAATTAGGGTTGTGGAATGAATGGCAAGGCATAATTAGCGCACAGGTTTTACATTTAGGACGTTGGCAAGGATAGAGCCAGTAAAGGGACGTGGTAAATTCGGAGGAGATAGGTTTCGGCGAAATATACTTTCAAGGTTAGAGGGTGTTCTAAAAGTAAGGCGGGGTACAAATTTAGAAAAATCATT
Organism: Metallyticus violacea; assembly: GCA_030762175.1. Classification (NCBI taxonomy): domain Eukaryota; kingdom Metazoa; phylum Arthropoda; class Insecta; order Mantodea; family Metallyticidae; genus Metallyticus; species Metallyticus violacea. Next base: position 89,831,243 of record CM060832.1, on the reverse strand, counting down.
TAAAGATGAGCATTTGTCTTAAACCCATTGCTGTCATTAATTTCTGACCTCGCCTCAAATATTTGCACACTGGTTCTTTGATATTTTATTTACTTTCCATATAGATATTTGTAACTCATAACTGTAAATTTTTCCACTCTTGCGATTTTCTTATTACATAGAGTTTGATTTTCTTTTTCTTTTCTTTGCTTTTATAGATATTAATATTTTATCAGCAATGCACAGACGCACAATTGTATCGCTTCCTTGGTTTATTTGGTTTGCAGTTTATTTCTAAAGTTGGATCTGCTAGGATCGCTTCCACTGTTGGAACGAAAACGAAATTCTACACTGCTTGTGGTGAATGAAGGCGAGGCAATGGACATCTCCACACAGTGAAGTATAATTGTTCGTAAAGGTGGGAATTGTTAGGATATCATGCATATGCCGACTTGACTCATTATTTCTACGTCCATGGATTGTTTGTTTACAAGGAGATAATTCAAGCAAGGAAGGTGACGCCCTTTTTTCCTGCTGCTAGCGACCAGCACACACACCCTGGTAAGAGAATATGCTTCCTTACGGCGACTGTCATTTATATGTCGTTCGCTTTAGTAGCGACAGCACATTGGCGTTGTGTTGGAGCTCAGTGCATTTGTTTTACTTTACCAAACTAAAACAATATCAAGTGTTGGTTTCTTCGAGTCTATTACCGATAGGAAGAAAATATTTGACAAAATATCCAATATTTTAACACTCATTAGTCACGAATAAAGAAGCAGGGGGAGGAAACAAACGGTAATAAATGGATTTTAAGCTTATAATTTAACACTTTGATATAAAATAGTTTAAGAGTTAGTCATTGAAGGAAAATAATAATAATTTTATCTGTATTTTTATAGATGCCCGAAACAAATAAGGAATCAATGTATGAAAATAAAAATTTTAACTTCAGTAACCATATTACTTTCACTACAGACACTACTATTACATTTTTATATTAAAAACATTTTAAGTGCATTTTCAAATGCACATTAATAAAAAAAAATAACTGGAAAAAAACAATAAGACAACACTTTTCTGAATTCCAGCGATGACTCCAACCGTATAAAATTAGAGAACTCTGTTTAATGTCAAGAAAAATCTGATATGCAAGATTAATCTACACAAAACGACTTTGCCATTAATGTTATTCATGAGGCATACATACTGGTAGCAGTATTAATTATACTTTCGTTTTCCTTCTCTATTTTATATTCACACATGTAATGGGAACCAAATTTCGCGTTGTTCTCTTTTCGGATTCCTCTCTCCCAAGTTGAGAGATAATACAAAATAATGGATGAAAATATCTGCCCTTATCTAATGCTTGATGTCCTTATATAGAAGACGATGTGCAGCTTCTAATGATAATTAGGATTGTAGTACACCTGTAGTTAAATTTAAACCCCCAAACGTGACCATTATATTGTTAGTGCCGTTTAATGTTTCACACAGTATCTAGGGAAAAAAGGATTGTAAAATATTGCGGTACTAATCGAGTAACGAAAGTACTTGATAATACTGGTACGTACTTTAAAATATCTTATATTTAAATCTCATGTTATAATTACTAGAATTTCCGGAAAAAAATTGCAAAATACAAATGATGAGCAGAAAAAAAAAATATTAAACTTTGAAAATTGAACAAAACATTGGGATATCATAATGTGACACAGAAGCTCTTCTTGTTATATGCTCACAGTTAATATCTCAAAAATAAGAAGAAAAATATTTCGCCCAAGTGTAACGCGAGTGAAAACTACTTAATATATGCATAGAAGTAATTAGAGAGATATAGAAGTTGAATTTGTTGGATTAGATTGAATGTTAATATCGGAGAACAATATTTCGGTACTTTAGTCTTGCTAAACGGCTAGCCGTTTGTGCCTACGCATCTCTGGGAGGAAGGGATTTACCAGGGAAACGGGACGGCCAGGATCCGACAAGACTTTAAATATTGTTTCCAATTAGAATCCCTACGCCGGCGATGTTAACAGTCCCTTCCTATACAGGACGCCGGGTTAGAAACCTTACCAAAAAGCAAATCATTGTCACACCGCACAAACCCATCTCTCCCTGGCACTTGGGAAAGTGGAAAATTCGTGGAAAGAAAGGATCGAGCCCAGCATTCGCTTAAGCAACATAGGGAAACCAGAAAAAAGCCAAAGATAGAGTGTCCGGCCCCAAGCCATTTTAACCCGGGGTTTTCCAAATGCGAGCCCCCCTTCCAAGCTATTTATTTCGTTTATTTACCGACGCTCTGGAATGTCCCAAGCCATCAGCGTCCCATTTAATTCAGGGCGTGAAAAGACCGATAAATTTTGCTCAAAGGCTTATTCTTTCAGTACCGTTCATTTACGATACGGGACCCACGGCTTTACGCCCAAAAAAAATCCATTGATCCTGGCCGGGAGTGAACCTGCGATTTATGAATTTGTTACTATAGTAATGTGAAAATAGGAAGAAATAAAATAAATATGTTGCAACACCAGGAATAAGTAAATGATCAGAAGCGTTTTTCTGGACAGAAATAAATTGTAGTCACATGTAAAATAGGAAGAAGAAAATGAAGCACAACAGAGAGTAACAATTACCTAGCATCGTCTTTTATTTCAGGGTGTTCTGGTTCAAAAACGGCTTTGCCTACAGCTCCTAATCTTTCAGTGCCTCTTACTAATTTTCTTTTGTTTATATTTTTATCACATTTTGATAAATCACTGTGCTAACATCGTTTATATCTTGTTTTGATTTTCATTTGTACGCAAATATATACATTTATTTTTGCTATTTATTTTTAGTGCAAGTTTGCTGTCTACCCATATCTCTATAACGTTTTAGTATTGCACCTATCCTCTTTACAGTTGGTTATTGTTTGGAACAAATTTACCAATTTCTTCCTCTATTTTGTTGAAAGGGAATTCTTAAACTCTGCAAAAATTGCCACAGTTATACCAAACAAATCTATTTTAAAATTACGTCTTATATGTTTGGTACAATGCTTAATCTCCATTGCCCCAGACAGCCACAATAAATGTGCTATTTTTAAAAATGTTAAGCAATCATTGGAAAGAAACGAGCTGCAAATTCCAGCTAATCAAATCTATCAACACTTCTCCGACATGCTAGACACTGACGCCAATGTTTTTCCTTTTCTTTTGATGGATTCATAAATTGCATGACTGACTTCACACAACGCGCTGTATGTGCGATGTTTGTTTACTGGGAACTTGGGTTGCACTACTTTCGTTATGCTCCATAGCCTGAGTGTTACTCTGGGCAAGTTTTTCGTCTGAAACTGAAATCCAGACTCTACTCAAGGCGACCAGTCAACCAGGAAGACCATGCTCATTGCTCTGCATTAACAACTTCGTTTTTATACAGAAAAGATAGTTTATCATTACACAGAAATAAATTATCGACATATCTTTTTCGTAGAACATAAGCACTTTCAAACTGCACAGTTTTAATGGTTATTTCGGCGATGCAATTACATAAAATGTCTTTAAAATATAAAACATCATAAACGTCTTTAACCTCAGTTCCAAATATGTAACATCTTGTTATTTCCAGTTACCAGAAACATTTTTAAAATAAACAGTGTATTAATGTAATTTAGATATGTCATTAAATGTATTAAATTACTTTTTCTACATTTATCCTATTAACTATTTAATATTAGCACTGATATAATTAATTATAAAATAAAAATGATTTCATTAATGTAACGCAATATTTGCACAATAATACTCTGGTAATATGTGATAATTTGCTGAAAACAATATTGGCTACCTAAGAATAAAAATTATAAAAAATAATATATAAACTGACCAAAATAATATCTAATTTTAACTTGAAAATATCTTTCAGGGATAAACAACATTACAGTTAAAAATTATCATTAATGGTAAATTAATAGGGCAATTGCCGTTTTAATTAATTGGGCTGCAAGTTTTCATATATATATATAGGAATCCAAAATCGCGGGTTCAATTCCGGCCAGGATCGATGGATTTTTTTCTGGTGGAAAAATACTAAGTGTAGCTTCTTTAGGAAGGAAAGAAAATCCATGTCGTATATTTACGGCACGTAAAAGAACCTCAATCCTGAAAAAAGAGGCCTCAAAGCAAAATTAATCGGCCGGTTCATGCCCTGAATTGAATGAAACGTTGATGACCTGAGATATTAAAGAACGTCAGTAATTAAACAAAAAAAAAAAAAAAAATCTCTCAGCACGTGTTCAGAAGCCAATGCTCGATATATCGGGGTTTTAGTGTTTAGTTTTATTACGGTTTTTAGGTGACCTTTTAATGTTTACTCTTATATTGCATAATTAGTACTTTTATGAGTTGTATTATAGGAAACAGATATAGACCAGAAAAAAACAACTTTCAATGTATATTTTGTACAATACGTAGCTAATTAAAACATTTTATTTTAGAGAACAAGATTTCGCTTATATGGTCTTCTGCCTTAGTAAAATACGATAAAAACCAAAAACAGGCATCTGTAAGCGTGCAAGATACTTCAACAAGGAAACTAATATTTGTAATACCTATTTTTCTTATTTCTTATTTTATTTTTTATTTTTTTATTTATTTATTTGTGATTTCAGCAGCTGTCTATGTAACATGCACGAGGAACCATTTGAATGTTCAATATTGGCCTGGTTCTGATTTACGTAGTATGTGCAGAATGTCCTAAGTAACAGATTACAGATTACTATATCCGTTTCCGCTGCTTGTTTTCTTTAGTTCTCATAATTTTTTCGTGGCGTTTTGTCGTAGCATTTTAATTTCCTGTCATTTCTTCCAGCGACAGTTCATTCAACTTATAACTTCCACGTATTTCGTGAGAAAACTTAGTAGCATGTTTTCTTCTAGTTTTTGGAATTGAAAAATTGAGTTCTACACTTCATAGTTCATCGATACCAAGATACCTAAAATCATAATGTACAAACCAGAGGCGACTCATGGTCCCTGTAGAAGGTAGGCCAGGGGCCATGACACAGATGGCGTGGGAGAAGGTTCTTTTATCAAGAATTAAACTCCTTCCCAATATTCACTCATAACTGCAGCGCCATCGTGTACTGTGCTATGGAACTCTTCTAATTCAGCTGTTAAAAAGCTTCTTAAGCCTTCTGCAGTTAATTCAGAAACTGTATGAATCTTATGATCTTTGAACAGATTTACTCTCACAGATGTATCGTAATGTCACAACAAAGTGAAATATCTGTCGTTTCGTCGGCCTATACAGAAACGAAAATTGTTCTTTCTATTTCTTTTCTAATCTCATTTATATAGATACGTTTCTCACTTCACACGCTGTCGCCCAAAATGTTTTTTCACCAATAAAAAACTTAATTTTCTGCCGTCTTACTGAGTAAGTTCCTCGGTTGATGATGTTCAAATCGTTTCACTTCCAACTTAAAAGTTAAACTTAGACGCGAAAATGGAGTCTTTAATAAAATATCCATTTGATTCATTGCTACAAAAGAGATACGCTTTTTTATAACTTAACCCTGTGAAAGTAAACTTTCCATTAATAAAGTGAGAAAACCACCAAATTTCAAACAAGTGCGAAAACAACCCTTTGTCCGTTATGCATGATGTCAGTAACCCCTCAACATCTGGTTCCCAAGAAAAAGAAAATACCTAGCGTTGGCCATGGACCGTCCTCCTTTTGCCCCAAGAGAACGCAGAAATAAACAGGTGAAAAGTTAGCCCGTCTTGGAGGAAGACAAATATAAGTCCTTGTAAATTTTTTCTGACCCATGAAGGTGTGTAAGATTAAAGTGTAAAACTTTCCGGGTTAGTCCATGAGCTGCCCTTGCTAACGGAAGACCCGCATGCTACCGCTGCTACAGTAGAGAGGAAATGAGCTTATTGCGTAAGATACAATTAAGAACTAAATAATTATACATCACTGTTTTCATGCATTATTTTTACTCGTTTCCTTTGGTTTGTAATTCAATAATACTTTGTAAAACCTTCTTTCTAATGTGTAAAGAAATTGTCTTTTAAATTATTAAATCTATAAGTTAAGTTAACTATTACCTACAGTCTCTCTAATGTTTACATTTCATTGTTTATCTAAAATTGCCAATCTACTGAATGTAGAAATCTCATCTCAGCTGCTCATTTGCGCGCATTATCAGTTTACATCGAATTGATAGCATGTTTTTTATTAAACTTATTAATCTTCATTCCTGCAATGAGACACACTATATCCTAAATAATATTCTATAATCTTACCATGTATAACAACTTTGCATCTTAAGTGGTGTTTCCCAAAAATGTCAGTTATTTTTTTTTGTATTGATTTTCATGTTATATTGGGCAATGGTTTCATTTAGTTTGTTGACTGAAATTTTTAGTTCGTCTTTGGTCTTCTCAAGTAAGGCATGATCATCTGGAAATAACGCAGTGTTTGAATTAACCTTTTCTACTGCAAAATGTCTAGTTAAACTATCTTAACATTTCCGAATGACATCATCCATGTAAATATTAAAAAGTGCAGGAAATAAAGGCCATCTTTGTTTAACCCCTTGGTTGTGCATACTGCATTTCTTCCTCTTTTGTCAATAATAATGTTAGTTCTAAAGTAAAGACTTTTAATAGTTCGTATCAAATGAATTCCCCTTTTTGTCACAATATTCCACAACTTGGTTCGTAACGCCCTATCGAAGGCCTTTTGGATATAAGTAAATAAAAAGCATGTAGGGAGATTGTATTCTCGCCGTCTCTGTGCTAGTTGTTCCATAAGTCTGAGCATGAATGCCTTTTATGCACTTTGTTCTTTGCTTAATAGCGACTCAGAAATTATATTTAGTCTGCTTGTAATACTCTTTGGATATATGTTGTACACTCACATAATAATGCATTGACTATGTACTTGTCATATTTTTATTTTTTACACTTTTTAAAAATAGGACATACAACTACTTTCTTCCATTCCTCAGGGATAAAACACTTTTTCTAACTTAATATATCAGTAGCAAATACCTTTTTTTTTATTATTATTATTCTGATGCGTATTTCAAAAGCTCCATAGTATATATACACAGTCAATTTCTGGTGCTTTGAATGTTTAGGGCATTTTGTAGTTCTTGCATTTCAATATTATCAATGGGCACTATTGCTTCTAGAGTAGGGTTAACATTTACATTGTTAGTATTTGTTCATAGACTATTATAATGTCTTAGCCGTTCATATTCTCCATATTGTTAATTAAAGTAGTTTAAGTGTTTTAAAATCTTATAAGCTGTACCTTGAGAACCACAACGATCTTGTTCAACATTGCTTATATAATTATCCAAGCTGTCAATTTTAATTTTCTTATTTCTCTTTTAGAAAAATACATTTGTGAATCTATTTTATCTTTTTTATTTATTTATTTATGGACGCTCTTTAACATCTGAGGTCATCAACGTCCCATTCAACTCAGGGCGTGAAACGGCCGACAAATTTTGCTCAGAGGCCTCTCTTTCAGGCTTGAGGTTCTTTTTCGTGCCGTAAATGTACGACACGAGACCCAGGGTTTTACTTCCCTTCCGAAGGATGCCATACTTAGGATTTTTACGCCCGAAAAAATCCATCGGCCCTGGCCGATTCGAACCCGCGATCTTGGGTATAGGAGGCAAGTATGGTAACCACTACACCACCAGGACCGACATCTATCTGTTTTATCGATGTTAGATCTTGTATGGAGTGAGATATGCTTTTTTCTTATTATTTATCAATTTCCCCAATTTCCTTATTCTATATGTATATTGTTCTTTTGTTCCCTACTTTATTTTTTCCTTTTTGTAACGCTTAAATGTTTTTGAGGCGTTTTGTAAAGTCTGTTTTATTATATTAGCTTTTATGTATATTTTTATGGGTCCATAAAATAAATTCGTAATTATTTCCAATTTCATTTAGAGAAAATGCTATTCCACTGTCTATAAAACGCTTGGTTCATAAATATTTTTTTTTTTTTTTTTTTTTTGTAGCTCAAGTACTTCATGTCCTGGAAATCTCTTATTTTGGTTTCGCACATTCGTGACTTGATAAACCCTCAGGCAAAAATGTTTAAGAGCGTCAAATCAGATGAACGTGTTGACCATATTCGAGGTGAATCTCTGCCTATCCATCTGTTATAACTTCCAATGCAAAATGAGGGGTTTCTCCATCTTTTTAAAATAAAACGGTGTGCACAATCATCCAAAAATTTTCGGCCAGCTTTTGTTGTTCCTCAGCGCATCGAGCAGTGAAAATAGCGAATCATTTTACTATAAACATCATTATAGTGACAGTCTTAGGGAAAAAAAATTAAAATAAATGTACCAGAGTTTTCAGCATTTCATGTCGTTGTGACATAGTACTTTGAAATAAATGACGGAATCTAAAAAGTAAATACATACATATGCATCTAAATGCCGTATAAATGTTATTTACAACAAATCAACATCTTATAAAAATGGATTGAAGCTTTATGTCCTGTATGTACTTTAATTTTTGTTGAAATACAGTTCAAACATGCATTATATACGTGTGTGAGAACTATTTCATGTATCGCAGTATGAAGAGAGCTAATGAAATAGAGGCCCATATTGAAAATGTAAAGTAGTTGGAACGGCCGTTATTTTGGCGCACTATTATTAAATGCAATAGTATTCCTGAAAGCAAAAGCTATTTGCATGCTCATCAATTTATCTAAAAAATATATTTTTTAAAAATATTTATTTAACTATTACTTAAAACTGGTCGCTTAAGATCTTATGAAACATAGCAAAAAAAAAAAAAACGATAAACTTAATTTAAGGAACCTGGTCCTTTTACTTACAAATATCACGTTGTACGATATTCAAGTAAATATAAGAATAGTCCTAAGTAGTTTATATAACATAAAATCAACTATATTCTTATTACACACTTACTTGACCATGAATGGGTAAGGACATTTTAAAATTAACTACAGTTTAACGGGCTGACTCCGACGAGCGCGAGGAGATGTGACCCTAACACGTCTGCCGTGTTTGGTGGTTGATGTTCAACTGATGCTTTCCTGTTTCCCAAACTTTTCTTAGATGGGAGACTTCAAACCACCAATCATATTAACGTTTGCAATTAATGGACTCAACCGCCACTTTCAAGCAACGGGCGTTTTCACTTAACGGTCGACTCTCCCCGCCCAATAATATGAAATTAACAGACACTAAAACAATGTGTACGCCGAAATAGTATAGTTCATTTTCTACTAGTAGTGTATTGCATTGTGTCTAGTGAATGGGAGCTTTGAGGAAACAACGTGTGTACTTTATGGATAATGTGTGACGTTTCAGTGCCTGCCAACAAACATTTGCAGTCAAGTTAAACACACCAACAAGTTGCTATAATAAGCATGCCTGACAACAGCTGAAGGTACAGCGACAGTTTATGCTGAAGAGAAATGCTATACTGAAGAACGACAAGTGCCTCAGCTGGCCAATATGGAATAATTGGTCGCAGTCAGCAGTTGACAAGCTGGACAATGAAACAAATTGTTGCTCAGGAAAGCCCTGCGACAAACTCAATTGGCTGTCTACCTTCCAGCTAATGGGTTTATTCTTATGATATTCACGTAAGAATATTACTTTGTTTTCTTGGCGATAAAAATACAACCAGCTCATTGGTGCCACAATAACAGCTGCAAAGATTGTGAAAACATGAACGTGTTGTAGACATGACCCTCCCAGTTGCTCTGAAAGAATATTTGTTGCTTTCTAAGGAAGCTGGTGTTCTCCGATAGTAAACCAACTGCTAACGATTTTTTTTACTCGGACATAATATCATTGTAAACTAGAACCTCAATTATCCATTCTAATAAAGAGTAGAGGGGGGTCAGTTAATCAAAAATGACGAATAGTCCATACAGTTAGTTTTCTTACCTTATTTTGAAGAACTCCATATATTTTTCTTAACTTTACTACCAACTTTTTTCTGATGTCCATTCTAATTCTATGAAGTAAAACAATGTCCTAGATTGAAGTGTCATTTTCTTGCTCCAAATGTTGCATGATGGTCTCTGTCTATTTAATGATGTCCCGTACTATTGTGACATCGACACGAAGTTCATTAACTAAGTTAACATTAATTTCATCATTATCATATCTGTCTACAATTTTCACCTTCGTTTCATATCCAAAATGTTGCCATTTCTCTTAACTGAAAGTAAATGCATCGTGGGACAATTTCCCCTAGTAAAAGAAAAACTGCCTTGCAAGCTTCTTCATATTGGGAATATTCAAAGTATTGAAGGATGAGTCCATGCTTTCTAGTATACCGATATACAATAGCTTCGCACATGATCCTTTTGTTGTTTTTTTAGTAGTAGGTGCATCTTTGTTATTACAGCATTCCATACAGTCATTATAAATTTATTTAAACTTTATATTTACAACTATATGAACTGAAACATATTGCATATAAGTTATTGCATTCTAAATAGCAAATAAATTAGTTCTAGCTTCATGCACTTTGGCTAGGAAAATGCTATATTCAGCCAATTAGTGTGGTTCGCAAACAGGTCCCAGCGTGTCATTCGACCTTCAATTGCTTTATAAAAGTTTTCTGAGAACAGCATCTTTCTCGGGTGTTTCCAGTGGGTACATTCTGCCATAGTATGTGTCCATTCTTGCTCCCCTCCACAAAATGGGCAGATTCTTCTACCAGAACTATCCGTTATTTTTTCAGCCTTCTAACCCCCTAGTTTAAGCATTCCTGAACTGACTTTCTCTCTAGAACAAGCATATACATCTCTTTTCCCCAGATTAATTTAATGTAATTCTATAGGCTCTAGGAGACTTTCGTGTTACATTCTGTCTCAATTTTGTGCCTACTGATATCCTCTAGCCTTGTTTTAATCTTTTTCCATAATATTTTAAAATTTTAATATTTTCATCGCCTCGTTGCCATATTGGTGGTCCCTTGTTAGTCCTGTAATGTTAAAGTGCACAGGTGGAATTTTAGCAGGATTTCACAATTAATTACTAAAAAAAATTAATCATTGATAAGTTAATCGAGAGGCGGATTGTCGGAGCAATTTCAAATTAGCAAAAGATTTTACTAGCATCGAATTTCAACCTGCAAAAAAAAAAAAAAAAACGCAATTAATGTAAACTTCTTTTTTAAAAGCAGTCAAAGAAGGGGTAAATATTGTTATTCATATATTCAACATTTTAAATTAACCTTTTTCTTTGCAGATCAAAAATAAAGGTTTTGTTAGAAAGAATGCCGATGAGGAAAGGGTGCTTCATAATTTTTGAACATTTCCATTATAAATAAATGTTCAAACTATTTATGTTAAGATCATATTAAACTTTTTACTTTTATTATTATTAAAGCTGTACTTTTAAAATAATCGAATTTTTGTTTATACACTTCTGAAAACTAAACTTTAACCACTAACCAAACTTGTCAAAAGGCGTATTATCTGTGTAGTAGGCGTTTATTGATATTAAACCAGTCTTATCTTGATCAAACTTTAGAACTTTTTAAATTAAAGAATGAAGAAATGAGTTGTGGAAAGTATTTTATCTGTAGGTCTATATCAGTTGAGAAAATCACTGTTCGAAAAACGGATTTACTTCTAGTGCATAGTTGTATATATGTTCTCCTTTCTCTGGTTTTCTTAATATGTGTAATTTATTATATTTGCAGTTTAATGTTTTTAGACTGAAATATTTTTCAGTCTTAATTTCCTGTTTAAAGTTTATATTACTTCCAAAATAACTATTTCATCATCCGTGAACAAATACTGTGTGCATTCCACTAACAATTACAGAAGATAACATTAAGCGTACAACACGCTTGTGGTTTTTAAGGTAAGCAGTGTTTTCAGCGCTATGTTATATATTTTTAAATGGAACACGATTATTGGCGTAAGGAATTAAACCTGATCAAAAATAAAAATTAAAATGCAGTTCACCCCGTTTTATAGTGCGAATGATTATTTAACGAGATATTGACATTAAATTTTTACTCTTCAGATGAAACTATCAACGGTACATGGAAGGTAAGCAAGGCATAACAAGGAAATTGAAAAAAAGATAGAAAGAGAGAGAAACATCTGAAAGTATGAAAGAACGGCAGCATACATTTCTACTGTTTTTATTTTAAATTTTATAGATCATATTATAAATGAAACATGCAATGACGAAACACGTAACATTGCATAATACAATAAATACCTACAGACTTTTTAACCGTGTTCGTAAGAAAATACCCGTAAAAGTGGTTTCTGTTTTTTTGTAAACTTCGGTCGTGTTAAAAAATTATGCTAAACTTCCTCAGCTGAGATATCACCAAAGACTTGAAGAATACGAGCTATTATATTTGGTCAGCTAGAGTCGTTTGCGCGTTAATGCGCTTCTAGTTATCAATTCTCTGAATACTTATATCTAAAATGACCCGTAAGTTGTAATGCGACCCTGTTGGAATTAATAACTGCGTTATATGAAGAAGTTTATGTTCTTAAACTCAGTGTTCCAATAGCTCTCTATAAATAAACCTTTCAAATTTGCTTAAAACGGTTTAAAGTTTGAGGTTATGTAACAATAAACTAAACAGATACCGAACGTAACTGCGGCTCCTTCCAACACATATCCATTTTTAACAGAACATTAGCGGCTCTATTATCACAGTGAATAATTATTTTGGCATGTTTTTACCAACATTTATGAACAATTTATTCTACTGGCGTAAATAGCAATATAGTGTTTGTGTTAATATTATTGTGAAACGAAATGTGGATTAGTAGTTAGTTCATTAATATCAAAACTCATTGACTTACTTCATCTGCTTGAAGATTGTCATTTGTTTTTTTTGTCGTCTTAAAATCAACAGCAAGAGTATCATTAAACTTTTATGGAGTAAAAGAAGAATCTTTTATAGCCATCGTAACGTTTTATCAACTTCAAGAAGAATATTTTTAGTTTTATAGCCATCGTAACAGTTTTATGTATAAATAAGTAACGAGGCCATTGGTCGTAAAGATAAAGCGGAAGCTAGATAACTTATAAACAAAATTCTCAATTCTGCAATGATAGTCTGCATTAAAACTTTGAGAACTACAGAAATGAAAGCAGAGCCCAGATGAATTGATGTATATATTTGGGATATAATAAAACAATAAAAACAAAAGAAATGAACTAAATATATACAGATAATTGTCTAAGAGTCTGAGAGAAATCCCAATCGAAACTTCATTCACTCACCTTAACACACCCTTAACTATGACTCAATTAGTTGCTGCACATTGCGCGATATTGCACTCAACGGATGTGTGTTAATTAAGGTGAATGTATATTATTAAATATTAATATTATTACAAACGTGACATGGTTTTAAATGTGCCAAAGCGCGTATTGATACGCAAAAGTGGTGCGAATTTAATACAATAAAGCAAACATTTGTAAAAATGAGGGCTTAGCGGATGAAGGACATATGTGACTTGTATTTTTCATTTTTACTCATTCTTCACAACACAGAAACACATTTTTCTCATAAAGGAAGCTTGAGAACTTAGAAATCTTGTGAGCAGGATCACACAAGTAAATATTAAAGGAAAAATGAATTTACGCATTCTTGTCTTTTTTCTATTATCGGGAGTTGAAATATTCAAAGTAATTTATATTATTCTGCAACTAAATACTTTTGTTTCATGATAAAGTAACAGTAAAGTTATTATTACAATTAATCGCTACAAATTTATTTCACAAAAGATTGAAATTGAGTTTCATTTTGTGAAATGAAGTTACAGAAGCCTTCTGGAAACGATTTTACAATTTTAGGAAGTACAAAAAATATCAGATTATTGTCTCTACAAATAAAAGTATAAATCACACGCAATTGCCACGTGGTTTTAGCTTTCTTCCCTGATAATGACAATGCACGAGCGAACTAATTTATATTTGATCGCCATATTGCGACTCTTTTGAGTATAGGTAACCTTTCATCTCAAAACTATTTGAAAATACCGCAACAAAATAAAAGTACAAATAAGATTGTTTTCAGTTATTTAAGAGAGAGTTTGAGAAAATTTATCCTTGAATAAAGAATCCTTGTAAACTGTCAATTTATTTAGAGATATTCGATATTCATGAAGATTTATCCAATAAATTGGTATAGGCAAATGATTTAAAATAACAAAACCATCTCCCCCACATTAATCTAGTAGCATGTATTTCGCTCTTTTGTTTGTTTAGGTTTTTGCGAAGTATACTTTCAAACCAGTGTGTATCAGTTATTGTGTTAAGGGTATAGTCACGGTTACTTTCGGAACTAAAATTGTAGAAGTAGCTAGAAAAGATCTGTCTTGCTTTCGTGATGAGTCAATTTGTGAAAGAACGGGGAAAGTGTGGAGATTTAAAGATTTGTTTTCACGATGCCCTGGCAGATACAGAAGATATGATAAATACATTCGCATCAGTGATGAAGCGATTCATACACCTTTGAGGGTTGGGAAATTTATAGAAAGTTGATACTATAAAAGCTACAGTTAGACTTTTCTCGACTATGTTTACTTGTGATGTGAAATGAAGCTTTATACAGCAATCTAAAGCGGCCACATTATTGGCTGTTCTCTGTTGACCCACAGCCAGGTAAAATAAATGTATGTTTCAACAATGGTGGATCTAAGCAGGAAATATTAAATTCAATAGGTATATTTAAAACAAGAGAAGTAACGAAGTGAATGACTTAATTGCTCGGCTATACTGGAGAGAATATCATCGGATGGAGAACTATAGTGCATTACTACATTCCCCAGAACACATGCTATGGGATTACCTTGTCGTAGACAACGGACATGTGTACACTTGTAAGGTTTGAGTTAAACAAGTTTTTGATGTATGTGCAGAAGACACTGAAAGTCAAACTTCTTGTCTAATTTCGGTAGTGATTTTGTTGACGAACGTTCAAGATTTGATCCCAATATGTCTTTTGTTAAAACTGAAAGTCTTGGCGTGTTTCTTGTTTTGCACTCAATCAGTAGTATCAAATTTATTCACAAGATGGTGAATTGCAGTACTAATTCGTATTTATAATAACATTTACACCAGAAATATGTTGCTCTAAAGTCTTTGCGAACGCATGTACTGACGATTGCTCGGAAGTTCAGGTCAGGCAGGCAGCCGTGAGTGAAAAATGAACTCTGTCTTGGCCGAAACGTGAAATTCCGTTCGAGTGGTAAGGACATAATCTGGGTGTTCAGTAGATATTTTGTTCCCTTTTCTTTCAGAATATTCTGGGCTAGAACATGTTGAAAATAATGATGACGTTCACAGAACTCTAAAATTTATGTTGGATCCAAAAAACTGAACGTTTTAATGTAATAGTGTTGTACAAGCTGGTTTTCATTTTGAGAAAGGCTTTATGCCTGTATAATATTAAAATCTACTTATTTCACTGTGTGCTTTCTGTATCGAAATTAACCTCATTTTTACACTTGACCACTTGTATCAGTTGTACATATTTCGGGCTTTAATATCTAATAGTGTGTCCTTAATATTGGCGATCTCATTTTCTTTGACAGCTGCTTGAAGTAAATTATCAGCAAGTAATTTTCTGAAAATTATTTACATTTTTTCCTCCCTTAGTTCATGAATTACGCGTACAGTTTTTCATAAATATTCCGTTTTTCAGATAACGCATTTTTATTCTCATTCATAGATTCCTCCATTATTTCAGGAGGTGTTGAACTACCTTCCTCATCGCCGATATCAGAAATTATAAAATCAAATATTGATTGAAAAACCACAAACTCCCATCAACGGAATTTGTATATTTCCGTAGCTATGGCAACAAGGCTTTCTTACTTTTTTCATATCATCAATACCATTAAATTCCTAAGTTTTTAAATAACTTTCTATCTATTTATGTAACTCGTGTCTTAATTCACGAATCTTAATAGCAATTATTACCGGATATATTTGAAGATCATCTGCTTATCGAGGTGCCTAAATATCATTGCAGGTAGGTGATTCGAAATAAAACTTTTATTGTAAGGAAAACCGCAATACTTCAGGATCCTGTTCTACCAAAGTAAGGTCTGATACTTTACAAGTGTATGGACTTGTAACTTGTAGTTATTAGCAAAATTTTGCTCCACAAAAGTTTCTGCTACTTACAAATGTACAAGCGTTTTTGTTCTGCTCTTCCATAGAAGTATTAATTATAGTCGAGCACTGGTAATTTGTATAAATTTCATGGTAACTTCAAGTACCAGCAAAAATGAATTTTCTTTTTAATGATTTTGGAAGTCATTTTACCCAAAAGGATTAAGTATAGAGAAAGTGATGAAAATAATGAGTAGGAATGTGTATAAAGAAAGAATAAGTAGTTGTGCTACAATTATAAAGTTAGATTAAATGCATATAAAGTATGACTTATGATTGGTATTAGGTTTTGCTGTTTCAAATGCATATTACAGGCCAGCAGCTTGATTAATGTAAATGTTATTGCTACATGCCACGAAAATAGTTTCTTTTCAATCTCTTTTGACACAATTTCCCCAGTTTTTTTGCTTATAATGAGATCGTGATTGTCTTTGCAACATAAACAAATAAATAAATACATATATTCCATGAAATTATAAAATAAATGACCGAAAGCAATCAGGAGGATCGATTCTTCTGCCATCTCTCGACGACTGAAATTATTACTCCTAAATGTATGGGGCCGATCGTCTCAAAGTGGATTATTACGCTTGAATATCGATTAATAAATAATAAAGTATTTAAATTATTATTATATCTGAGAAAAAATACAACAGCCATTTAGCACGAATGACAATAATCTGTACATTAAAACTCCCTAAGGAATGGACATAACCTAATTCAAGGTAGGCTACGCATGTCAAACAGCTGTTCCTCCATCTTGCTATTATATGAAATAAACTTGTAACTTTATACAAGTGTTGTATTTATTTCGTGGACCAGAAAGTTACAAGAACATACTTTACAAGGATACTTGTATTATTAGACCATACTTTTGTGGAATAGGCCCGAGTGCATTAATTCGCAACAGTTCAAAATGGCGATTCTTAATAAGAGTTAGATGCACGAAGACAGACAAACATTCTGTTTCATAAATCTTTCTTGGCCCAAAAATTTCACACCGGCATAGGTTGATAGCTGTTTCTTTCAAGTATACAATGAATATATAAACGTAAGGTACACAACGAGCCTATAGTAATCATAACAGCAGCTTCCTAAACTCCAAATGGACCCCGCCTTCGCGCGTGCAACCTACAGCCCCCTCCAAAAGTTAGAAAACCTCTCCTTTTGTGGCATAGCTCAGCGCAGGATGTGAAAGCCCCCCCTTTTTGAAGAGGCTTGGCTGTATTGTCATTTAACGCCTATTATACGCAGCTTGCTACCAACCGCTTCATGACGTGGACGTGGTATGGGGTTAGGAACGAAATTACAGGCCTGCTGATGCTCGAAGGGCAGCAAGCATCTGTTCGTCAGATGGCTCCACCGCCGATGAGAGTAGGTACATTTTAATAACCGGTGTTAACTACCTCAAATCTATCACAATGTTCCTTGCTATTATTAAATCAAATCCATCCAGTGCAGAAGCTTGGAAAACGGTACGTCTCCTCGGAAGATAAATACACGAGGAAAATGACTCTGTTAGTTCTCTTCTGTTCCTGCAGAGTTTGGTTGTTGTTGCTTTCTGCGTCTACAAATTCCGCTCTAACAGATTGTTTCTACATAGATACCAGGAATGATATCCTAGTGCAATGCCCGTCAATGAAAACAATGAGGAAGAAAACAATTTTACAATGCAAAAAAGGAAACGTTTTGTTTGTAGAAGTGCTTCAGTTGTGGACCGAGACAAAAACTATTTTGCTTAGGGTTTAATACATTGTTAATAATACTTTACTTATTAATTATATGAAAATTATGAGACATTATAACATTTTATAAACATGTATACGTAGTCCAAATCGGTATTCATCTAATATAAAAAGAACAACAAATAGAATGATGGGTAAGCCATGCATAGGATTTTTTTAAATAGTGTTTAACGTTCGTTTTTACTATTGAGGTATCACATGCGGTGAACACTGGTGATTCATTAGATGAAATTATATATTGGGAAAGGCATTTTTTAAGGAAGGAAGAAACGTTCTAGGCCTAAGTTTAGGATATCTCCCTGCAATTGCCATTTATGAGGACTGAGGAAAACCTGGAAAAAACCCCAGTCAGGGAGGATGGCCCTGTCGGAATTCGAACGTAAAGACCTCGGCCACCCGTGGCGGTATGCATAGGATGAGCTGTTGTTTCAAGAAAATGCAGAGTGATTGAAAAATTAGTTGAGCTTTCATTGTATGCCTGCTTTTTAATAAAATGCAGTAAGATTTAGTTGTATAAAAGTTGTTAGCTGGAGATTACTTTTAACTGTTATTTAAAAAGTAAATAGAAATTAGTCATCATTTCTGTAGCATAAAAATAACCTCAGACTACATAACCTCCAGTTTGCAATAACTGTCAAGCCTATGGCAACATCGCGATATAATTGAGAAATTCCTGTTTACAGCGACTTGATGTTCAACTGTTTAACCGGAAAAAATAAACAGTTATTCATTTTCCCGTCTACTTTACATGTTTTTATCTTAATATGTCTTCAAACATGGACAAGGGAATTTCAAAGAGAATGGGACCAAATTTTTGCAAATGTGAGGATATTATTATTATTATTATTATTATTATTATTATTATTATTATTATTATTGCTCTGGTGCTAAAATATCAGGGAATAATTGAAAATAAAAAACAGATTCGATCTCAAACAAAGATAAAGAACGTACATGGGGGGGAAATTGCCAAAGGTTGTAATTTAATTTTTAAGACTTCTGCATATGTGTGTGCAGTCTATAGCACCTAAAACTCCAGGAAATCTGCGAATGTTATAGAAACCTAACATCACTTTCCGTATATCACCCTCTTCGGTTGGCATTTTAAAGAGCCGAGGTCTCAGAATTGCGATTGCTATAGTAACTTTATGGATGGTTGTACTGACGGTTGAATATATCTCCAATAATTATTTGGAAGTTCCCTGTCCCAAGGAACCTTAAATTTATTAGTATCATGAACATCGAAATCAAAGTATGATTTCACTTAGTTTGCTATTGTAATCGGGGGCGTAACATCTGTTCGATTACTTTGACGTCTTTTGCTTAGTGAAATTACAGTTTGAATTATTTGTCATTCAGTTCTAGGAATTAATTTTTCTCTCTCATGAGGTGCACGAGGACCATGGTGAAAGTCTGTATATTTATACAATATACGCTTGTAAGGTTAGCCTAACATAACCTACAGTTGAACGCAACTCTATCTGTTGTTATTACGCGAAAATAAAAAGTGAAACAAGTAAAGAAAAATTATCTACATGACATTAAAATGAAAGACACTCAGCATTTTATTAATCAATAAAGTTGCTATGCTTCTGTACTCAGGAAACTGTTTTATTTAACAATTACTAAACTCTAGTTAATACTTTAACTTGTGAAATATCGCATGTTAGATTTAAATTGAGATTAAGACAAAATAATCTTAACTAACATTTCTAAGTTAACCATAACTGATGGTTAATTTTATGCTCTAAACTCAAGTTAACTCTTTATAAAACCGGCCCTACTACGTGATAGTTGCTTATTGGCATACATTTCAGATACTAGTAGGTTATTACATTAGTTTAAACATAATTAAGATCGAAATATTCAATAAAAATCAACAGGAACAAAAAGTAAATAAAACACAAATCAGTAGAACGAAATAACTTTAAATTACAAGACCATGAGCCGAAAAAAGGCTTCTGAGCGAAGTCTTAACTTGAATAGACTAGGATGGTTTCATTTCACTGTAAAATATTTTTAAGCTAAACATCTACCCTAAAAATTGCCAATTTTTTATTGCTTTAAAAAAGAAACAATTATGGCTATTACACCAACAATTATTTCTCTGTGTAGCTTCGGATTATTCCCGGCGCGATATGAGGCTCTCGGCTTCTTCTAACATGGCGGACAGGCGACATAATGGCGGGCAGGCTCCCTTCAGAGAGCGCTGAATTATGTTACTTGTATCTACGTCCGCACATAAAAACAGTTTTAATTTAGCGTTCATTGTGATTTAGCAAAGCCTAAATACATTAAAACACTGATCAATAGCTATGTAATTCACAGGTAGAGCATCATACTGTGTGTGTGTGTGTGTAAGTCGACGGTTTATAATTTCAGACCAGAATGTGGAATGCTGCGGCGTTTAGATAATCCCCCCCCCCCCCAATTAGTATTTAAACTCGTTTTCGTTTCCTCATTCTAGCAGCAGTGTGTTTATTCGTAGCACTAATTAAAACAAGCTTTATTCACTGATACAAAATTTTATTTCCATTTAAATTAATGGAATTAAAGAAAATAAGTACATTTTTATTTATTTTATACTACAAAATAAAACTTTTTCAGAAAAAGCGCTTTTAAGATTTTTAGGCTTTTACATATTTTCAAACCAATTCTTGAAATTTTTTCCGCTGTGAAGTTTGTATCCCAAAAACATGGTTTTTGAAGACTTCAACAGCTTCTTGAGGTGATGAAAATTGCTGTCCACTCATTTTTTTTTTTGTTTGACATTCGGGAACAAATGTAAGTCATTAGGCTATAAATTAGACGAACACGGGCAATGAGACATGAATTCGAAGTTTTTCTCCTTTAAATAATAAATTTTTAACGTGTTGAGTGAGAGTTTGCATTGTCAGGATGAAGAATGATGCGACGTTTTCGGTTGTTTTTCCTGATTTCGTCGACGACTTCTGGCAAACAAATTGTTGTATACTATTCAGTATTAGCTGTTCTTCTATTCTCTAAAGGAACGGTTGCGACATGTCCAGTACAACCGAAGAAACAAACGATAATTTTCTTGAAGTGCTTCGTGCATCAGTCCTGGTGGTGTAGTGGTTATCATACTTGCCTCCTACACCCAAGAACGCGGGTTCGAACCCGGCCAGGACCGATGGATTTTTTCGTGCTTAAAAATCCTAAGTATGGTTCCTTCGGAAGGGAAGTAAAGCCATGGGCCCCGTGTCGTACATTTACAGCACAAAAAAGAACCTCATGCCTGAAAGAGAGGCCTCTGAGCAAAATTTGTCGGCCGTTTCACGCCCTGAGTTGAATGTGACGCTGATGACCTGAGCTGTTAAAGAGCGTCCATAAATAAATCAATCAAAAAAAAAAGTGCTTCGTGAATAGTTTCTGGTTCATACGAACATATCCAAGTTCCGTCACCGGTTAAAATGTTGTATACGAATTTTGCAATTCCTTAGTTTAATTTTTAGAGCATTTCGTTACACCAATTAACACGAGCGGGTTTTTTTTTTTAAGCTTCGAAATTCATCTGGAACAGATCTTTTTCATAGCCAAATGTTCATGCAAAATCGAATGTACTGCATTCTTAGATATGCTTAAGGATGCCTCTATCTCATTGTAAGTCACATGCCAATCTTCTTCAATCATGTTGCGCACAGCATCGATGTTTTTTGGAATGACAACCAATTTTGGTCGACCTTCACGAAATTCATCACTGAAGGATGCACGATCACGTTGAAATTCTTAAAACCACGTGTAAACAGTCTTTTCTGATGGTGCTTCATTACCAAAATTTTTACGAAGCGATTCTATGCATTGTTGTTGATCTAAACCTTTACTTAAAAAAAAAAAAAAAAAAAAAAATCCAAAGAAAACATTCATGTGAAATTTCTACTTTTTAGCAAAATTGTTTTGTTTAAATACTCACTGTAAACAAAATATTCTGTCAGTTTCTAAGCTGCAAATGTTTTCGTAATAATAAATGTCAATTGTTTCGAAAATAGTAATGACATATCTCAATAGCGCCATCCAGTGGTCGTTTGTAACAGTTTAAAAGGTAACGCTCATATCTCTAAGACAAATTGGTCTCATTGAATGGATTTTATTTACGATAAGGCTGAAGCATGACAATATCTGATTCTTATATGCAAGAGACCAGATTAGTATAAGACTGTAAAACA
This sequence comes from Metallyticus violacea, assembly GCA_030762175.1. NCBI lineage: Eukaryota > Metazoa > Arthropoda > Insecta > Mantodea > Metallyticidae > Metallyticus > Metallyticus violacea. The sequence goes on along the minus strand of CM060832.1, from coordinate 89,809,158 downwards.
AAAGTATCAAAACTGACTTACAAGTTATTGCATTATATCTAGATAATGTCTTTTAATTATTTCGATGCTCATTACAACGTATTTAAAACGAGAAAGTACATACCTAACTGAAAAAATATAGTTATAGTACAAAAGAGCCACTGGTTATGGCAATGATAATACTACAAACGAAAAGCTGCGATTAAAACTGTAATGTCTCTGCCAGTTTAACTTGATACTCAAGGAAGACATTACACAAAAATTAATAAAAACAAAAGTAAATTATATCAATATAAAATAGAACCCCTGGCTCTGTATTGGTTCTTTTTGTTTTAAAGGGTTCTTAAGACAGATAGTAGTGGTAGTAGTTGTAGTAGCAGTAGTAATAGTAGTAGTAGAAGTAGTAGTAGTAGTGGTAGTAGTAGAAGTAGTAGTAGTAGTAGTAGTAGTAGTGATAGTAGAAGTAGTAGTAGTAGTAGTAGTGATAGTAGAAGTAGTAGTAGTAGTAGTAATAGTAGTAGTAGTGGTAGTAGTAGAAGTAGTAGTAGTAGTAGTAGTAATAGTAGTAGTAGTGGTAGTAGAAGTAGTAGTGGTAGTAGTAGTGGTAGTAGTAGTAGTAGTGGTAGTAGTAGTGGTAGTGGTAGTGGTGGTAGTAGTGGTAGTAGTAGAAGTAGTAAGAAGTAGTAGTAGTGGTAGTAGTAGTGGTGGTAGTAGTAGAAGTAGAAGTAGTGGTAGTAGTAGAAGTAGTAGTAGTAGTGGTAGTAGTAGTAGTAGTAATAGTAGTGGTAGTAATAGTAGTAGTAATAGAATTAGTAATAGTAGTAGTAGGTACATTTTAATTAATTATTTAATTGCTTTATATAAATACACTCCTCTTTCAACTAAATTTCAGAACTTTAATTACTTTTGTCTTACTTTGCAATCCTTCATTTAAGGCAGTTCTTCACTAATGAAATTGTTTAAAAATGTGTAAAATGTTGCCTACTATAAGCGTTATTCGTTTTAAATGACACGTGACTGTGACTTGACGCTGAATTTAATTATATTACATGTTGCTTTATTGTATTAAAAATATTTATGTACATTTTTGTTTGAGAGTTTATTCTTTACGCTGTTTGACTAAAATTAATTTTCAATAAATGCCAAGTAGTTTTAATACTCTAAGTTCCATTAAGTTTAAGGTATCATTATTATTACCAGAAATTCATTAAAATAAGATGTACATTACTGAAGGAGCTGGCTCAGTCTGAGAATCGTATGGTATAGGAAGATATCTATACGACTAAGGACATCTATCCGATAGAAACTTTCATAGATAGTGATAGAAGTCATAATAAGACTAATGTATTCAAAGTGATCGAAGTAGATAAATAAAAAATTAAGAAGTATGACCTTACCTTCTCAAATTATCCTCGTAAAACATCGGAAAAGCTCAATTTCTTACACAGCTTGTGAAATCTGTACTGTGGCATGTTAAGTACGTTTTACACATAAATTAATGCATATGTATAGGGAATGTTTTAATTTGGATAATTCAGTACAAAAACAAAAGTATGAAATAGTTATGCAATATTAATTGTGATCGGATAAATAAAGTAACCATATTTGTAGACCCAAGTTCGCGGGCTTAAACCCGGCCAAGATCTATGGATTGTTCGGGCGTAAAACTTCTAAGCATGGCTTCCTTGGGAAGAGAAGTAAAGCCATAGGGGCCGTGTCGTAAATTTACCTCGAAAGAACAGGCCTCTGTGCAAAATTTATCAGCCGTTTTATGTCCTGAATTGAATAGGACGATTATGACCCGAGATGTTAAAGAGCGTCCTTGAATAAATCAAATAAGCCACGAGCATACTTTCGAGTTGTTCTTAGTCCCAGTATTGCACTGAGCCCCCATAACTTGTCCTTATACAAATGCATAAAGTGTGGAGGAGCCGAGATAGTCATTCACAATGAGGTATAAGGTTAGTACATGTTTAAATATTGTTCACAATAAGAATGCATTTATGCGCACCTCTGTCCAGGTTGCAGCAACAACGTCAAATTCGAATGAAGTTTGCACAGCGACATTTTAGACTTATAATAGTCTGGTGTGCAAAGATGCGAAATGAGGCGTTTTCCTGTTATGTAACTTGGCGTTAACAACGCGATAAACAGAGTTTCTTATCAGACATGGAAGGAAACTATTCAATCCATTGCAAGTATAGGACAATAGTTTAACATGAAAATGGAATCAACAAATTAAGAGTGTAACTTTTGATTCTTCAACTCTTCGATCTCTTTTCTTTCCTTTCACTGCAAAGCATTTCTAAAAAGCACAACCGAGAAAAAATAGTTTGAAGAAAGTTTAACTTAAACTTACTGCACATAAATGTCACAAGATTTTTAGGAATATCATAAAACCAAACCAAAGTAGCTAAAAGGAAGCGAACTGCCATCAAGCAGGATATAAAATGCTATGTTCGGTTATTTATTGATTTAACTTGGAGTAATTCAAATATAGATGCTCTTTTAAGCTTTAGTACTTTGAGGACGGAAATATACAACATATCTGTAAACAATGTGGCCTGTTTTCTGTATCTAAGACTTTTTAACGCAAATTCTGTAGCTAGTGTTAGTAGTATGTTTTATATAATCGGTTTTCAGTACGGGTTATTACTGAATAATTATATAGTCGATATATTTTCCACTCTTCATGTGGGTTAACTTGCTTGTATAAACCTGAGGTTGGACATATTGACTGCAGGTACATTATTGTATTATGATTCAATAATATAATTTAGTTGTATTCATTTAACATCGTTGATCAAGAAGCATTTGTAATTCGAATGAAGTAAAAATCTGTCACACAGCAGTTGGTTAAACTAAGCGAATTCCTCGCCGGTTGAATAACTTTTAATAAAAATGAAGATCAAACCCAAATTAAGCCATATTAAATAATGAAATGAAAGTTATGACATTATTCTATGGTATTAGGAGAACAGAACTAGAATTCTTGCAAAAGAGAAGCCACATTTTAAGGATTATCATTATTATTACTACGAGTAAAATTGAGAAAAATAATAGAAAGTCTGGAGTTATATTGAATATTAAGATGATGTTCATATGTTTAAACAAAAAAAAAATCATGTTATTACTCAGCAACAATTACAATGTACAATTTACATTGTACATACATACATTGTATGCATATGCAACAGTAAACAATGGAAAGTTTCATCGATGTTCATTGGCTTTGAAATTTAATTTAAATGTTATTGTAGTAAAAATATGTAACGCAAATCTTTTTCTGAAGATTATTACAAAGCGCTCTTACATACAAATGTAATTTCAAACACACATTAGATTAATATTTTACTTATTCTATCTTCACGACGATGCTTTTGTTAAATATAAAACATATGCATCGTTATAAATACAATTTATATGCTGATGAATTAATTTGTCTTTTTATTTTAAAACAACTTAGAGAATATCAAACGCATGAGAGCCTTTTGAATTTCGGTTTTCAAATATACGCCATTCCTAATGGCCCAATTTCCCAACTTTTCGAAAACTATTTTTCTTAGTTTATTTAAATGCTATATGCCAAGTTTCGTTGCGAAAATACAAAAATCAATGAATTAGAGCGAATTTTGGATAACCCCCTGTTAATAGTCCAATTCTATTTATTTTCAGAAACACTAATTTTCTTATTTTATTTCAATGACAGATACCATTTTTCCTTTAAAAAAATACATAAAGAACTAGAGCGATTTTAAATTTTACTTTTGCCCCTCTCGGTTTTTTTTCAGGTAAACCTCCACTCTCAATAATCTGAGGATTTTCAGGAACAAATTTTCTTATTTTATTTAAATGCTATATATGGAGTTTCGTTGCGAAAAATATATATTATGCCACTAGAGCGATTTTTAAAATTTGGTTTTCAGGTGAACCCTCCTTTCTAATAGTCCCATTTCACTGGTTTTCGGAAACTATTTTTCTTATTTTATTTCAATAGCACATGCCGAGTTTTCTTTAAAAAAAAAAATAAAAAATGAGCCCTAGAGCGGTTTTAAAATTTTGTTTTAACTCCTCCTCGTTTTTCAGGTATACCCCAACTCCTAAAAGCCAGATTGTCATTATTTTAGAAAGCTACTTTTATCAATTTATTGTCAAGAAATCTGCCCAAATTTGTTGAGAAAAAACAAAAATTGCGACCGCTAGAGTGTTAACGAACCTACCGTCCTACCTACCTACAATATATAGATAATAAATAATGCAAAGATAATAAATATCTAATATATATTAGACATTTTATTGTTTTTTTTCATTGCAGGCGCCTAGTAGATAGGATCGATGCAAATTTGTATAGATTATTAAAAGTGCTATCCATGGGTACAACCGCAATAGCTTACATTCCATCTGAATGAGCTAAAAGTGGAAAGCCCCATGTCTTTTCAAAATGACAATTTTTCTTGCAAACACGTGCTCGCGAGAGTTTATTAGCTAGTTACTTTCATTGTAAACAAACTGTCACATTCATAAGTAATGGGGTCGTTGTGTAAGTTAACTATAACATTTTCATCGGTGTATCTGTAATCAATGTCAAATCACAGTAAAAACCAAACGCTCCAGCATTTTGAAAGCAAACAAATTAATGCTCATTACCATCATCTTAGGTTTTCATTGCCTCTTTGCATTAGGCAAGACTGTCCTGTGACACATCTCCGGGCATTAAAGAAACATTCCTTATGCCCCCAAACTGCTACCATCTTCAGGTAAAAATTTCATGAGTACGAGACAGGGATCAGTATATCCAGAGTGAACAAACAAATTTCCTCATCAACAAAGCATGAGCTCATGCCAAGTGTAATTTCTTATTTCTAGACTCTAAGAGATAAAATTACTATATAAGCAGTCAAACTTCTAGATGAGCATGTTTCTTTAATAACTGTGTTGCCAACGTCACGCTAAGCTGTAAGCTTGAAGAAAGTGATGAAGTATAGAAAATATAATGGGAATAATGTGTTTGCTGTTCAGTTAACACAGGTATGTCCTTTAACTTTAACGTGCTTGATAAAATAGTTATTTTTTCTGGCAAGTAGTAAAAGCGTTTACTTAGTTTGTATATAACTTCATATATAGTCAGGATTTGTAACACCAAGATCTAGCACAAAGCAACTCCTCCCGTTAGGTTTAGTTCTTCCAGTGTTTCTATTTAAGACCTATACTTTTGCTTACTATAGTATATCTGTCGATCCAGTAACATTCGTGGATATTATGTTATTTATGTGTACTGAATGCTTGAAAATAATATCAACCTGAAATCTTTTGTGTCTTATTTTATGATTATCCATATTTCTAATCTGTAATAAAAATATACGTAACTATGCCGTTATTCTATCATCTATTTATTATCTATGTTTCCTTTTAGCGAATTCCGAACGAATATAAGCTATTGCGGGTGCACTAATGGATTTTTTTTCGAATAATCTTTCCAAATCTCCATCTATCCTGCCTACCAGGCACCAAAAATGCAAAAAAAAAAAAAAAAAAAAAAAAAAATTAAAAATAAAATAAAATAAATAAAAATAATATATGTGCGTGTGTGTTAACTCTCTGGTGGTCGAAGTTTTTGCTTTTTTCTCAACAAAACTCGGCATATAACCATCAATAAACAAACGATTCATTCAGATCGTTAACCAGAAAATGTTGACAATTGGGGGGGATGTTAATCTAAAGCGAAAATTAAAAAAAGAAAATGAAAAACCGCTCTAGAGGCCGCAATTCTTGTTTATTTCAATGAAAAGCAGTGTATTTCTTTATAATAAATTCATTAAAGTAGTTTCTGAAAATGGGGGCATGGAGCTATTAGGAGGGGGTACAACTGAAAAACGAGTGGAGGTTAAAGCGAAATATAAAAATCGAACTAGCGGCATTAATATTTGTTTTTTCTCAACAAAACTACGTGTATATCATTGAAGTAAAATAAATAGCATAGTTTCTGAAAATCAGGGAAATTGGACTATTAAGAGTGGGAGTTAACCTGAAAATCAAAATTTAAAAATCGCTTTAGAAACGTCTTTCGCAACGAAAAATCGTATATACCATATTAGTAAAACAATAAGCATGGAAATCGGAACCTGAGAAACGAGTGGGAGTTAAAGCGAAATTTAAAAATTGCTCTAACGGCCGCATTTTAAATTTTTAAAACGAAACTCGGTGTATATCATCGAATTACCTAAAACCTAAAATTTAAAAATCGCTCTAGCGGTACCAATATTTGTTTCTTCACAGTAAAATTCGGTATATACTATGTAAATAAAAAAATAATAATTTCCTGAAAATTAGGAAAATTGGACCATTAGGAGTAGGGGTATACCTGAAAACCGAAATTTAAAATTGCTCTTGCGTTTAATTTTCTCTGTATTGTTTTAAAATTAATTCAGCATATAACATGTATTTATAACGTTGTATATGTTTTATATTTAACAAAATCATTTTAAAGCCCGAGGATACTAATTCAAAAATAAATATTGTTAGAAATGAGTGACTGAGAAACGTTCAATATTATTTGAATTTTGAATTATTACACAGCCAAAATGAATGTCTTTCTTACGTGATGCAAGTATATGAAGCTCATTCCCTGTGTATACAAATGTTCCAGAGAAAGCAAGGCAAAAAAAAAAAAAACCTGGAGGATTATAGAAAGCAAACAGCGTATGCAAACAGACCTTCCCAAATGTCGCGCATATTCGTTAGTTTTTTATGGCTTCCATTCTGCGTGCTGGTTTTCGTTATCAGACGATTGCATGTTTGAAAGTTGAGTTCATGAGACAGTGTGCTGCGCGCTGTTTTTATAACTGTACTGCAGAAGCGCACCTTGTTATGCATTGCACAGAACGCCATTTTGTTGTGCAATTAGTTTAACTGATAAGCATTAACTCAGCACTAGTACTCGTATGTTCCTTTCCTTGAGACTTTTTAAAAGGATTGAAAATACTGATATCTGAAAATATACAAATCAAGATAATACATAATTTTTATTAAGTATAACAATAATGTTAATTCTTTGTGTTATGAATATGCAATTACTAAATCAAAATCTTCTTTAAATTAAATATATTTAAGCACACAGCATAAAAACTCACACCTTTTTTTTTTTAGATATTTGCAACATATCCTACGATACTAACCCTTTATTGATATATAATTATCATGTATATTTAAGTAAGTCCAAGCATCATATTTTGGCATTTGGCATTATATAGTAATATAGATATTATGTATATATTTGTGTTATAAGCTTTAACTTCAATGTAAGAATTGTACAAAAGAGAAAGCATCTGGTGTTTCTAGTTGCGGTAGCTTGAATAGGCAAGAAGGCTACAAATCAGGCACAAAGAAAAACGGACAAGTTGAAATCCCTTTTTAAAAAAGATTGCCATTGCAAGGTTAATAAACCTGGGGGACTTTTAAACGTTAAGGGCTTTGACTCCGACGTGTTGTTAGCCTTTAAACTAGCCAATGCCAACAAAATATTTTAAACTTTCAAAAATAGCGAATGGCACGTGTAGTAGGTGGACTTAAACCAGCCAATGCAGAATGTGTGTTTCAACTTTTAAAGATAGGCGCGAAGCTTGCCGTTGTGAGCCCGTGGCAATCGTTAAGTCAACGATCACTTAATTTGCATTTAATATATATAAGGGAGCGGTTGCTCTGGGGCATTCGGTTCGACTCAAGCAGTTCACACAAGACGCAGTTTGCTAGCTCTACACCCTGCGAGACGCAGCTGTAAGTTAGACGTTGCTAAGTCACGCAGTTATAAGATCTACATTTGCTAGAGACAAGCAATTCCGCATTTGGTCATTGCTCAGGAAGCAGTTTAAGTTCTACGCGCGAGCACGCAGTTCTTATACATCAGTTAGGTAGTTTTTAAGTTGATACTCAGCTGATAAGCAGTTATCAGTTATGTAGTTTCAATACATCAGTTAAGCAGTTGTCAGGTTCACGCGCCACTACACTCATCTGTAAATTCCACAAGTGAAAACTAAGTTTGTATCGGCGTAACTAAATCTATCGTACGCAAAACACCAGAGGACGTGAAAGATTTTGGACATAATGAAGTAACAATATAGTCGCATATATTATGCCGCATCGTGTGCTTATTTACACATTGAACTCCTCTCCCGTTCCTGTTGGATCCCAAACAACAAAATAGCAGAATTCACTCTGAGAAATTGTTGTCATTGAAGTGTAGGCAACAACATCGAAGCAAAAATTTATCAATTTACTAAATCATTTCAGTATTGGTGCTCAACCTGGGGCAATCAGCTGCAGCCTACTAAACAGCTTTATACTTTGGCGCCCAACGTGGCTGTCATACTAAACCGCATCATATTACAGTAAATCCCGTTTTCTAGTAATAACATTTTAATTACCTGTATTTAAACAATGAACGACTAGCAGTTTATGAGCTTTTTTCCTGCCGTAGCTTTTCAATGATTTTAATGGTCTCTCTTTAGTATTTTGATTCTTTTATTTATTAATCTCTTTATGTGAACTGCTGGGATTTTTAAAACCTGTCCAAGACAGTAGTGCATAGTAATATTATTTGCTGTGAACTTTATTTGAGAAGGATTGTGCATCTTAAACTGTTTCAGAGATATATAAGAAAAAAAGGGGGGGAAAGCAGACCCAAGTACGGAGGTTCAAACTCGGTCATCATCAATGGATTTTTTTCTGGTTTCCTTCGGAAGGGAAATAAAACCTTGAGACACGTTTCTTAGATTTACGGTACGTAAAAGAATCTCAAGCCTGAAAGAAGATGTCTCTGAGTAAAATTTATCGACCGTTTCATGTCCTGAATTCAATGGGATCCGCTGATCACAATTTGACAACCACTGTAATAGACAATAATCTGCCACTAGCTATCATCGAGAATAGTTGTATATCTATCACATGAAATACACTTGATTTACTCTTATGTACTCTTATTGGTTTCTGGCCATCCATTCTCTAACAGCATTAAATGAGGATGCCAGCATTAGATTCATATTTTATTTTGATAGATTTTAGACCTCTCTTTGACAAATGAGAGGATTAAAATGAAAGAAAAATATGCGTTTATGTTTTAATAACGAAATATTGAATCACTTTTACTCACTCATTATGAAGTGCTTCATTTTATATAAAAAATAAAAGGAATTTAACCTACTAATATTAAACGTTTTATAATAGTTATATTAAAACCCTCTAACGCCTTGTTCTGTATTATTGTTTTATAAATTTCTAATTTTAGAATCAGATATGAAAAGTGAAGCTCACAGTCGAGACCAGAACCACATGTCCTTACAGGCTACAACATTTATCTAAGAGGCTAGATGGAATTCACAGGTTTCTATCTATTTTACTATAAGGAGCAGTTTATATTTTGGATTAAGTTTACATGCAAAGCACTGTGTAATCAAGGATATGAATCTTCCTATACCTCTTTTTCAAGTTCTTGGCCACTAACAAGCCAAACTCTTCGATTCGAACAAACAAAACCGCACGAATATTCAATCATAGATCATTACCTTACCTCTGAATTTATTGATGGTATTGGTATTTGTGTTAAACGCTGTAAAGAGCAGTAGAAGTCTCTGAAGACAATTATTGTCACTTTGAAGCTTAAGAGGGAATCTACATGAAAGTTTACATAGGACTGTTGACTTCTGTCATTTCATTCTGAGTGGCCAGGGTGTGCAGGTGTCCAAAGATTTTGTGAGAGCTTTCTATAAAATGGCCCAAACTCATCTTTCAGACCCTGGCACATCTTATTTCAAATTCAACGAACCTCGCTACTTCCGAATTGATTGCTAATCATTGAATCATATTGTAGTCTCACTACGAACACAAATATACAAGGCATATGATTCTAGCACTTGCTGGCGTAGCAGAAGGCGAGGGAAAGGACTAAACGGGGACCTCTAGTGAGCAACTCTAGCGTTTTACAAGAAAACAAATATACCGCCATTGAATTTAGAGGAAAGCAAATGACCTATAACTTAATTTTGGTGCAGTTTTGCTTGTTGGAATTCTTATTTGAAAACAAAAGTTGAAAATATTTTTGTTTAAGATTTTGGTGAATATTATTCCAAGCTGCATTAACCATTTTTTTGTTACGTCTTTGAACCCGTTCAAATCATACGATATTTAATCTGCAAGTAATAACTGAACTATCTTATGCAAAAAAAAAAAAAAAAAAAAAAAAAAACCTTTATCAACGGGTACCTTCACTGAGGTGGGTTTAAATTGCGTGCATGGTTGATATCCATCCCTTATCTAAACAGACAGCTTATGTAATAAAATACGTGTAATTTCTTGCCGAGTATTTTATCATACAAGACACTATTCTTATGGACAAAATGTGGTATCTGTTTTAAATTAATTTAGTTTTACATATTTGAGGCAAATTATAATGATTACTTTTTAGTTCGCTGGACAGAATTCTGAAAGATTCACATTTTCAGCCTTTACTGCTTCTAAACAGCAAACTTTTAGGAAATTGGCAATATGTTGTAATAATTTGCCATATCTGCTTTGCTATAGTACTGTTGATCAGCTTTAATAGGGGAATCGTCGGCAAGTCGCTCATGCCAAAACAGAGAGTAATAACTTCATTTTCCGAAAGAAGACAACCTGCTGGCACATTAACGTAGGGACGTTCATGACCGTAGGAAGAATCCGGTTTCCAGCCATGCAATTAACCAATTATAAGTTCAAATAACCGAAGACAAGAGTCATTGAAAACAGCAGTTTTAGCTCTTGCGTACACTGCTAAACCTTCATTCAAAGAACATTCCTACCTGTTGCTCAACTTAAAGATGAGCTGGTTTCCAAATAAATTAGTTGACTCAGAGAAACGTGGCTGAAAAATGTAAATGATCAAATGGAAACATCGAGCGAATAGCTCTGAAACTCAAATATGAAGGTTCAAGTTCGTACTTGAATTTTCTTGTGGTGAAGGCAAAAGGGTTAGATGTTTTCCCACTGAGATTCTATAAAGGAATTTTTGGTTTAAAATAATTAAATAGTACAGGAATACAATTACTTAACTGAAGCCAGCCATCCATTTGAAAATGAAGGAAATAGTGCTTCAGGTAACCAACTGTTGTACCCGTGTAGTTAAAGAGATAGTAAAAATAATATATAAAAGAGAAATATGTGAAAATATTTTAAATTTTAGCTTGGAGTTTTTAAGAAATAACTCAATCTGTAAATCACCGATTAAGAGCAAAAGCTTTCTTGATTCGTCGCACAAGCCTTTCATAATCCCCTCATATTAATTAACTACTGGGAGGGGGCTTATAAGAGAGAACATTCTTCTAGAAGAAGAAATTAGAAATGTACAATCATACCGTTTACAGAATAGTTGTAGTTAAGAAATTGATATTATATTTTTCAGCATAAAGTTTGAAATGAACTCGATAATATTTACTGCAATTGGTAGATAGTAGTAGTAGTAATAGTAATAATAGTAGTAGTAGTAGTAGTAGTAGTAGTAGTAGTAGTAGTAGTAGTAGTAGTAGTAGTGGTAGTGGTAGTGGTAGTGGTAGTAGTAGTAGTAGTAGTAGTAGTAGTAGTAGTGGTAGTAGTAGTAGTAGTAGTAGTAGTAGTAGTAGTAGTAGTAGTAGTAGTAGTAGTAGTAGTAGTAGTAGTAGTAGTAATGTATTTATTTACAAAATATATGGGTTACAAATCTAGCTCATCCATGTCCCATAGGCCCTGGGACCGTATATACTTCCCCAATACATTAGGAAATATATGAAAGTACACAAATCAATATTTAACTTCAAGAGAAAAACAGTATATATATATAATGAATAAATGAAAAATATATATAATACTAAAAAATGCACATACGTAAATAAAATAAACAGAAAGGAGAATAGTGCAAAAGTAAATAACTTCCATTTCCACACACATATGTTCAAATAATTGCAAAAATATAGCGACTCGTGTTCCTCTACCCCCCTTTCCGGTTGTTTGCTTCTTCCAATCTAAGCTGTTTCACTTTATTTAAAAGTTTACCTACTCCCTTCCCCTCCTTCCTATGTGCCGTTTACAAACAAGGCCGATTGATTTCTCTTCCTCCATTCTTCCGTCTCCTAGCAGTACGCCAGAATATGCTCCCAAGATTCGTTCTCCGCACATATAAGACAGATTTTCGTACCCTCTCTGTCTGCTACTTTAGTCTGCTGCAATTAGTATAAAGCGTAGCGTTTCTTCAATGTGCTGCCATCAATCTTAGGAGATAAGAAGGATGAACACACAAAGTGTTATTTTTGGTCAGCGTCCGGAGCTGAATGAAAGCCACGGAGGGGTAAGCTCTCGCCAGTGGTTGGCTCTATCTATGCACACATTCTCACAGCTTTGATTTGTAACGACATGCAACAATATTAGTTTCACTTCATATTGAATATTAACGTTGTTATGGAGTTGTTCAAAGTGATATCTGATTGCTGTCACGCCATTTCTGATATCTTGTAATGAAATTAGCGTTTTCGCGCAACACTGTAATTCTACGCTCATATTACTTTCATGTTGGGGTATAGTACGAATATTGTTCCTGTAGACTTTATTTTATCTCCTGTAATGACAAAATTTCAATGCAATGCACTAAAGTAGAACTTGTTGCAATAACAAAGTGTAATTATAATATTGGCGATACCAATAGCCTATAATTTGACACAAATACTGTTAACTGAGTTAACAAAGACAAAATATTTCTTGCTTTCGTAATACGACTGACTCATAGTAACTGTAATTATAATAGGCGACCGGCGTGACCTTGATCCAGCACGCGCTGTGCTCAGCTACGGATGCAGGTCAAAAATATCTCTCTTTAAAACTTCTAGTAATTATCTACCTGATGTACATACTCTATTACATTCCTCCTCCCCCCCTTTTTTTTTTTTACTTTTACTTATAATTAATAATTTCATTCACTTTAAGTATGTTGTTTAAATTAACTACTTTTATATAAAAATAGCGCAAAAACCACATGACTAGAAAATCTCATAAAATATTATTACAAAATATATTTTAATTAATGTTCTTCTTGAACTAGACCAACACACCATAGGTTTGACTTAAACATATTTAAGATGATATAGCTCTATGTTCTTAACTAGTCAAAGATGTGTTGACTACCCTTTACATTTTAACATCTTCAAGATGACAGATTCCTCAAGGTTTCTCAAAGTTAAATATGGAAAGACAATTTAAACCCAACAAAATAATAAACTTCATTAATAAAGCTTTTATTTTGCAATTTATTTTCAATAATATGGTACCTTGCAAAAAAATTGATATACCGGATAAATAGTTGATTGTGTACTTTCATTGAATATATATATATATAATGACATTTTCGCTTTTAATTGTTTTGCTGTTAGCAAATTTCCAATTCTAATAGCTTTATTTAGGTCAACTTAATGTACAGAGTGACGCACTTAAACCTGCAATTCAAATATCTTCTATATTTTTATTGGTATCTCAAGTTCTTTTCAATAGATTTAAAGGAATACAGGAACTTACAAAAATAGCAATAGAAAATTAATACTATTATTAAAAAAATATTTTCAGCCCATCATTATAGTTCTTAAATGGAACAAAACCATTGCAGTACCAGAAATTAAACGAAATAAAATAGGATAATAATAATAATAATAATAATAATAATAATAATAATAATAATAATAATAATAATGACATTTACTGCATAATTTAATACAAGTGGTTACCAGTCATCGTTGAGGCTTTATACATAAAAGCAAGGGTAATATGGAAATTAAATTAGGATTTTCATAAGTTTCTCAGTCTTCAAAGGATTTATCTGAAATTGGTCCGATCTCCTCACTTGACACTCCATGATTTATTTCTTTGGGGGTCTACAATGTGTGACAACTACATCACAAGACATACAACATCTCAAAATAGCAGTTTGAAGTGTTATTTCTTCTGAAATGCTAATTTAATGTGCAACAATCCCTGCATAAAATTTTCAGCTAATGTTAACCATTTTGAACATGCACTAATATAAGCCAGATGTATTTCAAGGTAAGATTGTTCCAGAAAATTCATTTGAAGGAAAACAAAACTGAGAAACAGCTTGAAAACCTTAATTTAATTACCACATTACTATTCACTTTTAACAAATACAACTTCAATACAATGTCGATTATTCCTAAACTATTTGCATCACAAACACGCAATAAACACATTATTATTATTATTATTATTATTATTATTATTATTATTATTATTTTGTTTAGTTTAATTCATACTATAATCATAACTATTGTTCAATTTAAAAATATAATGTTTTGCTTAAAAATAATCTTCTTTTATTCATATTAATAATCCATGAGCTAGTTTTGTAATCACTTATGTGTCCTTTGATCTTGCGAAAATAGTTTGTCGATATCTATAATATATAGTAGATATTTAGGCTGATAGTTTTAAGAGCTTGGTTCTATATAATATTGAATATCTGCTTGCCTAGACTTAGCTATACTTGACCATAAGATATATGAAAGCGCGCACACACTATATATATGAATCAAGAACAGAACATTAAAACGAACTCCATAAATGTTACACAACAAAGTAACAGATTATTCAACGCTTTTAAAAATACACACGCATTCTATATTTCGAGCCAAAGTTCTTTTTCAAGAAGAAACACTGTTTATTTATTTATCCTGGCAAGAGCTAAGGCCAGGGTAAGTAAATAAATTATTAGTTGCTTCTTCTTGAAAGACTAGGACAAAGGCAAAACCGGGACTGCTAACAATAATATAGATATATTCTTTTTTGTATTATGCTATTTATACCCTATTTATAAAAAATCTACTTAATTTCATTTCTCACCTTTTTTCACTGAAGAACAGCCTAAGAATATGGAAATGTTCATTTCTTTATTTGTCTTTTTAGGTGTTCAATGAATACCTAGTTCGTCACATTATTAAACTCAAAGAAAAAAATATATGTATATGTATGTGTGTGCGCGCGTGTGTGTATTTTCTTAATGGTCTACCTAACTGTGAAAACACAAATTGGGGGAGAAGCACATTTAAACATTCTATATTTTCAAATAAAGCCACTTTTCAAAAAGAAGAACTCTAGTTATTTATAAATAATGTTCTTATTTTTCATAAATATCACATTTTAACAAAAGTACAGAATAATTTCATGCATTATACGTGTATTAATAAAATATTTTGGTACACAGCTGAGTTTCTGTTATGAGAAAACTCGATAACTCATTAAAACGCTTTAACCAGTATTAAAAGGATAATCAAAAAAAAAAAAAAAAACATAAAACATGCACTAAAATTGAAACATTCCATTAATGCGTGGTTCGTGCTCAGCTGTGCCAGCGAACAATAGCAATTTGCAAAGATAACAAACGATAAACAAAAAAACAAAAAGCAACGCTCAGTGAACAGCAGCAGATATGAGGAAGAGCATGCAGAGGAAATAACCTAAATATATTTTATCACACGTCGTGCTGGTGGACAAATTGGAGTGACCAGGGACATTAAACAAGTTACATTGTATATGAAACTCCTATGCATGACATGCCCTCTCTTTGTCGCCTTTTAAACTGGTGGGATACAAAAGCAAAAATTTTCATGTGATTTACTTCTGTTGCAAAGCAGAAATGACTGCATTATTTTAAAGTTTTTTTTTAAATATATTGAGCTTTTTTCTTAAATCCCTTACTTCTTTCTGCATAACGATTTTTAAAGTATTAAACTTTATTTTTGTTTCAACTCATGTTACTCACTTGCTTGTCAGTGAGCCATGCGATACGAACGAACTGCCACAAGAAAACGCGATTATCAATGACAAAATGAGGACGTATTAATATGCACACACACATACAGCCTATTTGATTTTCCTGCCGACCATCAGGCATTTCCAATGTGCGTTATATGTTTCTTTTGGTTTTTTAATAGTGTTTAAAGCCCCTGTTTATTGCTGAGGCATCACATGGTGGACACTGATACGTGATATAAAGTGATAAATTGGGAAAATATTCTTTTTTTAAAGGAAGGAAACGTTCTAGGTTTAAGTTTAGGGTGCCTCCTTACGCTTATTGTGTAAGTTAAAATTAACAACTAATTGGCTATACAACGTTATTTTCTTTTTCTTTAATTTTTGTAAACGTTGAAGTTAGAAGAAAACATTTTTAATAACTAGAACATTTTATTTGGGGGGGGGGGGTAATCGGGCCCATCTGGCCCTTATTGACGCCCCATCCCTGCTCCCAAGCATTTGCCATTTATGAAGGCTGAGGAAAATTTGGAAAAAACCTCAATCAGGGCGGCCATGGCGGGAATCGAATTCCAGACCTCCCGCTCACGAATCCACGCCTTTACGACCTCGATCGCATATGTTTCTGATGCAGAACAATGCCATATGCGGTATATTTAATAAACAATAATAGCAACAAGCAGAAATAAATAGATACTAAATAATTGGGTATATGTGTTTGATAAATATCAGAATGATTTTCGTAAATTATCAAAAATTATAAACAAACTTTTAAGATAAATTATTATGAAACTTCCTTCTAGATTATAATAAAATACAAACTACTAGAACAGTTCTGTTACATGAAGGTACAGCTACAAAACCTTCCAGAAAAAAACTAATAAAAAATATATATATATTATACATTGAATGAATGGTGTTTAACGCCCGTTTTTGCTACTGAGGCACCACAGGCGATGGACACTAATGATACATGAGATGAAATGATATATTGGGAAAGGATTTTATGGAAGGAATCGTTTCAGGCCTAAGTTTAGGGTACCTCCCCGGCATTTGCCATTTTTGAGGACTGAGGAAAACCTGGAAAAAACCTCAGACAGGAAGGACGGTCCTGGCGGTATTCGAACCCAGACCTCCCGCTCACGAGTCCGAGACTTAACGACCTCGGCCACCCGTGGCGGTTATATATACATTGAAACAAACGCAAGGAAAAAGGTAGAAAAAAAAACCGAGAGCATCACAGGTGGAATAAATTAGAAGTATGACGAAGAACAAACTACAAAGATGACAAAGAAGATAATTTAGTAGAATGAAACAGAGAAATGTATATAATAATGTGAATGGCAAATTTAGTAAGTTTTATATTATACACTTCGATACTCATGAAGCCTGTTACACATGTTTGTTTGTTTTATTTTATTTGTATGATGCGTTAAATTTCATAAACTCTGTTATCACACTTCTGTATTTGAAGAATAGTGTTAGTGTTCGTAAGGATTTATGTATTGTTTTGTTGGACCCATTATTATTAGAGGTTATGGCTTTTGGTTTGCATGCTTCTACTAATGTTTATATTTTGATTTCACAGCATTGGTACGTTTTATTTAAAACACCTACCAGTAGCCAATTTTATATGTTTGTTTGTTTTGGCGGAACTTTTTCATCACACAAAACATTGTCGCGGCCTAGCGATCTTCCATATGCACCGAGCGCGAACAATAATCGCTGAGGTAACATCTATGAAAATGCTGAATATGAGCGTGTACGTAAAGGACATCCTGTGAGGTTCTGGTTGGATACCCATCGCGTTCCTAGCTCGCCATGCAACGGGGAGTGGCTTACGACCCGGCAGTCGCATTGTCACCCATTGTTGTAGCCATTTGTTCGCACATCCCGGTTTTGTCATCGGCCTGGCCTTTATGTGACTCGCAAGGCCAATATTTCTAGCAAGAAACACAGTCCCACAAGACTGATCTTTAGTGTGGGGAAGTGGTAATACCTACAGAGAACGTTTCCGCTTGGGATAAACCTTCTTAAGGAAGGAGGTTTAGCGAAATATAGTTAATTTATAAACTGCTTATCACAAAGAGAAAATGAACAATAGGTTAGTTGTATGGATTGTTGTTTGCGATCTGTGATAACAAATAAATAACTTTAACTTGGCACGTAAAGTTGTGTGTGGTGTTCTCGAATGTGAGATATGGCTCCCTATTGCAGCAAACTGGTGCAAAGTACACAGATGTTGATTTTGTTTTATTTCACCAGAGGCCATTCACAGTTTGGGGTCTTCTACTGCATGGGGTCTTCTCAATAACTCAAGTGTACAGAAATCCATTACCGATGGATGCATCCAGCGACTTAACAGGAATGTTAGGAATGACATTTATTTCCTTTTTTCTCTCTTCCCATATCCTCCAATAATGAGCGGGTTGCAGCAGACTTATTTCGATGTAGCCAGACAGTTTTTTAGGTTCAAATACCAGTTGATGACATTTACAACTGTGATTCAGCTCCCCAGT
Source organism: Metallyticus violacea (assembly GCA_030762175.1). NCBI lineage: Eukaryota > Metazoa > Arthropoda > Insecta > Mantodea > Metallyticidae > Metallyticus > Metallyticus violacea. The sequence goes on along the minus strand of CM060832.1, from coordinate 89,790,853 downwards.
TTCATTTAAATATTTTCTTGTTGCTCAATTCGGGCAAAAGACAAGGTCTTAATTTTTTGCATTATCTCGGGGGTACGGCTATGAATTTGCATGTTTCCTGTGCTCTGGAATAAGTCACATGCTCATTTTATTTATTTAGGCACACATGAAATGCTTGGAGAGGGTGAAATCATGCCTCTCAAACTGCTTGTTAGTAATCTCTTGTTAGTAATCTCAGCATAAGAGTATTTTGCATGCAATGTATGGATATTACTTTTTAAATTGTTACAAACGACCACTTTGTTATTGTAAAACTATTGCAGGTTAGAAATTGACCCAGTAGTTTACAGTAAGCGTTTAAACAAAGCAATTTTGCGAAAAAAATTAAAATTTCACATGAAGATTTTTGTTGGAAGATTTTTTACGTATTTACTAAAATAAAAACTCAACAATAATGCAGAGAATCGCTTCGTTCAACTTTTGGTAATGAAGCACCGGGAGAAAAGACTGTTTACAATTGGTTTGCAGAATTCCGTCATGGTTGTGCGTTCGTCAGTGATGAATTTCGTGAAGGTCGACCAAAATCTGTTGGCATTCCAAAAAACATAGATGCCGTGCGCAACATGCTTGAAGAAGATCGGCATGTGACTTACAGTGAGATAGAAGTATTCTTATGCATATCGAACTGCAGTACATTCGATTTTGTATGACCATTAAGCTGTGAAAAAGATCTGTTCCCAATGGATTCTGCATAATTTGAACGAGGCTGGAAAAAAAAAACTATTGTTAATTGGTGTAATGAAATGCTCAAAAATTCCACCGAGGAACTGCAAAATTCATATACAAAATCGTAACAGGTGACGAAACTTGGATATATATGTATGAACCAGAAATTAGCAACAATCCATTGTTTGGGTGTTCCAAGATGAACCTAATCCCACAAAAGTTGTTGGTTACGGAGGACTTCCAAGTAATGATCGTTTGTTCTTCGATTGTACTAGAAATGTCGCAACCATTCCTTTAGAAAATCGAAGAACAATTAATGCTGTGTGGTATACAACAATTTGTATGTTAGAAATCATCTACGAAATCAGGAAAAACAACCGAAAACATCTCATCATTCTTTATTATGATAATGCTAGATCTCACACAACACGTCAAACAATTGATTGTTTGAAAGAGAAAAAAATCTAATTAATGTCCAATGATTTATCACCTAACGACTTCTTGTTGTTCGCAAATATCAAACAAAAAATGCGTGAACGGCGACTTTGATCGCCTCCAGAAGGTGTTGAAGCTTTTAAAAACTATGTTTTTCAGATACCAACTTCAGAGTGGAAAAAATGTGGAGCGCATGCAAAAGTGTATAAATCTTAAGGCGAATATTTTTAAAAATCATTAAGACAGTTTGTTTGTATTCTTTGTAACGTCTTAGGTGACCCTCATATCCTACCCGCAAACAAACTGCTGTGTTACGCTAAACTTATTCTTTCTACATTTAAGCATAAAGACAACAGCTTTTATTTCTAGTTATTTTCATATTTAAGTTGCAAGTGGTTGTCCTCCTAGTCTACATATTTATACGATATAGTAGAGGTTAGAATGATTAATTGAATCTGTTATTGATAATTATGTAAGAGATTGATATTATAGGAGCAATTTTTTGTTCTTTTGCTAAGAATATTTGCGATTATTTACAAACATTACTTGATAATAAACCACCTTTAAGCTCTGGATAATAAAATTTTCATTCAAATTAATGGCTATGCCCACAACTTTTTTTTTTTTAATTGTGATTAACGCCCCTTTTTACTACTGAGGCACCACAGGTGGTGGACACTGGTGATATGTGAGATGAAATGATAAATTGGGAAAGGATATTTTTAAGAAAGGAAAGGTTCCAGATCTAAGTTTAGGGTACCTATCCGGCATTTGTCATTTATGATTGAGGAAAATCTGGAAAAAATTCAGTCAAGGAGGACGGTACTGGTAGGAATCGAACCCAGTTCTCCCGCTCACGAATCCACTCCTTAACGACCTAGCCCACGCGCGTGGCCAGTTTGTTCTTTTTGACTGTAAAATCAATGCAAACATTATGAACCTACTAATACAAATATGTAATTAATCCAAAACCGTGCAACTATACTGTTAACCCTATGTGTTATATGTATTGTCGTAACCATATCCTTGAGCATAACAGCTAAGTTTCCTGAGACGTTCAATATTTTCGCTCCATCACAAAGCCACAAATGAGCGCTCTACTGCAGATAATTGAAGAAGTTCAGGTTTAATACAGTTGAGTTCTATACCATGCAATTTCTTCGCATTCAAGTTGACAAATGTTTACGAAATATATTAGTTGCTAGTTTGAGTTTTAGGGGTATAGAGAGGATTGAAATGTAGATAACCATAAATACATCGCCAGGGGCTTATTTTGTATAAGAGTGGTATTACTTTAGCTTTAAGACCATTTTGAAATGTTTAACTATAATATTTAAAACAATGAATTTGGAACCATTCAATGTACGTGACAATGAATAACTTTAAGCAATGTTTATGGATTTTAATTAAACCATGACAATATATATCATAAATAAAAAAGACCAAACCTTTTTTAAAGATGTAAATATATATTAATGTTTTCAATGTCCATAGCTTTATTAGGGGACTTAGGCTGTCATCATTTCAATGTAAATTTAACAGTATTTTGTTTACAGCGTCATTATATTAATTAATAGAAACGTTCATATTGTTTTTTGTTGGTAACCCTTATACTAAGTTCCTCTTTTTGCTTAAAAATAACAAAATCTTAATTCATCCTTATCAATTTTGACATTTCGCATCTCTTAAACTAACACTTGCTATTTCTGAACGGCAGTTTTGAACGTTTAAAAAAGTGATCAACTAGATAAAACCTAGAAACAAATAATATAATTGTTGTTAGCTTTGTAATAACCATAATAAAATACAAGAAATATTATGTATGAAGATAGTTCTTTAATAATAGATAAAGTTAATTATAATTCAAAAGATAATTTACGAAAAGCTGCAAATCATAATTAATATCCATTTTTTTAACATTGTTTAACGCCCGTTTTGACTACTGAGGTATCACAGGCCGTGGACACTGATGATACATGAGATGAAATGATAAACTGGGAAAGATTTTTTTAAAGGAAGGAAGCGTTCCAGGTCTAAGTTTAGGGTACCCCCCCTCCCGGCATTTGCCATTTATGAGGACGAGGAAAACCTGGAAAAGACCTCAGTCGTGAAGGACGGTCCAAATGGGAATCGAACCCCAGACATAGTGCTCATGATTCCGTACCCTAACGACCTCGGCCACCTGTGGCGGTATAATTCTAGTACCAAAATGCATGAATCTACATACCGGGTATTACATTAGTTACGACCAAACTTTCAGGACACATTTCTCACACGTGGAAGCAGAAAATATAGACGCTTTATTTCCATTTTGCAACTAATTTTCTACAACTCTTCATATTACATTAATCGTGGAGAACAGCATACCACATGTAACTCTTTCTTACATGAAATGTTCAAAATGCCCTCTTGGTTACGTCTACTTAAGTTGTTGTGTTTTGTTTTCCATTTGAACGAAGGTAATGTTGACATGCGACTCACTTCTTTGCTATTTATGGGAGCATTTGAAAGCTCTTGTGTACCAAACCCCGGTACATGATACAGAGAGTCTTCGTGCTTTTATTGTGGAAGGCTGTGAAACAAAACGCAACTCTCCAGGGATACATCAGCCCATCCGGGATTCAATACATGCAAGGCAGGTTGATGCATGTATCAATGCTGTATACACTTTTTTTTTTAAGTTTTTATTCACTCTTCGTTACATTATTAGCTTCAATTCAGGAAGAGTTGACAAATTATGGATTTTTAAAGTTTTAAAAACAAAATTTATCTAAAGGTGAAAACAGCATGCTTCATATTAAAAGGAAAGCGTTACAGAGTGGTATGTGAGAAGAGGCGTATCTAAAAGTCCAATTTAAGCTTACTTGGTCTGCTTTAAGAACAAGATGTTATTGCACATAATAAATTAACGAAATATTTAGATCAACTGGAACATCTAATTTATTTGAAACAGTTTGCTTATATATTGGCTTAAATACGATGATTAGCTTCCTATGAATATGCAGCTTAACCAGAGAGCGCAGTACCTATGAAAAGTGTTACGATGTACGAATCTTTTGTTTTCAGACAAGTGTGTGGACGACGGAACGCTGCGGGTCAACGGCAAAGGAAAGAAGATGCGGAAACCGCGAACCATCTACTCGAGTCTGCAACTGCAGCAGCTCAACAGGCGGTTCCAGCGAACCCAGTACCTGGCGCTTCCGGAGCGCGCCGAGCTGGCCGCCTCTCTCGGCCTTACTCAAACTCAGGTACGTGCTGCATGTTGTTTCACTTTGTGTGTGCCTAATGCTCTGAAGGTGTGGCCTTAGCTTGAAGATGGACATATCATGTGATACAGACTACACAGTACCGGATCCAGGCTTAGGCATCTTATGTGTGCTATAGTATGGTCCTAGCAGACATTGGGTCTGATCCACATTTAAGTATCAGATGGGTTCCACATGTTTCCGGCTAACTTAGAGGTAAGAGAAAGGAAACAATGAACATTATCTCCGTTTATTTCAACACGCTTTTCACATTTTGAAGTAACATTTGTATGCCCTTATAACAATATCCTGAAAATGTACTAAAATGACTTCCTTTATCTCTTTGTCACAATTAAAGGCCTTCCATCAACTTTCTGAGAAAACATAACCACTGAGACTAGATCTGAGATGCAGGTTGAAGGTTTCAGTTCTTTAAATTCACAGTTCTGCACAGCTTCCTTTGCAATCTGGGCAGTGTGCATTTGGTGCAGTTTCATGCAGAAGCCGAACATCATGGCTCAGCACACAGCATCTGTATGTTGAAAGTTGCAGTAGGAAAAAGCAGTTCACACTGGCGTTTTTCTCTTTGAAGTTAACAGAATCTCCCTGCCGTCCCAGAAAAAAACTTGGTCATCGTATTTCTCCTGAACTGGGCAACCCTGGCCTTCCTTGGCAATGCCTCACCAGATGTAAGTCACTTTTTTGAAAGTGTATCATTGTAGAAAACCACAGTAAACCACAGTTTCATCCTCTGTCCAGAATCTCCTTTCTGTTTGTTTGATATTTTCGTAACACTTTTATTAATTTATTACACAAAAATATAAAAGATAATAGCTTTAGTATATATGTAACATTAAAGAGAAACTAAATGACTTTGTCTTCACAATGACTCGATATGGAAACCACATGTAACTCGTATGTCTACCGATAATCAAACTCCTGTTATGAATGCTTCTCTCACACGGTTAACGGTCTCTTTACTCACTGTCGGACGGACGGACATTTTTTTTATCTTAGGAGGCAAGCAACCATCGGACAAATGTGCGTTGTGTGATTGTTGAATAATAACAAAGATGAGTTATTTTCCGCGCAAAACGTTTTTCGTTTATTGCGTCAGACTGGAAGCTTATGGAACTTACTCATTCTAATCTACCACAAGTATATGAAGAGTTTTAAAAGAAAGTCATTCTATTATTTTGTTTAAATCCTTTAACCATGCCTCACACATTCTTGCGCTTCAGCAGCCCATTTTTTTAATCGTCGAAAACAAAGAAGAAGGATCCTTTAATCTGGAATCTAACTCTCTATGTATTTCTGTTAGGGTTAAACCCTGCAATTTGAAGCACTTTATCACAGTTTTATCCATTTTGTACAAAATGTTAACACTAGTTTGTTTACACGATGGTAACAACAAATGACTACACTTACGTGTCTGAAACTATGCAGTGCGGCATCTGAAGAGCGATACTTAATTGTTATCATAGTAGCTTGACCATCTTCACGACATCTCTGGGTCAGACCGAGAACTTTTAGAGCATTTCGAACCCAATTTTGCTTGTTAGTGTTTTATGAAAGCTATTGCAACAATTATCATTTTAATTATGTTCATATTTCTACTAAAACTTGCAGGAACAAGAATGGATATCAAGAATGTTTCAATATTGTTCAGCGCACAGCTTCGCCTATGGTGCCTCAGTAGTAAAAACGGGCATTAAACACCACAGCTCAATAGTTCGTTTTTAGCGGGAAATTCGATGAAACTCGGGAGTTCTTTGTTGGAGGATAGACCTTAGAAAACAGGTAAACCTTCATTAAAATTGACTACCACATAGAATGGTACCTAGTACCTGATATGCTATGCTGGTACATAGCTGATACTTGCCAGGTAAACTGAATCAGGTGTGCAGTTAGGCCTTCCGATAGACACATTAAGGTATGCAACTAGTCTACAGGCAAAGAAGGCATGCGGTTAGGCAATGCAGAAGACAGAGAATTGGAGGTAGGCCGGTAAAAAAATAACAGAAAAATAGAGGAATAGGAGACAGAAGCGTTGTGAAATCTGGGCGGAGCTTTTCCTGGAAATGAAAAGAAAGCAACACAGCAAGTAGGAACACGCAAACAAAGGAACATCACGACCGCCACGCCACGCAGACTCGCGTGTGTAGGGTACCGCTCTATTTCGGCCTCAGGGGCCCTTCTGGCCCTGTCACTCTCTCACAAAATAAAAATAAAAATAAAATACTCAGCTGTTGTCGCAAAAATTTCTACATGTTCTTTGAGTACAACCACTGATTTTATTGAGGGTAATCCTTAGCACCAATGGAGAAGTTCCTTGTACTTCAGCAGACTGACGTCTTAAACCTTCACATTTATTTGGAATGTAACATTTTTATTTTTATGGAACAGAATAAAATTTTGTGCACCATTTCGGATTAAATGTTTATATATTTGTTTCATTAATAGTGTCATGCATTCACAGCCAAATTTGCTATTACTTTTTTTATCATTAAACTATATTTACCAATAATGAAGATGATAAAACTAAGTACAGTTTCTAAGTAGACATTTTCTTTTTTCATATTAACAGATTTAATATGATGTGGCACATCCTCCATAAGAATCAAAAGGATAAAGGATTAAGAACATATAGTGCTGTATTTGAATTTACATTACTCAATATAATAAAATTTTATTAAAGTGTTTAGAAGTATTTAAATACTTTAAAATTAAGAATTATTAGTAAAACCTACAAGGAAATAGCAGAATATCGAAAAAGAACGAATAGTAAATAAGTACATTATAAATGCATATGACATAATCCACTTATAAACGTTAAGCCATGTAGGTCCTATTTTTACAGCAACTCTAGAGGGGCGGTAAGAGACGTTTGTGAAAAGTTTTGACTTTTTTTATTTGAATAGTGTTAACTCCCGTTTTAACTACTGAGGCATCACAGACGGTGGACACTGAAATGATAAATTGGGAAATTATTTTTTTTTAAGGAAGGAAACGTTCTAGGCATAAGTTTAGGGTACCTCCCAGACATTAGCCATTTATGATGACTAAGAAAACTGGAAGGATCCTCAATCAGGGAGGACGGTCCTGGTGGAAATCGAACCCAGACTTTCCCCTCAGGAGTCCGCGCCTTAACGACCTCGTTCACCTTTGGTGGTTAGTTTTGACATGGAATGAAGTTTGTAACTCACAAATATCACTCGTAAGAATTATTTCCTTAAGACTTGCATTATTTCTGTCACAAAATACAAGAATGAATTAAATATGGACGGGATGTTTTATTTTTGAGATAACTTTTTTTCTACACAATTTGCCAAATTAAAAAAAAAAAACGCATTTTTCCCAGCGGTTAGAAGGATTGTGGAAAAAAGAATGGGCTTGTGTTTTCAGCCAGTTGCTTCCACACTTTTGTCGCTGCCGGACCTCCCAGTGCTTCTTTTAGCAGTCCAAACACATGATAATCGCCACACACTATATGGAGTGTGTTCCAATGCTTTTAGTGAATTTTCTAGAATTTTTCCCTCGCCCAAACAGCTGTAAGTCGATAGGTGTTGTCTTAGAACTTCTCGAAACGGCTGTTGGTATCTTTTAGAACGTTTTGTCTCAACCCAGAAGCTGGCAGTAATAAGCTGGTTGATTGTTTGGCATTCAGGAAGAAAATCGATAAAAGAAAAAATTCCTTGGGGATTTCAGAAAACTGCCAAAAAAATCTTTCCAGCTGACAGGCAAGTTTTTGCTTTGATAGGAGCAGATGACTCTCTTTTATCTCCTCTCAGTGATTGCTTGCTTCGACTCAGGAGCGTTGGTGTATCCATTTTGCATAAAAGACTACCGTGCAGAAAAAATTCTTCTCAATTCCGGTATTGAGACAAATACCTTTGACATGCTCCCGCCCGTACAGCCTTTTGATCTTCAATGAGAACTCCAAAAGTCAAGTTATTTTAAATGATAGATTGAACATTTCATAACTTATCATCCCAACCTCAGAAGCGATTTCATAAATCTTCAAGCGTTGGTCACACTAAATAACGTCCCGAACGACATGAATTTTTGCACGTTACGTTTGTCCAAATTCCTAACTTCGCTCTTAATAATTCTGCAATCGACGACTGAACTTTTTGCTCGGACATGATGCCACAAACAAACGAAACGACTGGGTTAGGCGAACCGGTTTTACCCCCTACTCTGACACAAGTAGCGGCTCAAAGATGTATCTCGCTCCATATCACTCACAAATAAAATTCCGGTTTATATTTGATTCACTCTGGTATATTGAGATTAGCAAACACTCTTAATAATCAAGACTAATACTGCTAACATTGCATTTGTTTAGCTCATGTTTATGCAGCAATTATTCTCTCCTAAGATTTTCTTATAACTTTTGTAATTATTTCAAACTAATATATTAAACTTCACCAGTAAATGATTCCTCTTGTAAAATATACAGTATTCTATTGTATTGGTGGTTATTAAATTGCAAGAAAAGAGCATAACTTGGCTCCCTGGTGGTTATCGTTTTACAGCTCTCACATTCTGAAGCAGTGATTACGATATTCTATATTCTAAGAATGAAGAGGACATAAAATTGTTTAAGTAGATCTTTGGACTTCCAGCGTTTCATCCAGAACTGCAGCATGCTTTGCATTGCGTACGGATATGAATATAGGAATTGCTTCAGCATTTTCTTAAGGAAACTTTCACTGCATGTACTATCGTCATGAGAATAACAATCATGTGTTCAGCATCTAGGCAAAATATCTTTCGAACTTCAGATTGACAAGACAGTGTTTGCTGTTTCATATCATTAAATTATCTTTAAGACACCACGGTCGTTTAAAGCAACGGATACCCACACTTGAGAGATCTATATCATAAGGGAATTCAGTATCTTAGTAGCTGAATGCATGTTGTAACACCAAGAATTTAAAGAAACAATAAGTTAATTGTTGCAGTATAACTGAACTTTTTCTAATTCTCTCTTTTGGGTCAATCTACAAATGTTCATGCTTACTTTCAAGTATATGTTGTCTATTCACAAATCTACTGCTGCATTTTAAAATTATTTAGTAATGCAAGAAATTATTTCATGCAAGAAAAAAAGCATGCATTTTCATAACTTTAATATTTTCTTCATACAATGGCAAACAGCAAGATGCTATTATTCAAAGCATCAATGGGAGAAATTGGGAATTAAATAGTGAGTAACTCTTGGCACTGATAGACTTCAGTCACAAGTCCTTAAGACAGATACAACAGTGTATCTATATCAAATTAAAAAGCAGATACAAACAGCATTAATTGGATTATATAAAAATTAGCAACCACTCATGAGCTAGTGAAAGTAAACATACAGCAATTTGTAGCTAAAATAGAACATAAAAATGAAGGAATTTAAATCCTATAGTAGGAAAATGGTATCAAACAGAAAAATATTAATTAATCTGTATAAATAGCGACAGATATTTTATCGTTTCCTAAAGCAGTGCCAGTTGCTAAAAAGAACACGGTTAATGATCTAAAAATATTACTATATTCAGCCAAAGTCTTTAAAAAGGGAACCAGAACATATACACGTAAAAATATTAGAAAAATTTTAAAATTTCATACCTTGCATGACAAAAAACGCAGGAATAATGGAATATACTCTACGAAGTTTGATTGTCGAAAACAATACAACCAATTTCAAATATTCAGCTGGTTTAGCAAATTATTCCAAATCACAAGATCAAATCATTATATTTGCATCAGTGCTCCCTTATTTTCCTATCAGCGATTAACGTATTTAAATATATCATTGGTTAAGAATTTACATCTTATCGAGTTGTTTTAGAATTTATGAAGATACAAGAAATGTTCCAAGCGATAAAACAGTTCGTGAAACGCAATAAACATTTCTTATATGATGCAGTGGAAAAATCGGGTATTATTGCAGACGAATTAGCTTTGATAATAGGACAAGAAAATTAGGGGAACTCATGAACGATTTAGGAATAGTTTATTAAATATTATTGTGATTTGCTTATATTCTTAGCAATTACGCAAATTTAACGCCAATGTTTTGGGCTGTAGAGGTGGAAAGAGGACTCAGAGGAATTGACCTATGTTCAATATTGCAACTGACGATGCAAATAATAAAAACGTATGGAAGAAGGTGAGAATAAGGCTAGAGGTTATCAACAGGCAGGAAATCGAGATAGAATGTAAAATGAAAGTTTTCTTGAGCCTTTCGAATGAAATTAAACTAACCTGGGTAAAGAGTATAGATGCTCGTTCTTGGGAGAAAGGCGAGGCCAGGAATGGCCTGGTTAAGAATGAGAACTTGGTAGGCTCAAAAAATAACAAAATTCTGGTAGAAAAATGTGCCCATTTTGTGGATGAGGAATGGGTAGATATTCTGCAAAATGTACTCACTAGGAACACCTGAGAAAATAGCTGTTCTCTGAAAACGTTTTAAGGCAATTAGAGGTCGACTGGCATTCTGGGATCTATTTGCTAACCATACTAATTGGTTGAATATGGGCATTTTCTTAGCCAAAGTGCGCGAAGCTAGAAGCAATTTATTTTCTGTTTAGAACGTAATAACTAGTGTAATTATAAATAATGTAATGTGTTTATATAATTATCATTCTTACTATTTTAATGTTTGTTTACTATTAATATTGTTTTATTTGTTTATTATTAATATTGTTTTATTTTTATTATTATTTGTTTCTCTTTCTAATTGTGTATAATACTTAAACATATACGGTCTACGACCCATACATATATTTTGTGTATATCGAATTTTAGAACAATACTACTAGTAATTACGTGTATTATGTGTATGCAATACAATATTTAACGAATTTTGCCGTATTAATAAAATACATATGCTCAGACGGGGTCATGTCACCAAAAAGACGAAAAACAGTAACTAATTTAAGAGGGGCGTGTTATCTATGACATAAGGGAACATGAAGGTGTCTCAGACACGATATTTGATAACTCTGTGTTTATGACAGAAGGGGCGACTATGCTGGGGGAGATATTTGTTAGCAAATTGAAGATTTATGAGGTCAGGCTACTGGTGCTTATGGAGGGCATTGTGTTACTCATTATGATCTTTTGGGACCTTGAGACCGTCTTTCTGAACTAGAGCTCAAATTGTTCGCTTGGCTGGTTCGAAAAATGAACGTGTGACATTGTTCAGTGAAGAATTGGCAAAATAAGAATATTCGGCCCTGAAGATAAATTTGATTTTACAAATATGACTTCATAGCGTTTCATTCTTAAATATATTAAAATATAATAAAGTGATTGCATTAATAAACTTTATAGAAGTGAAATTAAACATTTGTCTGTAAATATTTTATCACATCGTTAAAGTTTAAAAAGGAAAATAGAGTTTGATTGTAACTCAACCATGCTCTTTACTCTCTTCTTGTCGGTCCTGGAGGTGTAGTGGTTACCATACTTGCCTTCTAAACCCAAGATCGCGGATTCGAACCTGGCCAGGAACGATTTTTTCTGGCGTAAAAATCCTAAGTATGGCTTCCTTCGGAAGGGAAGTAAAGCCGTGGGTCTCATGTCGTACATTTACGGCACGAAAAAGAACCTCAAGTCAGAAAGAGAGGCCTCTGAGCAAAATTTGTGGCCGTTTCACGCCCAGAGTTGAATGGGACGCTGATTACCTGAAATGTTATAAAGCGGCCATAAATAAAATAAATCCCCCCCCCAAAAAAAAAATCACTCTTCTTAATAACTTAAGCAACTTTACTTCTGCTGTATATAATGAAGATTTCAATACTTATAGTAGCCAAACTGTTTGAACACTTCTGTTTGAAATATTGTTCTTTCTTCGTTGAAATTTTCTCAGTACCAGAGTTTCATTTTAAGAATTGTACGTGTAAGTCACTTAGAAGCTATTTTCCTTAAGTTTCAAGTTCTGTAAAGGTGGGGTTCACATCGGAAACCTATGTGTAAAATTGTGTACGACATTTTATATCATATAGATTTGTTCCATATAAAATAAATAAAGAATGTTTATATTTGGAACATTTGTACAGAATATTACTGCAAATCAATTTCATTTCTTGCTCTGTGCAGTTTCTGCTTTTGTTGTTATTGTGGAAATAATGAGAGGAAAAGCGCCAAAACGCAGGTGGTAGACAAGATATTCTTTGCTGAAAAGCAATGATCCTGAAGATTTTTTATTTATTTCTTTTCCTCAGTTCCTTCTATGTAAGGGGTTTTAAGTTATCTATCAATTTTGCACTTCTCCGACCTCAACTATGAGGACAGAAGCAATTTCACACTGATTGCGTTCCTGTCTCTGAAATGTTTATTTTAAGGACCCCAAAATCATTTTCTCTCTTCCATTTCTTCAGTTAAACATAATGTTTTGTGATTGATCACTCCATGTTTGTTGTTTATGGAAATAAAAAGTAAAAGAATGGGGTTAATTTAGTTACATGTGTGCACGATCAAGTTAGAGAACAAGAATTGTTTTTTTAGCCTAGCGATACGTAGAACTCATTCATTTGTATGAAACATGAAGTATTGTTCCATACCAACCAGAGTGAGCGGGAGGTCTTGGGTTCGAATCCCGCCAGGACCGTCCTCCCTGACTGAGGTTTTTTCCAGGTTTTCCTCAGTTCTCATAAATGGCAAATGCCGGTGAGGTACCCTAAACTTAGGCCTGGAACGTTTTCTTTCTTAAAAACAAATCCTTTCCCAATATATCATTTCATTTCATGTATCACACAGTGTCCATCGTCTGTGGTGCCCCTGTAGCAAAAACGGGCGTTAAACACTATTCATTCATTATTCATTCATTCATACCGCATGTTCGGAACACAAGTTCTATACAAAAAGCTCCGATGTAAATACACCGTAAGAAAGCTTGAATTAACAGATCAATATAAATGGTAGCAATATCATAAAAAATTGCTGAAAGCGAATCTGTAACAGAAATTATCACAAGTAATATCACAAGAGGGTCTGACTGGAAAGCTCAGACCCTCGAGTAATATTTATTAGGGCTATTTCACAAATAAAATAATAATTTACATATAATTCCCGTAAACTTGGCTTACAATATTGTAATGCACATTTGTATCATGAGTACTTAACCTTTCAAGCCATCTAGCAAGAGACGAACATCGATTGTCAATAATGCCAAGGGAGAAGAGTCAAATAGGTTTGGGACTATTTCATGAATAGAATAAGAATAAAAGTAATATATACATTGGAAATTCGCATACAGATTATTAACAATTATATAAAATGTTTTACTTAGTTGTAAATATCTATCTATTCATAAACTGTGAGAATGAAATAGACGAAAGTCGACTGTTACAATCGCAACCGTTAGATTTAGTAATATTAACTGAGGAAAACAAAATAGAGAAAACACTTTTCCATAATAAACAACAGTTTATTAAGATTCATCGTTGCTTAGGCAGATATTGTTACAAAATTTATAAAATGATTTCAGACTGTTTGACTGAATACGCAAAAACAATTGCTAGATTGAATACACGTTAAGTTAGTTAAATTTACAATTACTGAAAACTCAGAGAAGTGTTCAGTGATGCGTGCTCAGGAATTATACGTATAGCGGAGGTATAGAGTTGGCTACACTGATCACAAGACAAATGTACTTCGCGGGATAAAACGGATTTGATGACTTTTTTTTTCGATAATTTCAATGCGATTCCCGGCTATGGACTGGTCAAAATTGAAAATTTTGTTTCATTGATCGATTAAAGATGACGTCACATAAGTGAAATATTCAATAAAAGCGCCATCTAATGAGGTAAATAGCGGTAAATGTTGTCAAAAGTACAGTTTATATATTTCTTGATTCATCATAAAAACTACAAGTTAATAAATTAAATTTATTTCAGTCTCTTGTTTCAAAGAAATGGTTCAAGTGCTTTTCACTAGGAGAAGTGGAAAGAAACGTTACGTACACCATCACAGGTGGCCAAGGTCGTTAAGGTGCGGACTCCTGAGCGGGAGGTCTGGGGTCCGAATGCCACCAGGACCTTCCTTCCTTCCTGACTGAGGTTTTTTTCAAGGTTTTCCTCAGTCCTCATAACTGGCAAATGCCGGGGAGGCACCCTAAACTTAGGCCTGGAAAGTTTCTTTCCTTAAAAAATACTCTTTCCCAATTTATCATTTCATTTCATGTATCACCAGTGTCCACCGCCTGTGGTGCCTCAGTAACGAGTGTTAAACACTAATCAAAAAAAAAAAAAAAAAAAAAAAGAGTTACGTAAATCTCTCTGAACAATGTTACCAATATTGCAACGGTGCTAATTAGCATATTTTGGCGCAATGAAAATTTTGATTTGATTTTATTACAAATACATTTTCTATGATTATATATTATATCTAATGTACTTTTCTTGCGCTGAAAGAAGCTCTAGTATGTACTTGGGCATGCGCAATGGTGGGATTAGCTGTTATTAATTTTCATCCAGTCTGGCATAGTTTCAGAGTAGCCAATATTGTTCTTATGCAAATAAATCTTAGTAACAAATAGGTATATGTAATATGATTAATGACACTATGGTCAGTTTCGAACTGCCGCGAGAAGTGTAAAAATAAAGAAATATGTAACAGATTTATAATTTGTGTTCGCTTAAATAAAATAATAAGGATCACATGCCGATAACAACGAAGTGTTAGACAGTTTATAGCACCGAGTTAGTACTATGAGTGCTTTTTGTTAAAGAACTACTTTTAGTGTGACCTGTTTAAAATTTCTTTACAGATGTAGTCATTTGACTTCAAAACTCACCGGAAATACGTGCTTAACTTGATTTTCCATCTCCTGTGGAGAGTAAAAAATTAACCAGTTAAGAAAAAAGTACTAAAAATGAAGCTAGGGGTTGGAAATTGCATCTTATGTGGAGGGGGGAAAGGTTTCCAAATCCTAGAGGTATTCAACAAGATGAATAGTCACGTGACGAGCGGCGTGACGGATTCGGAACCAATCCGTATGCACGCCTGTACCGCTACTGCACAAGCTGAGGGTCAGGCTTCATCTCCATCATATTGTTGTTCTCTCCTAGCGTTACAGCGCAACAGTGACATACGAGCAAGCTTATGGCATTGCTGTGTTAACACAAAGCATTCAGGATAAGCGTACAGGTAATAGAAGAAAACAGAACATAGGTGTGTTTTATGTTGTTAACATAATATACCACTCTAAATGGCACAGAATTGCTTATTTTTAGATATTGCTCAATTTCTTGAGTTACGATTTTCAATTGTTTTTTCTCGATTGGGTCCTGTACGTAAATATATATTATGTTGAAGCATTTTTAAAGAAAATTTGGACTATAAATTGACAAAATTACTTTAAAAGCAACGTAGTATGCGCATGATAGTAGGAACGTCTGAATGGAAATGTAATTTCTTACTTCAAAGGAACGATTATTTACATTTGCTGTGTTGAATGTAGTTTAGAAATTGTTAGGAATTTCATTATATAAAATATGAACATGGGATAACATACAATTTATATGTGTTACGCTATCAAGGATTATGAACTTAATGAGAACTCTAAAACATATTACAAAATTATATCTTAAGATATATTATTATGTTTTTAATCCTACACAGTTTTATTATATTATTATTTGGGGCAGTACTAGTGGTATATCAAAGAAAAAGTCATAATATATTGACATCTTCTATGTTTATGCACATTATAAAGCTTTGTTTATTACCAAAGAAATTTTAAGTCATTAACGTAAACATATTTAGTTGTTTATTAAAAATAAGATAGGCATAAACGAAAATGTTTCTATTATCAGCCACGCGTTCTCTTTTCTCAAGATATAACTATCTTCTTACAGAATCCACTGTTAGACCAACTAAATAAAACAATGGTTTAGTTCTGTAGCAGTAGAGATGTTTAACAGGATACCACCGTAACACAAATTAAATTACAAAACTCTTAATATTATCATGTATCGTTGGCCAATGCAAACACTTTTAATAGTCTCAATGAAATTTTTGAAAAACCCCTGAAGATTATTTTATTTAAGTGTTTATACAATTTTATTTAAATTTCTTTTACAAATTAAATTAAAACTTGTTAGACTGTATCATAATTTTTGTCGCTCATTACGCAGTAAATAAACATTTAACATTTTTTTAATATTTAGGAAAGTGCTACTATACAATAATTTTTTGCATTTGGGGGGGGGGACTTTAGGTACTTTTTTGAAATAAATATTATAATCAATAAGATTTAACTATTAGGAAAACTTAAAAGAACGTGAATTTGTGAAAATGGTCATCTAAAGCAAAGCTTTTGCTATATTGTACCTTTATACATATCGATTAATTTTAGTAATAAATTATGTTTATAAAAATACTACTCGTAAAATATTTAGTTACTTTCGTCGTTAGCACGTTGAAAGATGTAGATTTGAACTTTTTCTCTGATTTTTATTCTCATTTGAGTTTTTTTTTTTTTTTTTTTTTTTTATTTTTACTTACTTTATATAATGCAAGTTCATTTTCTTGAGCTTAGATAATATCTTTTTGGATATTGATAATATACACAAGAGCTGTTCAATAAAGAATGATTTCCCTTTTTTGATGACATACATTTAATTATCCCACATAATTTTGATATTCTTACTCAAAGTAGTCCACGTTGGATATAATGACCTGCTCCAACGTTTCTGCCCGTCTTTAAAAAAATGCTAAAAACCATTTTTGACAGGTTATTTAAAATAGCATCCGTAGCCTTCACCACTGTTTTCGATGATGAAAAGGTCTCCCATGAAGTTGTTTCTTCAATTTGGGGAAAAGAAAAGTCACACGGGACTAAATCTGGACCGTATGTTTTTTACCGTTAGAGCACAAACTGGGGCCTCGGGTCCTCCTTCCTTAAGTTGATTGCCTCTCCTCTTTGAACATTTTAAACCATCTTCGAGTTGTTCTTTACGTAAGAACAACCTCCTCATAGTCCTCGGCTGAAGATTTGTGAAGACGAAAGCAGAATTTAGAGCAGTTTATTGTTCGTCACATGTCAGCTGGATTTTGTTGCAGGCTGAACTGAACATATCTCAACTTGCACACCTCTAATGAAACTAGTACCAGGAAAACATTACGCATTGAGCTAACAGAACATTGTAAAGTTACATTTTTAGAGTGAGAAATGTTGTCTGTGTCGGTATATCAGGTGGCATGATTGAAAAACAATGTCTCCAATTTTGAGGTATCGATATATCAGGTGGCACGATGTCTCCGATTTTGCCGATTTTGAGGTATCGATATATCAGATGGCACTATTGAAAAACAATGTCTCCGATTTTGAGGTATCGGTATATCAGGTGGCACGATTAATATCTCCAATTTTGAGGCGCATCAATTGTTGGCGGCCTCACTGCTAAGGTTTATATTTAGTTTAGAGAGAAAGAAGAGCCACACGAAGAGTTAATGAGCTATGTTTCATGGTGGTTTTGGTTACTCCGCATATAGATACAGAGCTAGCCGATTTTCATATTTTCCCAAAAATAAAGCAGTATATGGCCAGTTTTTTTTTCGCAACAAAATTCAGAAACTTATTAATATTTTGGAAGATGTATTATTTGGTAATGCAGATAGAAGCACATGGCTTATAATGCAAGTATCTCGAGTTGGGTCACTTTTGCAGGTGTGGGCTGTTCACTTGTATGAAGTAATGAATGCAACAGGAGCTGCTCTGTTGGAGCAAGTAGCCAAGAATGCCCCCACACCGCCTCCCCAAGCATCTTCTGTCATGTCCCGACCCTAGCGGCGTGAAATCGGAAATTGTCGAGCACAATGAGTTACACGAGAGACTTCTCTTGTTCTATGGAGCCGGTGGGAGGAAGAGCGGTGTATGACCTCTTGTTTGTATTTGCTGACTCTTGTACATTATTCTGACGCGCTTTATTCCAAGATCTAACACCGTGACGGACGAAAATAAACTCAAAAGGATATAAGAAACAGGTTAAACACTACCGTACCTTGGACTTTTCTTTATGGTGCTGCAGGAAATCTTTCTTTTCTTATAAACAAAGAAAAGCAGGTGAAAAACAATAAGTATATACACCAATAAATTTGTATATTATTAAAACATAAAACAAAATTTAAACTAAATTATTGTTTCAAAAAGAAAAACTCTTGATAAGTTAATTTTAATTTCGCCTTATTTTTTTTTATATAAGAAATTAAAACAACATGGAAGTCTTTAACTGTATAGCAAGATTAGTACATTACATTATATTTACAGCACCAAAAATTATTTGTATTTAATATCCCAATACATTCGAGTTCTATTTCACTTGCAGACTTTTTTTTTTGAATGGTGTTTAATGCCCGTTTTTACTACTGAGGCATCACAGGCGGTGACACTGATGATACATGAGATGAAATGATAAACTGGGAATTTTTTTTTAAAGGAAGGAAACGTTCCAAGCCTAAGTTTAGGATACCTTCCCGGCATTTGCCATATATGAGGACTGAGGAAAACCTGGAAAAACCTCAGTCAAGGAGGATGGTCCTGTTGGGAATCGAACCCAAGACCTCCATCTCACGAGTTCGCGCCTTAACGACCTCGGCACCCTGGCGGTTACAGCACATTAGAGGTATAGTTTTACACTATGTTGCAGAATACTATCAAATTATTTAAATATTTAGCAGGTACACATTTCTCAAACGCCAAAAAAATAGCAATGTTTATGAAATACCCAAGAGCTTGGGTGTTTGAAGATGTCAAATAATGTGTACCTTGTTTACATTGTAAAGATCACAATTGAAGAGTAGATAAGCCTTTTTTTTCAGATTTACACATAAAGTCACTGAAAATAGTTGCATAGCAAGATAGGTGCATATTTACATTTATATAATAAAATTTGCAATACAAAAAAACAACATGAAACTCTACATGCCGGCTTCTATGCTGAAAAATTTAAACTCTAAAATAAAAAAGAAATCGAAAGAAAAAAACTGCAGGTCTGAAGCAAATCTTTAACAGCTAAAGAAATGAAAGCATTTCAAAAGAGTATCTTTTTTTATTTGAAATCTTAAAGAAGAATAGGTAATAAACAAACAAATTGTATTTTTAAAACTATTTGCAATAGATTGGAAAAATTCTGGCAAAACTATATGCAATTTTATAAAATTTAACTTTACATATTTACGATGATTACACATTCTTCCAAATGGCTCGTCAGTTATATTCAATGCTAAAAATGTACAAAATATTTCCCTAATAATTTATAAAATACATATTGTAGAAATATGTGCAAATTATACAGGAGGTTTAAAAATGATGACAAAAATTTCCCGTGAAAAACTCAAGCTAAAAGAAGCAAAAAAAAAAAAAAAAAATCCAGTATTCACGAGTCCACAAATGAACCATTTACTAGATAATGTTTTTTTTTTTTTTTTTTTTTTTTTTTTTTGGTTGGGGCCGCCACTGAACCGAGCACCTAGATACTGAAAACCAGCAACATTCATGCAGCACTCTAACTTTACCCTTCCTCTCATTACTTAAGCCTTAGTAATAAACAAAAACCAATCAATTGATCAATGGTTGCTATGTATAATGCAAATAAAGGTTATGTGCTTATTGTGAATTTAAGAAATGATGTGTAAACATGGAAAGAAAATACGGGAACGTGGAATACGCCAAAATACACTTCATGACGGCAATGCAACAGTGGTTAGATAGAGGAGGACCTGTTATGTGGCCTGCCAGATCATCCGATTTAAATCCTTTAGATTTTTGTGATGGGGTTATGCCTAATTTATACAACGGACATTACCACACCTGAAGAATTGTTGCTTCGATTGTAAATGCCTTCGAACAAATGAATAATGCTCCAGGATTGCCCAAACGCTTTCGCAGATTTTGCAGAGAAGAAAACACAGTTACTTTCAAGACATAGTCAGCATTCCGAACATCTGCTGTAAGTCTTCGTTTTATGTTCACTTGTACAGTAAATTAGCACAAACTTCATTTTTGTTCAAACAAGTTTCTTTTCTGTATGTTTAATCAAAATTTTGTGCTGTTGAAGTGAAAGTTATGCATTTTTCTGCCTCTTTGTTGATAAAGTAAAATTGTCACAGCTTTTGTTCGAATTGGTACTCACATATGTTTGTGAACCCATATTTACTGGAATATTTTTTGCTTATTTTAGTTAGTATTTCTCACCAGAAAATTTTCACCATCATTTGGGAACACCCAGTATAGCTAGATGTAAATTTATAAACAATAAAACTAGTACCTCCATTTTAGTGTTTGCACCACTACTCCATAAATGTAACATATTTTGTACACTTTAAGATTAGTCCAGATGTATTTCTTTTATTACGATATTTAAAAAAAATGCATTACTGGCAAGTTCTGTAAGGTTTCACATTTGCGAAAAACAGCAAATGAATTAACCAGTTTAAATATACTAGTGAAGATGGTATTAATCAAGCTAACATCTCATTATCGAAAGCTCTCTGTTCCATCTCGATCTAAAAATACGGTTTCTTTGTTATGAGCTAGAAAAGTAATAACTTAAAGTAAATTAAATTGCTTTAGCTTTCTTTATCCGTTCTGGAATCCTTGTCTACTCTGTTATCTCCTATACTTTCATTGCGGTTTACAATTTCTCTTTACATTTTCATAAAATCGTATAAACGATGAAACTTTATTAGACTCTAAATCCCTTATTTCAGTTCTAACTACTCCTGTTTTTAAGTTAATTTTTTCTATGATATACTCTTCCTTATATCTCATTAGTATGAATCACATGGCGGAGACTAGGCCAAACTCTTGAAATGTCCGCTGGGTTATATGCAAGTGCGCTCAATTATTCACAGTTCTAACGGTAGCATTTTAAAAAAAGAAACACATAAACTTCGTTGTAGTTTTGGTGTGGTTAAGTTTTAACATAGACAGCGAGCTATAACTTGCACTTTGATCAAGCACCTCATATCATGATTGTATCATTTGACGCACTTTTTCTTTTAAAGAACATTTCAAATGTCTGTATGATTTTATATTCAATAAATCTCCAATAAGTCTATTAATAACATAATAAAATAGAACAATATTAACAGCTTATTACAATAAAACAAAATAATATAAATCTAAATTATATACATGTTAAAACTATGGTTTTAATACTTCTCTATAACATTTAATCGCTACTTTTTATACATTAATGTTCAACCATGAATCTTTTAATAAGGCAGGTTTTTTTAAGTTGGAAACGGCAATTCTTTAGGTCTATATTTATGTATTCACAGAACTTTACAATACCAAATATTTACTTTTAGTTTGTATGGTGTTGATTTCTAAACGAGCTTGACAGATGGGCTAATTTCTTTAGATGATATTCTTTGTAGGCTAATTTCTTTAGATGATATTCTAGCAAGGCACATTGATGATATTAAATATAGTTCAGAATCGCTGTACTTTTCATGCAATAATATTTTATTGAGCCGATATTCAAATAAAACCTTTCAAAATGTGCTGCTTTCATATTAACATTAACCTATCTTATTGACTTATCTATGATTGATATTATGAAAGAAAGGAACTTTTTATTGGAAAATACATTATTTCAGAGATGGACTATCAATTTTGCCATACACATCCGTACAAAACTATAGAATATATGGTTTATTCATATAAATAATATGATATGCATCTGTTAACAATTAATTAGTGCTATAAATCTTAGTTTTTAAAAATATTTTATAAATAATTAACACTCTGACAGTCCTAACATATATATGTGGTTTATTATCATTATTCTTATAGTTTTTAATGAGGCAGTCAATAAGTAACATCATCTTTGTTTCTCTCTTAAGTTATCAAAAGGTAGAAGGTGTTGACTTTCACCGAATGGCTTAATTTATTCGTTGCATTTTCTTTACATAAGTTATACTGTGCAAATATATTAACATATTTAATAAAATGGGCTACAAAAGGCAGCGATAATGTAAATTCTATCTATTTGTATTTATTTTATGTATACAGTCTGGGTCATATGTTGGGCAGTAGACCATGTCAAAACAATAAAACACTTAAAAACCTTGTGAGTGAATATCTGAGTTAAACAATTCATTCATGTTATAAATCGCCTCGTTAATGAACCAACAAGAGATACATTTTATAAATTGACTTTAGCCAACATTAAATAACTGGTATGGAAATTTATTGGCTGTCTTTATAGCCATTAATTCAAAGTTCTTGTAATTTCTACCTAATCTACTAAAAGAAACTTGAATCATATTCTGTTGTCTAGTATTATAAAAAGCGCAGGTCATTCCTTACAGTATAAGCGTTTCCATTGCATTCAACAAATAATAACTCAAATATATTTAAATATGCAATAGTAAGAATTTTTTGTTGTATACAAAGAGGTCGACAGTGTTCGGTAAAACTAGAGTTTGTCATTATTTTGATCATTATTTCTGCAGTTTAAAAACCTTGTCAACATGAGAACTATTTCCCCACAATAGGATACCGTACTTGATTAGTCTATCGAAAAAGGCATAATACATTGTTTTAAGGTATATAAGGTAAGAATCATTTTCGGAATTTTCATCACATATATAAATCTAGATACTTTAACACAAACAAGCTGAACACGATCCTCCCAAGCTAGCTTAGAGTAAACTACAATACCCAACATATTAATATCAATGTGTAACAAAGTGATCTACAATGTTTTTGTCTCGTCTTCATTTAATTTTAAAAAATTAGCATTAAACCAGTTTTTATCTTCAGAAAGATATAAATTAATTTGGTTCTTTAATAAAGTAACATTCTTGTGACTGCTATGTATTGTAGCATTATCTACATATAGTATAACACTAGGATGTATGTAACTACTAATATCATAAATACCTATTAAAAACAAGATAGGGCCAAAGAATGAGCCTTTGGAACAACATATTGAATAGTCCTTATATTCAATACCTTAGTAATGCAAGAAGTTTAATTAAAGCGTTTTCTTACATGTTACTTGAACATTCGTAGGCAATAAAGCTTCTTATCGCCACGGGTGGTCGAGGTCGTTAAGGTGCGGACTCGTGAGCGGGAAGTCTGGGGTTCGAATCCTCCCAGGACCGTCCTCCCTGACTGGGTTATTTTCCCAGATTTTGCTCAGTCCTCATAACTTGCAAATGCCGGGGAGGTACCCTAAACTTAGGCCTGTCGCTTCCTTCCTTAAAAAATATCCTTTCCCAATACATCATTTCATCTCATGTATCACCAGTGTCCACCGCCTGTGGTGCCATAGTAGTAAAAATGGGCGTTAAACATTACTCAAAAAAAAAAAAATAAAAATAAATAAAGCTTCTTCAATCACAGGTTACAGCAATGCAATTATTAGATTAGAAAATTGCTGATATGAGTGCAGATATCGCAGTCATAAAATTTAATGTCTGAAGTTTGTGCAAAAGTTTACTTTACCACTGTTCGACGTTGTGAGTAAAATAGTTCGAAGTGATGGAGATTATATTAAACAACAAATACAGTTGTTACTTCACTAGTATTCTCGTGTATATTAAAAGAAAACAATAAAGATATTACTTTCGGCTCTGCCATCACTTTTAAGGGGCACAAATATTAAAAAAGTTTGAAAATAAAGCAAACATGTAATAAAGTAGTATTTCTGAAACTATGATTTACGTACCTCAAGAATTTAGATTGAACATGCATTCTGCTACAATTGTTTTTTCTCAATAATAACTTTTTTTTTTTTTTTTTTTTTTTTTTTTTTTTTTTTTTTGCGTTATGGAGTTCGGCAACGAATATTGAACTGTATAAGAATGGCAGGCTTATCCATTTCATCAATATAAATACCAAATATTTTTAGTTCCTTTTCTCAGATCTCTATAGAGATGAACTTAAACGATATTTTCAAATATCTGTGACCACTGATGTTGCGACTCATAAGTATTTGTGAATTTTAACTGTGATTTTGTCACAGTAAAAGAAATGTAATTGTAATGGTGAACAGCATCTATGCTTGGAATCGGACATGTTGTATTGACTGTAATGATGATCGACAAAAATATATTTAGTACCTTAGGGATAAAATAAAATTTAAAATACACTAATTAAAGCGTTTTATACTAAATATGTTACGTTACTTTGAAGTTAAAATTATGTAGCTATTTTAATAAGGAAATTGTTGGAAAGATAATCAGCTGATGTGAGGAATGTGTTAATGAAGTGTTTTTGAGGTTAAGCATTAGTGAAACATTTTAATAAAAAATAAATATGACTGATATTTCACATAAATTCACTCAATTGACAGATAACTTGTCTTAAACTATACAAGTATTACAGTGTTACAAGCAAGTAAAGGTTAGGAGTCGATTGATCAGTAACTATATATATATATATATATGAAACATAAAAATAAAGAAACACTATTAACAATGTAACAAATTAACACTAATAATAAAAGTAGATAAAGATAAAACACAGAGAAAGAGTCACACTTGAAATTGCTATATTTCGAACTACTGCGAGTTCTTCAATGGCAAGAAGCTAGACAAGTGAAGGTATATATATACAGCTGGATATGAACTCTACCGATAAACTTTCAGAGGTTGTTCAGGGATCTATGCTGAATGTTTTGATATATTGAACCCATGGTCTCCGGTAGCTGTTACTGAGTAATTTGATGTTGGTGTGTTAAAACATAATATCCATGCAAGTGTCGACTGGATTTTCGTTCTATGGCCAGCTCGGTCACCAGATATGACTCCAATGAACTTCTTCTTCTTCTGGGGTCATGTGAAGAGCCTAGTTGACGAGACTCCAGTCGACCAAGTTGCTAGGATTGTCGCAACCGCTGCAAAAGTACGCCAATCCCCTGGAATGCTGGAATGTGTACGATTCGTGATCATGGCGGTAACATTTCTGTAAACAAACAGGTCTATACATCACATTTAGAGTAACAGAACAGTTGAAAAGTCATGTGACAAACGTGTACGTGTTTTGCCTAAAGGTTGTTGCATTGTTTATGTCAGTGCAGTAATTTGTTTTATAAGTTTTAGTTATCTGTCTCTGTACACGGGATTTGATGCTACAGCGGTCAGAATATAATGAATAGTTGATTGACTTACATCTGTCACTGTCCACCAGACATTAATGTCTAACATATTAATATCAAATTACGTAGTAAGAGATGTCGGAGCCCATGGGTTCCTTATATCAAAACACTCAGCAAACATTCCTGAACAACCTATGAAAGCTTGTCGGTAGAGCTTATATCCACTTTGTACATAGCTTAAAACATGCAAAATCACATGATAAATTGATTTTAAACGAGGCAAACAGGGTGAACTGCAGAATCATTTAATATAATAAAGTGGATTCCAAGTGAAAATAGTTTAGAAGCGCTGGATTCCTAATATGCGGTTAAAATAAATTTAAAAATAGAAGTATCTTTGGAAATTAAACTAAAAGAATAGTTTACTCATGTAAAGAATTTCATGTGAGTTTATTGCAGTACTAGGTAATTATAAAACAAAAATTAAAGGAATCCTTTGAGTTCATTAATTAAATTGTATAAGAATATTTGCAAGTCTTATGTAATGAGAAAACTGCACAATGCTAGGAAATTTTAAGTTAAGAAAGCAGCAAGGGATTTTTTTTTTAATAATAGAAGAGGAAGATAATAAACTAGCTTGTTTGTACATTTTGGTGCCTGGTTATTTAAGTGTATGAAAAACCAGGTATCAGTGAGCAAGTAAAAGTGTTTAACGTTAAGTGGATTTTTACTTTAATACGAATGGACACTGGGATGATTAATCACCCTAGAAAGTAGTACATATAGCAACGTCATTTCTTTTTAACAAGCGGATGCATGTTTTGCTGTGTATGTGTGTGTAAACACGGGAATCGGAACTCCATCTAACGGAAGGTAATCATAGGGCTGCGATGGCAGCGCCATTCGTTTTCCAGCTATTAAAATTACTCGTGCAACCCCCACCCCCCGGCTCGATAATAGATTTTGATATTGATCATCATTAGATACATATAGGCACACACTCGCTGGCGAATGGAGCCATTTACATGCAATAAATTGTACACGTGAGCGGAGGAATTATCTACAATATTGAGTTGTATTACTGCTTGGCCAGAGAGTTCAAATTGATTTAAACACAATATACGACTTAAATTTCTGTTTTAGAATTGTCTTCCTGTGTTTATGCCTCAGTTGTAAATCTACTTTCAAAGTAGAAAGAGAAGCGATATTTTACATGACTTATTAGTAAAATACAAGAACTATCACTAATACAAAGAAAAGAAGTTAGAATTAGAAATTATATCTGCATTTCGAAATATTATTCGCTCGTTTTCTGCCTTGGTGATAGTTTTATGATATCATGCCAAACAAATTAATACATTGGGTCCATTTTTATTCTTGAGGTTGTTATAATATGTCTACATACAATACATATAATTTTAAATCTTTCTCAGTCTTCTGTAATGGATTTTGATTTGATTTATTTACGGACGCTGTTTAATATCTCAGGTAATCAGCGTCTCATTCAATTCAGGGCGTGAAACAGCCGGCAAATTTTGCTTAGATGCCTCTTTTTTTCAGGCTTGAGATTCTTTTTCGTGCCGTAAATGTACTACTCGGGGTCCGCGGCTTTACTTTCCTTCCGAAGGAAGATACTTAGGATTTTTACGCCCGAAAAAATCCATCGGTCCTGGCCAGGATCGAACCCGCGATCTTAGGTTTATAAGACAAGTATGGTTACCACTACACCACTAGGACGGACTTTTGTAATAGAGATTTAGTTAAGTTTTTTTCTCTCCATGCAGATATTATATCATATTTACTTGTTTATTTTTGCATATTATTTGTATAAAAAAAACACTCCCCGAGTTCAGAAAAGGGATTTACCCACAGGATGTTTAATTCCTCGTATCATATTTCTCGATTATTCATTACTTGTACGCTCTTTCAGGTCTATTTAGTCATCCCGGACAAACTTTAAAATATTTTGTCATACTGCGTACAGCAGTACAATGTTTTCTGAAATTTTTTTAATGGTATTTAAGGCCCGTTTTTCCTATTGAAGCACAACAGGCGGTGAACATTGATGATACATGAGATGAAATGATATATTGGGAAAGGATTTTGTTATAAGGAAGGAAAACGTTTCAGGCCTAAGTTTAGGGCATTTCCCCGGCATATGCCATTTACGACTGAGGAAAATTTGGAAAAAACCTCAATCAGGGAGAACGATCCTGGTTGGATTCGAACCGCATACCTTCTGCTCACGAGTCCGCGCTTTAACGACCTTGGCCACCCGGTAAGAAATCTTTTTAAAAGATACTGTTGGTAATATAGATGTATAAGGAAACAATATTCTTGAGAGTTATATTATTTATGTGAAAAATGTTGATGATTAGAATACTAACATGGAATTTGTGTAAGCAGGTACCGGCATAATCTAGGTAATCCAAGAACAGTGCCGGGTACCTACTGGCGGCAAAACAATAACTGTCATTTTTTAAATATATACACATATTCTTTCATTTAGTCCTATACTTCGTTTATATTATATAAATAAATTCTTCATTTACCTTCTCAAAATGGCATACACCACTTAATTTTCCCTGTTGTTATTTCAAGCGATAAAATGGATAAAGAAAAAGGAGTAATAAGTGAACAAAAGTTTATATTCTTAATGGTTTCGTGTGTTTCAAAAGCTTCAACTTTTAAGCCTCAGTTATATTAAATACTAAAAATAATATTTTGGAACGCTATCGAAGTTCTCAGTTCATTTTTTGGAACAGAGAGAAAA
Source organism: Metallyticus violacea (assembly GCA_030762175.1). NCBI lineage: Eukaryota > Metazoa > Arthropoda > Insecta > Mantodea > Metallyticidae > Metallyticus > Metallyticus violacea. Next base: position 89,762,633 of record CM060832.1, on the reverse strand, counting down.
AAAAACATATGTTCAAAGCCTTAAGGGGCATTCTTTTCTGCCATCAGCGTTGTATCTTTTAGAATTTATAAGAAACTATCCTAAGTTTCATACTGTCAGTCTGCGTTAGTCACTTTTCTCTAAGTTTGCCATCTTCGTTGAATTAAAAATAAAGCTCATTCTAATGTCATTTTCATGCTAATATTTAGTAGCAGGAAATTTCTGTATCAAGTTCTATTTTGTCACTGCTTTTTTAATCATATTATTTTTATATTTTCATTTGCTTTCGGCTCTTATACTTGTATTTGTTATTTGCCAGTCTGTATTACTTAGTCATAGTGTTGATTTAGCACTTAAATTGTGAAAAATGTAGTATAAGGATTAAGCATTCATTTCAATATTTGTCGCACTTTATATCTACTTATTTAAAATACATTTAATTTAAACAAAAAAACGTTGAAATTTACTTTTACGTCATGATACTTTTGAAGAAAAGATTAAACTCACATCTTTTGTTTTCTGTAGTTGCCTGGAAACCTAGTGTTGTTATTATCGTTTGAATTTTGACAGAATAAAAAATAAATTAGTTAGTTGTGCGTGCAATTAAAACTATTTTAGATAATATTGCAGCAATACAGTCTAATTTGGAACTCCCGACTAATTTGCTTACATTAGGAAACAATATATTACGAAACACAACTTTTATATTAAATGCTCAGACATTCTGTAGTTTTTATTTAAATGCAAGCACAATAATTCAGGTTGCCAGGGAACAATAAAAAGTAAAAGATAACAATTATGTTCTCTTTAGCATTTAAGTATAATATATTAGAGGTACCATTTGAAATTTCAAAATGTGAAGGGATGGGATTGAGGTAGTGAAACCTAGAATTTAATATGTTGGTTTTAAACTTCTCTCTCTACATCTATCGCCACAGGTATCCGAGTTCGTTAAGGTGCGAACTCGTGAGTGGGAGGTGTGGGGTTTGATTCCCATCAGTACCGCCTTCCCCGACTGACTGAGGTTTTTCCATGTTTTCCTCATTCTTCATAAATGACAAATGTCGGAGAGGTACCCTAAACTTAGGCCTGGAACGCTTCCTTCCGTTAAAAAAAAAGACTCTTTCCCAGTTTATCATTTCATCTCATGTATCATCAGTGTCCACTGCTTATGATGCCTCAGTAGTTTAAGCAGGCGTTAAACACAAATGATGTGCTTTTTGTTTAAGTTTATGTTATACATGTAGTTATTCAGACTAGCAACTTTTGAATCGAAAACTCATATATGTGTAATTTTTATGTTAAAGCAAGTCATTTTCTAAGTGCAGAATTAATATGGTGCTCGTGTTAGTATTCCAAAGCATGTGGTATTTAATGCTTATCATGTGCTAAGTTTTTCCATCAGCTTCTTTTTCTGATGGTATTTGCAGGATTACGAAAGTGCACGAGGTTTCACAGCTCTCTGAAATACTGTCGGCAAACCATTAAGAAACCTGTTAGTCGCACACGTGTGCTCCATTTTAAGATCAATGGCAGTTTTGTTCTTCATTCCTTAATGCATGTATACTCGTAGCAGGAAAGTGGAAAATAAAACACTGCATTGCGGAGGTTCCGTTGAGAGTGATAATTACATGTGTATGTTAAAATAGAGCAAAGGCAAGTGTTTGTCGCCATGCCAGACAAAGTTATGTATTAGAACTTTGCTACTAAATAAAGATAAAATTATTGTTTCTTTTACTACTTCAATCTTAGCGATTGTATATATTTTGATTTCAAAGTTTGATAATTTTTTTTCTCTTCTAATTTGCGTTTTCTTTTCTGTTAAATTATGACTTTTCTAGTGTTATATTTATTTTGGAAAAAGAAAGGATGGATTAAACCATTATTGTACGTGCTAATTTTCTCTGTCTGTTATATTCATCATTTTATTCCCAAATGAAATTTTAATTCAGACGTACCTATTGGAGCATTTTTTTTATCCATAATCAATTTTAGTATACACATTGTTAATATGATAAGACAATAAATTGTTTCCATATTTTGAAATTGTTTAGTAGGCTCCTAAGTACCCCAGGTTGGGCACCAATGTTGAAGCGATTTGTTGTCGACATTGAGAGACCTCATGTTGCGATGCCAATTTTGAAGCGGTTTGGTAAATTGATGAATGAACGCTTCAAAGATAACACTTTCTCAGGGTGAATTCTGCTATTTGTTGATTCGTACTCAATAGGAGTGGGAGAGGAGTTCAATAATATAAATAAGTACGAGATGCGACATAATATATATATATATATATTTGCGTCCTCTGGTGTTTTGCGTACGATAGACTTAGCTCGTCGAATACAAATTTAACTCCCACAAGTGGAACTTAGAAGTGAAACCAAGTACTGTGCGTGTCGCGGTATATATTACAACTGAGTGCTTTTGCCGGAATCAGAATAACAAGTGTCTCTTGCCGCATGTAAAACTGTTATCTACATCTGAGACATTCTGTAAACTGGTGCCTTAGCAACGTAGAAATTATAAAGATTACTGCTTCTGCGAACTGCGTGTATCTTGCCGCGTGTAAATCTTAAAACTGTGTAACTGATAACTGCTTCTCAGCTGAGTATCAACTTAAAAACTGCCACAAAGGCACTCGCAAGTTTCGGGCATATCTTTAAAAGTTCAACATACATTCTCCATTGGCTGGTGTAAGTTTGCTTGCTACAAATGCCATTCGCTATATTTTGTTGACACTGTCCAGTTTAAAGGCTAACAGTACAACGCCTGTTGAGTTCAAAGCCCTAACGGATTTAAAAGTTATTCAGTTTATTAACATTGCAAGGCTAGTATTTTTAAACATAGCATCAACCCCGACCATCGGATTTCTTCTCCCTTGAATAGAGTTTTATGGCCCTCTTGGCCTTCCAAGCTACCGTAACAGAGAACACCAGAGGTCTTATCTTTTGTCGACATACAATTCACACGTTAGCATAATGCGGTTTTATACTTATATGATATCTACACTACTAATTACAAGACATGCAATAGTATAATTACATTTGCAATATACACATTCTGTTATATATATATATATATATATATATATATATATATATATATATTCAATGGGATGTGCCGTAACGACTTTAGTATCAATCTATTCGCTTAGCATCTTATAATGTTTTAGGTATAATACGTTGTGAAACAAAATTATTAGCAAAAATAAATTTAATTAAGAACAATAGCCAACCATTATAATTTTTGTTAAAGTATCAGTCTAAAATCAGCTGGTTATAAATATCGTGAAGTAGCGTTTTATGTAAGATATTTGCTTAACTCAAGAGCAAATAGTGTTTTTAATTAGGGTAAAGCAATGACTAAGATTTCTATTTTATAAATTTATGAACTGGAAACTTCATTTTTCAAACACACATTCTTTATGGCATGCTTAGAATAGCTTAGTTACTATGTGTTAAATCGTTTTTATTTTATTGATTTTTTAAAAAAATTTTTCTTCGCCTATACATGTGAAGTAAATTGTTGGAAAAAATATGTTTGCATTCTTAACTGACATATATATATATATATATATATATATAAACCTCAAAGATTTAGATTTACATATAGTTTTTTTTTTCAGATATGAAGGAAAAATGTCTTTATCCAACATTGACTTTTCTTTCGTGTTTATTATCACATATTTTATTTTTTATTTTAATAACTTTTAATATATAAAATTCTGGCCACTCAGTTTATTTAACGATAGTACATAGAATATGCAATAAAACTGAACACTTATATCATAAAATTGTAAAAGGCAGATTTTGAACATTCTGAAACGTGTTTAAAGAATACAGTCTATTTTTTGTACTAAACTAAAAAAAGTAGTTTTTACTATAATTTATTAACTTTCACCCATTGTCCCAAGTTTACTTTTTGCCATCTGACCTGTTCTTTTCGTATGGCATGGTTTGTTAACAAAATGATAAGGGCATCAGTGTGAGTGTAGGAAGATTACCTTTATAAATTTGTAGAGGAAATATGTATATAACTTTACCCCTACAACAAACACGGGCATACAGGATTAGCCTGGTCAGGAAACACAAGTTAAATCTGAATATTCAAAAAGCTTAGAGGCAATGCAAAGAAAGAAAGTTTCTATTAAATCTTAGTTAGTCTCTGCTTGTAAACTTGTGGGCCTGATTTGATTACTGCTCATTCTCTAAGTTAAGCTTTCCCTCGGAGTTTCCTTCATTCTGTTAAGGCAAATACCAGGGAATTTTAGGTACTGAAGAATTTTGGCTAACTCGTACCGCAGTTTTCTCCAGTGCCGGCCCTGTTTCCGTGAAGCTTAGGCATTTTTCTATTCTTGCATGGTGACATTATAGCTGGCTTCTGAGGTCGGGCAGCCCGCCGCAATTGCATTGAATCAATGGGAATGGGAATTGTGAGCGCCAGGGGGTCTTTAAACCTAATGAATTTAGCCTAACAGTCCTTGGGCGCTTCCTAAACAAAGAAACAACTCCATGATATATGGCGGAATCGATCCCGGAGCCCCAGGAACACTGACCACTATATCATGGGGCGGGTACTCCCATTATTATTATTATTATTATTATTATTATTATTATTATTATTATTATTATTGTTGTTGTTGCGGATTCTAGCCACATACGGGCACATCAAATATATATATATATATTTATTACATAGTTCATGAGAGGTAATGTTCTATCTGCTGACTATTACAAACCTAAAGATCTTGTTAGTTTATTTTGCATAGTAATCTCTACTGTGTTTCCTTTTCTTTAACTAATTTTTTGAGTTATTTCGTCATTTAGATTTGTTATAGCTTTAAATATATACAATTTGGTCATTAAATACTTTTACAATAAAGTTAGCTCAAATAATTACATTACAATGTAGCGCTTCAGCAAATTTACTTTCATGCTTATATTCTTCATTTTCCCTATATACAATTATTTATAACTATGTTAAAATACCTTGATTTGGATTGCAGGAAACAGAGGCGCGATGTTTGCAGGTGTTGTGTTGGACCTGCAGAACGAAATTAAAATTTGATGGGCTAAAGAGACCTGTATCATCGAGCTAGGCATAAAACTGAGGTCGGGAATAGCATGGCTTAGACTATGAGACTGGAATGCATTTAAGTTTGTTGACGAGGAAAACAGAAGGATTTGTCCATTGTGCTCGGAACCGGAAGACTGGGTGCACATTTTGGCTAAGTGTACATAGACAGAAGATCTAGGATAAAATATCTCTCGGATTCATTTTTGACTTCCAGTCAGGGGAGGGACTTAGGGACTTAACGTGTTGGGATTTAATTGTGAAAATACAAAACTGGCTAAACCTGGGCATTTTCTAAATGAAATACGTAGTTTTAGGGACAAGAATTTTCTATAAACATTGTACATAAATAATACAAAATTAATATGAACATCAGAAAAATTGTATGTATGTCTATTTCATGTGTATGTGAAAGTGCTTGCTGGCTAATGTTGTTGTTTTCTTTTGTTGGAATTAATATTATTGACTAATACAGTAGTTTTTTTTTTTTTTTGAAATATGAACTAAAAATTACTGACCTGATTTGCCTAGTACTTCCGAATTTTTGCAATATTGTTTTATCTTCACAAATTATAAAATGTTAACAGAAACTTGTTTTTAAGCAACTTACAAATGAAGCAGTGTGTTATTTATAGAAAATACATGCTAGGAAATTCAACAGGCATTGTATGTTCATCTATCCCAACTTGTTTCGAGCGTAACAAGTTGACGATCGTAGGTTGTTGTTTAGGTCATCTTCGCGGAGGTAATGGATAGCCCTATGCTCTTACTGGCTCGAATATCCCTTCCCAGCGCTAATTAGGTATCAGCGCCCTCAATGCGACCCCCAACTCTGCCTCTAATTACCCTTTCATATATCTTATTCACCCCTCATTTCCCTCCCCCTCTCTCCCCCCATGAGCACCGATTCTCCCTGCACTTGACTCTTGTTAAAGGAGCGCCTGGTGCTGTAAATCGTGCACACGTGACGTTTCTGCAAAGGGGGTTTCGTTATGAGATACGGCCGTAGGTACCATAAGCTTGTACATGAAAACTCGGTAGGTTTTCTGTATCACTAATCTTATGGCCAGTATTCTGCAGTATTATCTCATTAAGAGCTCTTTACTTATGCATACTTACAACTAAACACTAGCGCTGCATAGATGACATTGAAACAAACGACAGACAAATGATTGTTTGTTCAGGGAAATTGCTAAATCTCCGCGGTCACACTTCATTTGTTTGCTTTAACTTAATGATTTCAAATCTAGCATAATCAAAACTCACTGAAGTAGATTAATTAATATTGGGTGAATACCTATCATTATTTCAAGGTTTAAAACTAAGAAGAGGTGGTACCTTCTATCTTCGCAGTGTTAATTTTATCATATTTAGGTACATGTGCTAGGTTTGTTGTTGATTTTTGTTGTTGATTTGATTTATTTACGGACGCTCTTTAACATCTCAGGTCATCAGCGTCTCATTCTATTCAGGGCGTGAAACGGCCGATAAATTTTGCTCAGATGTCTTTTCTACTAGGATTGAGGTTCTTTTTCGTGCCGTAAAATTACAACATGGGACTCACGGCTTTACTTCTCTTCCGAAGGAAGCCATACTTGGGATTTTAAGCTCCGAAAAAAAAATTCATCGATCCTGGCCGGGTTTAGAAGGCGATCTTGGGTTTAGAAGGCAAGTGTGGTTACTACTACACTATCAGGACCGACAGTGCTAGGTTTGTGAAATTTGGTACAAATATTAGTGAATGTGCTTTGTGTCAAATGACTTTTCATTGCATTAGTGTATAGGAAAATGTATTTTATAGATCTTGTATGATTTACGTATATTTTATACATTTTAATGATATTTTAATTTAATAAGCACACAAATGTTGAGATAGTATTGTAAAACAATAGTCAGTAGCTAAAATATACCTTGTGTGGTGTTTCATGTTCCTACCATAAACACTTTCTAATACTGCTACTTGCGCCACAGAAGTTGCCTTTTACAAAATTATTCAAAGCAATTGGCAGTAAATTTAAATGTATTATAGGTTACTACTTCTGGGTCACTTACTTCCAAACTATCATTATGTACACTAGAACTAGATAACAGCTTTCTTCTAGAAATGTTTTCATCAATTGATTGAACACGTTACTCACTTAACCTAAGCCTATAACTATATTTAATGTTTAGATTTTCCGCAATAATACTAACACTATTAGGTATATGTACTTTATTTATACGAGTTGTTTTACCTCTTCCAGGAGGTAAATGCTTTTTGAGTAAATGATCATCTCTTGGCATTGCAAGTTTTTCCGGCTGGTTTTAAAGCAAAATTAATAGGAAACAGCAACAGAAAGTTGGAAACAGTTGACAGTCTGTGAGCCTCCATCAGTGTGAACAATGCATATATATCCCTACCAGGGAAAAAAATACCTAAGTCTGGAAATTTCATAATACTGAAATATTTTGAAGTAAGGAACTACAAAAGGGGGCGTATTACCATTTGAAATGTGACTTTTTAAATAACATTTAAACATTCTTTAGGGCCGTTTTGATATAAACACTAACTATATATTATGAAGTAAGCTATTAACAATGTAAATATGCAAAAAAAAAAAAAAAACTAAATATATTTTTGACCATTTTCCCTGTACCATCTCCTCTTAAGTTTGGTATCAACATTACCTATGGTCATTGGAAACTGAAACGTAACCCCGGCATTTCATTCTTGTAAGGTAACCCTCATTATGAAACAAACTGCTTTTTACAAGTTGAAGGTACAATAGTTCATACTAAAAGTAGTTTTTGTAATTAAGCCACTCAAACTAAAAACTACATTTTGTAACACTTCAATGCAATTAATTTTTATTTATTACGAAATGTGATGATTATTTATCTGTTTAAGCCAAGTAAAAGTTACGTGTTTTTTTAATTGTTACCTTTCTCACGACAATTTTTAAATCAGGCCTTAGTGCAATAAATAATATCACATAAATTTGTTTCTGTATTTATTTATGTAAGGAGCCATATCAGAGTGGAAGAAAACCAGCTACAGTTCCACCTGTCCAAGTGCATAATTCAGCTTCTTTCAGGGAGAGAAAATTACGTTTAGAATAATTTAGTATAATACATGAAGCAATTAGTGTAATAATAACAAATGCAATATTTAATTTTTCCCCGCCAAAATATTGGAAATGCTATCAATATTTAGGTAGCATTTCTTCTAGTGAGAAGTTCCCAAACTGTTTCTTTAAAAAATGAACTTTTGGGATTTTTTGCATAGTGTTTAACGCCCGTTTTAACCACTGAGGCATCACAGGCGATGGACACTAATGATATATGAGATGAAATTATACATTGAGAGAATTTTTTTTAAAGAAGGAAGCGTTCCAGGCGTAAGTTTAGGGTGCTCCCAGGCATTTGCCGTTTATGAGGACTGAGAGGATAACCTGGAAAAAAAAAAAAACCCTAGTTAGGGTGAATGGCTCCAGTTGGGATGGAACCCCAGATCTCCCTCTCAAAAGCCCGTATCTTAAGACCTAAGCCACCCATGGGGATGACTGAAATAAATTTCATGTATATTTACTAATTCATTTATAAACATTTAGGGCTGACTGAAAATAATTTTGGATACACGCGCTAAAGTTGCATTTTACTTTGTGAATAGGGTGTATGCTAAGCAAGGTCATAAATCTCAAATAATATACTCTCATTTCTACATGAAAAATATCTGCTTTATAACTTTATTACCAGCTAATGAGGATATCAGATAGGGGCTTTAAATCCGTGTGATTTCTGCAATCCCATAAAATATTTACTACCAACATCCAAGCAGTTCTGATTTTGGGAAACCGCTGCACGAACAACACTACGTGTAGTATTCATAAGGATTGCTTAGTACATTTCACTTTCTTCCTGTTGCCTAAGATATTCCAAATCATTTAGGGTTTCTCAGAAGTAAATTTTCAATACCAGTTCAAAATGGTCTTGCATTTATTGAAAGAAATTTCCTCTGTAGTTTTTGTCGATTCTCATCTGGGCCGCATGGTTGCTATAGAAACCACTTTGACATCTTTAGAGATAACAGGATGCTACATATTGATGCCACAATTCAGCACCATTTTAAAAAAATGGGTATGGAAAATTGTTATTAAAGTGTGTATACTTTTTTTGAGCTCCTCTGTATTATTATCATCGTCATACTCTTAAATTATTTGGAATAAATTATCCTAATAACCTTTCAGTAAAGTCCTGAACCTAATTTGTTATTTTGCCACGCGTGGTTTAATGCAAACTAGTGTTCCAATACACAATGTCTTCAACAAACATTTTAGACCGTTTTTGAAAAACAGATAGATATTCTACTATGAAAGAATGTCAATTGTAGTTAATATTACTTGGGAATATTCATATTCCATTTGCTGGATGAAAGGAGGAACACAAATATATTAAATAAACATGCTTAGGATATGAACTGTATTTGAATGGTTTTGAATTCGATACTCGGGAAAGACCATCTGATGGATTACTTTTTGTTTTCAGATATCCAATTTACAGTTACAGCAACAGACATGTTACCGGTGCGCGAGGGGGAAGGGTATTACTTAAATGTTTTACTTAATCAGAAAGTCTGAGATTTAAGGAAGTGATAAAGAAGGAACGATACAACGAGAAAGGGAGAAAATATAAACATTTATTTAAATACTTTTGGTGTTCTACAAACGCTTACTTTTGGGCAATTAAACTTGATAGGAATGTACCTCTCTAGCAAGGCAATAAACTTCCTTAACTTGAAAGTTTCCTGAATATTATTTTAAAACTCAGTGAAGCGAAACTTAAATTGCTGAGGTCTAAGTATTAACCTGTTTCGCATTCAGTAGCACAGCTTCCACATTTAAGCAGATTTATCTACATCTCAATGAGAAAAATCACCAAAACTCTTTAATTTTTCCCCCGTTGGTCGTTGCTTTAAAGCACCCAATTTCACAAACTTGCTGCACGAAAACTCTAAAATGCAGGAGAGTGATTCCAGTGCGGCTTTTGCAAAAATACTTGAGAGAGAAGCAACATTCCGGCTTGTTTTGGGGTCAGATAGTACATTCTTAACTGTGATGGGGGGAGCCGCTTGTTGGCCAAAACCGGATTAAAATCAGCCCCGAGGTGCCGACCTCTGGGGAAACAAGATAAATGTTAGAGGCAATCCTGCAACAATTTCGACAATGTTCGCGACAAATAGGTTGGTTACCTTGCTTGCCAGTTCGATGCGCAACATTCCTAAATATGGACACAAAGTGAATGAGATAATTTTTGAAGCTGATGCTAATTAAAAATCATTTAGATTATCTTAGACTATCACAAGTCTTGTGTAAGGAATGTATATTGTGTGTAACAAAACGCCTCTGACATTTATAGAAGCAATAAGAAGCACCTTATTAGTTAATGGCTTGCTTGTAGAAACAACAAGTGAAATCAAGTGAAAAGAAAATGTCTGTCACATACGAGCTAAGTAAACAAAGGAATTCCTCACCTAGGAGAGTAACTGATTTTTAGAAACTATTTTTCTTATTTGATTTAAATTATGTTTGCGTTTTGTTATGAAAAAAAAAATATTGGTTTCGCTAGAGCGATTTATGAATGTTGGGTTGCTGGTAAACCCGCTCCTAATGGCCCGATTTCCCTGATTTTAATAGTACAATTTCACTAATTTTCGGAAATTATTTTGTTTTATTTCATTTAAATGGCATATACTGAGTTTCATTTAAATTTTTTAGAATTTAAATGAAACTCGTTTTCCAGGTATACTCCCGATTGCCATGATTTTCGAAAACTGCTTTTATCAATTTACTCTAAAGAAATATATCGAGTTTTGTTGAACAAAAAAAAAAAAACAAAACAAAACAAAACAAAATTGTGGCCACTAGAATGATTTTCATTTTTTGTTAACTTTTCGCTTTAGGTTAACCCTCACCCCAAATGATCCAATCTTGCTGATTAACAAACTCAACGAGAAATCGTTTGTTAATCCATTGTTATGTTTTCGTTGTGAAAAAAACAAAATTGCAATCGTTAGAGCATTTTAGATGCCTAGTAGGCAGAATCGATGGAGATTTGAAGAAAATTTTCAAAAATGAAATAACCATAAATGAAGGAGGAAAAGTTGCAAGTATTAGTAGTCAAAGTAGATGTTTTAGTACAAATTCATCATTATGTAAAGCTTACAGGTTAAAACAATATTCAGAAATAAATATTGAATAACTTTAATTTTTGCCACAATGGTTTAGCATGACTATAGGCCAAGTTTTAAATCAAGTCAATCATATTTGGTCTTACAGATAAAAGACACTCATAAAGAGAAAATCTGCTGAATTTTTAAAATAACAATTACAAATATGTAATTTACAAAAGTGCTAGCATATTATTCATTTTTAAAGTTGAATGTTTCAAATTTACACTTAGAATTAAAAATTATACAGAAAATTTACAATGCTAAAATTGTTATTACATTTTTTTTAAAGTGTTTCTGAAAATGACTCTTCAGTTGGGGAAAAACTTCAACTGCGAAACGTAGAGTTGAGTTCATGAATAAATATCATATGTTATGCATGCAATGACTATTTTGATAATAAGCACTTTTGGGTAAATATTAAACTACAAAGTTTTGTGGGGAGATTTTCAAGTGTATATAAATATAATTTACTTGAAACTAAACAAAGATACAATACTTAAGTGGTTTGATCCTATTTTACCCCACGATAATGATGGTTTGAAGTAAATTAAAAGAAACTATTAAGAAGTAAGAAGAATATTAATGTTAAACGTGCAAAACCATCTGTCCCGAAAATGAAAAAAAATAAGATAATCATAATCATTGAGTTAGAGCCCAAACTATGTGCTAAGAATGATACTGAATATAAACAAAACAGAAAGAAGAAGAAATGTATGATGAAGAATAATAATTTAAAGAGTACCAAAATGAAAAAAAGTATAGTATCAAAAATAATAAAGAACATGTGCTTAAAAAAATATGGAATTTTCAAAGAAACTAAATTTTGAAGATCTTACAGTTTCACAGTTAAAACTTTCCAATCACAATGAGATTATTGAGTTACGGGGCACCTGGGTATGGCTACTTACTGACGAAATGCTGCGGAAAAAATTAAGATAGACGTGTCACGTGTAAAACTAGTACTTTTAATATAGTATGTATATTTTTATTGCAAGCCTAAATGCTACTGCATTTAATAAGTACTAATCTAAAATAGATAGTGCCAGAGAGAAGAATGTCTTTTATCAAGGGGTTTCCTACAGTTTAAAGTTTTCCTTTACTTTAATCTGAAACGAAATGTTGACATGCTGAAGAAACGAAACATAATGTATGTTATCGCACGTTTCTTAACATGCCAAACATGTTTTCGAAGTTGTTTTATGCGAACATCTACAGTTGGTGCAAATCGAATAATTGAAGAAATATTCAGTGAACAAGTGAGATGGTTAAATTTACAGTATGTCTGGAATTAAGTTATTGAATAGTTAAGTGAAATTTTATTGTCTTAATTTTGCAGGTTGTATTGAATATCAAAACTGTCTTGATATTTCTATTCTAATATTATGAAAGTCATTTCTGGATTTGCTATTTTCGTGGTAATTGCAAGTAAAGGACAATAAGAAAAAGATAGCCGTTTCCTGCACACATCTGCATCATCTACTCTACTCTACCTTCCTTCTTCTTATTGGTTAACAAGAGACACGCGGCTCTTGAGAGAGGAAATGACAAATCCTGTGGATGAGGTGAAGGCCAGATAAATCAGAGCATGTTGCACAATAGTCCAGGCTGATCCCGTCCTACACGATAGACAAATGTTGCGTGTCTTGTCCAATGGATACGATTATCTGAAGTCCCTATGAGTAACATCACGACAAATAGTTCTGCGTCCTTTCTTACGATACTAACTATGAAGGATTTGTTCTCTGCACAAAGAATTCTTGAAACAAAAGGGAACATGCATTTAAAATTACTTTCATTTTACTATGAACAATGGAGTTCATAACGTATAAAGGGAGGGGGGACAACAGGCAACATTAAAAATGCAGAAAGAAAACTAACAAAAATCTTAGAACGTTTTTTTAAGAAAAAACCCACAGTTAACCAGTAACTAGCATAATGATGAAAGAGAGAGAAATGATGATTCTACATTCTGTGAAAGGAACAGAACAGCAAGTGTTAACATTAGCAGAAATACAACAATAAAAGTAATAAATAAAAATATTTAAAGTGTGAACAGGAAATGAGAGCTGCAACAGAAAACTCAGTAGTAATAAAACTGATTAGGTACAATTAGTGAAAAAAGAAACAATTCATTTGCAAACACTCTATAGTGTCAATAAATTAATAAATAAAGGCAATATAAAAGCAAAAAATATGGTGTTAAATTAATTTGTTTTTAGGATGAGCAGCAGGTAGGCAAATTCTTGTTGAAGGTGAGACAGCTCAGGTCTGAAAAGGCTGAAAACCGGGGGGAACTAAAATGAGTTAAAAATTATATGTTTAGATGATTTATATTTACTTATTCCACTGACAAGGCGGAAGGGGTTCTATATTCTGTATGTGTATATGAAGCTAGTATTGAGATTATTATTATTATTATTAGTATTATTATTATTATTATTATTATTATTATTATTATTATTATTATTATTATTATTATTATTATTACTACTACTACTGCGTTAAGCAATGGAGGTATGTGTATAGTGCTTTGAATTAATACACTCATTCATTCAAATTGTATTTTTAAATCAACCATGAGTTAATGTTTATTATATTTATGTTTCAGTTTGTCTAATCTATGGGAACTATATTATTACTGTGAAATGGAACCAAAAATGTTATCTATAAATATTGATAGCCATTATTAAATATATTCACAAATCAGAAACTAAAATAATAGTAACTAGTAACGTAACTACAAAAATAAATAAATAAATAAAAAAATAAACGATAGCATGTAAATAAATATTTGTGAAATATGATAAAAGGAAATCTGTATAATGGTTATTATCATGCAATTGTTAAATGTGACATTTTATTTTGTGAGTACGAACAAAATAAACTTGCTTTTAACATTTGTATCGTATACTCATTTTAGGCAGCCATTGACACCTATAAATAAATATCAATTATAAATTAAATTTGTTTCCGATCATTCCGAAACTTTCCTCGTTTCAAAAAGGTACTTCACTATAAGGAAGCATGAAAGAAACGTTACCTAAATCTCTGGCTAATGTTACCAATCACAGAGTGGGTAATTTGTGGTTTTTAAATCCTATTTTGGCGGGGTAAAATTATAAATTAAAATATTGTTTTTTCAACATTATTGCATGTTTATATCTTATTGTGTTACTGTTTAAAATGCCATTTTTCACATTGAAAGAAGGGTATAATGCACTTTGGCAAGGGGCAATGATGGAATTAGCTGTTATTTTCTTTCAGCCTGACATGGGCCTAGGGTTGCCAACATTATTATTTTTACAAATAAATTTTATAAATGAATTTTATAGTTATGTAACAACCCTAATTACACTAGATCTGATTTCTAAATTGCAGCGAGAAATATATAAAAAAATTAACAAAATATGTAATGTATTATAAGTGTATCATTTGTATCCTTTTAAATACATTAATAAACCATCACCTTCCTATGAAACATAATTTGTAGCACTGCAGTGTTATAACAATTTTAACTGTCGCTTCTGATTTAAGAGTGCCTCGTATTAAAATATTATTTTTAGTATGAGCTGTCAAAAATTTTTAAAGCACTCTTTTATCATATATATATATATATATATATATATATATATATATATATATGTATATAGATATAGATATATATATGATAAAAGAGTGCTTTAAAATATATATATATATATATATATCTTTGGTAAACACTGTGCAACACGATCTATGTTAACTGCCAAAGATCCATGTTTTTATACATAAAACATAACGACGCAAATCATATGGCGTCCATTGGTGCACACTTCGGGATACACTAGCGCACCGCCGCAGGTGGCTAAAGTCGTTAAGGCGCGGACTCGTGAGCAGGATGTCTGCCGTTTGAATCCAGCCTCCCTGACCGAGGTTTCTTCCAGGTTTTCCTCAGTCCTCATAATGGCAAATGCCCGGGAGGTACCCTAAACTTAGGCCTGGGATGTTTCCTTAAAAATCCTTTTCCAATATATCATTTCATCTCATATATCATCAGTGTCCACCGCCTGTAATGCCTCGATAGTTAAAACCGTTGAACAATTCAACCCTTGTGCAAATTTCAAGATATATAGGGCTCAAGATAACCTCAAAACGGGATTAGGTGGTTTATAAGGTGTTAGTCAATTTGAACCCTATATCCTCGAAACGGAATTATATTACAAATTAATTTATACTAGATGCAGTATTGCAGTTTCTAAACTGAATATTGTTGTAAAATATTCCATTGTTCAAATTCACAGAACTTTGACAAGTGAATGAAGTTTTCTAATACGAAATTAGAATAGATTAATAATATTTATGCATTTAGAAATCTCACTCATATATGCGTTTGCTTGCAAACAGAGAATAGAAAAAAATATATATTTAAAAAAAGAAAGAACAAATAATTTATCGGGCACACTTTCCTATTGAACTGATCTGTTGAAATCATCAGAAAAAGTAGATAAGCAACTGTTTATGCAAATAATTACATAACTATCTATAGGAATAATTATAATAACTACCTGTTAGTCTTTTGAAACTAATAAAACATTAGATGGTGTGCTATTAAAATAACTTTTTCATATTGTCCCTCTGCACAGCACAAGTTTCACACCATCCTTTAAAGTAAATAATTTAGTATAACGATCAATAATGACTGAATAATTAAATTAAATAATATTTAAGTGTAAACAATTGTATACATAAATAGTTCTTTTATATTTCTAAATATCCTTTTAAACATCTCTTATGTTTATTTTAATAGCTATGAACAAAATGGGGACATAGGTACTTATATTCGTACACCCTAGCATGATCTTTGGTTTGCAACATTCTCTTGATTTTATACTAAACTTTTAAAAGTCAAGTATTGTAAGGACAGTAATTATAAAGATTACAACAAAAGTGCTAGAGAATACGAATAAATAAGAATTGCATCCTATTATTATAACTGTAGCTTGACTCCATACATCCAAATGACAGAGCGGCCGTTTCTCTTAACCGGATAAATGACAATATGATAGTACAGGCAAGATAATTAGCCTCATATTTAAACAGTGGCATTAAACCAAAAATGTTGGTAACAGGACATGTTGGGCAGGTGTAATTATGCACGCGGTGTAATGTTACAATAATTACAGTTATAATGGCAGTCAACACCTGTCCTCCCCGAGAAAGAATTAGTAATAGCACAATCCATTTACCCGTTGCTTGCTAACAGACGCGGCTATTGTTTATGCACGCATGCAGCTTTCAGCAAGGAATTTATGTTCGAAAACTTAAGAACTTGCTAAATTAATTATTCATATTGCTATACTATGTAAAAGGATAAATAGCTCCAATCCAACGCGTGCCCGTTCGGTCGGTTTAGTGATAACTAAACTTGCCTTCTAAACCCAAGATCGCGGGTTCAATCCTGGCCAGAGTCGATGAATTTTCTCGGGCGTAAAAATCCTAAGTATTGCTTCTTTCGTAAGGGGAGTAAAGCCGTGGGTCCCGTGTCGTAGATTCGCGGCATGTGAAAGAACCTCAAGCCTGAAAGAAGAGGCCTCTAACAAAATTGTTCGACCGTTTCACGCTCTGAATTGAATAGGATGCTGATGACCTGAGATGTTAAACAGCATTCATAAATAAACAAAGTCAACGCGTTCGGCATTTACCATCTTCAGCAATCGATTTCATGGGTTTCAGTTCGTATCTTTGGCTCCTTTGCTTATGTCTTAGCCTCTGTTTTCTGCAGATAATAATTATCACATATAATTCTGAATATATTTATTTTGCTAAACTATAATTATTTTCGTTATTCGCCAGCTTTTGTTCCTTTTATTTATTGCCTCTCTTAGAGGGGATGTGAGATAAGTTGCAACCTAACTGAAATTATTAAACAGTTCGCAGTGACGACGCGTGCATTTTGTGTAGGGTAGATTAGGGCATGGTTTGTCTAAATTAATAGAAAATCCAATTTAATTTAAATATACCAGGCAAATTGCTGTGTAATGTTATAATAAAATATATTCATATCCAAAATTATGACATTGTAAATATATAAGTTTAGACTAAAACGATAACCTAAACACTGGCGGGATGTTGAGAGGGTATTAAAGTTTGTCCCGCAAGTTAAAGCGTGCTTCCTGTTAATAGCTTCACTCTACAGTCAAAGACAAGCATTGCTACTACATTGAAGTTTAATTTAAAAGAGGGTTTCACTCAAAACTTTTGCATTAGTCTATACAGTTTCTTCACGACTGAAGGTACCTTATTATTACATACTATTAACAAGGAATAGTAAGCATTGATTACAAGCAATGCAGAGTAACGGAAGCCGGTAACAGAAACACACAATAACATAGTGCAATTAATGCGAGTCAGGTAGGCACTCCAGTTTCATTCTTTTACAAATTGCTTAGTAAAATAACGTACTAAACTGTTGATTTCTACTGCATTAGATTCTTTAATGGCAAAAATACCTTGCGTAAGAGTAAATTAACATATTGCTAATACAGGAAAAAATCGATTCACGTTGAATCTTATTGATACTTTAACTAGACATATAAAAACAAAGTAGAATAGAAACGCAAACTCTGAGGTTCTGGTGTCACAAATATTCTATTTTCAGTTAATATACCGCCACGGCTGGCTGAGGTCGTTAAGGCGCGGACTCGTGAGCGGGAGGTCTGGGGTTCGATTCCCACCAGAACGATCCTCCCTGACTGTTTTTTTTTCTCCAGGTTTTTCTCAGTCCTCATAAATGACAAATACCAGGGAATTTATCCCTGGAACGTTTCCTTCCTTTAAAAAGAAAAACCTTTCCCAATATGTCATTTCATCTCATGTATCATCAGTGTCCATCATCTGTGGTGCCTCGGTAGTAAAAACGGCATTAAACACAGTTCAATTAATCTACTTAATACGAGTTAACACTCGTTAAAGCAATTAAAGTAATATTGCATCTTTATAATGCTAGACTTTTAATAATTAATAATTTACAATTGTAGCAATTTTGGGTTGTTCATCCAGCACGCATATTATTTTAACTTGAGATTTTTCTTCCTCTGAAATTCCGAATACCTTAAATAAATAATTATATCTTCTCTCAAAGCTCATTGTTAAAAGTTACAAAGAAAGAAAAAATTTAAAATAGAAAAGAAGGAATAAAGCTAAACTTTAATACTACCTTCAACCACAGTCTTTATGTAGTAATAATCTCAAAGACTTCCGAACATCTCTGCTACGTTTGGAACATATTTCATAATAGACACTACTTTTATTTGACTGCATCTTTACTCTTCCCATTAACATGCACTTGAATCGCTTTTGCACTGAATGCTGTTGTACAGCTGTCCAAATCCTGATGAACAGAAGTCTTGGGATGGGGAAAGAGGGGAGAATATCAGCTTTTATTGATGCAGATCCAGTCGTACATATTGCATGCACAGGTGGATGGTTAGGGTGCAATAAAAATGCTTCTATTATTCATTAAACGGAGATATCATGTCACGACAAATCGGGAGAGCCTTGGTAGACGTCAAAACCACGACTTGAAGCGCTTCAATTTATTCCTCAACATGAAAATGTCATAAGCAGAATGTAAATGTGGGTTTGAGGTCAAGCCACAAAGAGTTGGTCATGTTTTACTTGCGTTCTCCTTAAATTTAACATACGTTGATTTCATGAATTATCAGCAGGAATCAAGGAAACACGTTTTCCTTACGTATATTTAATTCCAACAAGGCAAATTCAACAATCAGAAATGAGTACTCAGTGTTTTATTTCTCCAAATCTGAACAAAACAGTTTTAAAGACAACTACGTGCATTGTACACTTTAGAAATAAAGAGAGACAGCTTGACCATTTATAAATACAACGTATTTTTTTCCAGAAATTTCATCATCTTGCCAAGAATGCAACTGTATTCAAAGGTGGAGAAATTAGGAACCGTAATAAAAAGTATAAATATAATTCACAACAACCTAGATGCAAAGAAATAAGCTACACAAAAACAGATAGTCTTATGCGTAAATACAACTTTAATTATGTTTTGAAAACATTTAATTTGAATATAACTTTAAAAAGTTATATATTATTTCTTTCTCTCTTTCTTTGAGCTTTTATAGTGAAAAGGGATGTAATGAAGTTTTCCCTCATAATCTGACCTTTATATATATATATATATATATATATATATATACCATGTACGATACATTTCTGCCTATTCCATTTTTACAAGTTTTGCTGGCCACATTTAAGCTTTTGTCTCAAAATAGTTTTGCATCTTTCGTTTCATATTGCCACATATTTACCTAACGGTTTGTTTGAAAAATATAATTTGGCTCTCTGAGGGCTATAAATAATAACAATAATGTCAAATTTAAAAGTTAAAAATCGCAATTTGGATTTATTCACAAAGGTAAAACTGAATTTTAAAACAGTTTCATAGATCTTATTTTAAACTTGTTTTGAATTAGCACATAAAATAATTAAATTTTGAATATCTCAAAAACTATCCCATCATTTTGGTTGAAATTTTGAGTGATACTTTTCCTTTTTGCTTTCCTTGCATTAGGTAAGCATTATTGAAATTGTAAAAAAATTGCTGAATTTGGAAAACTCGTGGAGATCTCACATAAAAGCGTGTTTAAGTGTTCAATATAAAACCTGTCTATAACTAGATTTTTATAACAAACGTATAATTTGAATATGTAAATTAGTTTAGTTATTTAAACTACACTTTATTCTAATATATTATGTGTACTTACTAAAATGTTTCTAAAGCAATCTATTTACTTACACCTTCAAACAGCTTCAGGGATGAAATCTCTTGTTTCACGCTGAGAATCCGTAACTTGACTGGACTGGTACCTTTCAGAAAGTATTTTTCATGTTTCAGCCAGGGAGCATTATGACAGTTTAACCCTTAACCCTTAGTCCGTAGTTGTTGATTTGGATTATTTACGCACGCTCTTCAACTTCTCAGTTCATCAGCGTCCCATTCAATTCAGAGTGTAAAACTGCCGATAAATTTTGCTCAGAGGCATCTTCTTTCAGGCCATACGACATGGGTCCCACGGCTTTACTTTCCTTCTGAGGGAAGCCTAACTTAGGATTTTTCACACCCAAAAAATCCATCGATCTTGACCGGGATTGAACCCGCGATTGTAGGTTTATGAGGCAAGTATGGTTACCACTACACCAGCAAGACCGACCTTACTTCATATGCTGATTAGGCTAAGAACAATACAAAAAAAAAATGTAGAAACACAGTACTGAAACAAGAATCAGAAGGGGGGGGGGAAGCTTTCCGAATAAATATGTTTCATTTTTAGATGAAAAATAAACAAATTTATGAATGAATGTTTCAGTTGATTATTTTATATCACTTTGCTGACCGTAATACAACTTTTGATATTTCTGATCAATTGAAATTCAATTCAGTTATCGCCGGATAGATAGCATTAATTGGATTGTCACATGTTGATCGTTCTATTTTTGTAGTTAACTAATAGATGGTCGGTGTTTATCGTGGGGGAAACCAATGCAGTGTTTATTTTTGAAACTGAGAAAAACGATTAATAAATTATCATAAAAATCTTATTGATTTGTTGCTGCTCGTTGATTTGTTTATTTACGGACTCTCTTTAACACCTCAGGTCATCAGCGTCTCATTCAATTCAGGGCGTGAAACGGCCGACAAATTTTGGTCAGAAACTTCTTTATTCATGCTCGAGGTTCTTTCACGTGCCTTACTTAAATCTACAACACCCGTCCCATGGCGTTATTTCACTTTGAAGGAAGCCATCTTTGGATTTTTACGCCCGACTCTAGCCGGGACTAAACCCACAATCTCCAGTCTACAAGGCAAATATGGTTACCATTAGACAACCAGGAATGACTATTTACGGCTGCGATTGTAATACAATTAACACGAGTAGAACGTATAGTTAAAAGAGAAATTTATTTATACTGTTTTATTAACAAGTTGTTTTTATTGAGTATTGATAATCATGAATAAATTGGTGAAGCCAGGAGCTACCTGTAATCTTTTGCTAGCAAAATTTATATGGTAACAACTGAACACATCTCTAGAGAAGTACGTCCGGAATAATAATACCTAATACCGGGGTGGGTACTGAAGAAATGAAAGAATAAAGAGAGCTGCATAAGATGTATAAAAAATAAAATAACATCAGAGTTTTGCCCAACGTGATGTTTTTTTTTTTTTTTTTTTTTAAACACAAGTAATCAATCTTTTAAGATGTATCTGTGATCACTGGCTAACTAACATTAACATCTAGTGGGTCAGAAATGAGTATATCAATATGAAAAGCAGGTTAGTTGTTGCGTGCCGTTAACATTTTCGCTTCCCCTGCGTATTTGGATAAAGTCAATAAGTTAGTTGCTACTCCAGTAGTAACAAAACAGAAAACGGCAAGGTCACACGTTTCAACGACACGAACTTCAATTCCGAAGCACGTAGTTATTCTTTATACAGATACTCGTGAAGTGCATTTATTTAGATCACGTTTGTTTTTGTTTTAACCCCCGATTTTCTAGATGTTATTCAAATGTATCTTCTGTTCAAGTAATATACTCAATTAATGAGCATGGAACCGAAGACAACAGATGAAGAAGGTTTATACATGGTGATATATAGGAGTATTAAAGAAAGATATAAATAAACTGACTGAATAACCTTAATCACATAATTCTGATATACTTTCCATTGCAGTCCATAGTTTGTTTCGAAGAATGCTGTCAAAGCTTTTTCATAAAATATATATATATATATATATATATATATATATATAAAATGACAAGAATTAAGATTGACATTGACATTAGAACTGGAAATAAAACAGAAGTAATAAACCAAGACCTCAAACAGGTATGTCCTTTATCGCCAGTATTATTTAATATATTAAATCGTCTATATACACAGGCGAAGTACTTAAAGAATGCAAAAAAAAAAAAAAAAAAAAAAAACTCTTCTACTGGGGGTATTCCAATTAATAGATATAAATTGAAAACAAATTTATTTGCTCAAGATCAGGTTATTTTTAAGGAAACGGAACATTGTACAGAGAAGTATTAATAACCTGAAAGATATCATGGAGACATAATTTAAATATTTCAACAACCAAGAACAAAATCCATGTCTTTTAAAGGAAACAATTATGTAAGATAGTTATTAATGTAGAAATAATAGAACAAGTCTCTAGTTTTAATGTATCATACAGTAAAATTGAAGATTTGAATATAAAATTAAATAAATTAAAATAAATCAATGGAACAATAAGGAGAACATTAAAGAGCAACGCGAGAAAAGCAACATAAATGAAATTCTACAAAGTAGTGACAGTGCCAATGGCAACATATGGAAGTGAAAACTAGATTATGAATAGGACAGACACGAAAAGAATACAAACCGTAGAGATGACATTTTTAAGAGTAGTAGCTGGATTTACTGTTATAGAAATACAAAGAACTGAAAAAAAAAATTCTAAAAATAATGAAAATACAAATAATTGGTACCAGCATATATTGAGAATGAAAGAGGGACGGATATCAAAATTATACCAAATTATAAACCTAGAGGATATCCAAGAGCAAGATGGAGTAATCTGTTTAAACGAGGACGGAACAGATCGACAGGCCTATACCTTGTGGAAGAACAAGAAGATACAAAAATTGAAAGTTTTGAAGGAAAAAAGCCCAGAACAGAGATAAAGCTTCAACTTGTTTTCATGAATAATAGTTTGCGATAAATTAAATTTATACAGCATATAGATATGCCATATAATATATACATTTTATTTTCATTCAACATGGCCAACATCAATCTGAAAGGATTGTGTCCAGCATTCAAATTCAGCCCGAAAGCCGTTTGTAAGCATGTCGCCTGAAATCCTGCGAATTCCTCTCATTTACGAACTCTTCAAATGCTGTAAATCTTATATTTTAGTTTTGCTTACTCGTAACTGGATAAACTCCCAAGCAAAATATCTAAAAACTTTAAATTCGGCGAACATAATGACCATATAACAGGTAAATCTTTGTCTATCCATGGAAAACAGGTATTGTCTCACGTCGAGAGGGTGCTCCATCTTTTTTAAAGACAACGGTGTCCAAAATGTCATCCGAAACGTCCTACTCAACTTCTCTTACAGCTCTGCACATCAAATCGCATAATATGCTGAATGTTCAGTTAATTATCTACTTGATTATGAAAGGGGGGTGTGAGCTGTTGAAATAAGTCTGTGATTGTGTGACATATTTGAAGGTTACACGTGCACAGACTCAGTTGAGCACACATCTAACATTAGAAGAGGCAGTTTGTCTGAATAGTCTGTTTGAAGCAAATAAAGTTTGGGCCACCGTTCAAAGTTTATCACAAAATGGACAAGTGGCAAAGGAGATCCACGAAAGTATAGCTGCAGTTTATGGCCAGTCTGCACCATCATGCTGTAAACACAAATGTTGGAGCATGCAGTTGAGTGAGGAAGAGAGTGCATTGAAGACCCTATGATTGCTGTGGAAGCTGTTTTCAGAAAAATGTGTAAGAAAGTTGAGTATTTATTTCTGGCAGAGAAGCGAATTGAGCTTTCCTGAATATAAGAATGCAATTTTAGGGTAGTGAATGATTAATAAATGCAATATCATGTAAAATGACAGAAGATCATAAAACAATAAAAATTATATAAGAGAGAAAATCCAATTGACAGAAATCGTATACCCCAGCGAACCAGAGAAAGGTAAGAAAAAATATACAAGAAGAGTCATATAAAAACAAGAATATGAAGAAGATAACACTGAAATTGAATCAGAAGTAGGGAGCAGAATTAATAGAAGAAGATAATGATGGTAGTCTTCGGGCAGAAGAAGAAGAAAAAAAAGACCGAGAATAAGAGAAGGAGGAAAACACAAAGAATATATGGAAAAACTAGAAGAGGAAAAAAGAAGCACAGAAGTAAAAAGCACCAACGACCAATCCAAATCTATGATAAAGGCAGAGATAAAGGTTGAAAAGTAGAAGAAGATGAAGGTAAAAGAGAAGAGAAGAGAAGGAAACTGCACTGTCAACACACCATGGTCCAGTACAGCTGCTGCTTGAGACCAGCAGCAACTCCATTGATGTTCAGGTTCTGTTGCCTGGAATTCCGGTGGGGAAAAAACGGGATACCGAGCGTCAGTAGAAATGAAGGTTTTGGATAGTAAATTGTATACAAATTCTTAATTAATTGTTTGTTAATGTAATTAATCGTAAAAGTTAAGACATCTAAAAAGTACGTCATTTGAAATATAAATGAAGTGTGAAAATATATTCCTACTGGGTACCAATAGGTTTAATTATACGTTACAGTTAAAGTACCGGTTTCCAGTACCGGTTTAGTTCTTTGAAGTTTTGTAGCATTAGTACTATAGTTATTAAATTGTAGAATTTAAATTGTATTGATAACTGTGGAAGAGAAATAAATAAAAACTAACCTGAAGTATTATTCCTGATGATATACAATCAAGTTATCAGGATATAAGCATTGCAGAATAAAGTTTAAAAATAGTAGCAAAAATGCATTTACCGCAGATACAGTTCGGAAAATAATTAATGAAAATCAGCACATGTCCAAGCTCAGTGCAGGATGAGTTACCGATTGGCTGCTTCTCTACAACAGTGCATCAATGCAAATGCAGGCTGCCCTTCAGCAACTGAACCATGGATCCTATAGAGGAACTTTCTTAGTTTTCAAATGATGAAAATATCAAGGGGGCTGTAACTGTCAGACCATCCGGAAAACATTTTTTATAAGGGCGGAATATCAGTGCAGTGCAGTAAAAGTGGAAGAAGTGTATTGAATTTTTAGGGGACTCTGTGGATAGATAAAACAAAACTTTATTTTGTGAGCATTTTCTTTCATATTAGGTAGATAAATGTTGAATATCGCTCATATGTAATACCATATCGACATTCGGTTTATTTGAGCTACGGGCCGGCAGAACGTGACTGCATACTGGGAGAAACCAGTCAAGGCCGTATAGTGCATGTGCATGTAGGTGCTTGTAGTTAGTTTGAGGGAAGCTTTGTCAGTGAATGGTGGTGAGTTCGTTTACTAATAAGTGCTTACTATTTTGTGTAAATTGTTCATTAGCTATAGTCTTAGAGAACGAATATATATAGCAAGAGTCTAGCTTCTTGCCATTGAAGAACTCGCAGTAGTTCGAAATATAGCAGTTTCAAGTGTGACTCTTTCTCAGTGTTTTATCTTTATCTACTTTTATTATTAGTGTTAATTTGTTACATTGTTAATAGTGTTTCTTTATTTTTATTTTTCATTAATATATATTTATATATATATAAAATGTAAAATAAAAATAAAAATAAAATAATACTATTAGCAATGTAACAAATTAACAGTAATTATAGAAGCTTTAAAAGGATAAAATACTTAGATAAAATCATACTTGAAATCGCTATATTTCGAACCGTTGAGTTCTTCTATGGCAAGAAGAATTTATCTTAATGTTTTATCCTTTCTTTTAAAACTTATATATATATATATATATATATATATATATATATATATATAAAGTTCTCTTAAGGATATAACTAATGAATAACTAAGGATATAACTAATGAATACATATAAAAATTGATTCTTGCATGGAAGTGGTTAGGCGTTAAAATATATTATGATATTAAGGCAACATAATGGTCTACATATATGCTTATGCAAGCCTCAATAAAAAAAAAATCCCTACGCAGAAGAGCAGTGCCTTCTAAACCCAACGGACACGTACCTTCAGATGCTTATGATTGTGATCATACGTTTACAGGCAAAGCACTCACTCACTGCAATGTGCACTCGCTGCATGCGTTTGGGAATACACCATTTACAAGAGTCCCTGAAGTTCTCGATTGACATGTACAACATGGGAATGATTCATTCTTTTGTCAAAGTATTTACCTGCTTAGGGACTTCCTTAAATTAATGGAGGTCTGGAACATGAGCATATTTGGGAAGCTGCCTTCTTCGATTAGGGAGCCGCATGATAGGCGACCTGCGGAATGCTGGCATGCTGTTACTGAAAAGTGTTTGCCACAGAATACTGACTTCTTAAGGATGTCCTTTTTTCATATCATTCATTCCGAATTCCTTATTCTGGTTCTTCCCCTGGTTTACTAAGACATTTAGGGTACTTACATATAGTTCTGTTTTGCACTGGCCTGAAGATGTCATAAAATAAGAGGTTTTGTCTTACTACTCCGAAGGAATTTAGAATAAATTAATAAGTGTATGCGTATTTGTGGACTATAGTGCGATTGTTTAAAATGTCAAGAACCCAATAAAAGAGGTTTATTATAGAAGCTTTTTAGAAAGTTTTCACGATGGGCTAAGAAATCTTGGTCCCGAAAACTTAGATAATTAACGTAGTTATCCTAATTTTTGAAGCCCATTAATTACAAATATATGTTTTAAAGTGTTTTGGATTATTTGGAATAAAAATTAAACTTTAACCTTATTTGTTTTTTGCTTGATTTTTCTCCAAATTCCTTTTAAATTTATTCTTCTTTATTTTTTATTAATTACAATCAAGAAAGAACATGTCTCTTCAGACAAGGACTTCTACTTCTTGTACGATTGACTCCTTTAGATGCACAAGATCAATCTCAGGTAATGTCTTATGTTTATTATGAAGCACAGCAAAAAATAAATAATGTTGTTGGAGGCTAAGAATGATATTCATTAACTATCGCTAATAACAAGGTGAGAAACCGTGGACAGGAGAAGAAACTATTAAAAGAGAGCAAACACCATCAGAATGTGTGACCGGCCTGCCAACCAATTAATTATATTTTAAAGGCACACTTTATTGCGGGAAGCAATCACGGCTATTTGTACGACAGTATGCTTTATGTACGGCTATCACGCACCGTTCCGAGCGTCATTTGTTGTTCGCCATATTAACAGCGCAATAATGGTAGTGTTGTGTGTTAGTGTTGTTCAGCTGATGGAGTGAGAGAGGAGGAAAAGCCATTATCTCCCCCTCCACACATATACTAACAGCATGCCGGCATGTGAAGCAAAACTTGACTTATAGCTTTCGATTCTCCAGGGTAAGTATTATGGTAATTGAAATATAACAGAAGGATAATTATATTTGTTAATCGCTATGAGGATCATATGATTTCTCTTAAGTGGCAGTGTTTATGGTTTAATTAAAGCTTTTAATAATAGCGGCCATGTTTCTACCACATTATTTAAGTGCAAATTGAATAAGCTGCTAATGTTTCTTCAGTGAGTCCTTATAAACACGTATTTTAAATTTATTTCTTTTCTTTTTTGGGAAAAAAAAAAAAACCATTCTGCAGCTCAATAGAGAAATTATGAAAGTTTGTTTTCTTATATTGGCACTGCATAGTTCATGTATATAATTAAATGTTTCACTACTCGATTAAGCTCATAGAGTGCTGAGTATTAAATACCATAAATTTCACTGGTCAACAATGGTTTTGTTAAATAAATAATTTTTGCTCTTTCGTATGTATTGCTGATTCCAAAACAAGTCAAAATTTTTCATCAGCGACAATTTTTTTGTTGAAATTTTGAAAATAATTGTTTTGTGTTTACTAACATTTATAGTATATAGCATGTTGATTAGAAAGAGTATATTACATTTTATTTCATTCCATTATGTCAACAATGACTTAAAACGTTTGGCGATTGTTGCCTGTGAAATCCCGAATAACAACAATTACATTTCCCTGACAAAACTGTGATTTTATGGTTATAGTTCCCAGATGAATAGAAGTTTTCTTTAAAGAAAGAATTTTGTGCTCTCCCCTGTTTTGACAGCAGATGTGCCGAACCTAGTGCATTGTAAATGTATAGTGTATAAGAAACATATCTCGAAAGTGTCTTAATGACAGAAACAACTTCTGTTACGTGTGTGGTGAGCTCACTTCAGAAGCTCAGAGGCGAAATTTTACTTCTTGTAGTTAAATGTGCTTATGAGTGTTAATACAAAGCGTGATTAACAAAATAGGCCAGCATAAGACATGGGCCCTGGAAATCTGTTGCACCAAATATGTAAATTTAACTGACTGGATTAAAGGATTCCGTTACATGCGTTATTGCACGAACCTAAGGATCTCTTCCTGTTAAATAAGTTCCCAAGAATCAGTGAAGCTAAACAAAAGAAGGATTATTTGTTGACCCTGAAATGAGATACTTAAGGGAACGTTAAGGTAAAAGATTCTCGCGTCATTTTTTAAACTTTGGAGAGAATTAGTGAAAGCAAGTTGGCAGGAGAGAGAGAGGTGGATAGGTAAACAAAAAATTCTTTGCGATATTTCAATTTTTTGCTATCAAACACAAAACGATCTCACTTGAACGTATGCTTTTGTAAGAAATAAACATTTTTATTTCAAAATACTTAAGATTATGAAATCTTGCTTTAAGGTGCTAAAGAAGGATGCGAAAAAATATGTACAAAAATGGCTTAACCTAAATTTGAGTAGAGCATAAACAGTTATGCTTTAACTTGGAAATTTTGGTAGCATAAAAACTAATCTAAGAATATTTCGTCTTAACCCCAAATTAAACCTAACGCGGGAAACTTCTCAAGTTAAAGCACTAATTAGAGTTTACTAATTGTTAAATAAAACATTTCTTAGAGTACAGAAGCGTAACAACTTCATTTATATATAAAATGGTTAGTTCAGTTTATTTAAATTTCGTGTAGTTAAAAGTTTCTTCAATGTTTCACTTTTCATTTCCGCGTAATAACAGATAGAGTTGCGTTCAATTGTAGGTTATGTTAGGTTAACCTTACAAGCTGTGTATTGCACACATTTCTGATTGGCGAAATCTCATCCTAAGATGAATTTCATCGTGTTCCTCATGTATTTCATGAAAGAAATAATCCGTTACTAGAGCTGAATGGCAAAAATTCAAAATTCAATTTCAGTTAGCAAAAGATGTCGAAGAAATGAAACCGATTACAATCACAAACTAAGCGAACTCAAGCTTTGAATTCGATGTCCATGATACTATTAACTTTAGGTTCTATGCGACAGAGAGCTTTTAATAGTTATTGGAAGTATATTTAAAGTAGAGATAGGAACGACCAGTAGAACCATCGATAAAGTTATCAGCAATAGCAGCTCTTAGGCGTCAGTTCATTAAAATGCCAACCGAAGAGGGTGGTGTCAAGAAATTGATGCTAGGGCTCCTATAACATTAGCAACTTTCCTGGAGTTTTAGGTGCTATAGAATGCACACACATACACATTACATCTTCTGGGGGTTATAATGCAAAGTTTTCAGAATAGAATTGCTATATTCTTTGGCAATTTCAGTGTACTTTCATTATCCTTATTTGAGATCGAAACTTTTTTTTTTTCAGTTGTTTCCTGATATTTTAGCGCCAGGTCAATAATAATATCCTTCTCACGTTTACTAAAATTTGTCACTACATTTGCTTTGACTTTTCTTTATCCACGTTTGAAGATATATTAAGGAAAATAAAATGCATGTCTAAGAGGCGGGAAAACTGAATAATTATTGCTTTTCTTAGGTGGAACAGTTGAACATCAACTCGCTCTAAACACGAATTTCCCTATTATGTCGCGACGTTGCCATGGGTTTGATAGTTATTGCAAACTCGAGGCTATGTAGTCTGAGGTGATTTTTTATGCAACAGAAATTATGGCTGATCTTTAGTTATTTTCTAAAATACGGTTAAAAGTAATCCCCACTTAGCAACTTTTATACAGCTGGCCCTCAGTCTTCTAAGAGTAGGAACGAACGATCTCATACGTTTCAATATGGATACTACACACATTGATATGGATCATTTCATAGCTACACTGCGATGTGACGTGTGTTAATAGCTATCAAATGTAAATGAATGTCTTTGGTGGAGGCCGCACCTCAATCTAATTACAAACTATGCCCTATCGCTCAATGTATAGGTCTTAATGAAAATACAGTGTTTTGAGAACTACAACAGGTAATTTTATAAGCGATTACTATATTTGAACTTCAATTTAATGTGAACCTGTGAAGTAGTTCTCCGTTCAAATAATTTGTTTTTGGTAAGCTATTGTATTTTAAGTCTTCTTGACCTCCCGTAAACACATTTGGAGCTTTGGAATTAATGCCCGTAGCATCACAACGAAGCGTCAGAGACCATTTGTTCCTATTCTGAAACTTTCTATTTTTCGACCTTTACTAGTTTCAATATTTCTTCACCCTATATTTTTAGTAATACTACTGCAGTTTTGTTGCTCTTTAGTACTCTGGTTGTTACTTCCTTCTCACCTGCAATGTCAAATTAGTCCCCTCCCTGTAATTATGAAGTATTTTCACGATTCCAGTCAGTATGGATGTGTACAGTGCCGGAATAGCACAACTGCTGTAAGGGGAAAGTCTCAAAACAACATGAAACAAAATCCATCATTCCACTGTTAACGAAACGCCTTTGAACAGGCTTTCTAGTGATTCATATTTCATCTGGCACCCTCATAATCATAATCATAATCATCTAGCGCACTGTTGGCCGCCAAACTTCGATAATGATTTGAAACTGAACTATATCACTATCCTATGTTGAAATTTGTTCCCACATTACAACACATTTGCATATTAATGTTGCTAAAGTAATTTAATAATTGAACGGGGGGAAAGCCTAACAGCCTTCATAATGACAGTTCAGATTTAAAACACCTAATTCACATTTAGAGCGTTCTAATTACTAATGTAGGCTTTATAACTCAATCAATCGATCTGCTTTTAATAAACGTGTCGGAGAACATTTGGGAAATTTATTTTCTTTTGGGGCTAAAGTAAAACTACACTTTGTTATTCTAGCCATTTTACCACAGACAGTAGTGTACTAGACTAGAATTATCTTTTGTTTTAGTTACTTTCCGCAGATAAAGTGCCGGAAATTGGTGTAACGTCATTAATCTTTGTGTGGGCATCGAGAGCTACTTCCTTTTACCGACTTAGGAAAATCTTCTTAGGAAAATATTCTTAGAGCTTTTAAAAAGTATACTAGTATTTCCAGTGTTATATGTATTGAGATTTGAAAACTAACGCCTAAAATCAAATAAAAATGTTCCATGTTCTGGTCTAATCTAATCTAAGGATGTTAAACCATCGCTAATATATTAAAATACCTACAAAACATGCTCTAGTGAAATCATTCGCAGATAATGTTACAACAGCATAAACTGAGTGTATGAAGTGTATTCCTATTAACAAGTGCCTGTTTTGCAGACCAACTAGTAGCGGCAGAGACTGGTCTAGCTATGTTCGGAACCTTTCTCTAATGAGCGGTGTAACTGGAGCATTACGGAACCCCTGGGGCACTGGGGTCGGGCCCTGAGCCAGTGGAGGGGAGGAGAGTAATATTACATGCGAGCTAGGACACGTAATACAGTAGCCTCCGAACCAAAAGCTGTACAAATTTTGGAAAACAGCCGCATGAATCCAAGGCAGTCAACTTCCGTTCTCCCAAGGCTTTCGGGCACCTATCTCATTAACTGCAATATACGATCCACCGGCTCATAAATTGCTAAAGCTATAATTTCTCTCGGTAGTATCCACTAATGACTTGTCATACGTGATTGAGTCTTCAAATGAACTGACAAAAAGGTGTAGTTATTTAAACTTTATTGCTATCAAATAAGAGACTAGTAATAGTTACTTTCCTGGCATACAAGCTGTAGTAGATCGGGGTCTATAAATCATTGTATCTACATAAGATAGATTGTGGCAATTTTATACATGTTGCATAGAGGAAAATGTAAGATCAGCATTAAATATGAACATTAAAGTACAGAAAAGCGTTATATTTTAAATATGTGATACTCTTGATGCTGTTATGGTAGTTAAGAAATAATATATTGTTTATATATATCTTTAAAAAATCGAGAAGAATAAAGGTATGCTTATTTGATTCAGTATAGTGTTATATAAACCTCATTCGTTATTAAACCGGAAGGCAACAATGAATATCGACACTGAGCGGGGTGGCTCACATTCGGGAGGTACTGGGTTGTGTTCCGGTTGAGTCGCTGCATTTTCTCCTGATCATTTAGGCTACTGTTGGGGTGGGTATTTACATTCTACGAATTTTTCGCTCTCCCATTTCAGATCTTTTCATTCCGTCGGTTCTCTTACAGGATCGACAGTGCCAGGGTAAGGTAGGCAGGTGCGGTGTGATGGTGACTTGCGCTTTGAAAGGTTTTCTACCCCCGACATCTGTAATGAAAGCGAACTTTCCGGGGGGCTCGTGTTCCTCGGGGAAATACTCTATCTAAAAACATGTTAAAGACTCTATCTGCGTCCGCGCGGTCATCGCCCAGTGTCTCCTTCACCTGATCCCTTCCTCCTGGAAGGGTCCCCATTGTGGGCTTAGGTACAAAGGGTCAACCGTCAAGGTTCAAGTATCGAAAGTATCCTTCTGCGCATGTGACGGATTGCGACACTGCCACACCACCTAGTACAGTAACTTTAAAAAAGAATATAAAATACAAATTATGGCATTATTAATTAATAAAATGAAAGAATTTATAGTACTACTGTGCGATGTTAGGGAAACAAAAGAATTCTTGCAATCTATAAATATTATATTATTATTGAGATTAAATCCCAAACATTAATAAAATTAAATATATGACCACTCTGTGGGTATTTTTAAACAAAGCGAATTTAAAAAGATGTTCATATGTTTTAATAAAACAAAAATATGTTACTATTTAAAAACAATTACAATGTATTAAGCAAATATTCAAAATCAAAAAAACAATCGAATGTTTTATCGATTTTCATTGTCTTTAAAGTTTACTTAAACGTTATTGTAGTAAAAACATGTAACGCAAACATTTTCTGAAAGTTAATACAGAGCGCTCTTACATACAAATGTAATTCTTAAATACATATTAGGTTAATATTTCTCATTTGCTATTTTCAAGATAATATTTTTGTTAAATATAAAACATATGCATCGTTATAAATTTAATTTACATGTTGAATTAGTTATTCTTTTCATTTTAAAACAATATAGCACAAAGTAAACGCACGAGCGCATTTTAAAAATTTGGTTTTCAGATAAACCCCTAGTCGTAATGACCCGATTTCCTTGATTTTCAGGAACTATTTTTCTTGTTTCATTTAAATGGCATATATGGAGTTTCGTTGCCTCCCCCCCCCAAAAAAGACAAGTATTAGTGC
Source organism: Metallyticus violacea (assembly GCA_030762175.1). NCBI lineage: Eukaryota > Metazoa > Arthropoda > Insecta > Mantodea > Metallyticidae > Metallyticus > Metallyticus violacea. Next base: position 89,729,117 of record CM060832.1, on the reverse strand, counting down.
CACTAGAGCGATTTTTAAATATTTAGTTTCAAATAAATCTCGTTCCTAATGATTTTCTGAAATTAATTATCTTATTTTATTTAAATATTTTATACATCGGTTGGTTGCGAAAAAACACATGTTAATGCCACGAGAGCAATTTTTAAATTTTGAGTTTCATATAAGTTCCTAATAGTTTGATTTCATTGATTTTCAGAAACTATTTTTATGTTGTTTCTATGGCATTTACCGAGTTTCCTTTAAATTTTTTAAAGAGAGCGATTTTTAAATTTCGCTTTAACTCCCATTCGATCTTCAGGTATACTAATGACCCGATTTCCTGAAACCACTTTCATTCATTTTTTTTAAAGAAATATGCCGAGTTGCGTCGAGAAAAAACAAAATTTGCCCCTTAAACGATTTTAAATTTTTTAAAAATTTAATTTCTAACTTTAGGTTGACCTTCACATCTAATAGTTATGAACTCGACAAGTTGTTTGTTAATTGATGGTTATATGCCGAATTTTGTTAATAAAAACAAAATTGTGAACCATACATACATAACATAACATAACATAACATAACATAACATTACATACATACAAGAAGAACTCGACTAGTTCGAAATATAGCGATTTCAAGTGTGACTTTATCTTAGTGTTTTATCCTTGTAAAGCTTCTATAATTACTGTTAATTTGATATATATTTCGTTGTAGGTAGGATCGATGGAAAAAGTTTTCAAATATTCCTTCGGAATTCACTAAAAAGAAAATGTCCGTGACTTTGTTTCAAAAGTTCCGGCATCTACATAAGAAGTGAGGTATGGTAATGTACATATTTTGAATGAGATGAAAGAAGAGGGAAATGAGTAAGATGTAACGAAGGAACGGAATGACAGAACAATGAGAAGATACTGACAGTCTATCACAGAGCTTGGGTATCCGGGTTCTCAGCAGTGGAATCCAAGTCAAGTTGATGTGTCATTTTCTGTAATTCTTTAAGTCTGTGTTTTTCCAGATGCATGTTTTGGTTTTTCCTGTGCTTGAGATTGTTTTTATATACCTTACAGTTTTTCTACAGGTAAAAATCGCAGGTACAGGCATGGGAAATCTGCAACTGTTAAAGTTTTAAATCTATACATTCCGACTACTCGTGTTTAAAGTTTATTGAGCAAGAGTAAGCTTGTGAGGTTCTAACTTTAACAGCATTGCAGTCCTTTGCAAAGAACAGACCAGTGCCCGTTAAGAGGCGATTTTCCAAACGACAAGCAGATTTAAATTCTCCTCACCGAGGATAGTGCGCTGTCTTTTGCGCCTTTATTTCTCGCACTTCGAATATCCATGCATTTTTTACCAGGTGAAACAATTTGAACGTCAACATTTCGAAACTTTCATAAAATCGTCTTCTAAGTACATGTAGAAATGTTAACACGCGAATAAGTAGGGGATAAGTCCATTAGTTTCCGGCCTCCCCGATAAGGATTATCACCTTCACAAGACCCTTATCTGGTATCATATCTAATATGTTAAGTAAATAATTGCATATGTAACTTCCGCTCCGCTGTGTTCAGTTATTCGGATATAGTTGCATAAAGGAGACTATGTGTAGATTTGTGACATGTTCAAAATGGAGTTTCGAGCTGTTATTAAATTCTTCTCAAAACAAGGACTTATTCGAAATGAAAATAAACAGCGATTGGACCGTGTATATGGGGAAGCATCCCCCTCATATGCTACTATAAAAGAATGGGCCAAATTTTTTCGAATGGGTCTAGAAAGCATTGAAAATGAGGAGCGCGCAGGTTGCTCTTGGAGGTGCTCACTCCTGAAAACAACGCTGTTATGGAAGGAGAAATTATGGAAGACCGACGGCTCAAAGTTACAGAAATAGGAGCAAGGTTGGGCCTTTCTAAAACAACAGTCCTTCGAATTATTCAGAAACATTTAAACATTAATAATGTTAGTGCCTAGACTTTCTTCCTCAGTCCAAAAGCAGCAACGATTCTTCTGTTGTCAGGCATTTTTGGAGCTCTGCCTTGGCAACGATAGAAAAGTTCTGCAAATCATTGTTATAGGAAATGAAACTATGGTCCTCCACTATGGTCCCTGGTCCAAAGGAGAATCAATGAAGTGGCGTAAACCTGGAGACGCACCGCCTCTAAAGGCCAAGATCACTCAGTCAACCAAGATGATCATGGTGATAATCTTTTGGGATTATGAAGAAATACTGTTCATTAACTTCAAGGAGAGGAACACCGCAGTAAATGGGGAGTATTATTTTGGCCTACTGCACAGACTACGTGCTTACATCAAAGCGAATAGGCGAGGAAAGCTGAGTGGTGAAGTGCACCTTTTTCACGACAACGTACCTGTGCACACAGCTCTTATTGCAAGAAAACTGTGAAGGAATGTGGTTCCAAGGAGATCGACCATCCACCCTACTGCTCAGATCTAGCTTCCAGTGACTATTTCCTCTTCTCTAAACTCAAGAAGAACCTTTGAGGAAGGAAATTTAAATGTGACGAAGAAGTGATGGATGCTGTTTATGCCCATTTTGCAGGTAAGACTTCCGACTTTTTATGGGGGGGGGGAGTACTGAAATGTTACTTAAAATATGTGGGAAGTGTATTGCAATAAAGAGTAACTATATTGAAAAATGAAATAAGTTTTTGTCTTTATCATACCTAGAAAATGGGCCGGAAACTTATGAACCTACTCTCGTACACAGCCTTTGCGCGTAAGCTTGGCTGTTCATGGTATTATATTACAGACGGCCGAGGGACGTGTTATCTCTCAGTTATTCTCACCTTGGTCATCCCTCGGTTAGAGCTCGTGCCGATACGCCTTTACTGGGGTACGTTGAGGCGTTTAAAATGGTGTTTAAAATGTGTTTTTAAATGGTGTAAGTTGTATTATTAGCACTTTTATAATCCCATGAAACAGCTACACATTACAAGAAAATGTGTTATGTTCCATCACATAAAAGATTGTTCTCTGGTATATTTTACTCTTTCAGAGAAGTTGTAAATGATTTCAAACAAGTAGGACCTATTCTCTATAGAATCTGGGGCAAAACTAGATGAAATTGGAGAAATATTAGATTGTAGTCCTAAAAAATCTCTCCGACAGCTTGCGCAGGAAATAAAGTTTCCCAAAGTACAGCAAGGAAGGCTACAAAACTTAAAATTGAAACCATATAGAATCACTGCTGTCTAACAATTGCAGTCACATTTTGATGAGCGCCGATTAAATTCCTGTAATTGGATTTTGAGGAGTGTTTACATCTGGCACGCAAATAAGTTTCACGATCCGAGACTGTAAAATGACGGATTTAATGTTGACGCATGTAGTGCAGTAAAAACGCTTCTACGACCTTTGATCCTAACCTCAAAATACTCAGTTTGGTACTGTCTTTCCATTCTACAATTTTCTGCATATTGTTTTTCCCCACCCAGTAAATGTGGACATTAGTAGTACTTGTTGCTTACATAACAACATGAATTTTTACAATGGGATGGCCATATGCAAAAAAGAAATTTACTTTTATCTGTTTTCTGTAGTACAGACTAATCCAAATTGACTATATACGTGTAAGGTGAAGTGTATTACAAGTTATGTTCAGTAAACATACAACGAAATGAGTAATAGTGTTGAAGCAAGAGTTTCTTTTGCAGTTAGTATTCAAGTACAAACCGGGCTAGCAGAAGCGAATGTTAGATTAATTATTCCCTTATAATGTTACTGGAAGAGAAGATGCACTGACCAGGCAGAGTAATAGCCGAGTGACTGTAAATGATGTTCACGGTTAATATAAAAAACTATATCTTGGAAAACGGTTTTATGCAAAAGGTTGAACGTTACTTCTGAACTCTAATGAGAAAGTGGTTATGGATATCTAGTTTCTAATGCACGACGACTTTAATTTAGTTCCTCGGATTCTGATTTGTAGAGAGTGAACACCACTTAAAAGAGAGTAAATATGCAAGTAATGTGCCTACAGAATTGCATAATAAACGTAAGCCTAATAAAATAGAAGAGAACGGCAGTGGATGGCTAAATTACCAGATGGATTAAGGCTGCACTAGGTGAAATGATTGTCATATCTTTTGAATTTCTGTTCGCGGTAATTGACTGCCTCAATATTACAGAGCAGAGTGGCGAATTCAATACGATGAAGAGAATATAATGTATATGAGGAGTTTTACGAGGACCTAATGTGTTTCTCAACATCAGCAGCATTCCTGTGTTTAGGAGGACTCTTTGGTAGACATCTTATATTTAGGCACGCAGGAATCGACCTTGATTCGATAATTAACAGATAATTGTGTTGAACAATACAACTAGAAAACGTTTACCAATAGTAAGTGTTATCTTGAGGTAACCTTTATGTACATCTGTGTCAAAGTTTAAAAAAATCAATTAAATAATGATTGATAACAAATATCTATGGATAAATAGCTTCATAAGAGCAGAGAAATCAAGTTTTTTACCATCACGATAAAAATCGACCTACTATTTCATCATTAATTAGTTTCTGTTAGCTTTACCTTGCCTCAAGGTCGTTGCTTAAGAAGTTATCCGTGGAAACTTTTTAGCGATGGCTGTCGACATAGCAAAGGCACACAGCACATCCTTGGAAAGTCATTCGAAAGTACATGTTGTGCATTTGAGTGTCTACTGAGTGATCAGTTTCTAGCCGTGCAAGCTTCAACTGCTTTACATGTTTCAGATCAGCAGGAAACTTCTGACTCATTTATCAAGAATCTCACGCATGAATGTTAAGCCTTTATACTTACTTATCGGTCCTGGTGGCGTAGTGATAACCATACTTGCCTCGTAGACCCAAGATCGCGGGTTCAAACAAGGCCAGGGCCAATAGATTTGTTTTCGGGCGTAAAAATTCTAAGTATGGCTTCCTTCGGAAGGGAAGTAAAGTCGTGGTCCCTTGTCGTACATTTACGCCACGATAAAGAATCTCAAGCCTGAAAGAAGAGGCCTCTGAGCAAAATTTGTCGGCTGTTTCACTCCCTGAATTGAACGCTGATGACCTGAGATGTTAAAGAGCATACGTAAATAAATTAACTCAAATTATCCTTACCGATCCTATTGAATTGGTTTTTTTTTTTCCTCCCCATTTTGGTCACTTGCGAATTCTATGATGGGTATTTATATTCCACGAATTTCCCGATCTCCTTTTTTCTACTTTTATTTCTTGTCCATAGCACCAGATAGAGGAATGGAAGCGTCAGGCGAGGCGGGCTTGGTGCCTAGTTGTGTGACGGGACACCTCGACCAACACCCTGAGAGTATCGGAGTGGTTCTCGCGGGTCCACCGGTATCTGGGACTTATCATCTCTGGAAACATTAGGGACCTCGTGCATCGCTTCCTCATGTTCGTGGTAAACTCTGTATCCTGCATCTCAACCCTTCCTCCCAGAGCTGTAGTAGTTCTGGTTGTTAGTGGTAATCACATTTGCCTCCTTGACACGAGCTAGAGAGGTTTTTTCAGATGGTAAACATTTTAAGTGTGATTTCCTTCGGGAAAGAAGTAAAGTCGTTGGTCCCATGTCGTAGATTTACGGCACTTAAAAGAACCTAAAGCCTGAAAAAAGAGGCCCCTGAGCGAAGTTTATGTTAGTTTCAGGCTGTGAATTGAATTATCAATCTGTTAAAGAGAGTACTTAATTCTAATCCCATATGACAGACCGATCAAGCGATCCTCCATAGAGAACCAGAATACTTCATCCCTTATGCCGAAACACTGCAATGTCTAATTACAAAGTGAGTTGTACTCCCTTACTCCGAATTTGAGCGAATATCTGAGAAGTGAGGCAAAGGGAATGGATCGAGTAGCGGAGTTATTGGAAAAAGATGGTACTTTTAAAAATAACTAAATCCTATACCTCAATGGTATGTAGGCTGGATAGGGCAGGGAATAACTGATGACATCTATGAATGGTAATTTGTATTATAATCAATACTTTATAACATTTAAATATAATTAAATATTAATTTAAGTTATAAATATAACACTTTTGTGATTTGCCGAGTTTATACAGTATATTAAAGCACTTTCGCTTCTTCTACTCAATGTACCATACATAAGTAAAATATTTACAATGAGGCTTAACACTAGTCTTTAGTTATAAACCCGCGGCGGTTATTTATAATGCGCTTTCTGAAACGTGTATGCCGGAATTATTCTTCTCCCTCGATTGTGAGTGACCCAATTTCGTCCATTGTAATGTTTTGATTTTGTTTTTTCCCTTTACAGTGCGAAATAGTATTAATTTTGGGAAGGATTTTGTTGGCAAACGTTCATGACTTCTGCAAATTCTTTCTATTTTTTGGAGCAGAGTTTGTAATAATGTGCTCTATAACATTTCTCATATATACAGTCCCTACCAAAAGTTTAAGGACACCTACATTTATCTACTCTTTCTCTCGTAATTTTTATTCTGCACTGAACCAGTAAATTCAAACTTATGTACAATATGTGGAACAGCCGTTCTTGGTTCTTAACTAATTCTGCATGTATAACGAATTCGAATTAATTCGTATTTAAAATAATGCTTGAACAAAGAATATGTTATTAATCTGGTGGACATTTGTAGGGTTTTGTTGAAAACATTTTGGGGACTAGAGTCTTTTTAAATATTATCCTAATATTGTGAATAAAATGTAATTGTTAATAATATTTAAACTCCACTGCAGAACTTAGCAAATACTCATTTTAGAGTTACCATTGAGGTTTATAAAGTTTAATTTCTAGTTTAACTCTATTCTTTTCAGTATTAATTTTGAGATTATTGCTCGATTGCAAATTTTTTCGATTTTATAATGAATCTGATATGAAAATTATAACAAAATATAAATTAAAAACTTATACAAAAAACGTGTTACTCCAATGTTAACTATCTTCGCATATAGCTAGAATGAATGTATACTGCCGTAAGACCGGTTTTATATTCATATAATTAATGAATTATAATTGCTCTTTAAGGACTTGCAGACGCTTAGGCCTATTGATTTAGTTTGTTCCTCTCGTGTAGAGGTAAATGTGCATACATATCTTGGGATTCATATAACATAAGCTAAAATAGCATGGGCACCTTATTTTCGAAACCAATTCTCTTATCACAATAATTATCATGGAGTTTTAGTGTAAATAATATTTTATAAACTTTCGTAACCGGAATGGACAAGTGCTGACATTCACGAACATAAAGAAAACAAAATTAATGTCTTCTTATTCGCCCAGACTTAAGACGGTAACGGTAATGAAAGTCGTTTCCTTTATATGTCAGGTGTATATGTTTTCAGAATAAGTTAAACGGGCATTAAACACGAATCAAAAAAATAGTTAGCTTTCTTAAACTGCACTAATGAGTAAATGCGCCATTTTTCCGCTTTTCACCTCCCGGATACAACAAACGTTCTGATTACCGCAAATTGCTGCAGGTAGAAATATACATGAAATAATGACTTTGCCAGCAGGTGCAAGAATATTTTTTTTTCCTCTGAGAACCATGCTTCTTAATTGAAACGGTAAACAGTTTCCTTTCAAAAATTTTTCTAGCGTTCATACATTTAGTGCCTTTAATGTATAACAAAACTTTACTTTTTATCAGAAACGAGCAAAATATAGTGATCAGTACGCTGCTTTCAGCAATTTGTCTAATATGTGTTATTGAGGGATGACACTATTAAAACTTAAGAACAGCGGTTGAAAGTATAAATTAAATAACAACATAAATATTTTGCATCGATGAGGAAACTGTTTAACCATATAGAAACTACAAAACAAAAGAGAACTGCAGAATTTAGCAGGTGTTAATTTCAGAGCCCCTGTTTTCCACAAAAATTGCTAAAGAGGGCTTTGCAAAGTTGACATTTACAGCGCAGTGATCATTTCCAAATCACTGAACCTACTTATGCATAAATGTGAACACATGTTAAAAAGCCGGAACATGTGGCGAATAGGAGATGGTAATATTGATTATTTGCTTGCAGCAGATCTTGTGGAAGCCCACAGTTCTGACTGATCCCAGAGGTTTAACGTGGAGGCGAATATTGGCAAGTATTGTCTTCGTATTCGCGAATCCTATTATTGGCCCAACGTTTAGTTTCATTTGGGTGATTTAAAGATTCTTATATCCACATTATAGGACGTTTTTTGTCTAATAGATGTAAGGGCACCGTCTTGGTGTAGACATCATGAAGACAAACGTCTTTATATGTCGCAGCAGTCCCAAGGAACGCGCGTGAAAAGCTTAAATGCAACGTTTTCTTTCCAACGTCTCTGAATTAAAGAATGTTCCATTATAAAAATGGGGCAATATTCCACTAAGACATACATACACCCTGAATTCCACTCAACCATCGACTGGTAGCAGGCGGTCCACTGAACAACTCCAGATATTAGAGTTGCACTCAATTAAATTCTAATACTTATAAACACTCGTATCCATCCATTATAAGCAAGGAACTGTTGGGACTGTCCGCCTCATTTCCCACACATTTTGGCATGTACTTATGAAATTACTTAATATCTTGCATTACTTTTCTATGAGAAATTCAATTGCTCTTATGATGATTTTATTCTTTATTTCGTCTAACGTGTGTGCATACTGCTAATTTATAAACTGCGTTACGACTTGGAACAGGATCACCCGAGAGTTTCCGTTCAAATAATTTCCTGGCAACACGAGCGGACCGGTACGGATATTGGTTTATAAATAATCTCTCATTGACTCAGGCTAGATACTTATTATTTAGAGTTCTTAGTAAAATTTACTCTAAGATTGCAAGGTCTTTCTTGTTAAATTACACTCATTAAGTGACATGAAACTCAAAGCCAACCTAATAGTTTAGTAATTCAGATTTCCGTAACATAATCGCCAGATAGAATTTCTTGTCTCTGCGTCGGTCATCAGATAATTGGATGACTCGATGTATTGAACCCCAATTGGAAGAAAATGCCCTAATGAATAAATCGTGTCAGCATATTATTTAGTACGTCTTCTATATTAAGACAAAGGATTGAGATCATAAGCGGAAAATATCCGATTTAAGGCCCCAAACACTCACTGATGGCAGTTGTTTAATTATATTAATTTTATAAGTTCATTTTTATGTGTTTTTATATTAAGTAAACACTCTAATGCTCAATATAAAGCCACAAACATTTAATGGTAATAGCCATTTAGTTATATTAATTTAAGTCCATTTTTGTTTGTTATTACGTAAGATAAAAGCTATAATGTTATGTTTTTAATCATATAAATTTAATAAGCTCATTTGCACGTTTTTATGTGAGGTAATTGCTTTAATTTTCAATTCAAATGGCAAATATTCGTTGGTAACATGTTTTAAATCGTATAAATCTAGTAAGCTCATTTGTATAAATATCATGCATCAGATGTTACAATGTACGTCTTGATGTTTGTTTGTTGGCCTTTATAACAATTCTTAATAATAAAAATGTAACAGTTTAAAGGACCACACACATAGCCAAGAATATGAATAGATTAATTACAGATAAAAAAAATTGTAATATTAAGAGAATCAACCAATGGTAAGCGTAACAACATTCAATGTGTACCAAGAATAAAATACGAGACAGACAGCTTTGTTACGATAAATAGAAATGGAATTAGTTCATTTCACTAATTCCATTCGCTTAGTATAAGTATGTTGAAAATATAATGCATTATAATGTATAGTATTGTTACAATCCATCGCAATAAGTGGTAGTTTATATTTTAAAATGTTCACCTAGTTATGCTTTGTATTCAGTAGGGAGAAATTGTGCTTTATATTCCATTAGAAGAAATCGTGGTTCGTACTCTGTAAAGAGAAGCTGTATTTAACATTACGTAAAGATATGTGGCGATTAATATTTCCTGGGAAGAAGTTATAAAATTATTAGTTGTGAATAACAGGAGTCACGAGTTTGAATGAGTATTCGTCTAGGAATATATTATATGAGTTATATCAAGACAAAGACAAAATAAGGCGCATTAAATATATATTAGTGATAAAGAGAATTTATGCAGAGTATCAAATAAAATGAAAGAGATTATCATCGGTATTACCAACCACGAAAGGAACATTGCCATTAAAGCACATTTGTCGGGAGAGAAATATAAATTACGTCACGTCTGTCTTGTATTCAATCTACATCTAATAATATTCTCCGAAAACATTTTAATAAGAAAAGTGTACTGCTGTGTGTTACTGACAAGACATTAATAATCTTCATAGATTACTATCCAGCCTGATTTTGTCATACTTAAAGTCACACTCGTTTCACCTCAGAAGTATAAATCTGAAAAAATCCATCTTTAATACCAAAAAATAAACTAGCCGTGAATATTATGGTGGTAGTTAGGAACGTCTACGACGACACACCTAGATACTATTGTACATTTAGCACCCAACGTCTGCGGCGTCGCGCCATTTAAATACCATCACAAGGTACTTTCTTCCCAAAGATTTATGGATTCGTCTCATCCAGGCGTTTATTTGAGCATCCAAGTTGGGACAGTAACGAGCTATGGACATTCAAATGTATTTAAGCTCACTGCTTTATCATCTGGAAATAACAAAAAAATTAACTTTTAATGCAAAAAACCTTTGCCCTTGAAATAAAGAGAACGCTTAAGAAAGATTCAGCCAAATTATCGTTTCAGTATCCTTAAAAAAAATTGCTATACCTCTTAGACAACTCTGTACATATTTCATTAAGAAGAAAGGTCCTATAAAACAGCTAACAAAATAATTACTTCTTTAGAGTCGACGGATATTTAATTTTTTGCCATCAATATATATAATTTAACTATGAAGTAATATATATATTTGGAAAAAATGTAAGTATAATTCATCGATTAAATGAGAAAAACACTTTAAACCCTAGATTTATGAATAAGGTTTAACAAAATGGTTGCAAAATTATTATTGCAAAAAGATATGAACACAAATACTGCTTAGATATTTTGCACGTCTTTGTAATTCCCATTGTCTCATAGAGCTACACATTTTACAAATGCATGTGGCTACTCTCTGATTTGTTGACAGACATTGAATATACTTCTGCAGCGTTAGTACGTGTCGCATAGCTGGAAATCTAAATCATTCAAATATGCGGACTACACTAATGAATTTCCCCGTCGAAACCATCACACATTTGGGTCAAGTAGTACTGAACTATGTGAAGAAAATGAGTGACGTTTTATTATGCACTAACCACAATTTGACGGAGAAGCACTTTATTCATTATAGCAAGTAATTCGTTTAATGAAAAATTATGATATACCTCGTAGAAAGTAAGGCCACAAAAATATCAACTATATTTTCTTTCCAAACAATGATAGAAGATCGATGCAACTTCTCAAATATTTACATCTACTCATATACAAAATATTCAAAAAGTGTTTTGAAAAAGAAGATATTTGTTTCAACGTATCGGAATAGTATATCAATTTTTTTCAGAAATGATGTATAAGTCAAATAAAGGACACAAAAGTTATCAACTTACTCCTATTTTAGACTTTGAAGTTAATACTCATTACGGGGGGAAATGTAAGTAAAGTTAAAATTAATTTCACCCAAAAAATTATATATAAACTTTAAAAGATAAAATAATGTTGATAAAAAGACCAGTATTTACGGATGTGGTGTAGTTCGTAATTAAGCAAATGGCTAAACAATCTATCTATCTAGTAACAGCGGGTGCTATAGGGGTTTCCTTTGTACAGGAAACTGACAACTAGAACGTTCGTTCTTTCTTTGTGCACCTGAAAGCCTACAATAGTTTGTTATGTGTGCGAATTTTTTCTTCTGCAACCGACATTGCGGTAAGGACCCACATAATGCCAAACCACCATTTTGTAGCCGCTGCCTTTACTGTCCATCAGACATTTCCTTTATCAGCAATGTCTAACGTGGTAAGCAATAATGAAAATTATACCTATTATACCCATTTCCTAATTTTTTTTTAAAAAATTTGCCTATACATATTTGAAAATTTTAAGATGGAATGCATTTAGTACTTTAGACAGTAGTGTAGCTATAAGCCAGTTAAGAATACACTTTTATACTAATTTGATAGGTTTCATAAAATATATACAATATACAATAATATCATATAATTTAATATTCATTGTGTCCCCTCAGCCATTGTCTACTTAGAAAGGGAGATTACACATAGTCTCAATCAGCAAAGTTATTATTATTATTATTATTATTATTATTATTATTACTTTTGTTATAACTGTGATTAAACCACAAAAATTAATGATATACTATTAATTAAATGAAATATATTACTACTCATACACAAAGCTACACTGTGTGTAGCTATGTTTATGAATTGAACCTTTGATATCTTCTTTGCATTCAATTTAATAGAGAGAAATAACAGAAGGTTCAAGTTACATTGCGTATTTAAGATGATGTCCATATGTTTCAATAAAACAAAAACATGTTCCTACTTAAAAACAATTACAAATTATTAAGCAAATACACACATTCAACAATAAACAATCGAAAGTTTTATGGATTTTCACTGTCTTTAACCTTTAATTTCAATGTTATTGTAGTAAAAGCATGTAAGGAAAACGTTTTCTGAAGGTTATTATAGATATATTTGATTGATTTTATTTATGGATGCTCTTTAACATCTCAGGTCATTAGCGTCCCATTCAAATCAGAGCGTGAAACGGCCGACAAATTTTGCTAGGAGGCCTCTCTTTCAGACTTGAGGTTCTTTTCCGTGCCGTAAATATACGACACGGAACCCACGGCTTTACTTCCCTTCCGAAGGAAGCCATACTTAGGATTTTTACGCCCGAAAAAATCCTTCGGTTCTGGTCGAGATATAAAATATATGCACGGATATAAATTCAATTTGTGTGCTTAATTAATTTTTCCTTTTATTTTAAAATATAGAAAAAATTAAACGCAAGAGAGATTTTTAAATGTCGGTTTTAAGTATACCCCTACTCCTAATAGACCAATTTCTTTAATTTGAAGAAACAAATATTTATGCGGCTAGAGCGTTTTTAAATTGTGGGTTTCAGGTAAATCCCCAATCCTAATGACCCGATTATCCTGATTTTCAGGAACCATTTTACGTATTTTGTTTAAATGGTATGTATGGAATTTCGTTGCGAAAAAGCAAATATTGGTGCCGCTAAAATAATTGTTAAATTTTGGGTTTCAGATAAACCCCCACTCCTAATAATCTGATTTCACTGATTTTCAGAAACCACTTTTCTGGTTTTATTTCAATGACGTATACTGAATTTCCTTTAATAAATTTAAAATTGCGTTCGCTAGAGATATATTGAAATTTCTGTTTAACCCCCACTTGTTTTTCAGGTATACCTGCTCCTAATGGCACGATTGCCCTGATTTTCAAAAATTACCTTCATTCGTTTATGTTAAAGAAATTTACTGATTTTCGTTGAGAATAAATCAAAATTGTGGCCGTTAGAGCGAATTTTAACTTCTTCTTTTTTTTTTTTTTTTTTTTTTTTTTTATTATTATTAAACGTTTTGCTTTAGTTAACTCCCTTTTCCAATAATTCAATTTTGCTAGTTAACGAACTCGACGAATCGTTTGTAAATTGATGATTATATTCCAAGTTTTATTGAGAGGGGAAAAAAAAAATGCTACAGCTACAGCTTTATCAGGGACTTCAGTAACTAATCTATCTCGACGAGAAAACAAAAGTCGATATACAGAATGACTTGTGACAGCCTCATAAAAGTGGGCCCTATGCCTGTTGTGTGAACTTAATATGGCTTTTGAGCATCCATTCTCGATTATCAGTGACCACTGCAGGCATAGGAACTGACAGCGCTTAAGTCTTCCTTCGCGTCGCGAATATCCCGTTGTGCGCCACTTTTCCACCAAATCTTGAAAACTGCTCTTTGTAAGGGCAATAGCTCTAGGAAATATGGCTGATAACTCTTCCGCAGTTTTTTAATAGAACCGGTATACACTTACACCCTACTATTGCAATTTGTTGCAGAGAATATATCCCACCGCACGACTGTGAATTCCTCTTTATGCACAAGACTTTTCCTTGTGTTGAAATAGCCACCACCTATAACACAATTTTTCATCATTTTCATATTCCATTTACGCCAGGATTCCTTCATTATCTCGCTCGCCGTGGCCATCACTGTAGGTATATACACTCGAGGCTGACTCGTCGTGGCTGGGCCGTGTTTTGTAAACGACCCGTATAATATTTAAATATAATTAAGAATAAACTGTACTGTTTACACAGAAAATATTTCATCTTTATATATAAAATCATTAATAATGCCTCAATATCAGTTATTTGTAACCTCACCTCTTTCAGGGATGTATAAAATATATGAATACAAGTATTAGATTATTAGTTAATAAGTGTATAATGTCATGGCCATTATGGTGATCTCATGCGTATCAGAAACCTGGACCTTGACAAAAGAAAGAACTATAAAAATAGGCACATCAGAGATTAAACTGATACGATCTTTGGCTATGTGTTTTCTACTTGATTATTTAAGCAGTAAAGTAAATATTAACTGACATTAAAGAAACAATTGAATGAAAACAACTCTTATCTTTTCAGAAGTACAGTTATAAAGAGTGCGGAAAAAATACAACGAATATTTTACGAGTGTAAAAGGAGCTTGACACTAAATATTTTGAAAGTGCCGATGAATGGGCTCACACCTTCATTACAGTAATATGGGCCAACGTCATAGTCACGTTGCGATGTGACGTGTGTTCACAGTAAACCAATGTCATTGAAAAGTAATGTAAAAGTAAAAGTAAAAAGTCATAAGTGGGCTACACATTAATCTCACATATTTTCATTTAGTCTTCGTGGAAGTAGTAAGGCGTTTCGGGAATTACAATAGGTAACTTTTATGAAAGATTATTGTATTTAAACTTCAGTTAGTAATGCTTTGTATTTAACAGAATTAATTATTTGTTTAAGGTAAGATATTGCGTATTTAGTGCTCTTAACCACCCATTGAATATAATAGTAATTTTGAAACTAATGCCTGCAGCATTAATTCATTATTTTCTCTATTCGTAAATTCGTTATACATATACATATATTTTCCACACCCTGTACCGAAAAGAAAACATGGCACAGTCTTTTCGTTGGCTTCCAGGCACAAAGTGTTTTCTTGCGAACGACATTTACTTGCTATGTTATTATTTTTTTTAATCTCCCTGCAACATTTACCGGAAAAGCGTTCTGCTCACAGAGAGTGGCGTTTGTCAAGGTCATCATACCAGCATTTCATCGGCAAGTTTACAAGCGCGTTTCTTCAGAACTAATTAGATCTTGTGCTCGTGGGGAAGATAAGCTCATCTTTCCCTGTGGTTATTCACATGCTCCTTTCCTGTCCAACCTGAACGAAATGTCATTCTTGTTCCTAAATTGAAATAATAATAATAATGTTATAATTTGGGAGAGGCAGTAATTTTATTCTAGAATGCGGATAACGCCTTAATTTCTCAAGAGATTTTTCTGAAAAAATCACATTATACACAGCTTCTCAAGGCAATATACAAGATCTGCAAACATCTTCTAACGTTTATCGGAGTTATAGACATAAAAGATTTAATTCGGTAATGGTGTCTTAGAAATAGTGTGTTAGATTCCGCTAACTTTACAGCAAATTTATGAAGATCTAAGACGATTAAAACTAGAAGTAGCAAAGGGATATTACTTTCATTTTTAATAAATAAAATTTTGCATATTAAGTGGATTTATGGTTGAGCAAGTAGGTTTCAGCATATAAGGCTAGGCTTTAATCTAAAAGGGGTTTAAAATAAAAGCAATATCATACTTATAGGCATTTCAAAAGAAAGTTTTGATTTTAATGTAAAGTATCTTTGATTAAATTCTTGTTTATTACTTATAAGTACTAACACTTTTGATATTTACAGAAGAGTTTTAAGACGATTTCAACAATATTTTCATGATTTTATAAGATATCCAATAATTTTGATTCACTTATTCATCTTTACTAGAAGTGATATGTCTATTATCTTGTTTCGTCTCAAATGACTGTCGTCCTGTTTACTCGGGATCCTTTTAACTGGTTTATAACGCGTTAGTCTGCAGAAGCTAAGGCTTATACATAAGGAATTTATTTGTTGTCACTTTGGCTGCATTGGTTTTCTCTCGACGTCTGTAGATTGTGGACTAAATGAATTAATGATGGCACAAATGAGCTCGGCGCCTTAAAGCTTCTCAGGGTAAGGAAAAACTCCGAAAATAAACTTCCCCAGATAGCTTGACCTGAACAGGTTTGCTAACCCAGGACCTTGGGATTAGTAGTCGCAAATGCTACCACTAGACCACGGATGCGCGCAAAAAGAAATTGCTCAACTTTCTTCATTTTCTGCGCCCTGCTCGAGAATGTTATTTTCGATACTCGTCTGCCTCACTGTAACATAAAACTTGACGAGTACGCGGTTATCGTCTCTTCATTTACCGACGTCTGCCAGGATGCTGTATATTCTGAATCGATCCTGTTTCACAAATGTACGCAGAAACTGCATTAGAGGTTAGTAAACTCCCCGGATGTGTTTATTAAATTCTTCTGTCATCCCTCTAGTTCACACAGAAGAGTCAATTCCATTCGGTCGTCTGTCTTCAGAACATGTGCGCATGAGCATTGATACAGACGAAGAAAACGAGAAGAAACATTTTTAACAACTGACAAACGAGCATGGCCTACTTTAAATGTGTTATATTTTGTGACGAATAATTGAACATAATCATATTGCTGTTGCATAATATTCTTCCATGATTCCATAATTTATAGCCACTCCGCATTTTTATGCCTCCTCTAGTTTTTTATGTTCTATGTTATCTGGCATTTATTCATTTTATTACCCTTTTTTCTTATTTTAAGTGTAATTTCTTTATCTGTCCATGACTCTTGCTAGTATGATAGCCGTCATTCCAATTTTATTGCTTTTATATCAGTTTTGTCTTTTACTTTTCTGTTTAATTTTTCCATTTACTTAATAGCTGCGTGTAATAGAATTTTCCTTTTCTAATATAAACGTATTCCATGTGGAACTTTTGTAAGGTACCTAACATGGTTTTATATTGTAGTTTATTTCATCGTTTCCTCTATTTTATAGGATAAGAATTTGTTATTATTCCTATTAGTAGCAGCTTATTATATCTTTTCAAATTCGTAAACCTTTTCTTTTTGTGTGTGTATTATTCATTCCAGTATTTGCTGCCACCACGGGTGTCCGAGGTTGTTAGGGCGCTAATTAGCAGGAGGAGGCCTGGGGATCGATTCTCAGGAACATTTTCCCTAACGAGGTTTTTACCTCGTTTTCTCACTCTTCATAAATGGGAAATGACTCGGAAGTGCCTTAAACTTGGGGCATAGAACGTTTCCTTCTATAAAAAATCCTATTCCAGTTTATTTATTATTTTCATCTCATATAACATCAGTGTTCACCGCCTATAATGCCTCCGTAATTAAAATGGGCGTTAAACACTAGTTAAAAAAATACAATTGCTTTTTTTATTTGTTTATTTACGGACGCCCTTTAACATCTCAGGTCATTAGCGTCCCATTCAATTCAGAGCGTGAAACCGCCGACAAATTTTGCTCAGAGGCCTCTTCTTTTAGGCTTGAGGTTCTTTTTCGTACCGTAAATGTACGACACGGGAACCATGGCTTTACCTCCTTTCTGAAGGAAGCCACACATAGGATATTGACGCCCGAAAAAATCCATCGATCCTGACCGGATTTAGAAGACAAGGGTGGTTACCACTACACCACCAGGACTGACAATTGCTTCGTATACAGCATTATTTATTGTGGTATTTATGCTAATCATTTTGGTTTTATATACTTCATAGCTTTTATTGTTCAGTTTAATCGTTATTAGCACAATAATTGAACTGATTCGTCATTATTAAGTACATCTTCCATTGCTTTGATATAGATCTTAATGCATTTCTGTTATATTTTACCGATCTCTTGTATAATTTCAGTTTTCCGACTAAAGAAAAATGTCCACTACAATGTCCTACTTTTTATAGACTCTTATATCTTGGGCATTTTTTCTTGTTTTATCTCGAGTTAAAACATAGTTAATTGTACTAAATCATTCTCGTGGTGTCCAGGATATTTTATAATTAATTTATATGTATAATAAATATTAATGAATGTTGAATTATTGGAACATTAAAACATCTCTTAAAGCATTAATTATTCATTATTGGAGCCAAGTAGAAGTTATTACCATTGAAATAAACCAAAGGATCAAATCAAGGGGCTTTGAAGAGCACCAAACGCTTAAAATGTAAGATTTATAAGCATATGCAGGTTACTGCTTCTTTCATCGTCACAACTTTGTACCAATGTCCGTTTGTACCAATAAGCAGATATACTTGTAATTTTCCTATATTTAATCTACTTATATTATACAGTATTCCCTTATTTATTTGCTGTTTTATATTATTCATTGCTTTGATAATTTTTATTGTCCTTTCAAGTTACATTTTACTCGAGATGTATCTATGTTTCTTGGTGATGTTTTCTCAAAGGGTCTTAAAACGCGAATCCGGAATTAATTTGATTCTACTATATTTGTATTTGAAATATAATTATCTTTTTCTATATAATTAATATCATTAACATATTCCCAAAGAACACTCCTCATATCCGGTAGAAGAGACGCTCCGGTTCTTTGCAGAATGCAAACCACTTGGCAGTTCACCGCCTCTTAAGACCGGATGCATATCCACTGACAACTTGTAACTGTGACACAAATGCAGAAATGATTAACTTGCAGCGGAAGGGATACGATTTATAGCTGTCAGTAATCGTCGGAATTTGCCTGTCAAAAACAAACCTGATGTCTTAATCCTCTGGAATGAAATACCGAGATCATTTGCTGCAACCATTGTCCTTTCAGAAAGTGTCCTTGTTGATCGACAACTTCCTTAATAAAAACACATGTAGGTGTTAGCTCTTTCAAATGAATTATAGCCGAACTATAAGCACAACATTAAGTGGGCCTTATAACTCGTTTGTTACGCAATTGGATTCCTAATAGGGTAAACCTATAAACTTTGAACAAAGACCTGACAGCCATACTCGATATTACTATTTTGATTAAACTAAATAGCTGCGTTTATTATTAATATTGAACATTGTAAATATGCCACATCCAAAAGTAAATCCATTATTGAGGTGTTGCTTATTATACTCCCTTACCGTCGCAGATATGTTATGTTACAGATTTTCTAGAAATTATTGACTTATGAAATATTTCCCCTTCTTTTGCATTTCAATTTTCTTGTTACTCACTTTTGTTATAGAAACGAATATACAAAAAAAGTTTGGAAAATATTAAGTGCGAGCAAAATGTGCTTAAAGTTAACTTTAATTAATTTAAATATCGAAACTAAATGCATACACATTTTTTATTGTCTTGTTCTATAGGTATATCTTTCATTGTTTTAATATACGAAGGTTAGGTCCATAAGTTTCCAGCCTCGCCGATAATGATTATCGGCTTCACAAAAGCCTTATCTGGTGACATACCTTATATTTTAAGTAAATAATTGCAGCTGTAACTTCCGCTCCACAGTTGTAAGATATAGTTGCATAAAGAAATCTGTGAGTAGAAGATTGTGACATGTTCAAAATGGAGTGTCGAGTTGTTATTAAGTTCTTCACAAAAGAAGGACTTACTCCAAATGGAATTAAACACCGATTGGACGGTGTATATGGGCAAGCATCTCCCTCATATTCTACCGTAAAAGAATGGGCCAAACTTTTTTGAATGAGTCGAGAACGCATTGAATATGAAGAGTGTGCAGATCGAACTTTGGAGGTGTTCACTCCTGAAAACATCGCTCTTGTGGAAGGAGATATTATGGGAGACCGGCGGCTCAAAGTTACAGAAATACCAGCAAGGTTGGGTATTTCTAAAACAAAGTCTTTCGAATTATTCACAAGCATTTAAATATGAATACGGTTAGTGCAAGATGGGTGTCTAGACTTCTTTCCTCAGTCCAAAAGCAGCAACGAGTCATCTGTGGTCAGGCATTTTTAGAGCTCTGTCGTGGCAACGAGAGAGAGGTTCCGCAAATCATTGTTACAGAAGATGAAACTTTGGTGCTCTACAATGATTCCTTGTCCAAAAGAGAATCAATGGAGTGGCGTAAACCTGGCAAAGCACCACCTCTAAAGGCCAAGGTCACTCAGTCAACCAAGAAGATCATGGCCACAATCTTTTGGGACTGTGAAGGAATACTCTTCAATGACTTCAAGGAGAGGAACACCACAGAAAATGGGGAGTACTATACTGGCCTACTGTATAGACCACGTGCTTCCATCAAAGAGAAAAGGCGAGGAAAGGTGAGTGGTGGTGTGCACCTTCCTCACGACAACTCGCCCATGTACACTGCTCTTGTTGCAAAGGAAGCTGTGAGGAAATGTGGCTTCAAGGAGATGGACCATTCACCCTACAGCCCATATCTAGCTCCTAGTGACTATTTCCTTTTCTCAAAACTCAAGAAGAACCTTCGAGGAAGGAAATTTAAGTGTGATGAAGAAGTAATAAATGCTGTTTATGCCCATTTTACAGACAAGATTTCTGACTATTTTGGGGGAGCGATTGAAATGTTAATTCAAAGATGTGAGAAGTGTATTGCAATAAAGGGTAACTATATTGAAAAGTGAAATATAGTTTTTGTCTTTATCATACGTAGAAAATGGTTAGATCGGAAATTTACGGACGAGGGACCTACCCTCGCAAGCCTTGCTGTATTTCTCCCATCTCTTGTGAAACTTCAGCTAAAGCAAAATAATCGCTACTAATATCAAAACGTATATAGATCCTCGAAACATTTGCTTCTTATCATTTTATAAAATATAGTTCTAAAAACAATCGTACTAGATTTGATATGGTAATACCCAAGCTATTTTATAAATTTATTTTTTCTGTCTGTGACAATTGAATCTAACATATCTGTAAGGAAGTGGTTCTTAAAGGGTAGATCGGAACTCGTTAAACGTCGTGTAAGGAACACAAGTTAGGGAAAGTCACCAGGGATTATAAATCAAAGACAAAATTTTCATATTACGTATGTATTTTGCAGTTATGGACATATGTAAACACAATGTTGAATATAAACTTGTCAGTAATTATAAAATTAGACTTGTTAATGAGATTATATCAGACTGTTTATCAGAAAACAGGTTCGCAAATCTGGATCTTGTATTAATATAGTTAATATAGTATTAAGTTCAACGAATTTCTCGATTTTGTTTTAATAGCAGTCATAAACGGAAACATATTTTGCATAATAGCCTATAAGGTTGCAAAAGGATGCAATGGTACATATAAACAACTTAAAGGCTACTTTTGCACTTTCTGGTTTATTGTTGTATACATTATTTTGCTCCAAAGTTGATGTGCGTGAAAATATCTAATTTTAAAATTGCGTAATTGCTTATTTCAATTAAGTTTTCCTTTATATTCGTTGAGATTTCCCAGTCAAACGTAAGTATCTAAAAATTATTTTGGTAGTCATTTGTGTGACTGATCAAATTTATTTATTTAATTGGTTTTTTTTTTGTTTTTGTTTTTGTTTTTTGTTTTTTTTTTTTGTTTTTTTTTTTGTTTTGGAAAAGTATCTAAAAGTTCTTCTTTAAAACTGAAATGCATGTCCCCAGAACAAACTCAAGTTTACAACATCACAGATAGTTTAAACTTGTATGAATGTTGAATGAATCCCCTTTATTTTCAATATCGACTGATGTAATCACCGAGAATCGTGAAAACACCACATTAGATTTTTGTTGAGCTGTTATTGCCATAAGGGTAAGGATTTGAGGTTTGGACGGTAACAATTTTTTCAACTTAAGGGTTTGTTGTTTTTCGGATGGTAGTGAAGGGTCACAAGCAAAATTCTTGCCCAAAAGTTGTTCGCAACTTCTAAAATTTTGGAAACCATTGCCTTAAAGTAAAAGGTCAAAATGTGCATCTCTGTCTTAATATAGCCCTCACCTCAACCTGTCACTATCTCACGAAGAACTCAAAAGTCCTGGTATTTTGTGCATTATCTCACAATCTGCCGGCCACAAGTTCAATGCAAACTAATAAATTGGCGATTGTCCCACAGGTAGAACTCTTCTGGGCATATATCAGATACGTGTGGAGATCAACCAATTGGATATCAGATACCTAAGTGTGGAGGCCAATCAGTTGGTCCACCTCTATGGATTCATTTACCCAGAAAATTTCTAATCAGCTACTTGCGGACTGATGTTAAAATTGCGGGTAACATAAAGCGTGAAGTGTGTTTGTTGTTGAGGTATTTAGGATGGCTGCTTTTTCCGGAAGTGTTGTCACAAGGCAATAAGACGTTGAAGTTGGTCCTGTACTCAGGCATAAATGGATGTTTTAAGCTTTTATTTTATGATAATATGAATAGATGAATGGCATAGCATTAAAACTCGGAAAACAGGCATTACGGAACTATTTTTATGTCGTATAGTTTTGAAAACTTCTCTTTAAACTTGATCAAATAAAACTAAACGAATTTTTGTAGTGGAAAGCGTCTTATGTGTATATTGTACAAATAAAACAAATTAATTTTTTTAGTTAATATATTATCTTTTCTTTTATTCTTACGCGGTAAGTCCTTTATTAATTTGGTTATACTTTTTAGATAAACAATTAAATAGAAAAAATTAATATCTTTAAACCAGTACATAAAATAGAGTTAACTAGGAACAACTAGAAGGAAAATGTTGAAAGAATGGAAAATACAAAAAAAAAAAAAAAAAAAAAAAAAAACTTTTAGATTATAAACCAATAGGAAGAGAAATGTCAGGTAGACCCTAGAAACATTGGTGACAACTTTTTAATACGAAATTATGTATGAGGCTGGAATGAGTATCACGGGTTTAAACCATGAACTTTAATGAATGGTCGGAATCGACCGAGCAAAACAGATGTAAATGCTACACTAAAGTTGGTCCTGGTGGTGTAGTGGTAACCATACTTGCCTTCTACACCCAAGATCGCGGGTTCAAACCCGGCCAGGATCGCTGGATTTTTTCGGGGAGTAAAAATCCTAAGTATGGCTTCCTTCGGAAGGGAAGTAAAGCCGTGGGTCCCATGTCGTACATTTACGGCACGAAAAAGAACCTCAAGCCTGCAAAAAGAGGCCTCTGAGCAAAATTTGTCGGCCGTTTCACTCCCTGAATTGAATGAGACGCTGATGACCTGAGATGTTAAAGAGCGTCCGTAACTAAAACAAATCAACAGCTACACTAAAAGGAGCATAACTAAGATAGGAACTTACCTCTATCTCAACATTTTTATCTTTGTTATAATGGGGCTTTTGAAGATTTCTGTGTTAAACTACCCAATTTAATACGAGTTCTGTTGCCTCTATCAATAAATCTGTCCTTAATGTTGTTTCTATTCATAATAGCGGAGCTTTGAGATTGACAATCCGAGATATTTACACCCCTTGCACTGCAGGCAACCTTCCGTGTAAAGCGGTCAGTGGTCAGCGTGCTTCCTTCCTCATTTGCTAAGCATATATATATATAACTTTTTTCGGTAGTGTGCACCCACTCTGAGGGTATGATATTCATACGAGATACATTCAAGTCTCCGGTTTTTTTCTCACAAACTATTTGCACCAAAAATTTTAAACTTCTGTCACTTCTCAACGTAATCTTCGTGCAGACGTTACATTTTTCATGTCGACACCATGATTCCAAGGTAGCTGCGAACGCTTCTTTAGGAGTCTGTTTTGACCACAGGCAAATCTCAAATCTCAACTGTAACAGCGGCCCGACTGGAGAATGTGCGACCAAGGAAAGTGTCTTTCACTGTTGGAATAAATCAAAAATGGCTAGGGGCCAGATTAAGTGAGTAGGGAGCATGAGAAACCACTTCACAGTTGTTTTGATGAAGAAATTCCTGCGTCATGTTCCCACCCTCCTAGACGACACTTTTCACATTTTCAGGACTTCATGCAGCATTATGTGCACAGATCCCAAAGAAATGCCAACTTTGGAGGCGATATTTTTCACATTTAATCGGCGATCCTCCAAAATAAATTTCTCCACTCGCAAAACCTACTGGTGCGAGGCAGAGGTTGTTTCGGTTCGTTGTCACACGACGTTCTGCCATCTTTGAACTGTCGCACCCATGAACCATGTGCATTTTTCACATTCATGACACCATCAGCACGTGTCTCACTCAACTGGCGAGGAATTTCAATGGTGTCCCACCATGAAAACGAATGATTACTCTCTGTTCTTGTAATTCTTTTAAGTATCAAAAACACTCCTCACCTCTAACTGCAGCCACTAGGGCTCTGTGCTGCCATTACCGCTTTTACAAATATTTTAAGCTAAACCATAAGTTTGTATCTGCTTCAAATCCTGAGAAAAAAACGGAGACCGTACAACATGAACGCACTTCGTAAAGATTGCACCCTACCACAGTATAGGTTGCATGATCGGATGAGGGCAACATCGTCCCAGACTTCCCAACTTGAGGAGTAGGAGCAGCGAGCCATTGAAGAAGACCCAACTTAAGTTCCCGTGTTATAGCATAACGCTCGCGAGTGCATCCTGTATTGGATATCCTTCACGACGACGAATTGTATCCTTGTCGCAGAGTTCCGTACACCACAAATATTCCGCTGATCGCCCTAAAGCATGGAATTTTGTCGCTGGTAAACGACGACCTTGATGAAACTACAGTTGCTACATAGCATCGGGTGGACCGATGAAATTCTTTTCACTTCTGTATTTAGTTGCATATACGGAGTCACGAAAATCCACATCTTCAAGTGAGAGAGACACCAGGCACCAGGTAACTTGAAGTATGCGGGTGCGAGAATAGTGAAACCACACACATACTTCCGGAAGAACTCAAGGGCGATATGAATGGAGCTTTCTTTCAGGACGTAGTCTCCAAGTGCTTGGAAGATATTCCTCTGTCTACACGAAGAAACTGCTCTATCAGATAGACGGAGCATCTTCTCACTAGCTTTGCAGCTAGGAGGCAACTGGATAGAATATTTCCCATAGGTAAAGGCGGTCCAGTGTACTAACTGGCACGATTTTCAGATTTAAACCCGTGGGGACATCTGAATGTGTTTGTCGACAGCCATATAGCGCGAGAAACAGATATGTAATGTTCAGGAAAGTTTCACCCGCCCAGCAGCATTCTGCGTCCGAATGGAGGCAGGTTTCTTTGAACACCTGTTGTACTAGCTACATGCTTATATAATAAAGTACTAATTTCTTTACTTAACCATATTTGCTCCATTTTACCTGTCACTATTGCTTCCCATACCAATGTAGTCTTTAAGATGCATCTACTTGGTGTCTATTCTAATGTTATTCTTACAACATTCCATTCCAGGTGATATTCTTTTTATTCCGTCCTTTCCGATACAAGCATGAGGTTGGAGATCTTATCAGAATGTTGGCTTTGCTAATTTTTCTGTTCAGCATACTAAGAACATTTTGCAATTTTAAATCTTTTGGAAAATCCTTTTACCTAGGGTATCGGGAGTGTAAGCTCCGTAATTGGAATGTCGTTAACAGCAGTGGGATCAGTTTTTGTTGACTTATGTATACCTACCACTTTGACAAAGTTGTACCACTATAGCTAGGTTACATAAGCAGCATTCCACAAGTTTCCTGTTTCTGTGTCAAAAAACACTTCTTTCTCTTTTCTGTAATATATTTTTTTTCTTTGGGTTTTGAAATCATGCTGCAATAAGAGCCGGCGGCTATCACAAACGATGGTGTCATGTTGCCTGAGAAGAATACGCAATGATGTGAAGCTGACATCTTAGTAAACACATTGCAAATACTATACGTGTCTTATTATTTTAATTTATTAAATAATCAATGTTTAATCCAGGAAAATTTCTAGTGAGATATTTACTTATATTTATATTCAATTTATATATTTACTTGTATTTTCCGCTTGTATAATATTTAAAAAAGCAAAATCATTACAGAATATTATTTTATGATTTAATAAATATTAACATTTTTAAAAATTAATTGTCTACAGCGAAATTTAAAGTAAACAAATGAACATCGTTAATGCTAAACTGCTTTTCTTATTTATGAGACTGAAGCGATGAAGTTTGTGCTATTAAATATTGTATTTTATATTGTTCGATTATTATTTTGTTTACTTCTTTCATATTTTTGCGATATTAATTTTATTCTAATGACAATAAATCTACAGTATTATTAATTAATTCATTTATTTCTGAGCAAATGGTCCTAGTTGAGTAAATATGTTCCTGCAGCATTTTCTGGTTGATGAATAACTTAGATTCTACTTAGAATCTACCGAATGAAAGTCTAAATCGCCTTTATTTAATCTTCATGTTTATAAAAGGGAAAACTTTTTTTACGTTTTACCCCAAAAATAAATTAAATACAAATTAAAATAACAAATTGGTCGTAGTTAATTAGAAAAATGTTAATGTGTCACATATTGATTACGTGCAAGTAATAAGGAAATTGATATTATATCTCAGTTACCAAATAACTTTTAATGCAGATAAGTTTATCTGCAATCTGTGAATTGAAGATTTAAATAAATTTAATACACAGAAAATTTAATATAGTTTCATTCCAACAGAATTTACTGTGTGCTATTTATATGATAAAATTAATAATCTATATTGAAGTGCGCTATTTACTTTGTTTTTCTTCTTATTCTTCTTCTTTCATAGCAGGCTTAGTGTATTGTTACGTAGTAATTATAATTCTTTTATTAGTACATTAAAGTTTAAAACAAATAAATCAAAATTAAGTTGCCACTTAACAAAAAACTTCCTACAATATAATAGTTTCTGGGCAGTTTGTGCTGATAGATATGTAAATATCCAAGAAAAGTGTATCATCCCTTCTGCTAGAAGTATGGTTGAATACACTCTCTGAAGAAATGAGAGGATATTTCTACCCAACTTTTCTGGAAAATTGGAGGAAAAAGATCAATATTATTAATATTTTAATGTTTTAGACCTTTGTTCTGCCATTGCTTTCAGGATTTAAATGCCTACCCAGCATCCATAGTGTGTTAAATATACGAAATATAAAAGTCAATTGTGTCAGTTTTCTTTATATTTATTTCTACACGTCTCTGGATGAGTTGGAGTATATTAAACTTTTTTTAAACTACACAAGGCAGTTGCTAATGCCGGAGAGTCATTTGCTCTCTCGGATTTTTCTTAATTTTTAAGTCTTCAGCTTTATTTCATCAAATTTTTATTTCATACTTTACTGTTCAATGCATAAGAATTTTCTTCGGAATGTTTTAAGAATAAAGCATAAACCGTGAACATAAGAGCGTCAACCTCTTTTCCTTTGTTTACAACAAAAGGCAAGAGTTTAAATGAAAAAGTAAATAAAATGAACATTAACTAGAAAATCACATGTGTTATATCTTTTCTGGTGTATGTAATATTATAGGTTATGGGAAGCAGGAAATAACGGCCATTTTGGGAGAGGGCACTATCGTGATAATTCTTATACTTCACGCTTTTCACGTTCTAAGATAATGAGAAATTATGATAGGCACACATAACGTCACCTAAAAGTTTTTAACGGTTTTAAAAGACCCTCTTATGAGTTAGATAATAAGTATCTTCAGAGAACATAGTCTCAACTTATCAATTACTTTTCTGATTTCAGCAGCAGTTTTTTTAATGGTGTTTAACGACCTTTTTTACTACTAAGACACCATAAGCGATAGTCATGATGATACATGAAATGAAATTATATATTGGAAAAGGAGTTTTTAAGGAAGAAAACGTACCAGGCCTAAGTTTAGGGTACCTCCCCGGCATTTGCCATTTATGAGGACTAAGGAAAACCTGGAAAAAGCTTCAGTCAGGGTGGACGGTCTTGGCGAGATTCGAACCCCAGACATAATAATAATAATAATAATAATAATAATAATAATAATAATAATAATAATAATAATAATAATAATAATATGGTTTATCTTCCCTGCTAGAGTTAAGGCCATAAACCATTCTTTTACACTCTATGTATATATACACATATATATATAGTCTAATAATGACATTTTGTGTATTTTAATTAGTAGATATTATACATAATGTGTGTATAACTGTAATATGATAAATTGTATGTGATACGATGAAGTTTAGCTGAGATAGTATCTCACGATTAGTTAAGTATATATCATATTTATGTAATAAAGATGGGTATAGACATTCAGAGTACGAAATAATTTTAAAATTTCAGCCTAGTAACCTTTATTGATCTGTTTTTATTATCAAACTGTATATGTCGTATTTACAACTTATTGTGAATTTTCAAACTATGATATTTTCAAAAATGCACGTATTAATTAAATAATTCATAGCTTACTTTGTCAGTTCAAAAGACAAAATTATATGCTTTAACTGCACATACAATATTCGTCATAGCGTGTTATTTGCTAATATCGTATTTACGCGTATCTGGGCGCCATCGAATGTAATGCGCACCCCAAATTTTAAACTGAAAATCATAAACAAAAAAAATGGATATTGTTATACGGCGTCTTAGAGATAATCCCGTCCGCTTCATAAAACTAATAGAACATAGAATTTATAAGTAGACTATTGATACATCTTGGAGCACACAGGACAAAATCCATCACTCGTCCTGTTGCCAGAACAGTTGGCGTAAGTCTAAGAAGAAAAAGTTATTTCTTATGGTGTCGCTTAGTCACAGGTTGTCCGTTCTTCCTCCTTTCATGTACGAATTTCAAAACTTTTCTTCAATGTCAGGACGTCTTCCTTTGTGAGGACCAGAAAATTTCTTCCTACTAGCTTTGTGCCAATTTCGTTGCCTCCGTTGCTCTCAGCTGCATTGAATTCTCTTCCTGTCATTCTGTTATTTTTTCAGCATAAAGAATTACTTTACGCTTGAAAGTAGCATCGTGTTTACCTACGCTCTGTGCAATAATAAACCAATAATAAATGTAACTAAGTCGAGAATTGCTGACGTAATCAACGATAAATTCGAATAAAGTTACCGGTGAAGTACGGAATGGATTTGCACTCGGATCTAATGCGCACCACAATTTTAAATACTGCATTTGAATAAAAAAAAATGAGCATTAGATTCACGTAAATGCAGTATATCCGGGATCTGTAAACATACTCCGATAAAAATTTAAAATTATTTCATATAAAAGATGTACAAAAGCAAATGGGGAGAGTAATCTATACTATACTCTTGCGGTAGAAAACATTTAAAAGCTAAGAAAATTGACATCAAACGTTTTGAAAAAGAAGATAGTTCAAGGTGGTTAAACTCTAAATAAATTCAGGTAATTTTAGGGATGAAAGAATTTTGACGGAAACAATTATCAATTTTAGCGCTTCTTTTGTTTTAGGGCTGTAAATGAGCGGGAAAATCTTCATGCACGTTCAGTATACTTTATAATTAATATTGTCATCAAAAAATTGTTCATTTTTATTATGTCTTATTAATATATCGCGTTTAAAATAATGTGTTTTCTCACAGTAATAAAGAAAAACATAAGATAAACAACTTTTATACAAATGCAAGTATGAAAAACCCTACATACCATACTCAACTATATAAAACCTATCGTTGTTTTGTGACAAAAACTAATCAACACATTCAGTGACGTGAAATGGGAACGTGGTTTGCATGTGTCCAGGGAAAACACACACACGTGTATTTGTAGGAGAACAACAACAGAAAATGAATACTACAGCAGCCAGTGAAGAAAGAAGAAGGAAAAAAAAAAGAAAGAAAGAAAACGTTCCAGCCAAAAACAAAAAGGGCTATTAAAAATACAAATAAAAAATAAAGGAAAGTGTGGAGGGACGGAGGAGAGAAATATCTTGTTCCTTTTATTCGACCTTCCTCTTTCTTGCCATTCTCCTTTCATCATTCCTTCATTTCTTTTCTAGAAACACAACCAGAATCTTGATAACCTTGGGAGTTCTGGCCTTATCCCCCTCTCTTTTCTCATTCCGGTTGGTTGTGGCTGATGCATGCAGCGTGTGTGCGCTCCCTCACACGTATTTCATGCAGGAGCGGTCGGAAAGACACGGTAAATAAAGACTTGCAAGCAGCGATCAGCTACACTTACAAATTGTTCTGCACTCTTAACATGAGCAACTAAATAATTATTTCACATCAATTAAGGGATAAACCAAGACCTTCCACAACAAAATCTTTTCATCTTGTTAACGAATAGTCTTTTTGCACCAGTATGTCTTATTTATAAACCACTAATTTACATTTGTCTTTTAATGTATTTTAACTGTTGTAGTTGTAGCATTCAAGTAGAGCAATCTGCAAAGAAAACAGGTAAAAACTGTACCAGAACATGACAACTGTTGTATATTTCAAATTGCAAATGTACAAAGCCCTTGACTTTTGTGCTCCTTTATCAAAATTAGAAAATTGCAAACTCTCATAATCTGTCCTTCTGTACTGCTTTTTAAAAACTATATAAATTATAGCTATTCTGCTGTTTTTATTTCTTTTAGTTATTTTTAGTGAGCATTTATTTCAGTAATCAGTGTGGCTATTTAAAGATTAAGTTTAGTAGACCATTGGCCTTTTTCGTGTAAAATATCAACCAACCATGAGAAAATAATTATTCACCATTTATTGATCACCCAATTTTTGAAAATGTCTGAGTAAAATGGCAACATCTGTGGTAATTTCATGCCAATTAACTGGAAGAGTAAGTTATATTTTATTTACTAAAAAAGTGGAGTGATTCCAGTAAATATCAGTTGTACCAACAAAATCTTCTTTTTCTTCTTCTTCCACGAGGTATAGGACTGTGAACTTTACCGTCCTCAATTAAACATATCACTCCACCTTCTTCTTGGTCTTTCTACTTGTCGAAACCTCTAGGTTAATAATTTAATAAAATATTTGGTTTCATTCCTAATATTTCTAATGTTATTAATTTTTTTTCATATTTTTTCATTTAAATTATATATATTTAACTGTTTTCGAATTTTTTCATATCCTTGTTTATCTAAGAGAGTAAATCTTAAATATCTCATCTATGCGGTTTCTATTCTTTTCCTGTCTGTCTGTTTTTGTCGGTCCTGGTGGTGTAGTGGTAACCATACTTGCCTCCTAAATCCAAGATCGCGGGTTCGATCCCAGGATCGATTTTTTCGGGCGTAAAAATCTTCGGAAGGGAAGTGAAGCCATGGGTCCCGTATCGTACATTTAAAGCACGATAAAGAACCTCAAGCCTGAAAAAAAGAGGCCTCTGAGCAAAATTTGTCGGCCATTTCACGCTCTGAACAGAATGGACGCTGATGTCCTGAGATATTAAAGAGCGCCCGTAAATAAACCAAATCAATAATCTGTATGTCCTTTTGATAGTCCAGTTTTCACTTCCGTATGTTGCCATTGGCTCTGTCATTACTTTGTAGAATTTAATTTGTGTTGCTTTTGACGTCTTTTTCTTTAATATTCTCCTTATTTTTCATTTGCCTTATTTATAAAGTTTTATATTCAGATCTTCATTTTTACTGTATGAGACATTAAAACCGAAATAATCAAGAAAATTATTTTACAAATTTTACTCGTAATAATGTGATCTACAATCTGTTTTACATTTGTTTCCATTTTGTATATTCCATATAACCTGAGGTATAACCAAATCCAATTAAAATATTTAGATAATAACATTTATGTCAGCAATAAATAAAGAAAATACAAATATTTATTAAAATCTTTTCAACTTATTAAAAACGCGACATATAGATCTAAATTTATTGCAAATGTAGTTCATGTATAGATAAATTGCATTCCTGTTCGTAGCCCATTTGCAGAACGAAGCAAACTGCTTAACATTTAGAGAAAACAGTACATTGGTTAATTGGCATATATATCGTAGTGTATAAGACCAAGGCACATTTTATGAATGAAGGGTTCTAATTTCCTTGCAGCCGTCTTTCATTAATTTACACCCTAACTGAACGTGACATTACTAACTGTTAGTAACGTAACCACCTGGTTATTATTGATGGCAGTAATTATCTCGTCGTTTTATAGCCTTTAAAGTGTTTATGAGCCGTCATTTTCTTTGTTTCAGGTACGTGTGAATGTCAGAGCCCTCTACCTAGAAGATAACCGTGTACATTACTGTAAGTACGTTGTTTGGAAGATTAAATAAACTATAGCCTTAACTAGTTATCTGCACTCCGTTAACTGCCGTCCTTAGCACAAAGCCGAACACTTGATTCTTTTCCATTTGGTAAATTGGCTGTGTTGAAAAGCGTGTGATTTAACACGATCAGTGAAATATTAAATTAATTGCATTATTATGTTAGTGCATCACGACCAGGTGACCTATTACAGTTTCTCTTACTGTTCATTCTAAAGATCTTTGTCATTGATGGGTAGTTTATAAGCCAAACAGGCAATTTTGCTTGACCCCAACTCAAAATACGTTTACAATCCGTTATCTTATACAATATATGTAATGTCAGCATTCATCTTTTTGTACAAACATGTTCATTTCTGAAGCTTGCTGTTTTAATCATTTCTGTCTTTCTAAATATTACATAATTTAAGTATTGTTTGCTTTAGGTTAAGGCAGTCTTGAAAAGCATATAAGGTATAATGAAGTCAGCAGTTGTTTGATGTGGATACTTTCTTATACAAAAGGTTATATTTCAAATATCCACAGTAGTTTACTGTTTGAAGATCTTATTTTGTTTCTAACAAAACTTTCACCCTTAACAGCCATAACTTTAGATCTTCTTAGTCGATATTTTCATGTTAATGAGCTATAGGTACTAATTTTAAAGACTGTCTACCACACTAACCATTTAACATTAATCTGCAAATAAAAGTAATATTGTGCTTTATTCTTTATCTCTCCACAGTTTAATGATTTAATTCATTAAAGTGTGCCGATAGATAAGACCCTTGACATACTTTTAAGTCAATGATTGCCAAATTTTCTGTAAAATTAGTTTTAATATTTCAAAGTTGCCCACAATGCGTGATCCAAAAGGAAAACAACCTCTATGGCAAACTTCTCTCTCTAAACATTAATATTCACAAAATCGGCTAATCCTGAGTTCTACATTGAAAAATATAGTGGAATTAACTGAGTTATGGATTGGAGGGGGATTGGGGGAAATTTGCTGTCCAGACCGCATAATACATGCACAAGTAGCAACTTGTGCTTGGTTTGAGGGAAACTTTGTCAGCGAGTGTTTGCGCGCTTTCATTGCATGTAATTTTTGTATTCTATTTGCTCTTCGTTAGTTATTCCACTATATAAATGTAGTCTTTGAGAACGGGCTTTTATATACACTATGTGTATGCGTGCGTGTGTAAACGGTTCTTGAAAAGAATGGTAAAGTGATGCGGAAGGAAATATCCAAGCCTTTGTGTTTCAGGTAGAGAAATTGTTCGTCAGCTTGTTAAAAAGTTATGAATGAGAGAGAGACAGTATCTCTCATGACAAGAACTATGTCCCGAAACGCTGCATTCTTACAGAAGAAAGATGAAATACGTGAATTTTTTACGCAGATACCGACAATGTATTGCCGCTGAGGGGCATCATTTTCAATATCTATTATAACACATATTAGTCCTTACGATTATCGTTTAAAATAGAGTAACATTTTATGTTGATATAAATATCATAAATACTGAAATAAAAATACCAATTTTATGCGCGGCGGTTCTCCCTCTCTCTCATTCCATTTGCGGCGGTTGCATTTTCCCAGTAAGGCCACTCAGGCGAACCGTAACTGTAATAATCTCTCTGTAGATATATGAAAATATGTCTTTATAATACGATACTATTAATATTATTTTAATTGTGGTGTTAATTGTTTTTGTAATTTCTTTTTACTATTACACTTTCTGTGGGTTAATGACAGATAGGTCCTTCAATAATACAAAATTGCAACATACCAAAATACAGCTTTAAAATATGAATAGGTCGCAAAATTTGATTATAACATAAACTTCGTTATAATAAAAATATAATTTTCCAGTAATTAATGTGAATGATACATATAAAACCTAAGAAAGTATAAAGATTAAAATTTTATAAAATATGTTCGCTAAAGCGCATACTTATATGTTGCAAATGAATGCACAAAATTGTGCTAAACTGAAAAAAGTGGAAGACATTGTTAGATAGAGATAATTACATAAAAACACTCTTCTTTAACAATGTTATAGATGTAGCACGTAAAAACTTGTTATGATTAAACAAATTACTGTGTTCACCATTAAGGAATGCAGTCATGTAACAGCAGTTTACACGATAACTTGGTGACAAACGAAGCTAGTTTCGATCCCATTTTGTTTACATTAACTCCTTTCACCTCCATTTCTCTTTCCCTAATTGAAACCGTGGTAAAACTGTAGAGCATTTAACTGTTATAATTGTATATTATGATTGAAAATATGCACTGAACTATAACAAAATAATAATAATAATAATAATAATAAAGGCAAACAAAAGAAAGAGAAAAACTTATAGTATTCCATTGTCATTTGGTCTGTGTTTTAACTATCGAGACATCATGTAACTGAATATTCCTGTTTTTTTACCACACGAAAGACAATTATCTTTTAAGTTCTTCTTTAGTTTTATTATCTACAACCCTTTTTTTAAATAGATAAAGTATTTATAAACTTTGACTCTTTCTTTGAAAATAAAGAAACAACGAAGATCTTATAGGTGACTAAGTAATTGTTTTGGACACGAGGGTTGATTCCTATGCTCCAGCCCAGATTACCTGAAATGTTAAAACACTGCGTGCAGACTAATAAAGAACATAGGTGTCGGATTAGGAACTGTAATGAATACCTCTGAAATTCAACAAGGCATGTCAACAACTTTGAAAGAATGTGTTATGTCTTACGATACCGTAAAAAGATGGTGTCGACAGTTTAAATATTATAAAATAATCTGTGAAGATGGCGGTGATCCTTGGAAAAATTAGTCACGATGGAAGAAAACATAACTAGTGCATGTTTAGTGCTCCAAGTTCAACGAGTGTCTGTTAGGGATATAGTAGTACATATAGGTGAATATTATATTATTTTAACTAATGAATTAGAAATAAAATCAATTGCCAAAATGGGTACCTCAAATGTTAAATCTATTAAATAAGGATGAGAGTTAGCCATTGTGAGCAACATTTAAGACATTTTCGGGCGAACAAACCAAAATTCTTCGACAGATTTGTGAGGCTTGATGCATCCATAAGCAGGCTGTACCATGTTGTCTATATTTTGGAATGCACAAGGTAATTATAATCAGAGAGGAACTCCAATAGCAGGTTGTTACTTTGCTAATTTAATTTCAAAATTACACAATGAAACAAGGGAAAACGTCGATTATAGTACAAACTCATAGAGAATGCAGATATGGAAAGGGTATGAAATTGCTTCACGTGATAAGTAAAATACAGTAAAACCACATCAAAAAATTAAAAAAAAAAATTGCAATTACAACTTAATTCTAGAAATCATTTCAATGTCACCCAATTTTCATTAATAAACGCTCTCAACAACATTTAAATGGCAATCACTAAGTTCAAATCTTTTTGCTGTAATCGTGTTGCTTCGTAGCAGATTACTTATACAGAGAAAATGTTTATTTTATTAATAACAACCTTCAAATAATTTGTGCTATAGATGAATAATAATCTATAGTCTCCTGACTAACCTCATTATTGTATTACCCTTTAAACTTCATGGAACATGTCCACTGTGCTAATAAGCAGTAATTTTCAACTTTGATGACTGAATGCTTCTTTAGTCATAATACATTTGCTTTAATCTCGCCAATTAGATTTCAGTGACGATAAAATATAAACGTTTTTCTATGCACAATTGTTTCCAGGGGTATTGTGAGTTAATGCTAGATTCTGTTGGAAAATGCAAGGTGACAGAAAATTCAAGAATAGCACATCTGGATTTACTTCAGCAAAAGACGAACATCAGATATTTTTGCACATGTCTACGACATAAAAAAATTATAAGATATTAAGATTTATAACCGTAAATAAAAAATCGCCAGTGTATTGGAACATTCTAAAGTTTTAAACGTTAAAGAAACTGACGAAAGAAACTTGCGATATCTAATTAGTGTTTAACGAAACAACGCGACGGTACTAATAAATATTCGTTTGATTCTATAGGAATACTCGTTATAACGGTTGCTCATATTATTGGCTAAAAGCACAGAAGGCCTTGCTTTCTAGCAAACGAGTGAAAACAAATCTTTATTAAGAGTACGCTATAGTGAATACCAACATATATAGGTAGTGATGCAGAAAATATTAATACATTTAACATCATAATAGCATTGTTATTTTCACTCTAGCATACTAAAAATAAACTAATAATTACAAGAAACGATGGAAGAGTTCAATGAAAAGGTTATATATTAAAAACAAACTCGGAATGGCTACCATTACACCGAACATCACATCAAAACGTAACTTATGTGAATGAAGAGTTCTTAATTGCATTTCTGTGGGATTCTTAGATATTAAATAGTGACAGTTCTGCTTGTTCACATACCCGGAGAGATGAAAATGAGCTTTATCAGTAGCTTCAAAAGTTTTTAACTGCAGCAACAGCCCACTAAATTGCTGTGGGTTGAGCGTATCACATTCAGACAGGTATTATAAGGGGGCACAAACTCGCGGAACGAGAAATATTGAGAGCTGACAAGAGACACCTCATTGATCTCTGTGGCCTTTGATTTATCGCAGCAACCACCTACTCACAATTTTCCACGCTGTCACAGCATGGTATTTGGAACCAGGTGAGTGTCCTTAACCGTATCAGTGTGCTTGCATTTTGCCATCTATCCCGATATTGCATTACATGAAGCTGTACCGCTTGATTAAAACTGACGTACACTATATACTGTTGAAGAATCCACCTTGAAGCGGTCCTTGCGGCCCATCCCCACTTAAATATGAACATAATATAAAATTATGCTGCAAATTATCATAATACTTTATGTATTGTAATTAGTAATGTAGATATCATGTAAGTATAATACGGCATAATGCTAAAATGTGAGTTGAATGTCAGCAAAAGAAAAGTTCTTGATATTTTCTTCACTTGCTACCTGTTCTTCCAAGAACGTCGTATATATGTTATCTTGTAAGCTTTGTAAAGCATTTTATATTGGTTTAACTTCTACTGTTGTTTCGCTAGGCATGAACAATCATAGACGTTCTGTTAAAACCAAGTCTCCCTTGCCGGTTGCCCAACATGCCTTATCTCACTGTAAGGATTTTGATGATGCTTTTAGTCTAACTCTTATTGATGCTTTACCTACACAATGCTGTGAAAGTTTACTCGGAGATAGAGAAATGGCAGCTATATATTTACATAAAGCGCGTATACCACCTGGTTTAAATCTTACTTATTAGTTTTTTTCTTCCCACACTCTCATATCTAGTTTCATCTGTTTCCATGCATAACGTTACCTTCGATACTCAATATTTACTTTTATCACCTTCACTTGTCTAGCTTCTTGCCATTGAAGAACTCGCAGTAGTTCGAAATATAGCAATTTCAAGTGTGACTCTTTCTCTGTGTTTTATCTTTATCTACTTTTATTATTAGTGTTAATTTATATATATATATATATATATATATATATATATATATATATTGGCTCTTTATTATGCCTCATCGCGTACTTATTTTTACTATTGGACACCTCTCTCAGTCCTGTAGAATACGAATCTGCTAAATAAAGAAATTCTTGTCATTGAAGCGCAGGCAACAATACGGAAGCGACCATTCATCAATTTACTAAACGACTTCACAATTGGTATGACAAAGTTAGACAACTCGACGTTGACAACAAATCGCTTCAAAATTGGTGCCCAACCTGGGGCACTTAACCGGAACCTACTAATGCACTTCAACCTCGATGGTTACTAATGGCGAACCATACATTTTCAAACTGAAATCAGACTGCAAACGCACATCTTAGACGGAAACAAGCTCCATGCCATACGATCTACAGACTGTTCATAAATCTATTAAAACTTTCTGCGCCTTCCTGTATACTGTCTTTTAGGGGTCCAACTCAATTTAATTCATTACTTTTTAATACCTATATTTCTTCACTTTATATTTATAATTATTAGTTTTCAGGCGACTGTTTCAATCGCTTTGAATGCAATTGGCACGATAGCTAGTATTTTTAAGGGGGTATCAAATAATCTGAAACTTCTCATTCATTAAAAAACGAAATTCACATCTAACATTATGAGGAACCGATTTAACAGGTTTTTCAATCACATCCTCAGCCTAGAGGTTCACAACTGTGCTTCCATGAGCTGTAAGAGCACATGAAAGCTGATGAACCTTTGAGCATTTTGTTCCATTTAAATATCCTGGTGGTGTAGTGGTAACCATACTTGTCTCCTAAACCCAAGATCCAGGGTTCGATCCCGGCCAGTACCGATGAATTTTTTTCGGGTGTAAAAACCGCAAGTTTGGCTTCCTTCGGAAGGGAAGTAAAGCCGTGGGTCCCGTGTCGTACATTTACGGCACGATAAAGAACCTCAAGCCTGAAAGAAGAGGCCTCTGAGCAAAATTTGTCGGCCGTTTCACGCCCTGAATAGGACGCTGATGACCTGAGATGTTAAAGAGCGTCCGTAAATAAACCAAATAAAAAAAAGTTCCATTTAAACGATTAAAGCTAGAATTCTGCCCTTAGTCAAATGTCTGAATGTCTACATTTAAAAATGTACAAAATTCATATTGTATTAGGGATGGAGAGGAAATAGACGTCCTTGATCACATCTACGCCCTTGTCTGTTGCCTCAGTTACGGAAGCAGTTTATCCCTGAGCGACTGGAACCTTGCCAAAGAGCTTCCTACTAATGAATGTCGTTTAGCTTTGCATTGGACGTTCAGAGGGAAAGTACATATGTTGATATTTTCACTATGTAAGTAGAAACTGGTAATAAAGCTTGGTCTTATACAATGTTACTCCTGAAAATCGTGATGAACGAAACGACGCGAGCTACATTTTGGCCGTTTCGTCATTCTTCGCCGTTTGTTTGACCTTTATAAAGGGTTACGCAGTATTTTGCAGTATCTTGACCAGTAAAGGAAACTAAAAGGTGACTTCGTAGCATTTTATTTTTTCCACGATTGTGCAAGAAAGCCAAGGCCTCCTGAACGTGACATGACATACATCGTGCTTCCTGTCCTTGCCGTTCGGGTGTATAGTCAGCGAAGCGAGCCACCTGACACACAGGATGGACGTATCATACCAGATGACTCAAGCTGCCAGGCTGCGCAAAGCAAACACAAACATCCTCAAGAGTTTTGCTCCTAGCTTTCTGTTGTGCTTTGTACACCTGCTACATATATTAGAATGCTAAATGTTTGCTGAATATTAAACGCATTATTACGAGAGCAATTGGAAGTGACAAAACACAAACATTATGCTGTTCACTTATTTAAAATGGTATTTAATCACGAAGAGTGGATTAAGGCTTTCTAGACTTATTTGTTACAGAGATACTGAATAATTATTATACATACTACGAAGTAATACAAGGTCGTTGTGAGGAAATTTCTTTTCTCTCTGTAATTATCCTGATAATTAAAGTAGCATTTAAATGCTGTTTAATATTTTAATTCTTCCCATTACCATTAACTTTCCCCGCAAATGGGGGAACTCCTGTTTGTTATCGGACGAAAAATTCTCCTAGCCTACCCCACTTTCATCTTATTTGTTGTTGATTTGGTTTATTTACGGACGCTCTTTAAACATCCCCACATCCTTCAGAGCGTGAAACGGCCGTTAAATTTTACTCAGAGGCCTCTTCTTTATGGCTTGAGGTTCTTTTTACGTACCGTAAATCTACGACACGGGACCCACGGCTTTACTTCCCTTCTGAAGGAAGCCATACATTGGATTTTTACGCCCAAAATATCCATCGGTCCTGACCGGGATTTAACTTGTAATCTGGGATCTACGAGGCATATCTCATCTTCTTTAATACACACGTCTTGTGCAGTAATACCATTCAGTAGTAGTTTTATTTTATTTGCAATATCAGTATAAGTTCCCTGGAAACTTTTAAATTCAAAATCGGCACCTAGTGCTCGGAAAAAAAGGAGAGGGCAAATTAACCAAAACAGGCATTTATGTTCTGCAAAAGCTATATATCTTTAGTTCAAGTTTATGAAAAACTCACAACTTTTCCTTTCTTTTTATTGAGTACTAGAAACTTTGCATTGTTCTGATTCATTTAATAATCAATATTTAAATTTTACTGCAAATCTAATAAGTTTAATTGAACAACTAAGATATTTTATACAGCTTAATAAAAGTGTAGAATTTATCAATGTTTTTATTGATCCATTTGTTCTATACGTTTTCAAGAAAAACTATTAGAATATGAATACTAATCTTTGATATTGATGGTTACAATAACAATAGATGTAACGTATAATGGATGGAATTCTAATATTAATTTTAATTCTCATTATTTTTCTAATGCCGTTCATCTATTCTCTCATGCAGATGTAATTGACATGAGTAGAAAAATAACTTGTGCATAAATTTTGAAAATGAAAAAAATGGAAGAAAAATATTTAAAATGGAAATTTAAAACGGTTTGAGTTTAATATTTTCTTACAATAATTCAAGTGCTGTGATTTTACTTTAAGATGTTTTTATTATTACACATAATAGTTCAACTGTGTGAATGTTGCATTATAGTAGCAAAATCATGGAACAGGAGGTGATAATATTACTGAATATATCTCCCTGCTATGCAACTAATATCCGTGCAGTTTATGGCTGACCAACAGAAAGATTTTCAACATGTTTTAAAATTATTGAATTATGAAATTTGAGTTCTTATGTAACATTTACCTCTATGGCAATATTTGGGTTATCTGTAGAGAAAAATAGGAAAATTTTCCTAGATTTGTGGAAATTCTAATTCATATGTAAGACAACGATATTTATAAGGACATTGTTGCAGTTATGCGATAACAGCACTAGGACATAGCTTAGTGCAGTGTTCGTTTGGTTTCCCTGTGTGCCACATAAAGCCGCAGGATTATTGACATACATAAAGCAGCATCAACCTTGTCGCAACTAAAAAGTTCTTATATCGCTGGCGTTTGTAGGAAACTGGCCTAATGAAGGGGACTAGTCAGATTTATGATTTCAT
The DNA here is from genome assembly GCA_030762175.1 of Metallyticus violacea. NCBI lineage: Eukaryota > Metazoa > Arthropoda > Insecta > Mantodea > Metallyticidae > Metallyticus > Metallyticus violacea. The sequence goes on along the minus strand of CM060832.1, from coordinate 89,687,814 downwards.
TTTTTCCCTCTCTCGCTTCAGTCTTGGCACAGTTGGCAGGTAGGCAGATAGCCAGAGGGCTTCAACATCCGTGATATCTTTCCGATTGCATCTTCAATCGATTTGTCGTTATATTTCAGGCGACCCTATTCAGCATAGACAACTTTCGCCGTTGATCCAATTACTCCTACTCTAGAACGGTGATACTAATAACTGAGAGAGAGAAAAAGAGAGAAAAAAAATATTTCATGACGTTGGCATTCACATTATTTATTATAACTCCATAAAAAGTAATTTCAGGAACATAAATAGGAAATTAAGAGGATGTTACTATTTATAACTTTGACAAAAAGGAAACGGGGATTCAATCTCTTAAAAAAAATCGTGTTAAGAATAGAAAAAAAACTAGGAAAGTTCGTGGGTTACGCTGCCCCATGTAAGCTGCTCTTCTGTTTCTTTCTTTCTTGTTTTTTTTTTTTTTTTTTAATTGAGCTAGAGAAACAAGTTCTTGTTGAAGTGACAGCTGAATAAATGTTTCAATATTTTATCTTGGCAGTGCAATGCAGCGTCAGAGGCGGAAGCGGCGGACAAATAAAATGTCACGGAATTTCCCACAGGCAAATTACTCAACAGGAGCATCACTTTATTTTATGTAAATAAAAACTGGTTCTGATTCCCGTGAAAGATGTAAATATAATGGAAGTGGTCTGCCTCCGACTTACACAAAACGGCATTGTGTAGCAGCAGGGTTCTTCACGAACAGAGCTTAAGTATAACGTTAAGTCATCCGTCAGCTCCTTTCGTCGGCATACAAAACGTTATACAGGGTGTTGTGTAAACCTTACTCGCAAAAAAAAATAACAAGTCTTAGTTGTTCGGGCCGTCTAATTTCTTTACAAGCGTAGATCTATACTCTAACAAACTCCAGAGCAACTTCATACTATAACAAACTTCATTCTTATGCTTTTTATTTTCGAAGTTACGTTCAAGGATATCCAGTTCAGTAGTTCATGTAACTTTCCATTCGTTGGTGTGCGTTGAGTAAGCATATTACGTACTTTATTTTAATGTTCTATATTAATGTATTCAATATACCGTATTTACGCAAATACAATGCGCACCTTACTTCTCCAAATGTAGTATTAAAATTTGTGGTGAGCATTAAATTTGAATGCAAATCCGTTACGTTGTTCAGTGGTAACTTTATTCGAATTTATCGTTTATTACGTCATAATGCATTGCTGCAATTCTAGACTTTGTTACATTATTGTTGACCTGTTGCATAGAGTGTTGAATTGTAGGTAGTCACGAAATGGAGGGTAAACAGAGAACATCTTATAATGCTATTCTCAAGCGTAAGGTAATGTTTATGCTGAAAAAATGATAACAGAAAGGCGGAAATGGAGTTCAATGTGGCTGAAAGCAACGTTCGCTTGTAGCCGCATTATTTGCAACTAAAGCTAGTAGGAAGAAATTTACTGTCCTCGCAAAGGAAGACACCCTAATATTGAAGAAAAAGTTTTGGAATTCGTACATGAAAGGAGGAAGAGTGGATAACCTGTGACTTGTTACACCATAAGAAATAACTTTTTCTTATTTGACCTACGCTAACTGTCCTATCTCTGGCCTATTTCTAACACGCCGTGCAACAATAGACCAAAATCTTTTTTATGATTTTCAGTTTCAATTTTGGGGAGAGCATTACATTCGATGGCGCATTAGATTTGCGTAATACGATAATATTTTTAGTTGATTGTAATGTATATTTATTTAATTTACCTCGTCTCTTCTTATTTTCGAATAATGGAAGAAATCTACTCGATCCGTAGCGCGCGCATGCATGTGTATACGTTACGAATGTGGGAGTAACATATCTTAAGAATGAACCTAGTGCCATTTAACGTTAAGCTAGTTATGTGAAAGTCGAGTTGTTTACACCAAACTGTTCTACGAAAAAGTTATTTAATCTCATATATTGAACTGAAACTATTTATATCGGTATCACTGTTTGTTTCTTCTTAACAAATAGTTAATACACTAGAACTTTCTTAACCGCTCCTCTAAATGCAAAGTATTTTTTTTACATTAAATTTATTTAGGGAAATGGGGCGGCACCCACCAAACAGGATAGGACAGTATGGGACGGTGGAAGATGTTTCCGTTCTTCGCCACATAAATGGGCTTTGGGCTTATTGTACCTTCTTCTCATTGACTCTGCAGCCCACGGTGAGCATTGGCCTGCGACCTCTGCTTCCTCTATCACCATCTTACGAATTCATTGAAAGAGCACGGTTACCTATAACGCGACTCCCTAGATCGAAGAACGCCACTTCTCCATCAAGCAGCCAGGTCCGGGAGCGGAGGTACCCGACGTAGGTACTTTCCATATAGTAAATCCCCAATGCGAGAGTCACGACTGTATCGCTCGACGCACCGCCTGTTGTGCCTCAGTAGTTAAACAGCTTGATCGAACGAGATTCAAACTCAGGACCTCCAGATCAGTAGTTGCAAATATAACCACTAGACTACGGTGGCGGTCGAATGATATTTTGTATCACGCTATTGCGTGTATTGCAATTAGAAAGGCCTTTTAAATAGTTCGTTAGTTTAACTGCAGTATTTACTGTTTTATCACCCGATACAAACCTTTCATTAGCAGGTGGAGGACTTTAGACAGAGGGATTTATAATTTTTAAAACGGTTATCTAAAAATAGGCACCACAAGCCTTGGTGCTTATGCCTTAGAATGAGACAAATTTGTCCTGTTCACGTACAATTAGAAAATATTCCATTAGCTTGCTTGCAGATAACTATTTTTGTTATTTATAGAACACTAAGAGAAATATTATGATGTAAAGTTTGGTGTTTCAATTTTTTTTTTTTTTTTTTTTTTTTTTTTTCCCCACATTTCGTAAACTTTGAATCCTCAATACAAGAATGCTTTAAATGTTTTAAGGCATTTTCGTGGAACAATGATATCAAACTAAAATCGATACAATGTACTTGATAATGCAAGAATAGCATAAACTCCACACGATCTATCACCCATAACGTGTTGCAATACATGCCACAAATAAAGAGAAATAAGATTAAAAAGAGATTCTCTCTAAACGGCTGTTATTGTGCACATTATTGAAATTAGTTTATAGTTTAAAAATAACGTGCGTGTAAGTTAACGCATAAAAGCAGATTGTTGGCTTAGTGACATTCGCGATTGTTGACTGTAATTGCTCCAGCTAATGTACCTGAAATCAAATTGGCGATAAGAATAAAAAGATAACACTGGTTAAATTAGGCGCTCATAAGTACTAACATTTTTTGGTTTATCTGAATTATAAACCGTCCTTATTGTCAGTGAAAATTGCTAATAAAATCATGATATAAATTCAATGAAATTACCATGGTAACAATTGCGTCATTGGTCCATTTTCATTGATAAAACTAATGCTGTCATCAAATGATTATTATTTAAAATAACATTTGGAAACAATCGTTCGTCCATCATTACTTACGCATAGTTACAGAGTAAGTTAGCTTTAGCTGTCAAATGACTTGTTAGAATTTGATTATACTAACTTGTTCTGAAATGCGTGCCAACGCTATGTTTCTTAGATATTCTTAATATTCTCAATAGTTTTACCGTTCATCCGTATACATTCTGATAACTGTCATAAAATTTTCACTGTATTAGTGGCAATTTAGCCTTTTCAGCTTGGGCTAAATTTTCCTCTTCACTATTAAAAATAACAATAAACAAACGAACCAAATAATGTACATCGATACAATTTGTTTGAATTGTGTTTAACGTTCGTTTTCACTGCTGAGGTACCACAGGGATGGATAATACTGATGAACATGAGATGAAATGATAAAGGAAGGAAGCATTCCAGACCTAGCTTAGGGTACCTGCCCAGCATTTGGTGGGAATTGAACCCCAGACCTCCCGCTCTCAAGTCCGCGCCTTAACGACCTCGGCCACCTGTGGCGATCACATCGATACAACGACGTTATAAATATAATAAAAGAAGATATTTACTTCAGATTAATTCAAGAGCAAGAAAATCGATTTTAGTGTAAGTGTTATTATATTAATATCCTTTTATAATGCTGGCAATCAAAAAGGGTGAGAATCTTGTTTATAATGTGTTAGTTTGTAAAACTTTCTAAACTCATTTCGTTATATTTAAACGTTTAGTCATACAATAAAGTATAACATGAAAATAATATAGAATTATTTCACAAATTTTGCTCTGAAATATATTTTTAGCTTCAAGTATTCATATATACGTATTTTAGACAATATTCTCAGCGTGGCTATTACTTATCACTACTATTTTCTTGTTTTAAAGTAACTTTGTCATTTTCTACTGTTACCAATTCATTTTTGATTCCCGCTCGTCCAATGCCTTGGGTGAAATATGGAAATACTGAAATTCGCTGGAGACTAAAATGTAAGGTCTGAAGAAATTTGCTATGCATATTGTCCCTGGCTATTTAAAATCCTTATAGACATCCTGGCACCTTAGGCTGGGCAATAGTCGTGAATGTGCAGCAACTCTGTTGAAGGGGAGGGTGAATAATTTAATATCTTCCATTTTTAAACAAATATTTGATGTCTGTGGAAAAGTACAGAGTCTTAAAAATTCATAGCAGATACTACTACCTTGGCTTTATATAAATATTTATATTCAAGACTTGACAGCACCGTGTTTGGTTTCTTTACGTTTTAATATTGAATTACATAACAGCAAGCTACAATCTTATGACCAATATATGGCTCTTACACCATATAATTTGAAATGTTGGTAGCGTTGGTATAATATTAATTTCCTATTATTTCTCACCTTTTGTTAGGGTAAAGCTGATCGAATGACACCACTTTTCTCCGAGACTCATATTTAATTCAACCTTCTTTCATTGCTGTTTCAAGAAGTTGAAGCTCATTCTATTTTTTTTTTTCTCTCTTTCTTGTTTTGTTGGCCAGTTATTCCTCAATGCTGTCCTTTTATTTTTATTTCCACTTTTCTAAGCTGAACGAAAATAGATCCTGTTTTACACTTGTGAACATCTTTTTCCATTTTTAAGAGAATTAGCAATTATCACAGGTAATATAATGTAATGCATTTAAAAATGTGTTGTGAAATACTACTGGGGATTTTAAAAGTAACTGAATAATTATATTCTTAAACAAAAAGTTTGGTGATAAGTTTCAGACAAAAATCTCGCGCATAAGCGGCTTTCTTTGATCTCGGAATATAATGGAAGTAGAATTCTCTTCAGACTGTAAATCGTTTGAGGGACTGATTTGGAACAGAAAGAATTTCTTTTACAATAAAAAGTGAAAAGCCAATTTGCTCAGTAAGGCAACTTTAATAGAATAATAACTGACTGGTTTAAATGTATTCTTTGCAAAAATTCATTTTCATACAAAATAAAAATTAAACTATATCGTAATAACAATAAAAACACGACAAACTAAAATTACAGGAGTTTTCACTAATTTTGATAGACCATGAATAAACATACTCTTAAAAATGAAGTAGACACAGTTTCTAGCATGCACAACATATTTATTTATTGTCATTCTACTTTTAAAAAGAGAAAAAATGGTTAGGGTCCAATCTTTAACTAAAAAAAAATATATATGTACACACACACTAGAAACTTCCCTAATGTTTTTCTGCCTTTTTTAAATATAAGAAATAAAACTAAGATACTCTTCCGGTCGGAAAATTCTTTTAGCAGGTCATCCTACGTTATTCCGTCTTGCGTTTCATAATTTCTTCCGGGGTTCCTCTACGTTGTTTTTCTAGCACGCAGCTAGTTCATTAATTCCGCCCACTATTCATATATCTTCATTTATTATGGTATACTTTACGTATGGAGTATTCCATTCTTTTTCTTTCCTCTGTTTTTCCTCTTATCTTTCTGTATCAACATTGAAGTTGGACAACAGTTGTTGAATACAATTTTATGTTAGAGCTGTATATGTACAATGTCATATATTGTTTTTAACAATATCCGAGTTCTTAACTGTTTGTCTCTATTCCGTTACACAATCGATGCATAGAATTAAGTTAAAAAACACAAAAGTGCAAACCTGCTTTCAATGCCAGCTATAAATAATTTTTAGTTTTTACATTGCACTGAGCTTACATAATAATAATTTTGTGTTAGATTTCACAGAAAGAAGAGAAAAAAATGTGAAAAAAATAAACATTTGCAAAGTGTGGCGAACAAAAATAAAATTTATACATCTACTTGCATACCTACGTCTAACCTGCAAAGAGGAAAGCAACTTTTAATAAAAAAAAAAAGTCCATTCATTTTGACTGCATTTTGAAAGAGGTAACCTTAGAGAATATGCTGGTGTTCATTATTATATTTCGGGGAATATAACGAAACTTCTGCCTGAACTGCGAGTGTATTCTACGCATGACTAAAAATAAAAAAATATTAAGTATTATACCAATATTGATCCAAACTAGTTTTATTTATATAAGCCTATAATGTTAATTACACATTTATAATATTCACATGTAAGAACTGCCCACCATATTTATGCATATTTCGTAATATCAATATGCATTACTAAAGTTATTTTGTGCTCCCTTTGGTTATGGAATGGAGAGAGACGTATGATGTTTTGTTTAGGCTGAATGCTTCTGGATACCTTCCTTCAGGATCTCCAGGAAGTGTAAAGTCAGAAGAGTTAGAAGGGAAGAAATATTTTGTATTTAAGGAAATAAAAACTTCCGGGAAAGTATTATTGGATAAATTATGCGATTCTTGTGTAGAGCTGTTGGGTAGCACCATCTTGTTATAACCACTGTGAACGGAAAGAAGCATTTTACTGCAACAATATCCACCCAAATCTTCCACAAAAAGTTAAATAATATTCTTCGTCAACTATTACACGATTTCCATGCTCATCTTCAATGAAATAAGGGCCAATGAGGTCGTATTCTGAAATTACACCAAAGAGTAATCTTGTCGCTGCAACGAGAATGTGCAATTAAGTCTGTTGGTCTTTCAAATCTAAAAAATATCGTCGTTAATGCACCCATTTAACGTAGCAACATATTCATTGGAACGCCAATGCTGAGAAGAAAATCTTAATTTTGATTCACGTTTTCAAGATTTCGGACACAATAAAAACACCTTTTGGTTTAAATGAAATATGGGGCAGAAAATTGGGGACTAGAACAAATTGAAAACATACACTCAGCGAGGATAAACATATCCATATTTTGAGGCTGGGGAGGGGTACAGAGAACTGCGGAATTAAGAAGTCTACAGCGAAACCATAGAGTTTAAAATCAGAATAATGAAGTACTGGCTGCAAATTATTAATGGAAATGAAATTTAATTAGGGAATTGTACTACCATGAATAGCTAGGGATGAGAGGGAACATGATGTGAGCATCCAAATTAAGAAAGGGAATGAAAACAATAGAGCTATGTCCCATTTGATTGCAGACCGAGGAATAGAAATATCGCATAGAGGAAGGCAAAGAACCACTTGGTGGATATGGATATGCATTGACAATTGTTTAATGTAGAGAAATTATTTCGTTGGAAGTACAATCTGAACAAAATCTGAAGGCGGTATGACCAGTAAACAAACAAAAAAAAAAAAAAAAAAAAAAAAAAAAAACAGGCCAAACTCACTAGGCAGGAACTAATGTGGCTCAGAATAGATAGCTGATGATTAAGTTCACCAATGACCATGGGCAGAAAATTTACCCCATCTGTGAGGAGTGGGAATCATGGACACATGCTGGCTGAATATAACGGAAGAATGGGGATAAAGTATCTATCACCTTCTTTTACTGAATCGAACAGAGGGAGATGGTCACGCTGGACTCTGCTGGCAGGCAAGAAAGGGAAGGAGAGATTAGGTAAATTTTCAGTAATGTTGAGACAGTCCGGGTTTGGAGGCTCATAATCTAGAAAGGGTGGGAGAAACAAATTGATTGATTCGAGCTACGTGTGTGTCGTGCCTAACGTTGGCTTCTTTCCATTTCTTTTTTGTATATGCATTTTTTAAAAAAAATCCTAATCTTTTTAATTTAATTTAATTTTAATTTAAAATTTATATTTTGAAATATCTAATCTAAGATCTGTATTAAATCAAACATACGTAGTGTATTTTAAGATCAATCACCTGCTGGTTCGGTGCCTCTGTTGAAGTATTATTGTATTGGTGCCACTGCTGCTGTTGCTACCACACAAATAATGCACTTACAGACGTAGACTAACCTGTAAGCAGTAGAAAGATGCAGCCAATTCACAAATCTTCCACTGAACTGGTGTTCACTTAGGTCTCAATTCTTTGCTATGCGAATCTGGCTTTTCAGGGGAGGGCAACTTTTTTTTCGAACACCATTCCCATGTTCACGTCGTTTGTTCATGCTCCTCTCCTTCCACTTTTTCCTTTATGTTGACACGTAACCGTCAAGAGTAATAATCTATACTTTGATGGTGGAACCGTATGCAATTTTCTTAATAAATTTCGCATAGCTTTCACATTATTCCTTCACGTCGATCAACTCTTTATGAACAATATGAATGTTCCATTAAAAATTATTTTTCTGCAATACTAAGAACAATTTTTACTTTATCTTTAGAAATAATTAAAGTAAGAATTAATCATGATATTCATATATTTTCCCCATTCAGCAGTATATGCTACGTTAATTAATTTCCAGCCATATTGTATTAACTCAGCAGAATAAACATGGATCAACAGTAATCTTTCTCAAGAATTGTTCTTTTATTACATTATAAAATTAGTTACTCCAAACTCAGAATGCCAGATAAACAGAAATTTTCTATTTCTTACTTAACTTACGGATAACTCAGTTCTAAAATGTTGGTGATTATTTTTTCTTGTGCGTTTGTTACTCATCAAATTATATGACATGCAAAAAGCTGAAGAAACATATGAGACGTGAATGAACGCCTATTGATGTAAGGACAAAAGATGTACTGGCATACCAGAGAATCGAATCAGTTTCTAGAACACCGAGCAAGCCCTAAAGGTTTTACAGCAATCACAAAAAAGAACTGACGTTTGGATTAGAGTGACTGCAAATAACTTCAGACGATAAGAGGCTGAACAAGACGCTGGCAGCCTGAAGCGTCGAGAGTTCGACTCTGGTGTACCTTCTGACAGCTGGCGAACCGCTTGCAGTGCCTCGGGGGGACCATGTTTCAAATAGGACAATAAACAGCTGCCGGCCGACTGCTAGCCCACATTGCCCATCATCACCGTTACGAAACAAGGGATAATGTACTTAGTTGAAACACCAGCACCGATAAATGTGTTGCAAGGTATTCGGTATCCAACAATAAAGACTCGGGTCTATCAATTATACTGTCACACTCAGATGTGCATACAAACGCAATATTTTGTTTGGAGTTTAAATCAGAATCTTCTTAAAAACTTCATTAGCCATGTTCATTAAGCGCTAAACGTTGCATGTTTCAAGAAAAGGTGTTAAACAGGGGTAGCAATAAGGTTGTCCTACAAGCATTTGGAAAAACTTGGCTAACTAGGATAAAAATGAAGACGTGAGGCAACAATATATGTATGGTATGAAATTTGTACAAGAGAGAGAGAGAGAGTAGAGTTGTCGTATATATAAAGGTGATAATCCAAAATTAATTGAAATAGATGCCAATAGACAAAAGTAATGTGGACAGACCTGGGAAAAAATTTAACTACGGACAGTCAAATTCCTAAACAAAACAGAGGAAGAAAAGAAGGGAAAATGCATATGGCATCCTATAATTTCGCGTTATGTTTTCCATGTAAAGTTATTCTGTAACCAGCTATTGTTTTGCAAATGGTAAAACTAGAATCTACAATATTCAATCAAGTATATAAAGTATATAAAGATATAGTAACAAAAATTAAATCAATATTCTTTTAACCGTTATTTTAGATGTTTAAAAAAATAGGCACTCAAGAGGCTGTTCGAGCACTTGTCGATCTGGTTAACTTTTATTTAACACTTCATTAACACCATTGAAATACAATGTTCTGTGTTCTTTAAATTTTAAACAGGGTCTGTTGTTAAATATTCATTCCTAAGTTTGATTTATATGTTTAACTCGGGATTAGCTACCTGGTATTTTTCAGCATGAAGAAAGACTCCTAAAACTATATAACAGATATATCGAGCGTGAATGGAACTTTCATCTATTGGCCGAAAAGAATAAAATGAAAAATAGTAAACATTTCAGAAGTACTGGAAGTGTAGGATACTTGAGAGTTGAACAAGTTTTCATTTAAAGAATACTTAAGTAGTGTATGAGCATCAATCAAACTAATTGAGAGACAATGAAGAGATGCCCTTTGTTTTGAATAGGGGAGTTTTATTAAGAAAAAGTTCGTCACGCAGAAGCTGCGTAAACTAAGGGAATTCCTCACCTAGTAGAGTAACTTTAAAAAAGAAAAAAAATCCAAATTATGACCTTATTAATTAATGAAATAAATTGTAGCATTACATTGTGGTATAAGGGGAACAAAATTAGAATTCTTGCCAAATTTTAGTATCACAAATGAGGAACATTATTATTATTATTATTATTATTATTATTATTGTTGTTGTTGTTGTTGTTGTTTATGTTAAACTACAAAAATTAATGGTATGCTATTAGTTAAATGAAATATATACATAAGACCATTGATAGACAAAGCTATACTGTGTGGGTATTTTTTAAAAAAATTAAATGCAACTATATTTATGAGCTGAGCCTCGGTATCATCTGTACATTCACTAAAACAGAGGGGAAAAAAGTTTCGAGCTACATTGTGTATTTAAGATTATGTTTATATGTTTCAATAAAACGAAAACATGTTGCTATTTAAAACATCGCAAAGTACTAAGCAAATGTACACAATCAACAATAAATAATTGGAAGTTTTATCGATTTTCACGGTCGTTGAATTTTAATTTAACTGACATTGCAGTAAAAATATGTAATACAAACGTTTCTTGAAGGTTATTAAGGGGGCTCACATATAATTTTCAAAAACATATTATATTAATGTTTCACACTTGATATCTTCAAGACGACGCTTTTGTTAAATATAAAACATATGCATAGTTATAAATCCAGTTTACATGCCGAATGAATTTTTCCTTATATTTTAAATCAACATAGTGAAAATTAAACGCGAGTGCCTATTAAATTTCGGTTTTCAAGTATACCCCTACCCCTAATGGTCCAACTTTCCAAATTTTCTGAATATATTTTTTTCTTATTTTATTTAAATGGTATATACCCAATTTTGTTGTGAAAAAACAAACGTTGGAGCCTTAGAACGACTTTTATATTTTCGGTTTCAGGTAAATGTCTCCTCCCAATAGTCCGATTTCACTGATTTTCATAAATTATTTTTCTTATATTATTTCAATGGTATAGGTCGAATTTTGTTGTAAAAAAAAACAAATATTGGTGCTGCTAGAGCGATTTTTAAATGTTGGGTTTCAGTTAAACCCCAACTTCTAATGAGCCAATTTCCCCTGATTTTAGCGACTATTTATATTATTTTTTAAATAATATATACGAGTTTCGTTGCTAATAAGTAAATATTGGTGCCATTACAGTCATTTTTATTTTTTTTTTTTTTTAACATTTTCGCTTTTGGTTAAACGCCATCCTCAACGGCCCAATTTTTCTAGTTAACGAACTCGACGAATCGCTTGTTAATCTATGTTAATATGCGAATCATTGAGAAAAAACAAAAATTGCGACCGCTAGAGTCTTAATTTGACACTATATACATACGTACACAATTAGAAATACCTGCATTTGTTCTACAGTTTAACATTTAGTTTTGGGCATATTTATACCCTAACACCATGGTGTCAGACAGTGTGTTCCGTGGTTTCTGTTAATGTGACAATTCCTTACGTAGTTAGTTTTACTGTAGTTATCGAAGGACCTCTACTGCAAATTATTTGTCTCTGCAACTTCCCTAGTTATTTGTCAGTTACGTTTAGTGGTTCATCCATCAAGTTGTGATACTTGTTGCTACGATATCGTTAGTGTCGATGCATATCGTTCAAGAGGCCGCAACAGGCCGTGGTCATCAAAGTGGATAGTTGCTACCGCAGAGAAAGATGATATCAACGCTAAAGCCTCATTAAGAGCAACACAGACGTTGATGTGACCATGTTAACGTGGTTTTATGTACCTGATACTCGTAAAAGGCAAGTTCGCGAAGAGTAAATTATGCGAAACAGGTTTCTGAAAGCAATCCGCGCGTATATGTTTTAAACATACCTATGTCCTACTCATCTGTTACAGCCGCATAATAAAAGAGAAGTAAAAAAAATATCCTCTCACTTCGTGTTTTGAACAGCTTTAAGAAAACAGTTTCACTGTCTTTTTCCTAGTTCATGCAGCGTTGTTGCTTTCACGTGAACACAAAGTAGCGTTACTACTGACATTGTACTAATAGTTTCAGTTGGAAGTATGGCATTTTATAGACCTGTTGACATCTTCTCCACCAATCAGATGTCACAAATCTACACCTTTGTTTACAAATATTATATTAGTGACATCATGAAGATGTGGCCCTGTCGAAACAAGAATTACTAGCTTAGCAATAAACATGTGAAGGAATTTGTTAAACTATAACTATTGTTTTTACCCTACTACATAATATAATATTTATTACATTCTTCTGTCAATAATTAACGAACGCAATAAAACAATTTAAACTATGTATGGGGGCCACAATATTCTAATAATAATGGTGCACAGTAATTAACTATGCGAGAAAATTATATGCAATTACTTTTTATGAAAGCTCGTTTGTATAACTCAGTTAAAATGTTAAAATCAAACATAAATCGGTAGTATGGTTAAAGCAGTTTGGTCGTGGGTTGATGTGGTTTGCTCCACGTTAGTGAACCAAATTATGACTTTTGGTATAGCAGCCGCAGTGAGCGCCAAATTTTGAGATGGTTTTGTATGCTCCGGTTATGTGCCTCAGGTTGGGCACCAATTTTTGAAGAGATCTGTTGTTGACGTTGGTAGATTTGGTTTGTTTGTTTGTTTTTTTTTTTAGTAGAGTTTAACGCCAGTTCTTACTACTGAGGCACCACAGGCGGTGGACACTGATGATGCACGAGATGAAATGATAAATTGGAAAGGGTTTTTTTTTTAAAAGGATGGAAGCGTTCCAGGTCTAAGTTTAGGGTACCTCCCCGGCATTTTCCAGTTATGAGAACTGAGGAAAACTTGGAAAAAAAACCCTATCAGGGAGGACGGTCTTGGTGAGATTCGAACCGCAGACCTCCCGCTCACGAGTTCGCGCCTTAACGACCTTGGCCACCCTTGGCGATGGTCGCTTTAGTGTTGTTGCCTATGCTTCAATGACAATATCTCAGGGTGATTCCGCTATTTTGTTGATTGGAACTCAACAGGAAAGGAGAGGAACTCAATAGGATAAAATAAGCACGCGATGTGACTGAACATGTAACTTTATTAGGTATAAATTCTGTCGTGTCCTTTGGTGTTTGGTATGATAGACTTGGTTACTTTGGATATTAGTTGCCGCGTGTGAAACTTATAGGTGAGTGTCGTGGCGCTTGGAACTGAAAGTCGAATTTATAACGAGTTCTACGAACTGTTTCTGAATCGAAGTGAATATCTCATAACTGCATATCTCGCAGCGTATAAAACTTAAATTGCCTGTCTGGAGGGGCATAGAACTTGTAAACTGCCCCTGCGAATTGCCTAACTGAGTCGAATTGAATGAGCTGAACTGAATGTTGTCTTGCCGCGTATAGAATTAGAACTGCTGTACGTCTCGCGGCGTTTAAAGCTTCAAACTGCTTCTGCACACTGAACTGAATGCCCCAGGGGAGCAACCGCTTCCTTATATATTAAATTAAAATAAAAAAATCATTGGTCTTAACGATGCCACGGTGTTACATAGGCACGTGACTATCTTTAAAAATTCAAACACAGTTTTCCATTGACTGGTTCAAATTCACCTAATACACTTGCCATTCGCTTTTTTTTTTTTTTTTTTTTTTTTTTTTTTTTTTTTTTAAGTTTTGATATATTCGTCACCATTGAAGGTTTGAAGGGCCAATGGTATCACGTCTGTCGGAGTCAAAAGTCTTAACTGATTTAAAGGACCTTGAGTTTATTCACTCTACAATGATAATTCCTTAAAAGAAAAAGGACACTTGTCTCTCGGGCTCATTGTATAACCTTTTATGACCCTTTTGACTTCCCAAGCTACTGCAACGGACAAATACCAGAGGCTTTCACTTTAGTTGATATACAATTTATAGGTTATAGTTACACCGTATTATAAACACATACACACAGGCTATCTACATCATTAACTACAATACATAAATTATTATTATTGAGTTTATATTGGTACACATTATAATTATATTTCAGTGGATCGGAAGAACTGCTTGAGGTATAGTGCAGAAATATATCAGATAATAACTAAGTTGAAACCAAACATAAATCGATTTCCTAACATGAGTTAAAAATTCTACACGAAATAGAATTATAAATAAAACACCAACATGAAAGATGACAATTAAAACTCAATCTTGTAGCTCTAAGAACCGAAGTAATTAAACTACAATGGAACGTCAATTATTCGAAATAATTGGGACCAGATATCGTTCGGATATTCGATTTCCATTTTGAACATGTTACAATCCTTTTTTGATTTGTTTATTTAAGGACGCTCTTTAACATCTCAGGTCATCAGCGTCCCATTCTATTCAGGGCGTGAAACGGCCGACAAATTTTGCTCAGAGGCCTCTTTTTTCAGGCTTAAGGTTCTTTATCGTGCCGTAAATGTGCGACACGGGACCCACGGCTTTACTTCCCCTCAGAGGCCTCTTTTTTCAGGCTTAAGGTTCTTTATCGTGCCGTAAATGTACGACACGGGACCCACGGCTTTACTTCCCTTCCGAAGGATAGGATTTTTACGCCCGAAAAAATCCATCGATCCTGGCCGGGTTCGAACCCGCGACCTTGGGTTTAGAAGGCAAGTATGGTTACCACTACACCACCAGGACCGACTGTTACAATCTTCTGCACATAGCCTTCTTTATGCAACTATATCTGAACAACTGAACACAGCGGAGCAGAAGTTTACAGCTGCAATTATTTATTTAACAGATAATGCATGACACCAGATAAGGCTTTTGTGAAAGTGATAATCCTTATCGGCGAGGCCGGAAACTTACGAACCTACCTTCGTAATTTCACAACTAAAAAAATTAAATATATAAACTATTTTATGAAGACAACTTACACTCTACAACAGATACTTAGAAATATGAATACCAGATGTACAGTTTTTGTGCTTAGAAATAATTGAGAGCGAGTGGTAGAACCAGGAAAGTGGATTTAAATTTTTATTTCAATATAACTGTTCTGTGCACAAGAGGAAGTACTCCAAGTGCTGTCTCTGTCTTTAAACATTTCCTCATTCAGTTTTTTGATATAGAATATTGAAAATGTAGCGCAATTCAAAGTTCTACCTGTAGTTAAGAAAAAAGTGACAGCCGTTGTCAAACAGGTCAGCATCAGCATCGTGTTGCGTGCATACTTTTTTAATGCTCCTCGAAAACGATTCTGGGAATATCTCCTCCTGAAAGTTAAGGCGCCCTGAGGGAAAAAATGTTGTCTCCTTGCTTTTTCTCTTATAAGATTATCTAGACAACAAACGCTGTTCGTTACACTTTCTAAGAAAGTCTAGATTGGTGTAGTGCTTACAGACCCACGGTCTGTCCTAAGTTTTCATCTTCAAGCTAATGCAAGTTGAATATGTTCGTATTATCTCTGCTCTCATAAATATCTTATTAGACACTGTGTCTTAATGTCTCCGAAGTTGTTGTCTTTATATTTACAGATAGTAGTGACTGGCAGACAGTTAACATTTAAAAGCATGCGAGCATGCATTTTTAGAAGGTTAGGAGGAAATATACGTTTCAAAATAAAACATAAAAACTAAGCAGGTGCCAGAAAGACAGCAACCCATACGTAAGAATATCTTATAAAGTTTGACACATTCTTCCAAACTATAGTATCTTTGGAGACTATCCATTCCCTGCTGACGATGCAGTTACCAGCCATCCAAGACTTGATGGACTCCGAGTTTCCAATGTCTGAGTTGGATTCTGCACTTATTTAGACATGACAACTTTTACTAAAGCAAATAGCTAGACCTGCTCGTGACAAGACTGGAACGTATGGACCTTTCAGTTTTTTCATACTATTAACTGTTCGGTGAGCAGACATATTGTTAAAGCAGTAACCTTAAGGTTCTAACATAGAGGCAACATTGTTCGTTTCCAGCGAAAACTCCATAATTTGTACATTGTTCTGACTAGCGGTTTTCTCAAGACTCACTATATTTACCAGATCTCAATGTAGGTATCGATAGTAGACAAAATGGTGGAACATGCAGTCCATGTGTAAATATCATTTTGTTCATTTGCAGTTATCTGATTTATACAGTGGTTTCTATGACTTATAGTTGGAAGTAAATTAATATTAACGTGTTATTTCTTCTATTTTATTAAGTTAATATTGCTTTAGTGAAATCACACTAGGAACTTGTTTAATAGAAAGGGTTAGTATCACATGGGTTGCTCTTGTATATCTTTATTCTGGTAGTAATTAAAGGAGGAGTGGATGAAGAGCATACATCGTGCAAATTTTGAAGTTATGAATGATCTTTTTCCAGCAAATTTCTCTAATCTACCATCGTATGTAGCGGTATGGGTTAGCAAAGAAAGAAAATATCCCAAAAACGCATGAAGGGAGGTTAATTGTATAAATACATTATTATATTTGATGTGATTTTGTTTAAAAACTAGCCTGGCAGAGTAAAACTGAAAACATCTTTGAATTCAGGGTATTCCTAATACATATATCCACATGGAAAAATAAAAAAGCAAGGTAAAAAATGTTTGTAAACCAGTGAATAGAGTAAGCATGGCATCTATTAATAGCTCTTTGCTTTTTAATATAATTAACAAAAGTTAAACATTTAGAAAAAGAATATTCCTCCTAAACAAAGCCATATTCAGACACTAGCTTCTTATGCGAGTTAACTTTATATATGTGCAGTATTATTGCTAATAGTATTTAATAAACGTGAGTAAATACTGTAAGTAACAATTATAATGAAATTCACTTGCATATGTTTTAAAATAACAAATGCATATGTTTTAAAATAACAAATAAATAACAAGGCTGTATTGTTATATTCAAACAGCGCTAAGTATAAACACTACAAGAAAAGTTGCCTAAATACTGATAAATATGCTGTTTTTAACATAAAAGCCTCTTCCAATTAGCAAAATACCGTACCCTCATTCAGCTACGCAATCGGAGTTTGCATACACTAATGGAATCAAAGCGCGCGATTCCCGCCGGTAAGACTGGAATTAAATATCCGCTGGCGTAGGCAAGTCCTCCTCAGCTGTGTTTAAGAAGCCGCCTGTTTCAGTTGCATTTCTGTAGACTTTCAACTGTGTGTTTGTGCACTGTGGCATATGCCGAGATGCTAGAACAAAGAATAATATTTTATGATTGTTAAGTGAAAAAGAATATATTCTAGAAGATAATTTCGTGCTAATTTCCAGATGTTAATCTCTATCGGAAAGTACAATTTACAGATTGGTGAACAAAATCGAACCCTAAGTGTTTTTATTAACAGGAAGGTGAAATACAAAAACCGGCTTTGCAATAGAAGAGAAACTTGATGAAGTAAGCTTTCGATTAGAAACTGCTCTTCGAAAATCTAGAACATGATTATCTTAACAAAATGATATATATATATATAATGCGCGCTATGATATCCGACCGCGGAAATGATTTCCCTCTGCAAGTGGTGGGGCCGTTACTCAGTAACTTCCCATCGGCAAAATCAATTTCTGATTGCGTAGCGGAATGACGTCTCTGTATAAGAACAGCATGAAGAACGTTTTAAAAAGAAATTGTAAATATGAAGTAAAACATTTTTCCCTTGAATGTCATAAATCTACAATTGAAATGGGAAAATTGAGAACAAAATAGGTTAATCAGTCCAACATTTATCAGAAAATTTATGGGGTCATCAATATAATAGGTTTAGGAGAATATTTCAGCTTTTGCTGAAAGCAATACAAAACATGCTGACCCTTGTAGATGATGACCGGGTTCCCATGGTAATTTGTTTCAACAGTTGCTTAGTTTTGTTGGCAGCCTCTGATGACTCAGAACTGTATAAAGACGTTTATTTCTAACTTCGGAATCAACATAATAAATATTTCGCCAGCCCCCTCCACTTTTTCGACTCTTGTCTTCACCGTAAATTTACAGTGCTGGAAGACAGAATCACACAGTTAAACATTTTCTCTTCTTTCTCTCTCTCTCTTCTTCGTTCCCCTTTCTCTTGTTTTGAAAACTAATGGCTTAACAAGTTGTCTGTGATCCAAGGAAACAGGTTCTTGAAAGTAGGAAGCAAACGGCTGGGATGCTGCCTGGCCTTTTAATGCTACAGCACTCTTCGCTCCGACGGTTTTTTGTTTTTCGCTTATGTGGCTCAAGTTTTGTCAACGCGATCGTTCAACTGTCTTCGACAGAGACAATAGCACAGCGTCTTGTCAGGCGGAGTCCTGTTGTGCACATTCGCCGACAGAATACCACCGCTTTTGCTACTCATGGTTCCGTAACGTAGGGCATTAAATTGCCTTTACAAAATAGAACAATGTTACATTTGACGTAACTTTGTCTTAGCTCTAGTCTTGATTAGCCAAAGCTTTGGAATTCGGCTAGTTTCAGCACAACGACAATATTGATAACTTCACGCAGTAATGACAATTTATTCTCCTTTTACGATTCGTCAAATGTATGCAATATTAGAACATTTAGAGTTTCTTTGAGAAACAGTTTGGGAAGGACTAAAACATAGTTGTACGATTTTGGACATATCTACTTCAAGCGTTGATGGAACAACTTTGAATTTTAAAAAACACAAGAAAATTCCTTGTGGATCTGAAAGCTTTTGTGAAGTCAATATATTTTTTTGAAGTGAAAGGCTGAACGTTTATTGACAGTAAAAAAAATCAACTTATCTTCCAATCCCTCCAATAAAATAAATAATAATAATAATAATAATAATAATAATCATCATCATCATCATCTCCCTAAGGTAATTTAATATTACAACCATTATAATTTTTTAAAAATTACATTTTTATTGTAAAGATAAATCTATTTTATAAGTTTTCATTAATTTTTCATTCCATTTAATAAGAAGATATTTACAAAACAAAACTGCCTATACATCAAAAGTAACTAGCGCCGTACAATACTCGAAAGAAGTAAAATATGCCCATTTTATTTACTGATATTTATTGTCCTTTGACTGTATTAGTTTCATTGCGACATTTGTAGAATGAACTATGCAATCTGTAAATGAATAACATAATTAAAGAGGGCATAAATGAACTCTAAATCCTTGGCGCCTCAAAGTTATTTGGCATTCACCTTCTCAGTGTAAGATAAACTCCTCCCCCCCCACAAATACAATCCATAAGGCTTCTTGACCTAATTGTAAATCGAATCCAGGACTTCCGAATTAAAAGTCGTAAACGCTATCAGTAGATCACGGAGGCGGCCTACCAATGTTTTATTAAGAGCAATGGAAAAGTTTGTGCATTCCTCTTTTAATAGACAGTTGTGTCCAAGTGTGCCTTTAGATTTTACAATAAAGCATAGAGATGGTGCATTCTGATCGCTTTTTTCCGATTATAAATAACGAATGTGCGCGATGCACAACATTTGTTTGATTAATTCAAAGCCTATTATTGGATATGAAGCAGCATATAGAATAAAGATTTTTGGAAAAATACTCTAGATCTGCCGAAAGTAGGTACTTTTTATTTCCCACTATAATTCAGAGACATGAAATTTGTCACCATTTATACAAGAAAACGACAAAAACATATTTTATTTTAGTTTTTAATTGAAATTTGCATTATTATGTTATGCTAGGCTAAGGAACCTTGATCAGAGGAGGAAGCCAGAAAAATAAATAAGGAAGTTTAATGTTTATTGTGCCTGGAAACTACTTTCTGATCCAAGAATTTACACTGAACTCAAGAATTACAAGAACTCAAGAGTTTATTGAAGAAATGTTGCTGTAATTGCCCCCGAATTTAAATGTCTTTCATACAAGAAAGTTGACTATGTCTAAACGTGATTGGCATTTTATCAACTCATTCGTGCACTACCTACAAACTGCTGTTTCAATTTTACCAGATGTGAAACATGCAGTAGTACTTGCAACTTGAAAACAACGTGTTTTAATGATAAAAAGAAACAGCGATAATTCGATAATCTCGAAGGAAAAAGAGGCGGGAGGTGTTCATCTTCGTTTTTACCATAACTAGTTATCAAAATTATTTTATTCAGCTAAAGTTACTAATGGAAAGGCTTCATGGTTCGCTAGGTACAATCATTTGACCACCTCCCTACACAAAGGAAACGAACCGCAAGATGCAGGAAATCTTTTCACTCTCATTTCCCACTGTGTCAGTTATGATCAAATTACCCGTGAAAAATTCAATTAAGAAGATTACAATGTGCTGAGCTAACATCGTGAAAAAGGAGTGCATTTGCGTGATTTTATTTCGGTATTCAGTTAATGCTGAGTTCTTACGCTTGTAAGCTGATCTAAGCTTCTAGTTCCAGAATCATTTTTCAGAAGAGGCCATCCATAGGAAACCAGCAAAGAAATCCATGTATAGTTGCAAGTTCTAACCAATGAGAGCCTCTGTCTCTTTATATATTAAAACTGTGGGAGTTTTATGATCCCTGTCTCCACCACTCACCCTTCGATAGGATGTGAAAAGATGTTGCATTTATCAGCTATCCGAAAATGTGGGGGAGGGAGGAACATAATAGTTTTGCGGAGAGCCAGAAACCAACGAACTTCTTTGTGGCGTTGCGTAAACATAGTGACAGTATTTTACAAGCCTATAGGTTACATAATATGTAATATATTTTTCGTAAACATCAATCTGAGCTACATTTGCATTGCCTAAGCATGCAAGAAAATTGTCAGTGCAGGTCTGAAAGTAGAAAGGGCCTATGGAGGTAGTCGATATAGCATCGCCCCCTTTCTTAGACTAAAGGAACCATTGAAATGAATTCTATGGAAAATCAAAGATGCTGAAGTGAGTTAAGCTATATGAAAATGACACTCATGTCGAACAAAATAAATAGGGTATGAAATGGTAAAGTTATTCAAAGCAGTGGTTTCAAAGACCGAGGTGTATAAATTATTCACCTGATTGACTTTTTGCCATGAACTACGAATTCAGAAATATACTATAGCACTCACTTGTCTATAAGTATTTTAAGAGTGGGCAGCATCGGCCTCGGATGCGGGGCAACAGACATAGATATGTATCAACTAACAGCTATGTTGTTATATGATGTATGTGCATAACTAGTCATATGTAAATCAATTTTATTGACAACGGCTCAATCATTAGCAGGCTATACCACGAGGTTTAACAGTCACTCATACGAAATAAGACTTTTGAGAACTACAGTAGGCAAGTTTTATGAGCGATTACTGTGTTTAAGCTTTGATTTCATTGCTTCAATGGGTAACAGTGCAATGATAGAATAAGCGTTTTATTTAAGATAAACTATTGTACTTTCAATCTTTTTGACTATACATATTCACATTTGTAGCTTTGGAGGTAACGCCTATAGCATCACTTCTTGTTGATTTGGTTTATTTATGGACACTCTTTAACATCTCAGGTCATTCAGGTCCCATTCCATTCAGGGTGTGAAACGGCTGGTAATTTTGCTCAGACGTTTTTTTTTTCCAGCTTGAGGTTATATTTCGCGCTGTAAATGCACGACACGGGACCCATGGCTTTACTTCCCTTACGAAATACTTTTTAGGTCCAAAAAATCTATCGATTCTGGCCGGAAAAACAAACAAACACACACACACACACACAAATTCTGTATCGAGATGTTTTTAACATACCAATACAAAATAATTCTGAGGTATTACAATATAGTTATATTAATTTTGTATAGTTACACGTGAAAATGTAGTTTCATAATCAGGTAAATAATCGTAGATTTCCTGTATTAAGAAGTAATGTGTTGAAGAATGAACTGAAAAAATTATTAAATCGGATGCCATTTATATATATATAGTACTTCCTTAGCAACGTCACAATGCCCGCTTTCCATAGCTAAACTTAGTAACAGCAATTTGAAGTGTTACCTTATTCCGCTTAATTTTGTTCAAAGAAAAGCAGTACAAAACAGAAATTTTAGTGACTGAAGGAAAAGTATTTTGAAATCAAATATTTTTAAAGTTGTAATTTTGGCTAACCATACGAAGTTGCACATATCAGATAGATTTGAACGTTAAACGACGATGAAACATTTTTTTTTTTTTTTATTTTTTCATTTAAAGAAACAGTTTAAAATCACTTAATAGAATTCTGCGTCAAACGTGCAAAAGTGAGGCATTTTGTGAGAGGAGAGTTCGACATTCTCACAGGAAAATCTGATCACTGAACAAAGAAAACGAGCCGCAACGGTGGCTCTGAATTTTTAATTTAGCAATATCTTGTTTTGGAAATGCGGCTGTCTTTTTCGGACGCCGAGTATGACAGGCTCGCTGAGCGAGTGGCTGATTTGTGGCGCGAACCCGTCCAGGTTATTGCTTACCGCCCAGTTACAGATAGCGGTTCCTGTACCAAGAACGGCTGTCGATGCATGAATTAAACTTTCGGATTCAGTACAGACACATGTTTTCGATATGGCGAAGGACCGAGACACTGTGGTTTAGCCGGCATTTGTTGTTGCACTGGAATTCAATAGAACATTGGCTAAACCTCAGAATAAGGAAAAGATCTTTGGAACTGGGAGATGGTTGAAATTGTGTAGTGTTCCAAGATATGGACACTCCAAGAGATCTGAATTATAAAACATATCTAAAGTTTTAACTACTTGATAAAAACTGGAAAGCACAAACGCATACAGGTAATAAAAACAGTATGTCGAGGCCAAATATCTGCAGAATAAGAAGATTATAAAAACTTCAGCAGAATAAACAAACAAAGCAAATGGTAAATAAGATAGCTTGAACCGAGCGGAATGACACAGGTGGTACATACGCTTAGGACTGGTTTCAGGTGGTACCGGGTTCAAATCCCTGGGGTTTGCCATCCTTATTTTGTGGTTTCTCCTGGTCACTTAAGCGAATGATGGGATGGATATTTTCTTCCCATGAATTTTCTGCTCTCTCATTTCATATCATTCCATTCCAAAGTTTTGGTTGCACGTTTATGTGCTGTGAGTTTGCTTTCTGTAGAAACCCCTGGAGTCTGGAAGAGTCTGCTTAGGGGCCCCCTTGGACCACCTCTCCATCATGATTTTCGCAGGTCTGACTGCATCTGAACAAGGCTTCTATGTCCGTATATCGCCACCTAAGGATATGACCGCACGGTTCATCCTTTCATCCCGGAGGTACTCCCTTGGTAAAAAGGTCCACACGTGTGGCCTAGATTTCGAGACTTTCTCTTCTATCCCTTAAGTACAATTTCTTCTTTAAAAATTAGAACAGTTAGTAAGGAAAAATCAAGAGCTATCTCTTCAACGCATCAATGACCAGTTCAGCTCTCCATAAGGACCTTTGAAATCAAACGAATTGTCTCCAGAGCTCAGCTTTAGAGGTGGGGTTGCAATACGGTCTCATTGTTACTTAGAGATTTCAGCTTTGGTCCTTCGAATTACGATGTCTAGCAGAAATTAAGAAACGGACGTCATGGGGCTCAAGAAATCAAATAATGCACAGTTTAAATGTAATCATGGTACGAATGATAATTTTAATTACTACTGACACTATTGGGTTACAGCCTCTTCATAGCACTGCAGGACACATACCTGGGTCGCTAAAACTTTGTCAGTTAGCACCAGTTCATGTAATGTTGGCTGTGCTGCGGTTACGACGTTGCAACATCCACCACTGTTCAAAGACTGGAGTTGTGAATTTTCAATGCCTCTTCGTACATAAACTGTACGTAAGAATGAATTAATTCGCTCCAGAATTATTAATGGCCGCAACTAAATGGTGCATAGTAACGTAAGCACAATAAAAACAAACTTTCGACAATGAGAGATCTACTGTGTAGGCATTTGCTTATGATTTAAGTAGGATAAAGTTTCAAACCATTACAGTATTAGCCCTTTCTAACAGCATTTTGCGTCCGTATAATAATCATCAGATATCAAATAAATTTTATTCAACTTAACCTTTCAACTTAACTTAACCTCTCAACTTAACCTTTACTTCTTTACCTTTACTGCACCTTGACTTGAATTCTCATATAATCATATGATGGGAGATAAATCTTCTATTGTCTCAGAAATCTTCTTCATTTTTCTGGACGCAAAAAGTTTAGGTATCACTCTGCAAATTACTTTTAGGGACACTTAAGTTTATTACAAATTAACCATTTCAATTGATCACAATACTCAATTCAAACACGTGAGGGAAATCAGCTGCACACACAATTAGTAAAACCGGCAACACTGCAACTTCTACGTCACGACTGACTGCTACTTTGTAATAGGTTCAGAAGGTGCAACGGGTAGCATTTCTCGTTTGTTCATCTGTATGATTGCTAACTGAAATGGTAGCTGTCAAGTGCAAAGTTTCAGCGGCCCGGGTATAACAAAGTGGGTACGAACTCTACCGACAAACTGCTTTTAAAGTTTGTTCAAGGAACCGCTTATGCTGTTAAAAAGTAATTTGAAGTTAATGTGCTAGACTTTTGTAGTGTGATAGACAGGTTCTGAGAAAATTTAATCAACTATACTGATCACTTTTTTGTATATGTACTGTAGGTACAGTATCATGAAAACAAAACAATGAGTACCAGGGTAAATGACCAAAAAATTACACGAGTAATGAAAAAAATCATAAGCGAAAAGTTTATTTGTATGTACACTACTGTTCATTACTATACTATTCTTTACAGCACGTCGGTCCTGGTGGTGTAGTGGTAACCGTACTTGTCCCCTTAAACCCAAGATTTTTTCGGGCGTAAAAATCCCAAGTATGGCTTCTTTCGGAAGGGAAGTAAAGCCGTGGGTCCCCTGTCGTACATTTACGGGGCGATAAAGAACCTCAAGCCCGAAAGAAGAGGCCTCTGAGCAAAATTTGTCGGCCGTTTCACGCCCTGAATTGAATGGGACGCTGATGACCTGAGATGTTAAAGAGCTTCTCTAAATAAAACAAAAACAAAAATCTATAAAGCACCTGTCATAATGTCAAACGCCATGATCAAGACAAAATCACGCGCAAGCAGTCAAATAATACTGCGCAGAGTAAACAAACATAAGCAAGGACAGTTTAATTCGAAACAAATTATAAATATACATGAACATAGTTGAGCTTGAAAAACGAAAGAAATGCAATTACTCAGTAATAAATTACCGGAGGCTATGGGCCCTTATATCAAAATATTTCGCCAATATCTGTAAACAAACTATGAAAGTTTGTTGGTAGAGTCCGTAACCTTCCTGTATAACTAACTTTCCAACCTATTTACCGTCTCAATCATTTTAGAATTATTTACATGTATGATGGCGATATTATCGTGTGCTGGATTAAAACACTCGTAGCAGGAGATTAACTGGAGGAGGAGGAGGAGGAGGAGGAGGAGGAGGAGGAGGAGGTTGTAAAAGCATCGAATATTATTTTAGTCACCCAGGGTAGGTAAAGGAGAATAGTATCATTCGCCTTGCTCCCTTTCACATATAGTGTTTCTTAGCCTAGCATTGGGCGATAAGAATGCCTCGAAAACTGAAGACATGCAGTTCCTGTTTGTAGACCATAATACAAACAGAGACAATGACTCATAAATGTAACTGTTCATAAAAGTAACTTTACTGATTCCAGTGTCCAAAAACTTTAAAAATTATGCTGAATGAGCAGTTACAAAAATTACAGAAGTTTTCTAATATTTTTATTCTTGGGATAGAAATTTGGGGCACACATAAGGGTCAAAATGTATAGTTCAGATTCATAGAGCATCTGTAAAATGATATTGGGATTATCAAGAGCAGCACTCGATGAAATAACCCTGGTGGAACTAGGAAGTGTTGACAGGAAAGGTCTAGTAATAAAACTCGTTATGAAATATTGACAGAGGATATTATCATTGGAAGAAGGAAATATTGTCAGAGACTGCTTGGGGGCACAATAAAAAACTTAATGGGAAGGAAGCTGGTTATCTCGATTAAAGGAAATTTTAAGAGAAATTGGCATGGCAGAGCTAGATAGTTTACAGTCATCAAATGGACAAAGCGTATGGGATAAAGTGAAAGCAAGGATTGGCAATTGACGATATAGAGAAAGAGAAATATATGGTAGCTTAAGGGTTTAGAGAACTTTGATGTGTTATAGGAGTTTTAAGTAAGATTAGGATAGGAAAAATGTATTTATGTACGTGATAAAATGGGAAGGCAGGCTATACTAGGAACAACGATGTTAAGGGGTGTAAAAGTTGACCAAGAATTATGTTTCATTATATGGCAGGGCAGACAAAAATTTGAATTGTAAATAAGAATGTACTGAAATCGAAGGGTGGAGAGAAGAAATATGGAACAAGGAGTGGGATAATTTGCAGGCAGAAATTTTGGCATTAAAATTGTTTGGTATTAACAGGAAAGAATTAATCAATTTGGAAATGGTGTAGGGAAAGTAAGAGAAACATGGTGGAGAAAAGTGATCAAGGCAAAGGAAAAATGTAATTAAGAAAATAAAAAAACAATGACTGAAAGATGATCCCTTTTAGAAAAGTAATTGTAACGTTCGCTTTATTATATGTATGGTTAGAGTGAAATAGGATCCATGTACTCAACAACTGGGTGTTAGTTGCATGGGATCCTGAAACAAGCACTCCATGGTCAATGAAATATTGTCAAGTTTTAAATGTATAGAATATATTCAATGTTTCAATTGTGTGCTTATTGCCTTTTTGCATGATTTTTGTTTCTGAATGAGCAAGAAAGTGGTAAATCTTACTATACTAGCTGATAGTCATTTTCACCTGTAGATGCAAACCAGGAGACGAAACAAATAAAATACTTAGCACTTAAATAATTATGTGCACACATACGAATTGTTGCATTATTCAGGATTTAAGAAGCATCTTTAATTTTTTCTGACTTTGTAACTGATAATTATAACATGGATGTATCTATGATAACAGTAATACGAGTTGTGCTCAGCATTAAAATTGCATATGTCGTTCCTACCCCAGATACATTGGTAGCCAAGATATAACAATGTTAAAGTATTTGTTTACATGAATTACTAGAGTTTATCTGCAATATTGTAATAACTTCAAGTTCACTCAAGGAAACTCTCGTCAGCGTTTTGCACACGACACAATTCGAGGGAATTTCGGAAGTAAAATCTCCTGAGCTCATCGAGTTTTGCATGCACACCGCAGTCCTCCTCATCAGAGAAGGGGCGTCACATGAGTTTCATAATTTTTTATTTATTATTATTTCCGAAGAGGGTGAGGAGGAGGAGGGAACACTAGCTGATGGCAGCCCGTCCGACCTGCCCGCACTGTGTCACGCCCACAACACTGGCACAGGGCTTGCCATAACCAGCGTTCCGCTTCGACCTAAATTGTGGCGCCTACAAATTATACTGTTACTCATCGCTGCCACCAAATATAGTGCACCATTCCTTTTAAGCCTGTGTGAAAATGCTCTACCCGCAATAACTCTTCCAAACACTAAACAAAAGTTACGCTGCGGCATTTGTGTAAAATAATGTCTAATTTAGAAACATTCTACAAACTATTGTTTTTAAACTCAATCTTACCGCTATAAAATAGTATTACAATAAATTCTTACACAAATAAATCAGAACGTCCATTTTTAAGTCAGATTAACTATTAGCAAAGTAATTTCTGCCCCAATATTGTTTTTAATGACCTCCCCCTTTCACGGGACATAGCAGGATTTTCATTCATTTAATGTCCAACATGTTGTGGTAAACAACTTCCTGTTAATATGTACTTGCTATACAAGGAGAATTTTAAATACAGTTAAAATGAACATAGATGGCATCGAAGCCAGGACGATTTAAAAATTAAATTACATGCTGAGATTCACAAACATGTTATTATGGAGAAGCAGAAGAACACGAATGGTCACAGACTCGTGAATGGGAGGTCAGCTTGTTCTCGTTCACAGAGATTTTTCCAAGTTTTTCTCAATCCTCATTACTGGAAAATTACGGAGAAGTGTCCTAAACTTAAGCCTAGAACGCTTCCTTTCTCCAAATAGGGAGGAAAAAAAAAACTGGCGAGACATTGTGATTTAGACGGGGTCCTAGTTTGAATTAAGAAATTAAGAGGTAATTAAACGCCTAACATAACAGAAAAAAATAGTATATTTATCATCTGCTTTTATAATGCTACATATCACTTTATACCACGAGATTTCACCCGAAATATTCAACTGATTGATGCTAAATTGACACAACCTCATGTGATGGGCTTAAATCTTTTCATTCATTTACAAAATATCTATTTTCCCGTCTTTAATCCTTTGGTATCTAAAATATCCTTATCGTTTGTTTAAAAAGTTAAAATAATAATACTTTGGACTACAGAAGTCGCTGCTTTGAAGATTGACATTCGTCCATCAAAAGCTGGAGGAAAACAACAGATTGCGATTATTGTGAAGGACTAATGAAAAAAAAATGTTCAAACTTCTAAAGAAATCGGATTAGTTACAAAATTTAAAAAGATCGTGGATGCTGAAACTTGGAATGTACAAAGTATAAATAACAAAGTAATGAGTGGCCCACGAGACACTGGCTCAGTCACGAGCGTTCATAGAACCTAAGTCATGGGGACCGGTTTTTCGTGGACCACCTTGTGAACATCATGAAAGAAAGACACGTTAGTTGGGATGTGCGTAGGTTAAATATCAAAATACTCCAAAACCTTTTGGATGGCAGTTAATGAAAAATAAAGATGAGGAAAGGATAGCCCAAGGAAAAAGTATGGCTGGTCATGGGCTCTGAAGACATCATGAAAAGCAATTTTGTGAAAAAAAATTAACTATCCTATTTAATAAATGACTTTTTTTCTATTCTTTCGGGGGATTCTTGATGAATAAATCGTGTTCATGCTTTTTAACTCACCAAAACTGAGCTCAGTAATTATAATTAATGCGAAATTCATGTTCAGGTGTCTCTAAATTATTAAACCGTCTTTACAATTAGGAGGCGATACATTTTGCCTTCAGCGTGTACTGTCAAGTTGAACTAAGTTCTAAGAGCCAGTTCACTTGTAAAATCAGAAGTTATCGATTTTGTCGATTATACTTAATGTGATGTATTTACTCATACTTTTAGCTGCTTTTATTGAAATTTACTAAATCTTGCCTATATTATAGTATCAATAAAACAATAAATAACAATGTTTATCTGTAGGTATGTATTCAGCTGGTAACGATGTTTTTGCTTTTGATCAAAGGATTCTCACTCTTGATTAAATGTAAGAACTAAATATGCTAACTTTCCTAGACTAGAGTTCATTCTATTATCAACCCCATTCCTAGAGATATTTTCTTCTAGCATGTTCTGAGAATCGGTGCATAAAGTATATTACAACTCACTCGTGTTGGAGAATAGGACACTTATTTCGCTCTGTCGTTATAAAAGTTTAAGAAATGATTTTACATTTTTTAGAGCACTAATTTTTTGGGATCTTCTAAACTTAACACCCTGTATGCATTAGATCCTGCTTTCCCTAGTTCCTTCTTTAATCACTCTTTTCCACCATTTCTCTCTTATCTTACCTATATAATCACCAAATTTTATCAAAAACTACTTGTTACCAGGGCTTAAAATTTTAGTATCAAAATTGCTATCTGTAAATTGTCCCTTTTTTAATCCATACTTGTTCTCTCCATTCTTTAATTTGTGAGCATTCAACTACACAATCTTCTCTATTTCCCCACATAGTGGACACTCTTCCATTTTCACTTTTAATCCACTTATCCCTAATACGCCTGCTCTACCCCAAGCAAATCTCTTCCTCCCCTTTTTGTTACAAATATCTACATATGTTTCAAGGTACGCTTGTCTTGTAAGGTACTCTCTATTTCCTTATTTCCAATGTAATCTATCTTTTGCTTCACTTTATCCCATAGTCCTTGTCTCTCTATTCACTGTTGTTCCTCCGCTTCACCTGTTCCAACTCTTGGATTATTTTCTTTAGTTGAGCTAACCAACTTCTTTCACCTTTAGCTTTTTCATGTATCTGTAAACATTCTTTGACTATGTCTCCTTCCTTTGTTGTTACCTTATACCAATATTTCAAATTACGTTTAACTACCATGCCCTTCCTGTTAATTGTTCCCAATTCCACCAATGCCACCCCATTTGGAGTTCCCCTCGGTAATCCCAACAACATTTAAATACTCTGTGAATATAGTCAATCTAGCCCACCCCTTCCCCCATACCCCAAACGCCTATCCATATATAATGTTTGATCAACCATCTCTAAATAAACTCTCTCGAGTCATGTTACACTCAAACTTGGAGTATTCTTTAAACTGTTTCTTATAGTATTAATAGTTAACTTTCCCTTTCCTAATACATTCCTTCCGTGCTTGCTTGTGTTATAATGCTATCATATCTGCCATACTAGATATAGCGTAAAAATATTAATTCTTGTAAAGCATGTATCCATTTCAATTGATGACTACGACGAGGGGGAGAAGCAGTTGCTTTGTATAAAGTATGAATAGCTTTAATTAAATGCACAATGTAATACGAGTTTATTGTATAAGCATAAATTCATATAGCTGTTTTAATTGCAGAAATTATTAATAAGGATGGCTATTGTTGCTAAAATCTTTTAGAGGACAATTACAATAGCCCTTAGAACGTTGTTGGTCTCATTGTTGGTGACATTAGCTGATTTACTGCGAGGTAACATACGTGCAGTATTTAGCGGACAGTTTTACAAGCGGTTGTTCGGTTCACTGTCCCCAAGCGATGGTGACTTTCCCCAGAGACTCCCATGCGTGGCGATGTCTCTTATGCATGACGTTGTTTCCTGTCCACTTCTTCAGAAAATAACTAGAGAGATATATGTAGCTGCCTGCATGTTTCAGACCCACCCTCTCACACGGACCTCGCCGGTTTCCGTCCTGACGTCACATCCGCAAGCCTTTCCTTCTCTCTGTACAACTTTTTTCGTGCACCAAAATCGCGAACACCCACTTCTATGGGAGTTCCCGCAATCATTGTACGCTTCAGTTGGCATCCCATGTCTCCTCTTCACTTGGCGCTGAATGCCGTTTGAAACTGGATACTCTTTACAGGTTGTCATAGCAATTGTATGTGTTCCCCCTCGTCCACCGCTAACGTGGTGTGTTGACTGCCGAAATCTTCAAGACGGTGAACTGATGGTATTGGAGAGTTAATGTCTTGAAGACCAGAGGTGCTATACTCTCTAAAAACAGACTATAAGTGCGCAAACAGGGTTCGAATCCCTGTAATTAGCTTCATCGTAGTCAACTGTTTTATATAATAGCCCAAAAATCACTAGAAAAATACTAGCATTTAGGAGTGCATTTGTTACAATCAGTTTGCCACCGATTCAGCTCAAAGGTAAGGATGACTTCGAGTGTGTTGAAGTTTGGGTCAATATTTACTGCATATCAAGAGTCGAATGCTCGGATTTTTTCATATGTAGCAATTTACTTTAATTGTCATGTCTTTAGTGAATCCTGAAGGAATGAACCTATTAAGGTTGCACCTATGAAGCAATGTGAAAATTTTCTTCAAATCTCCATCGATTCTAACTATTGAATGCCGAAAATGACAATGAAAAATGCATATTTGTTTACACACATATGCGTTTGTGTGTATGTCCATTAACGCTCTAAAGGTCCAATTTCTTTTATTTTTCTCAACGAAACTCTCTACATAACCATCAATTAACAAATGATATGACGAGTTCGTTAACCAGCTTAATTGAACCATTGGGGGTGGGGGTTAACCTAAAGCGAAACGTTTTTAAAAAGTGATAAATCGCTCTAATGGCCGAAAATTTTGCTTTATTTTTATTTATTATAAAAATGGTAGATTTCTTTAAAATAAATTTATAAAAAAGGTAGATTCCGAAAACCATGGTAATCGGGTCAGTATATCTGAAAAACAAGTGGAGGTTAAAGCGAAATTTTAAAAACGCTCTAGCGGCCGCATTTTTTAAAGGAAACTCGGTATATGCCATTGAAACGAAACAAGAAAAATAGTTTCTGAAAATCAGTCAAATCGGACTATTACCAGGCAGGGGGTGGGGTTGCCCAAAATGTAAAAATCGTTCTAGTGACATTAATATTTATGTTTTCGCAACGAAACTGCGCATATAACATTTAAATAAAATAAGCAAAATAGTTTCTGAAAACGAGGGAAATCGGGGCATTAGGAGTGGCGACTTACCTGAAACTCAACATTTAAAAATTACTATAGCAGCACTATATTTGCTTTTTCCCAACAAAATTCGGCACATGCCATTAAAATAAAATAAGAATAATGGTTTGTGAAAATTAGGAATGGTTGACTACTATAAGTAGGGTATACTTGAAAACGAAAATTTAAAAAGCTCTCTTGCGTTTCATTTTTCTCTATATTGTTTTAAAATAAACGTACTAACTGCGTATAAACTGTATTTATAACGATGCGTATGTTTTACATTTAATAAAAGCAATCGTCGTGAAGATAGAAAATGTGAAATATTAATATAATGTGTATGAGAATTATATTTGTATGTAAGAGCGCTACGTAACACCCTTCAGAAAACGTTTTCGTTACATAAATAATATTTAAAGTAAATTTAAAAGCTAATGAAAATCGATGAACTTCCGATTGTTTTTGTTGATTGTGTCTATTTGCTTAATACACTGTACTTTTTTTTAAATAGCAACATGTTTTTATTTTATTGGAACATATGAACATCATCTCAAATACGCAATGTAACTCGAAACTTTCTGTTATTTTTCTCTATTTTAGTGAATGTAAAGATATCAAGGGGTTAGTTCATAAACATGGTTATATTTAAAAATGTTTAAAAATACCCATACAATATAAAATTCTCTATCATTGGTGATATTTCATTTAATTAATAGTATATAATTAATTTTTGAGGTTTAATCTCAATAATAATAATAATAATAATAATAATAATAGTAATGAATTAAGTTTCTTTTTTGCGATATTTATTGGTTGCAAGAATCTAATTTTATTCCCCTAATACCACACAATACAGCCACAACTTATTTCATTTCATTAATTCATAATTCATAATTTCGATTTTGTTATTTTTCAAATTTAAGGTGAGAAAGGAGTTTTCCCTCCATGATGGATTTTTTTTTTTTTCATTTTCCACGCAGTTTTCTAATTCGGACTTTCAAAACCAAATTTGTTTTTCAAAATTGTGGTTGAATTGCAGATTTTAAACAAAGGTAAAATTGTTTTTTTATTATCCTCCATTTCTGGAAAGAAGGAATACTACTTCTGTAAATTAGTAAAGGGTTTATCCAAATTATTACTAATATAGATGCAGTTTTTCAATAGTCTTCCGGATTAAGAACTAAACCTATAAAGCTTTTTTCTTTCCAGAGGCATACAAGATAGCCATATACTGAATCACCGGATTATTGGTCGTGTCTATCTGAAAGAAAGTATTTGTAAGCAAACCTACTACAATTAATGAATTGAAATACTCCATCGCACTTACTGTAGCAGTTGCTCGAGAACACGAACTTACAGCTGTTGTATTCAATATTGAAGAGAAGCTGTTATCTGTACATATAGCATCTAGGATGAAGGCATGGAAAAGAGTAGTCAATTCCAATATTTTGTATATGTCAGAATGCTTATTATTGTGAAGAAAATATAAGCAATTAAAATCATCTCTTACTTTTGCAAAACTGTATAACATACTGCATTGCAGTTTTTGGAAGATTAGTCTGAAAAAACAGAGATGCATAATGTTTTTGACCTTCGAAAGAGAGAAATTTTAATAGAAACTTGTATTAAATAGTTTTACATTATTTTTGGAATAAATAATTATTCAAAACGAAGATTAGAAGCTAAAGAAATTAAATTTACAATTTTTAACTAATATGTATTATCATTTGATTTTGAAAATAGCATTAACAGCGCTTGAATTTCCATTATGTGCTTAATTTGTGTTAAATTGGATTGAAATTTTCTTCTTCTTCGTCTTCTTCTTCTACTTATTATTATTATTATTATTATTATTATTATTATTATTATTATTATAACTTAATAAAAAGTGGCTTTTTAGTTTCTAGTTTCTATTACAATAGATTAGAATTCACGGTTAACGAGCTTGACATTTAACAAAGCCAAGATGTTTGTATGTAGCATGCATATTATAACTTTGTAAAGCTTAATTCAGAATATCTTCTTTTTTCGGCATAAATACATTGGAACAACAGATTCAATAAGCTTCCATCTAACTACTTTAAAAGTATGTTTTTTTCTTTAATATTATAAAACTATTATTAGTAAATAAATAAAACGCTGTAATGTTTTTTGCTTTTTTTTCTTCTTCTTCCATTGCAAGAATAAATTCACTGACTAAAAATCATAAAAACGTTATCTTTTTAAGCCCAACTAAAATGTTTTCCCTGGAGACCGGTGACAATAAACAGTCAGTGCAACCAACGTGAAGAAAGAAAGAGCGGAAACAGTTTCATACATCGTAAAAGGAAGGGCACATGAACTCCCACATGAGTGTACTGCTGTTAGTATCTCTTTAATCAACACTAGCATGAGAGATGAATGAGTCATTTGGGATTCTAGTATTAACAACAAATATTCCGACACTTTTCCCTTGTGCTATTGAAAGAACCTGCTTTTTATTCAGAAATTAATAAACCGAATGATAAAAACCTCTTGTGCATAAAAAGAAGTTACATGCAAAAGAATCTTCAACTACAAGCAACGGTAAGGAATTGCACAATTGAGCATGCGGCATTAGATAAAGGTAGTATGAACAGCATTATACTCCAGTCATTTTTAAACCTTCCTTCGTTGGAAAAACGAATAAATAAATAAATAAATGTGATGAAGCAGAGACGAAAGCAGAATTTTAGAGAAGCATTTTGTTGTAGGCGGAACTGAACATGTGTCAACATGCATACCTCTCACAGACGAAAACCGGAAGTGACAACAATGAAACTAGTACTACGTTTACAATACGCATTAAAGCTAACAACTTATGGTACATTTTAATTTTAACAAGAGAAATAATGCCTTTAAAAAGAGTGACCACTCTTTATTGAACAGCCCCGGATTTTCTGCAAAATCAAAACATCTTCTGGGGACTGCAATTTGCCAAAAAGAATAGCTGAAAATCAAAATACTCACATATTTTGACAAACAGGCATTTTATGTGGTTTTTAAATATCCCCACATGCTCACGACTAGGGACTACATTCTTGATGTCTTCTGACAATGCTCGGCAGCATCAAACTATTCGCTTTCCCATTCCAAATGCAATATCTGCATGAAAGAGGATTTTGTGGACTGAATCTCAGTTTACAAGTAGATCTGATTTATCACTCTTTCATAATGAACCACATCTTTTATAAAACCCAGACAAAATCTAATGTTGTTAGTTGAGTTTTGGAAAGTAGTTATTAGACATCTAAAAGAAGAACCTTAACTGGTTGACTCATGTGCCCTGTTTATTGGCTGTATTCCAAATAAAATTTGTCTGGTCAATACTTGCACCGTTAACAGTTCTTCTGCCGCATAACGTTAATAAAATGCCGTTGGATATTTTTATCGAGATAGTCCATCGAGCTTCCCTTTGATAGCCCAGGATTCCACTTGCCCAGGAAGCGTAGTGCATTTTTTGTCGCTCTACGTTGTAATATTCCGGTTATTGAAGGACAATGTGACCTTGCATGTTATCTTTATATCAGTGAAAATTTCCTTCCCAGATCTTATGTTGTTTATAAATGACACCTTTTAACCTTCATTCTAAAAAATGAATAAGTCTAATCCGACAAAAAAATAGATGCATTTGAAACGTTCCTTTCTTTTTGTATAGTATTGCACTTATAAGTTACATATTCATAATCTAAAACAACATGTAAAGGAAAAACTTTGAAAACTGTTGCACAAAACCCACGAAAATTCTGACAACTGTGTAGTCTTCTTCATAAACGAGCAAAGTCGTCTATTTGCGTATTTATCCGAAATATCGCATGGTAGCCGTTTCCAGTGCTATCATATTTCAATTTTTATTGTTCTTTTTATAATTTTTTGTGTTATTTAATAATTCCAGGCAACTTAGTAAATTTCTTTCAAACAAGGGCCAATACTGTAAATTTAGTACACTGCTGAAAACCTGTGCCCTGTGATTTTGATAGTTATCATCAAATGGAGCGCCCACTGCAGTGTGCACTCGCTGCATGTGCTTGTGAACACAGCTTTACGAGCGTCTCCAAAGTCCTCCGATCGACACGAATCTGGCAATGATTCTATGTTTTGTTTTGTAAAAGAGTTTACAGCATAGAGATACTTTTGAAGAATGCTCTAATGTTTCTTCAATACCATCAAGTTTTTCTTCTGTTAGAAGATGTCGTTTTCCGTTAGTAGTTCTATAACTTACCGATTCTGTTTACCAAAATCTAGGACAAAGATTTCTTATAGCATCTCTATGTGAAACCATAACAGATGTATTTCTATACGTCTGAACTACACCACACACAGCAATAAGAGCAGTTGTTATCGCGCTGCAAACAAATCACCAATTGACATTGTAATAGAACTGAATATGACCGTAAGCGGTGAGGTTAGGTTTAATTACGCCGGAAACTCGTTCGGTAGAACGGCCGTTGTCATTCCCATGGAGAGCCGGGCAGATGGCTGGTTTTTTTATGCCAGTATGTCATACTTATGCAAGTACTTCTGTATATCCTACACCAAATGCTCCGGGAATCCACTGTGTGCATAGAGCTTCGTGTTTTTCTTAATTCAATGTTTTGCATTGTCATGATCAATAGATTAAATGCATGACTGTCTAATTCTCTCTCTTTTTAATATTGAAAACGATCTGAAAAGATCCTCTCTTTCTGAACACTTTCTTCTTTTGGTAGAAATATTCCATTTTTTTAATGGTGTTTAACGCCCGTTTTTACTACTGAAGCACCACAGGCGGTGGACAATGATGGCAGATGAAATGAAATGATATTTTGGGAAATGCCTTTTTTTAAGGAAGGAAACGTTCCAGGCCTAAGTCTAAAGTACCTCTCCGGCATTTGCCAGTTATGAGGACTGAGGAAAACCTGAAAATAAAACCCAGTCAGGGAGGACGGTCCTGGTGGGATTCGAACCCCAGGCCTCCCGCTCACGAATTCGCACCTTAACGACCTCGCCCACCCTTCGCGGTATAGTTGTAGTTGCGGCATATTTATTGAGTTAAAATTATCCCACGGCAATTATTACGAACATTCATATATATTATAATTTTTAAAACACTAGTATTATTATTTCTTTCCACTACTTTTCAGATATTGCCCCAGCACATACCATATCTTTGTTATTAGTTCTATATTTATTGTATCTCTACCAGGAAATGTTCTGTTTTTACAGAATTCTAAACTTTCTCATAATTCCTCTGTACTAATTAGATATATAAAACAATACTTACAATTTCAGGATTTATTTAATGTCTTTATGAATTGGAGTGGTTTAGTAGGAACGGAGTGCAATTTTCGGTACTGTGAGGAAGACATCGGGTCGCCAGTGGTGGTGAGATACGGATATAGATGTGGTCCTTAAAATTATTTCGAGATAGAGCAGTCGAAGTGGCAGCCTCCTCTCTCAAAGAAGTTCAAGCCCCTCATAAACCTTTCATATAGCGCAAGCTACCGTGTCTAACACCACTGCATATCTGTCCCACTTAATGTTACGGGTATCTGTTTTTAATAATGATACACAATCTTTTATATACTTTCTATCACCTTCTTGCTGATTTCAGATCTAGTTTTTGTCTGTTTATTTAACGTCAAAGTAATACTCAATTAGGAATTATAAAATAAAAATTGAAAAATAGTTTTTTTTTGTGTTAGGTATTTGTTTGCATATGCTTTTCACCAAACAACCAAATTTATAACTTGCAACAGTGGACTATTTCAAATTAGAAGAGTACTTTAATTATTAAAGACTTAACTTAGCACTTTATTATTATTATTTTGAATTGTGTTTAACGCCGGTTTTTACTGCTGAGGCACCACAGGCGATTGACACTGATGATACATGAAATGAAATGTTATATTGGGAAAGGCTTTTTTTTTTTTTTTTTTTTTTTAGGAAGGAAACGTTCCAGGTCTAAGTTTAGGGTTCCTCCCTCGCATTTGCCATTTATGAAGAATTAGGAAAACCTGTAATAATAAAAAAAAAAAAACAGTCAGGGAGAATGGTCCTGGGGGAATCTGAACCCCGAACCTCCCGCTCACGAGTCCGCGCCTTAGCGACCTCGGCCACCCGTGGCGGCCACACTCTATTTTAATACAATATTTAAATTTAGCATTCTTCGTTCTGCATTGAACAAAGAAAATAAATATGGTTATGTTTTCTTAAAATAACTAGATTGATAAACATACAAACACAGCAATTTAATATTAGATGTAGTTCTTGCAGTTTATGTTGCCATAAATAATCTCTTTCTTTAACCAATGACTAATTTAAGTTTTCATTTATATTTTGGTATCGGTTTAAGGTGAAAAAGGAAGATAGTGTACGTATATAGGTCTGTATGGCTAATAATTTGCCGCCCATGTGTTTTAAGCTTTAATTATTTCTCTTTAATATTCTATGCCGATGTCTTGAAAGTTAACCTTTAAACAGAATAAAAAAAAAAGCAAAATCATACCAGGTAATTTTTAACAGAATAAAATCAGCTACATGTTCTCTTCAGCGTGGCTACAACTATCGAGATTCAGTAACTTTGCTGTTTTTATTCTTAGAAGCTTTATATGTTTTAAAGTATTGTTCCAGAGTTTCTCTCGGGACTGTACATTGCGGAAAAAAAAGAGGAGAGAAATACTCTCTAAGAAAGGAGAACATGTCGTAAATTTCGCAACAGACCTGTAAAAGACCTTGATTTTGGAATGCGGTTTACATAACTTTCTTGCGATTGAGGCATTTTTCGGAAAATAAAATAAATACAACAGCAAAGAGAGCATTTTTCCATGAGTAGGCAACTGCTGAGATTTATAATAAACATTTCTGTCCATAAGAATCCGTTCCGCTTCGAGGTATGGTCAACTTGCGCTCTCCGTTACCTATACAAACAAAACATCTTGACGTAAACAAACCTGCGGGAGGAATGCTATGAAACTTTTATTTAAGGGTGGAAATAAATCTGAATTAAAAATCTATAGTACTATTTGAAGTGGTAAAATCATAATTTCCACATTGTATTCCCGTAAAGTACATTTTTATAAAATAACAGAAATTCCTTAGTTTATAAAAACTTCCATTATTATTTATTGAATTTAGTCTTACGTTCAAATATTTTTTCCAAGATGCTGTAACTTTTTTTTTTCTAGTTTTATATTGTAGTGATGAGACGATTTAAATCTCTATGAACTAACTTTACCAGTATTGTCAAGTTGACACATATCTTGCTTTCCAACATCTAGTGTAAATAGATACATAATAATATTACTATTATTTCAGTTTAAAGTTTAACACGCAAAAGGGATTGTCACTTGTTACTTTTCTTCTACAAACTATTACAGAATAAGGTAAATGATTCAAACCTAAGATAATTAATATGCTTTTATATTTCCCATATTACATAAACCGATTTTGTAATATCTTTTTTATTTCAAGAGTTAACACTGATGCATTTAATGTTCTCCTGTGTTTAGAATGCAACTCTTATATAATAAATTACATCCCTTTAAAATTGATATATTCAATATGAAACTGACAACTTCGCTTTATCTTGTGATCATTCATAACAAGTTATACATTACCAATTTTTTTTTTTGTTTTGTCTTATTAGTTTTGAATTTTTTTCGTCATATATGATTTATTGTATTCTGTTTTAATTTTGTTTTATTTTTTCGTTGTTCTGTAATTGTAAGG
Source organism: Metallyticus violacea (assembly GCA_030762175.1). Taxonomy (NCBI): domain Eukaryota; kingdom Metazoa; phylum Arthropoda; class Insecta; order Mantodea; family Metallyticidae; genus Metallyticus; species Metallyticus violacea. The sequence goes on along the minus strand of CM060832.1, from coordinate 89,647,541 downwards.
ACGTAGTATCTGGTAAAGTGAATTGGGGAAAACTGTAATGACCACAAAATAAAATAAACAAATTATTGCTTTCAAGATGGTAGCTTTGCTACCATACTAGTCTGCCTTAGAACATAGCAATAAAAAGTGAATGGTAATAAGCTGAAGAGGAAACAGACCGTATATCAGCACAAACATAACAGTTTTCTGTATACAGGAAGTTAATGAACTACACCGCAGTAATTTCAAGCGGGTTATCAATTTAGGATATGGAATCTATGGCACATGTGCTCAAATATCAAAATTATGACATTACGTTTCTAAAGAACCAATATGCCGCTACTAATAAAGCTTCCATTCAACACAGTAACGGATTAAGTTGTGGAACATGTCTCAGTACATATGATGCTGCGTCAAGTAAAAGCAGATCATTCATGTCGTTGGACTTAAGTATGTCTTAGAGAATTCCGAGCAAATGTAAGCTATTGCAGTATTTTTCTTAAAATCTTCACCGATCCTACCTGCTAGGCACCAGAAATGACAATGAAAAATATACAAGGGTAGGTCCATAAGTTTACGGCCTAACCATTTTCTAGGTATGATAAAAACAAAAACTATATTTCACTCTTCAGTATGGTTACCCTTTATTGCAATAAACTTCTCACATCTTTGAATTAATATTTCAACCCCCCTCCCCAAAATAGTCTTGTCTGCAAATTGGGCATAAGCAGCATCCATCGCTTCTTCGTCACACTGAACTTTCCTTCCTCGAAGGTCCTTCTTCAGTTTTGAGAAGAGGAAACAGTACCTGGAAGCTAGAGCTGGGCTATAGAGTGGAAGGTCAATCTCCTTGAAGCCACATTTCTCCACAGCTTCCTTTGCAACAAGAGCTATATGCATAGACGCTTTGTTGAAGAAGGCTCACATTACCATTCCGCTTTCCTCGCCTTTTCTCTTTGATGCAAGCACGTAGTCTGTGCAGTAGGCTAACATAGTACTCTCTATTTACTGTGATGTTCCCCTCCTTGAAGTCAATGAAGAGTATTCCTTCACAATCCCAAAAGATTGTGGCCATGATCTTCGTGGTTATCTGAGTGACTTTGGCCTTTAGAGACAGTGCTTCGCCAGGTTTACGCCCCTCTATTGATTTTCCTTTGGACAAGGGATCATAGTAGAGGACCATAGTTTCATCTCCAGTAACAATGGTTTGCAGAACTTCTCTCTCGTTGTCACGGCAGAGCTCCAAAAATGCCTGACAACAGATGACTCGCTGCTGTTTTTGGATCGAATAAAGAAGTCTAGGCACTAACCTTATTCATTTTTTAAATGTTCATGGATAATTCGAAGGACTGTTGTTTTAGAAATGCCCAACGTTGCTGCTATTTCTGCAACTTTGAGCCGCTGGTCGGTCTTCCATAATTTCTCCTTCCACAAGAACGATGTTTTCAGGAGTGAGCACCTCCAAGGGCCGACCTGCACGCTCTTTGTCTTCAATGCTTTCTGGACTCATTTCTAAAGTTTGGCCCATTCTTTCACGGTAAAATATGAGAGGGGGTGCTTCCCCATATACACCTTCCAATCGCTCTTTAATTTCATTTGGAGTAAGCCTTTGGTAAAGAACAGCTTGAAACTTCATTTTGAACATGTCGCAATCTTCTACACATAACCTATTAGCAACTATATTTGAACACCTGAGCACAGGGGAGCAAAAGTTACAGCTGCAATTATTTGCTTAACAGATAAAGTATGACACCAGATAAAGCTTTTGTGAAGGCGATAATCCTTATCGGCGAGGCCGGAAACTTATGGACCTACCCTCGTATATCCATTAACCCTCTAGCAGTCGTAAGTTTTGTTTTTTCTTATTGAATCAACGCTTATAACCATCAATTAACAAATGACTCATCGAGTTTGTTAACCATAAAATTGTTTCGTTGGGCTGGGGGTTAACCTAAAGCAAATTAAAAAAAAAAATAATAAAAATTGATCTAGCGACCGCAATTTTGATGTTTTTCAGCGAAACTAGATATATTTGTTTAAAATTAAGTGATAAAAGTATTTTCCGAAAATCAGGGCAATAGGATCATTAAGAATGGATGTATTTAATTTTTTTAAGGAAACAGAACATACCATTTAATTAAAATAATAAAATAATTACTGAAAATCAGGAGAATCAGGTCATTAAGAGTGGTGGTTCACCTTAAACCCAAAATTTAAAAATTATTCTAGTGGCAGTAATACTCCTTTTTCATAACAAAACTCACAACATTTAAATTAAAATAATAAAAATAGTTTCTGCGAATCAGTGAAATCAGATTATTGGGGTGAGGGTTTATCTGGAACCCAAAATTTAAAAATTTCTCTAGCGACACCATATTTACTTTTTTGCAGAACTCTGTATGTAATATTTAATTAAAATACGAAAAATTGTTTCTGAAAATCAGGAGAATCGGGCCATTAGGAATGGGGTTTACTTGAAAGGTATATATTTAAAAACCGCTCTAGTGGCACCAATATTTGCTTCTCACAGCAAAATCCGATATATACCATTAAAATAAAATTAAAAAATATACTCTTTGTAAATTAAGGAAATTGGAGCATTAGGAGTAGGGGTATATTTGAAAACCGAAACTTAAAAAGCGCTCTGTTTAATTTTCTCTATATTGTTTTAAAATAAAAGGACAAATTAATTCAGGGTGTAAACTATATTATAACGTTATATAGCTTTATATTTAACAAAAGCATCGTCGTAAAAATAGCAGCTGTGAAATATTAATCTTGTATGTGTTTTGAAAATTATATCTATTTGTAAGAATGCTCTATAATAACCTCTAGAAAACATTTACATTACATGTTTTTACTACAATACTATTTCAATTAAATTTCAAAGCCAATGAAAATCGATTAAATTTTCGATTGATTATTGTTATTTGTGTATATTTGCTTAGTACATTGTAATTTGATTTTAAACAACTTTTTTTTAATTAAAATATATGAACATCATTGTCTTAAATACACAATATAACCCAAAACCTTGTGATTTCTCTCTATTTTAGTGAATGTAAAGCCGATATCAAGTGCTCAGTTCATAAATATGGCTACATTTCAAAATGTTTAAAATTACCCATACACTATAGCTTTGTCTTTCAAGGTAATACATTTTATTTAAGTAATAATATACCATTTATTTTGTGCTTTAATAATAATAATAATAATAAATTTATCTTTTGTTATACTTACAGATTGCAAGAATTCTAATTTTGTTACCCTAATACCACATAATTTATTTCATTTCATTAATCAATAAGGCATAATTTGCATCTATATTCTTTTTAATACTTACTCTATTAGGTGAGGAATTCGCTAAGTTTACGCGACTCCTGTGAAGAATTTTTTTTTTTTTACGTTTAAATCATATGTATGAACATACTTGATTATAAAAATCTAGGTACTTAACTTACTCTGTAGAACTCAAAGCTACAATTTTTAAAACCACAGTCTCTCGCCTTATCAAAGACCACACAATCGCGTGAATAGCTCCCTCTGAACTACGTGATACGATTATAAATCAGTTAACCATTGTTTAGTGCAGCAGTTTCATATGATAAGTCTGATATTTTAGATATTTCTGTAGTACTAAATCTTGAAAACGTTGAAAATTAGCTGATGTAAATATGGATTTCCTCGCTTGTGAAGCAAATGTTTACCATATTTTGCTTTAACACCGGCTTTCAGCATATCTTGTCAACTTAATTTATCTCCATGTAACTGCTTTATTTTTCTTTCTGGGCCACGTATTCCCTGTCTCAAGTTGTTTGCTTAAGACCTCATTACAATCTGTGAAAATGCTGCACTGCAATTCAATGACACCCGGAAGAGAGAACTGAAAATTTATTGATCCTTTTACAGTTTTTTCAGTAACTTTACTCCCAATATTCATAAAGATTGTTGTTATTGTTTCTTGTGTTCGCTAAGTTTCTGCCAAAAAATATTACTTATAAATTTTCCATTTTGCTTACAGGATTTGATTTCCAGTAACTACAATCACAATGTAGGCGTCAATTGTGCATATTTTAAATTGAATAGAAAGACCGAATGCTAGGACACATTTTATGCAGAAAACGAAACTTTGTGGCCATTGTTTTGCGAGCTACGTGTTATTAATTACATAAATATTCTTGGATCTTGCGTTACATTTCCTCTGAAGCTAGAATGTGAAAATAATTCACTCCTTAAAGCTAATTTGCTATTTCTTAAACGTGTTACATAAAAATTTTACATTTTCCCTCCAGTAAATCTTTCTAAACATAAACTGCCTTCATCTTACGAGCACCAATAACCCTAAACAATTAATTTTGTCACCATACTTCATCTTCTTCTGTAAAATAAAGCACCACAAAGTGATATAGAAAGATTTTCTCAAAATAATTTTTTTTCACTTTCATTGAAATTGTGCTTTACTCCTGAAAAACTTGTCTTTTGCTATATGCTGCAATGCGATATACATTATATTGATACTTGAAATGCTTTTTAAACGCCGTAGCATGGATGTTCAAAATAACAGGGAATATCTCCATAAGATTTACAGGATCGTCTTTTAGAGGCTATTGGTTTTGCATGAACCTTTTCAATTAACACTCGTAGCTTATGAGCACGTAATCGTTTATTGCTGTCAATGGCCTTAACCTGAATTTTGATAGAGCTTCTTGTTTCTGTCGTCACCTTTCCACCTATTTCAGCTTGGCAGAGAGTGTACCCTGGGATTTAAAATGCGTACACGCAAAGAAGACAATGACTCCGAGAGTATGTGTGTGAAATTAGTATCTTGAGGTCAGCATCTCTGTTTTATTGTAAACATTTTTTCTCTTTGTTTTTTGGGTTATAGCTCTTTTGTACTGTGGAATAAAAGCGACACATGTCATTTTGCAGATATGAATGTTTTAATACGTTTTCGCATTAGGTAAAAGGTTCTAAGAAAGAGAAAATTATCTAGTTAGTTCTCTATGTAAAATACATGTTTACAGAAATACCCAGGGAGAGAGTAAACAGGAACAAAAAACAGTTCCTACCCGCAGCAGATAACGCGAAAAGAACAAATGCATACTAGTACTGAACACTAAGCTATTTATGGATTAAATTAATTCATTTTTGGGTTATCTACTAACATAACTTCGTGATTTATAATGAATAATAAAGATAAAATTGAAATTAAATGTTGCTTTTAGCTCATTTGCTACGATGTAATATAATAATCTTATCGGAATTGCTGGTAAAATGTCTGTCCTGGTTGTCTAGTGGTAATCGTAATTGCTTTTCAAACCTGGCGAGGCTCGGTGCATCTTAGGGTTAAAATTCTAAGTACGGGTTTCTTCGGACGGAAAATAAAGCCTTGGATCCCATGTCGTAGATTTACTACATATAAAAGAACCAAGTGTAAAGTAAAAAGCTTGTAAGCAAAATTTATCGGCCATTTCACGCCCTGAAGAGCATTCTTAAATCAAATGATCCCCAATCTAAGTTTCATATATATCCAACAGCAATGATTGTAGATGGCTCAAGTATTTACTTTATGATATTAATCCGATCTCTATAGGTTAAGTCTCTAAAGATTACTAAAAGTGGAAAAACAATTAAAAGTACTGAACCACATTAATAATTCATACAAATACATTTTGTCAAGTTCATTTCCACACTGACAAAAGCTGGGCCCATTTATATGACTAACGCCGGCGTAGTGTGTGAAGTATCTTTTTCGGGGGCTGGTTTATACAGTTTTTATAGTTACACCAAGCATGACTTAGAATCTTGAAGAATATCTAACAAAACAAAAATAAAGCTGAGTACAATCTAATGAAATATCTAATATTATAGGGATGTGCTCAATTAACAACTAGCAACTATTTATACATTTGACACGCGGTACAGTACTTATTTTAAATTTACATAGAAAAATAACACCAAAAAATAAACAACTTTCAGTTGTTCAAACAATTGACAAACGCTGCTGGCTATATGCCTAGTTAAGCAAACTTCACACCCTTGATTTAATTCTTTCAGTAGTTGATTTACTCGCACAATGATAGAATCTATTAAATAAATTTACTAGAGACTCAATCTGTGGCAATCGCTCACACTTGATACGCTTTTGCATCGCGGTTGGTATTACTGAGTACCACCTTGCTACAAAGCTTTGAATGGAAAGGAAACGCCACGCTTCTACTTTTGCTCCTGCAACACATCAAGAACTCTTGTGGCCATAGTTTTTCGCAGCAATAACAGAGGGGGCCAGCTTGCTACCAGCCTCTTCCTGTTTTTGAATATCATTTACATCTTACTTCCTCTGATGGATTTGCTTTTATCGTGATGCACGTTTACTACTGAAGATTGACTCACCGAGGATATGCTCCCAGGAATATCTGCTTGCTGTTCATTCAGATTAGTGAAATGATATATAGTAGAAAAGAACATGAAAAAGCAAGTACGCTTTCTTGTTCATCCTAAAATTACTCCTCCTAACCCATAAAGGCTACATCAGTATAATCTGGTAGATGCCTTTCAATTGCGCGAGACTATCAATCTCAAGAACTTCTTAAGCATTCCTTCAACTCTCAACTAAATCTGGTTTATTCCAGAGAAGGGGGAGGAAACATCCCTTTTTAGATGAAATTCTGTTAGAACTTTCTCTCTCTCTCTCTCTCTCTCTCTCTCTCTCTCTCTCTCTCTCTCTCTCTCTCTGCATTTAATACCATTTACTTAGCTAATACCCGTCGTTCCGTCCCGAAACATGGATATCTCCCATGAGGAAGGTTTCAATTACCAAGGAATATTTCAAGCAAATTTATTTCTAGAAAAATTTCAGGTATGATGTTTTTTAACGTACCATACGTCTACGGCACGGGATCCAGGGCTTAAAAGTCGCTCTAATAACCCCGGTCGCATTATAGGTCCAAAGCAGAGCGCGCTACACCCAGACCTCCGAGACCGATTTCTCTTCATTTAATCATGCATAATAATAAAATATCTTAATGTTTTATTTTTTATTTATTGTGTTTATTTAGGAATATGTAAATACATATGCATAAACACATAGCATGTGAAAGAACACAAAAATTTTCCCGGTTAAATAACACGTCAAAGACCAAATTGCTATTACAAAAATTGTGTTACATTTTATAGCATGAATCAGCCTTTAAAATTATAGCACTGAATTATCTTCCACTATGCATTTATTTGGTGCATACTGAACACTTTTTAGAGATACTTTGGAACTTAAATTTCTTCTTGCACTTCATCCTTTTTTATCAATATTACATTAAAACTATAAATAAATATTGTGATTCATAGCTTCTTTTATTAAAAATGTAGAAACATTAATAAATGTCGAAATGGAAAATTGTTCTGTTTAATAAAAAGGTAGTCCTTTGAACATTCCCTTAATATCAAGTTATTCTTTTAATTTTGGACTTTTAACTGTTTTACACTTAGAATTATTGAATACTACACTCTGCATAGTGCACAATTATTACTGTTTAGCGAGTATGTGAGGAGATTTGCACTTCAGTAAATCACGAACAGGTCGTCCTGAATCATTTAGTGTGACGTGTTATAAATCCCACTGCTGACACCTCTACATTGTCTAACTTCCGGATCCTGTTGGCACTTACATGTACACACGCTATGTCTCCCTTTGTTGCTAATGACTGCTATTTCTTTACATCATACTGATTTTCTGTGTTTTATATTCATTACTGATAATCTTGTAGTTATAAATACCAAATGTGCTCTGCAGTAGGAAGCTGGCTACACCTCGGAAAGGACAGTTGACGTGGAAGTTTAGCGTGCACATATTTATAGCTATTATATTTGTAAGAAAAGGAGACAGAGCTTGCTAATTCCTTTCGTACTTTATGAGAAAGATTACGTAAACTAAACGCCTCAGTTAACTCCTCAATAAGATTGAAGATAGTTGCGAATACTTACTAAGGTAGGTCCGTAAGTTTCCGGCCTAATCATTTTCTACGTATGATAAAGGCAAAAACGATATTTCACTTTTCAATATAGTTACTCTTTATTGCAATACATTTCTCACATCTTTACCCCCCCCCCCAAATAGTCAGAAGTCTTTTCTGCAAAATTGGTATCAACAGCATCCATCACTTTTTCGTCACACTTAAATTTCCTTCCTCGAAGGTTCTTCTTGAGTTATGAGGAGAGGAAATAGTCATTAGGAGCTATACCTGGGCTGTAGGATGGATTATTGATCTCCTTGAAGCCACATTTCTTCACAGCTTCCTTTGCAACAAGAGCAGTTTCCACAGGCGAATATCGTAAAGAAGGCGCACACCACCACTCAACTTTCCTCGCCTTTTCTTTTTAATGGAAACACGAAGTCTGTGCAGTAGGCCAGTATAGTACTCCCCATTTTCTGTGGTGTTCCTCTCCTTGAAGTCAATGTAGTGTGTTCCTTCACAGTTCCAAAAGATTGTGGCCATGATCTTGTTGGTTGACCGAGTGACCTTGGTCTTTAGAGGCGGTGCTTCGCCAGGTTTACGCCACTCCATTGATTCTCTTTTGGACAAGGGATCATTGTAGAGGACCAAAGTTTCATCTTATGTAACAATGATTGCAGCACCTCTCTCTCGTTACCACAACAGAGCTCCAGAAATGCCTGACAACAGATGACTCCTTGCTGCTTTTGAACTGAGGAAAGAAATCTAGGCGCCCATCTTGCACTAACCTTATTCATATTTAAATGTTCATGAATAATTCGAAGGACTGTAGTTTTAGAAAGGCCCAACCTTGCTGCTATTTCTGTAACTTTGATCCGTGGGGTCTTCCATAATTTCTCCTTCCACAAGAGCGATGTTTTCAGGAGTGAGTACCCCCTCCACGTTCTTCGTCTTCAATGCTTTCTCGACCTATTCGAAAAAATTTTACCCGTTCTTTTACGGTAGAATATGAGGGGGGTGCTTCCCATGTACACCATCCAATCGCTGTTTGATTTCATTTTGGAGTTAGTCCTTCATTTGTGAAGAACTTAATAACTGCTCAATACTCCATTTTGAACATGCCACAATCTTCCACACATAGCCTTCTTTGAGCAACTATATCTGAACTACACACAGCGGAGCGGAAGTTACAGCTGCAATTATTTACTTAGCAGATAAGGTATGACGCCAGATAAGGGTTTTGTGAAGGCGATAATCATTATCGGCATAGGCGGAAACTTATGAACCTACTCTCGTATGCTACCATAAATACCTATATGTAACACTTAATCCACAAATATATTTTATCAGTAAAGTGACATTATGTAGATCGAAACTTCTCCCCTCTTATAGGCAATGTGATCACTTATGTAGAACGTGTGCTATAAATCTGAATTATAATTGAAAGAAAAATGAAAACTTCACTATTTAATTGCACACATTATATAATTTCCATTGATATCGGGAAAGAAAATGCATCTACAGATCACAGAAAAAGTTGCTACGGTTTTTAATAATCGAAGGGGAAGTGTATTATAGGACATGAGAGAGAGAGACAGAGAGAAGAGCACCCAGATTTTGGAAGCCATACTAAATTTTGAGAATGATATTTAATACTAGTTGCTGAGACATCATAGGTGGTGGGCACTGAAGATAAGAATATGTAACGATAAATTGGGAAAATAATTTTGTAAAGGAAGGGCGGTCCTGGCGGGATGCGAACCGGACTCTTTCCTTTCACAAGTTCACACTTCAGCGACTTCAACCACTCAAGACAGTTCATTCTCTTCAATGAACAAGGATCATTTGTTTGTATCGATACACCTTTTAAGTGCTTGAGCTACAAGTGCCTCTATAATGGTAATGAACAGATTGAAACCAAATTACTTCTTTTTTATCGTCTGAAAATGTTGAGATATAAATTCAAAGTTTGAATCAGTATCAGTGAACAATATTAATAATACTTTTTATTATTAAATATTTAAATTTTTCTGAACAGCGTGATCTGGGGTGGTCAACTGGTAATCATGAAGACAAAAAATAAAAGCTAAGCTTGACAAAACCATAAACCTCATTCACCCTTCAGTTATGTCTGCTACAAAACAATGTATTTAAATAAAAACAGCAACTGGTTTTATCCGCAAAACACTTTTAGCATGAGAAATGGAAAATACCAAACACAGGATATGTCGAGACAGGTTTACAAGAACTGGTCGGAGAATTCCGCCTTACGAGCACTGCATTTTTTTTAATTTGGACTCTGAAGAGGCATCTTCGTGATAGAGATGACCGATGACTAACCCTCTTGGAAAACCCACCGACAAAACCACATCTCACTGCTGTCCTATTCTGCTCTTTGTATATGATTCAACATTAAAAACCCATGCGAATGTTGCGACAAGATACTCCTATGACATTGAAGATAGTGCGGCTGAAGGAAACACACAACAGGCCTTTGCATCCTCTCCTAACTGCGGGACTTGAAGAGTTAATATATAACACCTTAAACAAACACTGTCTGTTACTGCTGCAGCAATATATGGTGTATAATATATTACACGATGATTTTTAACGGTCAGGGCTTAGGAAGGGTGTGGAGGGGGGACTACTTGTTGTGGGAAAAAGTCGTGTGGCGTGGCTTTTCGTTTCCTCTCGGATGAATGCCGCTAGCAGCCTTGAAGAGGGCGTACTTTGTACAACAATAGCAACCTTGCTTGTCTGTCCGCCTGTCTCTCGCATCGCCGCCGCCGCCGCCACCGCCCCCTCCGCCTGGTCCTCCTATTGTTTTCCACCCTTTTCTCCTTGTGGGCTTACCTCGTCAGATAACGGTGATAATGCTTCTTATTACTCTCGAGTGATTTTAGTTTATTACTTTCCGAAATTGGAAAAGGGCATTATCTGCTGATCAAACATCAGCTTGATATGCACTACAAGTTACGGTGTTAATATTCAGTAAATGGTTTCCTGAACTCTCAACGACTGGAAGATGTTTTTTATACAACAAAGATGATCATATACTTAAAACGTTTTCTAGCAAGATTCTTTGCCGCTGCAACATAATAACTGTCAGCACATGGTTTCATTTCTCGTCATGACATTACAAATTTTGCATTTCCTTGCGATTGAAGCGGTTTGGTCAATGGCCGCACATTGGTCGCCAATTATGAACCGATTTAATTGCTGATCGCCATATTTTGTAGCACCGTATCGATAATTGACTATTAATCGCTTTGGTATTGTTGCCTACTCTTCATGATAACAATATCTCAGCGTTGTGTTCCGCTATTTTGTGACTCTTGCTCAACAGGACTGGGAGGGATATCAATAATATAAATAATTACGCGATGCGGCATAATATATATGGTAATTTATTATTCGCAATATCTTTCACGTCCTCTGATGTTCTACGTACGATAAAACTTAGGTACATCGTATATAAGTTTAACTGCCGCGATTTCAAGGAGATAACTTAAATCTAAGGATCTCACAATATGAATGAAATTGATTCTCTCTGAAATGAACTTCTACACTGACTAAACTGATCTGATCCTCCTAAGTGATGTTAACCGCCTAAGTGAACTGAACTGACGTCCCAGTGAGCAAACGCCTCCTTATACATTCGACTCAAATAAACTAAACGTAGTCTTAACCAAGGCCAAAGGAAGTCATACAAGCACGCAGAAGGCTCGCGCCTTGTTTTAAAAATTTAAAAATATACATCTACTATTGCCTGGTTCAAATTCACCTGCCAAAGCATTCCACCCGCTACTCTTTAAAAGTTTAAAACATTTATTTACATTGGTTGGTTTAAAGTTAACTGTACAAACGGCTGGCGAGTTCAGTGCCTAACGTATTCGAAAGCCTGGACTTTATTAACCCTCCCCAACGGAAGATCTTTTAAGAAGTGGTATAGCACTTGTCCCTATCTTTTGTATATCTATTTATTGCCTCCTTGGCTCTCCTCCGTTTCTGAATGGGCTACCGTACATCAGAGAACTTTCTCTTTTGACGACATGATGATTAGGTTTACAACATATACATCATATTTTTATTTCATGATTTAGATGTACTTTTCTGTTAACGCGCCGAACGGAAGATAAAAGTTCATCAAAGTTGGTGTCATAATGGGACATCTTTCCAACAAAATGCTTCAAAATGCATCCCAAGTAGCATTGTCGTACTCTCAAGGTTTATGAATAAATCATTAGGATGTTTTAGGAGCCAGGGAGCATTGATTTTAGCTCTAAGTTAGGAAACGATAAACGTATTATCTGCGATAGGCGTTACAAGCAGGTGGTGTAAAGTAATCATTATGTCATTTGTATTACGAAACTCTGTATGCTTGCTTATTGGCTTATTTCTTGTTACTAGCGGAACTTCTGCTGCTGTGTTCTCAGAAATTGTTCTAATGGACATGACGTTGGCAATGTCAGGGAAACAACCAGGAAAGAGCAATTCAAATTGTGCAAACTTCTTTACATTGAGCTGGGTTAGCCTAAAGAAGCAAAGGAGCTTAACCTTAGTCATCAGGCATTGCATTATGAATTTACACTATGTCTTATATTGTGTTATAAATTTTAATACTTCGTACTAGGCATTGCCTTTATTAATCATGAGGCCAGCAAAATATGGTGGATTTTTGCAAGCACGTTTTTAAATTCGTGAGTTAGCAGAAAAGTACCGAAGGGTCCTTTCAGAGACATAAAAAATATCATGGCTATGAAAAAGGACTTGCGAATTGCACAGACAATGTTACGAAAGCGTACAACACTAACAGGTGTTCAGCAATACAGGAATAATTAAAATATTTTAACAATAATGAATTAATATATTTAAGAGCGAACCATTTAAGTAGGCGATTGTACGCTAACATATTTCTTAAATCCTGTAAATAAACCATCGGATATTGCCGACTGCAACAATTTTACCTTCACGATGAAACAAGCCAAACATTTTTGCATAATTTGTGTTTACTTCCTGAGAGTGCAGTCTCCCTTAGTTGGAGTTCTGAGAATATTTTTTTGCGGTTAACTTTTGAAAGACGCTTCTAAAATTTAAAAAATAAAATTATAGTATTGAGGAGTAAAATATATTATTAAGCTGAAAATGTCTAACTAGATAAATGTGTTATTTAGATAAACTATTTTAAAATATTAAATAGAGTTTATATATTATACTTTATCTACTACCAGATGTTTGGTTTCAGTTGAAACATGACCATTTTACTGCTACCTAAGCTGTCTAGGAGGAGGGTGCGCTAATGACGGTCAAAGGGGTTGAGAAACACTTTCACAGTCATCCTGGCAATTGCACTGTAATACTTTTGTGATCGGCTGCGCCTTTTAGCAGTGAAATGTTATATGTTTAGTCATGTTAATTTCTCTGGCTTTCGTAATATTAAAAGAGGGTGTTGGAAAACGAGGAAAACCTGTGCAATCAGATGCAAGAGAAATTGTTATTTAATGTTTTTGAGATGAGGCAGTTAAGATTTGTCTACTGCTATCCGGAATATAGTGCTATCTCTTTCTACTTTCCATGTTTCAAATAAAACAGTTGCACATCAGTTTCATTGTCATTTTAATTACTGTATAAGCAATTTTAACTAAGTTACGATGTTAGTGAACAGTTGTGTCACTGAACACACAAAAAATTAAAAATCACACATTCATTAATTTAAAAGTAACAATTTAAATGCCATAGGAACTATCGAAATCAGACTTGCTTTAGCTTATAGTTATCTTTTCGATATTGAGAGGCATGGTTTTCAAGAGAGAGAGGTTGGGACAAATTCATTTACCTTAACAAAGTGTAAAATCACACATAATTTTTTCTGGTAATAAACATTAAGTTAAATTTGCTTTTATAGTAATAAAATTATAACAGCATAGTAGAGTTAATGTAAAAGAGTAAAACTTTACTTTAAACGTAAAAAAAAAAGTCTTAAAAATAATAAATCCCTTCTAGTTAATCCCAGATAAATAAACGTTTGTTAAAATCTTGAGAACAATTCGAAGGGGGGCGGGATCTGAAAACTCCAAGTAATATGAGGATAGTTCTGAACTTTGACTGGATATCAACCTAAATATTTCTGCAAAACAAAACAGCTTCATCAAGAATCACACTACAAATTAAACATGGGGTTCGATGAGCAAATTCGTGTTTCGATAACAAATCATATGTTAAATATTACAACTTCAGTTTTTCTGCTTGCTTGCTTGCTTTCTTTCTGTAGTCTCTAAAGCAATACTCTCAAAGGGTCTGAACATGATTCCCTTTTACATGCGACATTATGTTTAAGTAACCCTCGCTTACCCTGTTTTTTATTCATTCTTTGGTTATTTCTTTTCCTGTTTTACACGAGGTAGAGCGTGATTGATTGCAGGTTTGACGTTAAACTTATATGCTTCTCTGGAGCACACTTGCTTGTGTACACATACTATCGTAATCGCATTGAATATGCCCTTTCTTGTGACATATTTCGATAGAAAGCAAATAGAATGCGCGGAGAAGTTTTAATCCCCATTAAATTATTCAGAAACTGGGAGGAAAGACCATGATATAGAGGAAGTCGAAGAAGATAAAACAATTCAAATGCAGAGCACTTGTCCAAACATAACATTAATTCCACCGTTTATAAGAAGCTGAGATGTTTGAAAATGCCAGACACTTTCCTTATGCACGGGCAAGTCTCAAGTAGACTTAGAAAATGCACATCATAATGTATATTAACTTTTTAAAAAATGTTTCTGCTGGATTTTATACAAATGATTGTATTTTACCTATCAAATATAGTTTTTAATTTCTGTAAAAAATCATTATCTTTGTTCAAAACAGTTTTATTATTAAAATCATATTTTATATTAAATATATTTAAAAATTCACAAAATGACTTAAATTTTGAAAAATATTTTCAAGAAACATGCAAAAATACAGTTTTATGGGTACTGAAACTTTTTACAGTGTTTACTTCAGCTTGGATGAAAATATTACTAGCTAATTGGAATATATAGCAGTATTTTTTTTAATTATTTGCATATATATGAAGAGAGATCTGTTTATTTTTTTTCAATATGAAATAGTATTTTGCATTATGTGAATTAAGGAGCATGTATTTCTTTTTCAGCACTTAATGATTTATCTAATATAAGTGACCTAAATTTCACCTTTCAAAGTCAAAATTTTTAAAAATGTTATCGTGTTTTAATAACTTTTAAATTCTTTAATATATAGAAGTCATTTTTGTACAATTGTTTTGAGCTGTAATAATGAAACTTTGCGGTGCTCAGGTTCAAGCAATCTTAAGTTTTCCAAAATATCGTTTATATATATTCGCTTTTGTTGGCGTTACTTAGCATGGTGAAATGATAAACGAAATTTGCCTATCTTTTGTTACATTATAGTGATAGCTATATCACGCTAGAAATTAAGACATTTGTTGGATAAAGGCAGAGTTGTCTCAAGCAGTGATTCCAGTCAAAGCGTGTACAACAGTAATTCATGTAAATTCTGAATCTATTAACAACTTTCAGTTTGATTTGTTATTTATCTTTTTGGATTTGCTTGAGTTTTAGTTTTAATATGTTGCATCTTATAAATTTACCAAATTATTGTAGTTTTATAATTTTAGATATAAGCTTTAGATGTTATCTTTGTCCGTGGGAAAGTGCTATCTTTTAGTGCAATTACCGCATTCTGTTCGACCACCGTTAATTCCAAAGCATAACATGTGGCTTGCGTGAAAAAAATCCCATTTAATATAATTGAACCATATTATAGTGGTTAACTACACAGCCTGAGCTAAAAATACTCAAATATTTCGAATCACTCTTAATGACATCATCTCTGTAATGAGACACTCTTAGAAGTATTCAAGGAATATAGACTCAGAAGGGGGAAATTAGCAGTTATAGTCCGACTAAAAGCGGAAGAGCCAGTTCTATGATTAAGAGGTCCCACCGTGACCTTGAGTTTTTATGTGCTGCATATAATTTAATGAATTCTTAACAAGAAGAACCCTGACGGTCGCGGTAGGCAGGAATTAGCGGTACATTTCCAGTCTAGTACCGAGGCAGCTAAATGGGGCAGGCGACTATTTTAAAAGTTTCATATGATAAGGGCTCAGAATTTTAGACCCATCCAGCATAAACTGCAGAACACTATTAATAATTCACCTCAATTGTAGATAAACGCGAACAGAAAATGTTTTCGCCTAACAATCGAGATAATGAATTGCTTTTTGATTAATGATCATAGAAATTTTCTAAAAAGGGTCTACAAGTCCATCTGCATACTATCAAGGAAAACGCTGGCAGTAAATTACCTGATACCTAATTGTAATATGATACAGTGCTTAGTCAATTCAAATACTTACACATGATATCTTTGTACAGCAAAGCGAATACAATAATGAGTAAAAAGTTAGGGATGAAATACGCGATAGGTAGATAATGGTTTAAGTTGTTTATAAGGGATGCTTTAGTTTCAGGTCTTTTTCCCCAAAACACTGAGTTTGGGGCAGAGGTCGCCACGCAAATTCAAATGTCCAGACAAATATAGAACAGAAGAGAGCAAGTGAAGGGTTTGTACTCCAACAGACGTAATCTAAACCTAGCCAATAAACTCCTCTAGCACATTCTTCAAGCATTTTTACCAGTTTTCGTTATTCCGAGACAGGTATCCAAACGCACTATTTCGTAAACCAATAACACGAGCGAACCGCTCCTAAGTGTAAATTGTGTTACATTTTCCCAAAAGTTCTCTGCTAAGGCTTGCAGCTTCGTGCGTTGCCTCTGGCATGGAGTTGTTTCCTTGGTATCTTCGTTAAGTATATTTGTTTCTGGTCTGTGGTACCATATAATTGCCTGTCGCAAACAAAGGTAAAATCTGCAAAAAAATTGCTAGAATAAAATTACGTTCTCGCTAGTTTCTTCTATACATAACATTTTCCCTGCCTTTTCCAAGGGAGCTGAATTTAGATTTCATGTTCTACAAATCACCTCTGGGCGATTTCTAGAACATGATTATCTTGATTTATGATTAGTATTAGTACAATTTAGTAGCCCCTGTTTTTACAACGTTTTTTTAAATGGTTAATAATATTTGTTTAATTTACATTTTAAATTAGTTTTATATAAGCGTACTATTAAAGCTGTATGCTGTTATATTTTATTTATGGACGCTCTTTAACATTTGAAGTCATTAGCGTCCCATTCAATTCAGGTCGATAAATTTTGATCAGAGGCCTCTTCTTTCAGGTTTGAGGTTCCTTTACGTGCCATAAAAGTTTACTTCCCTTCCAAAGGAAGCCATACTTAGGATTTTTACGCCCGAAAAAATTCATCGACCCTGACCGGGATTGAACCCGCGATCTTGGGTCTACGAGGCAAGTATGGTTACCACTACACCATCAGGAACAAACGTATATATGTATATAGCGAAGTAATGTCTGCAGACCCGAAGACAAATATATATTTTTATTAGGGTATGTGATGTCTTGTTTATGCTGCCTTATCTTTACCATAGCTACATAAAACTTACATCCAGATCTTGTTCTTCTGGTTCGTTTGTAAAAAAAAAAAAAGTGACTTCACAGTCGTCATAGCAGTTGCACAACGGTTGGCATTATTGTACTTTAAAATTAACAGCTTTTGCATAATGCTAGCAACTGCTAAAAGAAGTGTGCATGTCGAAGATCAAAATGAAGAGTGTGTGAATTATATTTTGAGCAGTACTCGACGTATGGTTAATACTTATTTTTTCCAGAAACTTCTTTATGACGCGATGCTCTCTGAATAATTTAAGATCCTCTTCATTTTGCCTGTTATGGGTTTCTTTACAACTTAAGTCGGTCCTGGTGGTGTAGTGGTAACCACACTTGCCTCTTAAACCCAAGTTCGCGCTTTCAATCCCGGCCAGGGTCGATGACTTTTTTCGAGCGTAAAAATCCCAAGTAATGCTTCCTTCGGAAGAGAAATAAAGCCGTGGGTCCCGTATCGTAGATTTACGGCACCTAAAAAACCTCAAGAATGAAAGAAGAGGCTTGTGAGCAAAATTTGTCGGCAGTTTCGCGCCCTGAATTGAATGGGAAGTTGATGCCCTGAGATGTTATAGAGAATCGGTAAATAAAACGGATAACATTTGCAGCTTAAAGCACCAAAAATTAAAATAAGCCTGAGTGCTTTCTCTCTCTTTCTTTTTTAGTTTAATTTGTGTAATTTTTTAAGTTACTTACGAAGATCATACTTATCCTATTGAAGTTTTTGCATGTATATATAAATGGCATTTAAACAAGTTCCTATTCACTGTATATAAACATTTAAATTAAGTGGTTAATAGGAAAAAATACCTTATTTAATCCAATTTTTTTGTGTAGTGTTTAACGCTCATTTTAACTGCTGAGGCTCCACAAGCGGTGGACACTAATGATACACGGATGAAATGATATATTGGGAAAGGATAGTTTTTAAGGAAGGAAGCATTCCAGGCCTATGTTTAGGGTACCTCCCCGGCATTTGCCAGTTATAAGGACTGAGGAAAACCTGAAAAAAATCCCAGTCACGGAGGATGGTTCTGGTGGGATTCGAACCCCCAGACCTCCCGCTCACGAGTCCGCGCCTTAACGACCTCGGCCATTCGTGGCGGTATATTTAATCCAGAAACTATATATTTTCCAAATAGTTTTTGTATTAGTATTAAGCTATTTAACACCAACTTATATTTATATTTTATTTGCACATTTTATTAAATTTTAATAAATAATTTATCGTCTATTTCAAAAGTATTGCTTTAGCTAATATTTTCGTGAATATTTCAGTTTAACTTTAGAAAGATGCCTCCTTTTTACTTAAACTATAATATTCACTATGTAAAAAGCTTTATTGTTGGTTTTAGGGCATTCACGGCTTAAGTATTCTTATAGTACCACTTTTACGTTCTCAAAAGTTCACATGTTGAAATAAGGCACAAAATAATCGAAAATTTTGTGTCACTCCTGCCTTAAATGTTAACAAACTGCATACTGCGCAAATATCGAGCTATGCTGTGGAGCTAGGGCTAAAAAACCATTACAATGTCCTTACAATCTCCTTGCACTTGCACAGGTGGCTATGCAGACGTCCAAATCACGTTACGTAATCACAACCTAGTTGCGGTGTTGGTCCGACAGCAAGCCACTGTTACCGTCACTTGTTTCATGTACTACATACATACATGCAAGGTGTGCAGCGCCTGACACTAAAACAAAAGAACTATGGTTTCCTAATCCGCCATCAAATGACTATTTATTTGCTACGTTTACAATGATTGCCTTATGATTTCAATTAATTTACGCGTTTTTACATATAGAGAATCGGAATAAAAGACAGCCGATTGCAAATATTAGTCAGGAAATAGTACATAGAACATAGTTTTGAAAGTGTAAACTTATTTAGAGAAGAGTTTATGACAAGTGTTTTATTTAGTGAATAAGAAAAAAGGGGGGAATGGGAGATATGTTGTTAGACCTTTAAGAGGAACATTAGTTGCTAACTAAAACAACGGAAAAGAACTCTTTGGTTTACCATTAATGCCAATTCCTAAATTAGTATGTTGTATTTTTCCTATATATGTGAAAATAATTTCCTTTGTTCACCCAAAGTATAATTTAGTATTCACTTCATATTTCTTCTTTTTTTCCTTCTTGGGTTAGGACTTCAAGCCGAACCAACTCCAAATTGCTGCGATCATCTCTTCTTTGCCCTTCCTGATTTCTCCGTTCACTTTGAAAACCTGTTTTGGGAATTCTATTATCTCGTTCTGTCCTGATACTCTTTCCAGTTTTCTCTGCATTTTTAATTGTATTAACTCGTAAATTTTGAGTTATTTTCGAAAGACTGTATTTCTTTTCGTATCATTCTTCATATAACCTTTTATCAGTGGAGGGAATTTAATTTCACAACTTGCATTCTATTGTTTTGTTGTTTAGTCAGAATCCACGTTTCAGATCTGTAAGTAAATGTCGAAATAGCTATAGTCTTATGCATTTGATTATAGAGTAAGGTCTTGCTTTATTTTTCAATGTTATTTTTATTATTTCTGTGATATAGTTAAATATATTATTTTTTATTTGCATCGATTTCATTCAGATGTTAGTTTACACCCAAGAAATTGTTTTAAGATTTTGTTTTCTGAAAATATATTTGAGCACCTTTTTATGCACCTCTAAAGGCCATCATTTTTTTACTTCTCTACTGACATGCGCGCATTAAATTATTTTGCTACCATATTCATTTTATGTATCATTTTCTGTAACTTGACCTGAGTTTTAGCAATTAACATCTGGCCATCAGCAAATGTTAGAGTATTCTTGTTTCTTAATTTTTAAATGTTATTACTATTCAACCTAAACTGTGAAAATGAAAAATAATTTCAGTTTTTTATAGTTGAAATATCTTTTGAGCAGCAAAGAGATATAAGCTTTTTGCTTTAAATGTTTCATATCGGCTTATATTCTCTTTTTAATTTTCTTTTGTGTTATTGGAAATGTTTTCTTATTTATTTTATTTTATTAGGTTAAAGTGATTCTTTTATTAAGCCTATGGTATAGTATTGATGTAACATTTTCATTTTCTGGTTCGTATATTACGATACGGTACTGCAGAAAAAAGAAAATATGTTCAGATTGAGGGAAAGCTGCTTTGAAATCAAAAGGCTATCTTTTAAGTGCGAATAGATGCGAAAAGTGTTCTAGCATTACCTCTCCAAGTATATCTGTATAAGGCAAATTTTTAAACCAACACCTAACCTAACTTAAAACAAATATTCCTTCTTACAAGGACAGTCGTCTATCTTTAACCAAGACACTAAATTTTAAGATCATGAAAATGATACTTTTATCTGCCTGTAACATTTGTAAGTATCGATTGTGCTATTCTGATGGGTAAATTTGCGTACATAGTAAAAGTATATGTAGCACAGAGATTTAAGAAATGTTCTAATGCTGGAAGGTTATAACTTATTTCTGGAGTTGCTATTGGTAAAGGTATTGAGCGTTTATTGTTTTGTATAAGGTACAGGAGAGACTGTATTGCAAGCTTTAGTGTAGTGTGTATAAAATGCTCTCTGAAACAAATTGCAGATTTTCGCTAGCAAGTTATGGATAAAACGCATCCAGTTTTACCACCTTTGAGACCATGGATATGGCACATAAAGAAGAGTGAGGTTAGAAACAGGAAGACTGTGTAGCTACCGGAATTCGTTCAGAACCTCGGAGGTAAATGACACCTAAGAAAACATTCCCTCGCATTAATTTCAGTTGCTGTCAGGGATGAAAGTGCTGCTCATGTATTGAGATAAACCCAATCTTCGTAATCTTGCAGTTTGTCTATGAAGAGAATCATTTAGCTAAATCATATGCCCAGAGTGAGAATGAAAGTTGCCCAGAAAACTGCATTCCGTTTGAAGTAAGTCAACCAGCGGTGAACTTGCACGATAAAAACAGGTACGGTTATCAGTCACGAAGACAACAAAAGGGAAGCAGGTCCCGAATCTGTTTGTGTGCAAATGTTGTAAAGGATTCGCCTACCCACGCGACCCAGGTACCGGAACCTTCCTGTGCTGGGCTCGCTTCTCTTTGTCGGCCTTTACAGGTGCATCAGGGACCATCTTTTCATATAGCCTGCTTAACTTTATGTTTCTTTCTTCAATCTGCAGGAAATGACCAAGTCTGGCAACCCTGACCATACGTTTGAAAGCACGTGTTTTCTTCTTCTTTCATAAGTGTAATAAAAGTCATTATGTTCTGCTAAGATTTAACAAGTACCCTTAGCCTGTATTGTATATCATAGTAGACAGGAGAAAGTTTGTCAAAACAGGATACGTTAGGACAGGATCTTCAAGTTAGTGCGCTGCCACCTATCCATTTTTATATGTTATCACTTCTTCACATGTATATCCTCAGTTTGCAATAAGCAAATGTTAGTGTAACATGATTTAATGATTGATATGGATAATTAAAAATCTAAGGTTTAGTATAATATTTAGCTCCAATTCAACTGATATTGGAAGCTTTTTTCAATAAACAGTAGTGGAAGGCAAGTGTATGATACTGGTGAATATTATCTAACTTTAATGGCGTGAAATAAACGTTTCATAATCCTCCATTGCTGTGAGCTTTTCTTTAGAATGCAGAGTTTGTCATTGCGGGCTATTAGATGCTTTTGACCAAATCCATTCTGTTATTTACCAAGACATCAATTTATTGTATTTAAGTATTATTTTTATTTGGGTCAGTGTGTACAATAGTGGAAACGTGCACTAGAATTTCCAACGTGAAGTGAGAAAAGTGTATGGCACGCTGTTAAAGATGTTATTAGCAGACAAGATGAGGAAGAAGTTTCGCGAAGCGAGAGTGTTGAAAGTGAAGAAAGGCTTACTTACTGTTTAATCGACAGAAAGAAGCACCACCACGTAGTATTGATGCTTATCATTCATCATTTTGGATGCAAAAAGAAGATTCGTTAAATGGTTTCAACCATTCATTGATTTTGCCCTGCCATCAAGTGCAAAGCCTGTTTTTCTGTTGTGGATGGTCATGCAACAAACACAAAATGTTTGAAGCCGGTTGATATCGTTCCAAAGAATAATGTTGTTCTGCTGTGCTTTCCGCCACACAATAAACTGTTTACGTACCCCAGCTGTGAATTTTGTGGCTCCCCTAAACACACTTTATTTTTCTGAAGATCAAAGCTGGCTTCAGTTCCATCCAGGACGTGCAGTTGCTGTAAATCAAAGTAAAGCATTTATGAAGGCCACCACTCCGCCGTGAATGGGTTCCAAAGGTAACGCGCACACCTTTCCTGACTGCATGTTTGAACAGCAAAGGTTACAGACAGATCAGCTGAACATGTTGATCATGTTGCATTTGAGGACTTGCAACACAAATTCCTCATAACATTAGGTCAAATAACCAGATGTTAAACTAAGGCCATAGTGCTGCAGCAGATAAATAATACAACAAACACGTCAAAGAGTTTTTCGGCATTCAGTACATTTCCAAAAGACATTAAGAAAATCTCTCAAGGGCAGCGGAACGATAAGGCGAGAAATAAACAACTATGTTAACTTATTCACTTTATAATCAACAACTGACGGATACTATCATGGCAAGGGAAAGAAAGCCCAAGGAAATTAGAAATCAAAAAGAGATAAAACCCCAAACGGGAAAACTTTGAATTTAAGGAATGCAGCTCCCATAGACAGCAGCACCAAAGAGGAAAATAAAGAAGATACTTCGTGTATTGTCACTATAAAGACTTATTCTGCAAATCACATTCTTAGAAAGGATGGATTAAGTGAGGCAAAAGTGATTATCCCATGCTTATTCAGTGGGATTGAAGCAGTTGTTGATTTGATTTGTTTTATTTACTGACGCTCTTTAACATCTCAGGTCATCAGCGTCCCATTCAATTCAGAGCGTGGAACGGCCGACAAATTTTGCTCAGAGGCCTCTTTTTTCAGGCTTGAGGTTCTTTTACGTGCAGTAAATCCACGACTGGCCGGGTTTGAACTGCGATCTTGGGCTTAGAAGGCAAGTATGCTTACCACTACACCACCAGGACCGACTACCTTATATGATAATTTAAAAATAACAAAAAAGATAGTAAAATTAAAGTTTTATAAAGCAAAGCGAAAAAATTGACTCTACAGGTTACTCGAATATGCAATAATTCGTGAGAAAATAAGCAAATTTGTTCATGAAGGGCTGAGAAGCAGAATGAACCGTTTATGACTTTTAAATCAACTTTTGAATGTAAACCTAGAGGTAGAGAAGTTTATAGACCAAATGTTACATATGTCTTTCAAAGCAAATATTAATTTTAAGAATAGCAAACTCTTAAATAATCTTTTTATTTACTAAATTTTTGTTTAGTAATGTTTGCACAATATTTAAATATTTAAAGCAACTATAGTTTACAAATGAATTAATAATCCATGTATGCTATGTGTTGCAATTCTTGGCTATTAACGCCCTGTAAAAAAGAAATCAAAACTCTGAAATTACCACATTTGAATTTTTTTTTTTCTTTCAACTTCCTTGAGTTTACTAAGCATAAGACATTATATAAATGAAATATAGCGAAATTGTTTCGAAACCAAGTACATCGGGATGACATTTCAATATTTCTATGGGTAAACAAAGACAACATGAAAGTAATTCAGATATAAGTTTGAAAAGAGCCTTGTTTGCATGTGTCTAACTCACAATCACCAGATACTGATTAGACATTTCTAGTCATACGAGGTTGGTAACTTTGTCAAGCCTTTCTCCTTTGTGTGTGTGTGTTTAGGGTGTGTCATCAAATCCCCAAAGACACGAAATGTCTGCAGACTGGTGATGCACAAACACATGCTGAAAACGAAAACAATGGAATGTTGCCACCTACGTAATCAAAGTCTAACGTTGGACAGGCATGTCCCTGGACAATTATCGAGGAGTGTTCTTAATATTAACCTACTCACAAGATTAGTATAAAATGAATGTTAGCCTTTATGTGGTGTAAATCCCAGGGTCAGGGTTCTAGCTCTACCTAAGTCTACGTGTTTACGCTATGCATGTATTATATAAACCTATCGCACACTACACTTGTAGACCTTGTACCGGACGGAGGCCCAGCTGTGGGCTCACAACTCAAACCAACGCCAAATATTTACGGTTAACGATAGATACATTCAGTTTTTGTGATTTTCTCAATATTTTAAGCTTAAATCTTCACAAATGTAAAATTAATGTTGAGAAATAAGCCTATTTGGGAATTCTGAAATCTAAGGAAGAATAAAACGAGGAAATATGTTTTTATTAATTAACAGTTATACCTTTATGTCATACATTTTGATCATTTCTACTTTCAACTGTCATAAATATGTTTTTTAATGCTGGTTTTTCCTCGTACATCACAGATGTATGTGATACATCTAATCGCTTCAACATATAGTATTTACGCGAATCTAATGAACACCTTTTTGTTCAAATGTAGTATTCAAAACTGTGGTGCTCATTAGATTCGATGGCGTATTAGTTTCGAGAGCAAATATGTTTTGTAGTTCGCCGGTAACGTCTTCAAATTTATCGTTTATTACGTCATAATGCAATGCTGCAATTCTCGATTTCGTTACATTATTGTTGGCCTATTATTGCATAGAGCGGTTGAATATTAGGTAGTTACGAAATGGAGGGCAAACAGAGAAGAACATCTTATGATGCTACTTTCAAGCTTAAAGTAATTTTTATGTTGAAAAAAATGGTAACAGAAAGGCAGGAAGAGAGTTCAATGCAACTGACAGCAGCATTGGCTTGTGGCGACAACAGAAATTGGCATTATTTGCAACTAAAACTAGTAGGAAGAAATTCACTGGTACTCGCAAAAGAAGACACCGTGACATTGAAGAAAAAGATTTGGAATTCCTACAAGAAAGGAGGAAGAACGAGCAACCTGTGACAGGTGACACCATTAGAAATCATCTTCGTCTTTGATTTACGCCAAATGTCCTGACAACAGCACGAGTGGCGGATTTTGTCCCTATGTACTCAAAGATATATCGACAGTCCAGTTATAAATTTTATGTTCTGATCGTTTTATGAAGCGGACGGGCTTATCTCTAAGACTCCTTACAACAATATGCCAAAACTTGTTTTAAAATTTAATTTGGGGCACGTATTGCATTCGATGGCGCATTAGATTCGCGCAAATACGACATTTGCAGAAGGATTGCCAAAATTGAAAACATTTAATTTGTTTCATATATGGTTTCTAATTTTCCAGGACGTTTCTGTTTTCCTGTGTTAAGTTTTAACTGTACATGGAAAGCTAAATTTCACTAATGCGTTTTATTTAATATATTAATGTGCTTTAATGTAGCGGCATATTCAGAGCATTCTTTTACAAAATCATCAAAAAATTGGAAAATGTGAAATTAATCCCTGTATCTGGCAGTTGCGATAATATTCCAAATTTAAATGGCTCCTTTTAATGTGAATCAACATCCTCATTGTTTACTTGATTTATTGTACGATCATCCACAAACTACCGAGCTTAAGAAATTACATTTGAATATTAAGTTATGGTTTCACGATAGACTAAAACCTTCCATTATTAGAGTTGATTCATAAAACTTCTAGAAATGCATACGAACCAATGGCATTCAACAGCAAACTGGCAAATTTGTTCACTTTTACTATTTGAAAGTTAGTCAAGGTAAAAATTTGATGACACTCATAAGGGTAAAGGAGCAACACTTAAAATACAAATTCTAATATAAGCTCAAAATACAGGATGTCAGAAAAGTCCCTGTGCTTTTACAACAATATTGTTAATGATGATGATGATACAGTCCGAACCCTTTTGCTTTTTGTACGTATAAAAATATTGAAAAAAGATTTTTAATTCAAAATATATTATTTTTTGTTTTATTTATATTCATTATAAATATTGATTTTTTGAACGAACTCATATTAGATATATATATATATATATATATATATATATATATATATGATATGATTATTTTAGGACCGTCCTCCCTGACTGAGGTTTTTTCCAGCTTTTCCTCAGTTCTCAAAATGGCAAATGCCGGGAAGATACCCTAAACTTAGCCTGGAACATTTCCTTGCTTAAAAAAAAATCCTTTCCCAATATTTCATTTCATGTCATGTATCATCAGTGTCACCGCCTGTGGTGCCTCAGTAGTAAAAACGGGCGTTAAATACTAATAAAAAACTACTGCAATAAAAAGTCGATAGATATAAAACATATTCTCTCTGTACCAAATTTCACAAATCAAGCATTGATGGTTCTTTTGTAAAATGTATTTAAACATGACAAAATTAACATTGCGAAGATAGGGGTACCACTTTCCCTTAAACAATGCGATTTGTGCACAAGTTTTAAAAGAATTTACTGTTATACGAAAGTGGAATAATTAAATACATCACAAAACAGCGCAAACAACAAAGTATCGATATTTCAAAATTGACAAGTGCACAGCATCTTTCCGAACGCACCGTATAAAAAAAAAAATAAAAACCGAAAGTAAATATTTATGTCATTTGCATTTTCTTCCAGTCCTAGCTTCATTTTTCAAGCATAAAAATGAAATATACGAGTAAGATACTATATAATGATAATACTATAACCACAGATTGCGAAAAACGACGGAAGAAAATAATTTAATTTAGTTTCATTTTCTCCCATTTCTTTGTGTTATACGCTTTTCACGTCATTGTGAATGTTTCACAAGCAATGAATTGATCACTATACATGGGAATGAATACTCAGTCTTGGCCGATCCACAGCGCACAGTGGTATTGTGTTATGATATGTGGCACATTATCTGCAAGTGCAGGGGGAACTCCCGCGGGAGAAACCATGCGTTACGGCCCGCTGAGCTAGGGCCGTTTTCCGGAAGCAGGTGGATGGCGACGTCATCTTGTGTTGTTTATTTAAGAATAGCCTTCGGCTCCGCTCGCTATTCAGGGACATAGGGGGCGAGTGTGGCAGCAGGGACCTCTCTTCCTTGCTGACCAGCCTTATCTGGTATTCAGCTGCCCTAATAGAACTGTCAATGTAAAGGTGAGACCTGTTTTTATGATGTTTGAAATGCTGTAACTGAGATCTTCAGGCAGATGGTAAAATGATAAAGTTTGGGTTTTCCATGGAGCTAAAGGACTATGTCTTAAGAATAGAACTATAAAAAAGAGAACTTAAATTTACCAAAGACTTCATGTGACTTTTTACTAAGTACAAGATATCCCATACAGTAGCATAATGGCGACATTAGGATATATCCTTGTTCAATGAGTATGGATATCTTAGGCAGATATGATTTAGTTTACAAAAATAAATTCTTTAACAAGAAAATAACAAGGTTTAAATAAACGTTAAATAATATCAATTTACAGCAGAGTCCAGTGATCTACCTTCTCTATTTGAATGTTTCATACATTCCAAAAGATTATATAAGCAATTAAAAACAGCCAAATGAGCTAAAATTCTGTAAGATGTAAATAAATACGTTAGGCAATGTTTTTGAAACAAGCCTACTAGGTGGTAACAAATGAGACTTGTTCCTTGGTTTGGTGCAAAGGGGGAAAAAAAAAAAAAAATAATAATAATAATAAATTTTGGAATCGCGTTAAATTAAAAAAAATCACATCAGCTTAGTAACAAAGACGACAGACGTACACTTAGTAAAATGTAATTTGCAACAAACAAAACCACTAAGTATCAAGCTCCGTCACGGTGACCAAGGTCATTAAGGCTCGGACTCGTGAGCGGAAGGTCTGGAGTTCGATTCCCGCCAGTACCGTCATCCTTGACTGAAGCTTTTTTCAAGTACTCATAAATGGCAAATGTTGGGGAAATATTCTAATCTTAGGCCTAGAACGTTTCTTTCCCTATTTTAAAAAAAAATAAAATCCCTTTCCTAGTTTGTCATGTCATCTTATGTATCATCAGTTCACCGCCTGTGATGCCTCAGCAATAAAAACGGGCGTTAAAATTATTTAAAAAAAAAAAAAAAAAAAAAAGGAACAACGCAGCATTATAGTGGATGAAGTATTTACAAAACATCCTCATTATCTGAAGTATAAAAAGCACATGATAATATAATATTACTTAATGTACCTCAAATTAACTTTAATATTGTTAGCTCAATTTTCAAAATAGTATGCAATTGTTCTTACACATCTACCAAAACGACCTTACCGAGCGGGATAGCCCAAGAAGTAATTTTTGGGAGTCCCGGGTTCAGATCACTTTGCGCCGCCCAATCTTGATTTTAGGTTTTATTGTGGTTTTCCCTAGTAGCTTAGGCGAATACTGGAGGGTCCTTTTTTTCCACGAATTTTCTGACCCCTCATTTCATCTTTTTTCATTCTGCTGATTTTGTTATTGGGTCGAAAAGGTGATGCGGCGTGAGGGTGGCTTGCGTGAAAAGGTTTCTGCCTCGGCTCTATCTGGAAACAACATTAGGAACCCCGTCTACGTCCGCATCCTGACTGCCCGTTTTCTCCTTCATTCTATTCCTTCCTCTCGCAGATGACCTCACTGGAGGCGTAGGCACAAATGGTCTGTCCTTGAGCAAGGCTGAATTACTGAAAAATCATCCTCCGTTCCTAATAATCCAATTCAATCCAACGTTTGCTTAATGTTTTGAATAGTTAAGTTTCATTAGAAAGCCAAACGTTTTTACTACCCTTTAAAATGTGTTTGATCGTTGTATTATTCAAATGGAGACCAAAGATTACGACGAACTAGTTTATGGTTAATCAGATACTGGTCTAGGAGCGGCTAAAGCATTTGGTTTGGGGGGAGGGGCTGCGAAAATAAACTTTCTAGTAGCCTAAACCGTGGAGGCTTAACTAGCACTGTCGTCATTTGCATCTATATTGCTAAAGAATTTTAATAGAATAATAACTAATTAATTATATTTTGAGACTGCAAGATATTACAGTGCAAAGTACCTGCAATTTCTCATGAACATTAACATCCGTTAAAATTACTTCATTTTCATGACATAATGTCAGTATCGGATACATCGAGTTCCATACTAAACATTATAATAAACTTATTTTTATTTATCAGAAAACTTAGGTAAAAGGCTATGTTCTCAGCTGCAGGCCAGACATGTCACTATCCTTGACATGATAACCAGCTGATGTTGAGATAACTACTGCCAACCTTCTGACGTCCACACCTTTCCAACAGGTGAAACTTCATATCTGAGGATCTCATAGGTCACCTCTCGCAACACGCGCTACTTTCCTGACATACACTGGGCAGAACACGCGGAAACTGGAAAAGAGGGTTCAGCGGTCGTGATACGGCTATCAACATCCTCTCCCAAGAGAGTTTTAATGAGGTTTTGGAAGTCCATTTTCAAGGAAGTTTATACATAGTTTCATTGCCTTTAACGTATAACTCTCTTTGAAAATATTGATTTTTGAATATTGTAGTAATTTTCTTCACAAGCTTTTAATGACCATTAACTTAAAACAACATTTTAAAAATTATCTTCATCGTACCTAAAAACTATTATTTATTGTCCATCTTTGGAGTTGCATCCTCGAAATAGTTTTTAGGATGGCTAACAATGAAAGACCATTGTTTCATTGTAAACAAATTTTTATCTTAAATTCGCAAATACTATTGTAATTTACGTTTAATATAGCGACAAAATCCTCATCGTTAATTTAAACCAATTATTCAGCAATAGATCTTATTGATTTCCATTTCTGCTCTATTAACTTTTGTTAAATATCCAGCCAAGCATTTAGGGCGATAAATAAACTGTCGATATGTCCAGTACTATAACATATGTTCTCTAATAGTCATACAATTTTTAGACAATTTTATATAAATTATTGGAAAGTTGATTTTCAGTAGGAACAATACTTTTTTAAATACAAGAATTAAAAAGTAAATCACATATGATTAAAATTTGCAGCATGTTGATATGCAGATATTATACGAAAGGTTATCAGTAAATTTTTACCATTTAGTACGATACATGAAAGATAAGTGAATGGGACAGGGGCATAAACATAAATAATGCTCTACCAGTTATTCTTAAAATTATCATTGATAATTTTATAAAAAAGATTAAAACCTATTATTCAATGTACATTTAAAAAAAAATTTGAAAAACTTCATAATGTAAAAACACATTTACCTTCAAATGAGTTTTTTTTTTTTTTTTTTTTTTTTTTTTTTTTTTTTTTTTTTTAAATATTAAACCGTATTTAATCATTGACCAACCATACAATGTTAGTCAATGGAAAACATTCGAGAACTTATAAAATAAAATACAATAAATTTCTATAATGCAACTAATACATGCAAAGATAGCCACTTCGCTCACAAATTACAATTAAATTAATAGTCATTTGCAAAAATTTAACACATTGAAGTGAAACAAAAATCACCTTAAGAGCTAATAGTAGCTACTCCTCAGCGACAACAAACGAAGTTGGTCCTGGTGGTGTAGTGGTAACCATACTTGCCTTCTAAACCCAAGGTCGCGGGTTCGAACCCGGCCAGGATCAATGGATTTTTTTCGGGCGTAAGGGAAGTAAAGCCGTGGGTCCCGTGTCGTACATTTACGGCACGAAAAAGGACCTCAGGCCTGAAAGAAGAGGCCTCTGAGCAAAATTTGTCGGCCGTTTCACGCCCTGAATAGAATGGGACGCTGATGACCTGAGATGTTAAAGAGCGTCCTTAAATAAACAAATAAAAAAAATAACAAACAAAAACACATCCATTTCATTGCGAAGAAACTTTAAACATGTGGAGGCACATATGAACCTTGAAAAGTGATTTACATACTTCTGTTTCATGCACCGACTTTAAATTACAACATAACTTTATCTATTACCACTCGGCATATACTATAAAGACTATCGTCTCTTTATCTATTTAACTGTTTTAAATACTAGTGCGGCTTTTAAGGTTCTTATTACCTTGTCACCGTTCCATCTTTCTTCATAATTCATCTGTAGTTGATATTGCTATTTATTGTTTAAACGGCTGTCGTTAGCAATGCGCTTTAGAAGGACACAGCATTAGGTAGGAAGATAAATTTGTATTACCTTTTTGCCACACATCAATACAGATGGACTGGTTAACAAAATTTTAAATTAAAATTCATAATCAATTTAATTAAATTGTAAAAAGGAGTTACAATGAAATTGTTGCATTTTGAACATCCATAGGTAGTTTATTAACAATTGTGCCTTGGAAAATTTAACAGTTTTATAATTGCAAATATTTACATTATTTCTTTGCCTCTAAAAACTATGCCCTTCTCTATTTTAGATAAATAGTTCTGAATTGCTGTTATAAAATAGCTGCATTGTATATCAATTTTTTTGGATTGATTTATTTATGGACGCTCTTTAACATCTCAGGTCATCAGCGTCCCATTCAACTCAGGGCATGAAAAGGCCGACAAATTTTGCTCAGAGGCCTCTCTTTCAGGCTTGAGGTTCTTTTTCGTGCCGCTAATGTACGACACGGGACCCACGGCTTTATTTTCCTTCCGAAGGAAGCCATACTTAGGATTTTTACCCCCGAAAAAATCCATCGGTCCTGGCCGGGTTCGAACCCGCGTATATATCAATAAGCCAGCTAAGTTAAGTATTTTATATTACCGAGAAATACTTCTCAGTGAGTCCCTAGGTTTAAGATTCTAACTGTATCTGGTTGAGGTGTTGTTTCCCATAGCTCCCCATAACCTCTGAATTTGCTAAATTTATGAGTCTCTCTTTCTCTCCACCTTTTGATCTGACGACAACAGTTCATAAACAATAAAGGCCGTGATGTGGAAGATATTTAAACTAATGTTTTTAAGCCCTTCATCGTATTTAAGCGTAACATACAATTTTCTACAGTGTGTCCGAAAATTTGTGTATGTCAGAAATGATGTCTGGACTCGTTTGATTTTATTTACAGACACTTTATCAGGTATAAAAAGAGTTAAACAGCTGTTGACCCCCCTCCGTTTATTTTAATTCACAAACTCTTTACCCTCTTCTGGCGCTGACATGCGCAATGATTTGGGTTCACTGATCTGCATAAAACCACTGATTTGCTCATTGTCAGTCCTGGTGGTGTAATGGTAACCATACTTGCCTCCTAAACCCAAGATCGAGGATTCGATCCCGGACAGGGCCGATGGATTTTTTTCGGGCGTAAAAATCCTAAGTATGGCTTAGGAAGGAAAGTAAAGCCGCGGTACGGCACGAAAAAGAACCTCAAGCCTGAAAGATAAAGCCTTTGAGCAAAAGTTGTCGGTAGTTTCATGCCCTGAATTGAATGGGACGCTGATGACCTGAGATGTTGAAGAACGTCTGTAAATAAAACAAACAAACTTTGTTCAGATTCAATCACTGAGTCTGTCTGATGAAATTTCTCAATAAATCTACAATCGTATTGCGATGAAGTATAGCGGATTTCTGGGAGCTTTTTGGGCAAATTCTGCAAAATAACTCAGTATATTATTGCCAGGTGCTCTATAGATAGAAACTCTATGAGTAGAGACTGAATTAAATAATTAACCATTGAACTTGAACATTAACTTGAAACCATTTAATGTCAGACGACAAACAAACCGTCATAGTTTGAGTGCACAACGACTCTCCAAAGGCAGTGTATTGTTGCTTGTATTAAGAACAGTGCTACAATCTGTTTCTCAGATACATCGCATCTATAGAACATCAACTATTATTGACAACAACGAATAAAACGCCGCCACCTCTCTCTGGCACCCGACTGTTTAGTGAGGATGTACAAGATGGGGCAGTCAGTAGCCGAGCTTTCACCGGCTTCATACGGGCTAAAGTTGAAGGGTCATTTACAGGCGCAGGGCATGACGTGACTCGCTAATCATTTGAGGAAATATTGGCTCGTTAAGGCGTTCACGCAAAACACGACATACATGAGTTGGGTTTGGTAGTCGTCATCAGCGACAGTTGGTCTCATTAGCGATCTTAAGTAATGCAGGAGCTGGTCTGTATGACGAAGACTGATACACGCTCGTGACCTCTCGGACTGCACGTCAACGGCAAGTCAGCGGCGCTGATTGGTAAGGAAGGGAAGTTGGGGAAGGGTAGACACAACAACCACTTGCTGCTCCTGGTGATTAATAACTAACCCCCGCAGCAGTCACTTTCGATTTTTCTTCCCCTTGTGCCTCTCAGTTTCAATTTGCTACTTAGGATACCAGGAGATGTTTGCTGACGGCCTCACGGAAGTGCAGGCTTGTCTAATCCACAGGTGTATGGGCTTATTAGGCGTGAAACAAGTTTATTTTGAAGAGCTCGCCTAGGCTGACAAATCAATAAATATACAGTCATCAAAATAGGAATTGCATGCAACTGAAACGTCAGTTTTAACAATACAAATGAAAACAAAGATTTTAACATTTATTGCATTGAATTAAATGACAGACGACCAGCTGTTTCAAAGGTAATAGAAGTAAAAAAATAATATTTATGACCATCAGAGTATCACAGTTGGCTTGAAACACGTTTGGCACGATTTTTGCTTTTAAAATAGTCACCAAAAGCAAAAAGCTTCTTTGTGTGTATTTATTCAATAAGAATATATATATATATATATATATATATATATATATATATATACCGAAGATGCCATAAGTGTATACATACGCTCACAGTACATATTATTTAATATATTTCAAAGTAGGGCCGAAAAAAACAGCAATGTATAATATGATATTCTGTAAACAGATATGACCCATATTACGTTATGCTAGTGTTGCTACAACAAAATGAAGCCAAGATTATCGTTTGTACAGCGAAAAGCAATTTTGAATTGGTATGGAAAACTGAGAATATTTTTGAAGTTCAAAGTCAATGGAAATCTGTGCACAGAGCAAAACCGCCAAAGCGAGTAGCAATTGCACGCATTCAAGACAAATTC
The DNA here is from genome assembly GCA_030762175.1 of Metallyticus violacea. Classification (NCBI taxonomy): domain Eukaryota; kingdom Metazoa; phylum Arthropoda; class Insecta; order Mantodea; family Metallyticidae; genus Metallyticus; species Metallyticus violacea. The sequence goes on along the minus strand of CM060832.1, from coordinate 89,613,100 downwards.
GAGACTCATGGTAACGTATGCGATGTTCACAAGAGTAGATCTGGGAGACTTCGCACAGCAACAAGCCCCGCGTCCTCGGTTATGGTTTTGGAACGTTATGAGCACTCACTGCAGAAATCTACAAAGCAATGTGCACGTGAAACTGAGATTAGCAGAACAAGCGTACGTCGTATTATTAAAACAGTAAAGTTTAAATAACATAAGTAACTGTAAAAGTCTAAGATGATTAGTGCTTATCATTTTCTCTTTGTTAAGTTAACACATTTTTTTCTTTGCTTGAAGTGTGTATAGCACACACTTTTAGCACCCTGTACATTAATGTAAATTAGTACTTTGTATGAGATTATATACAGGTTGCAAAACTATAGTAGTACAATAAATAGTACCAATATGAATTATGCTTAATGTAATTTAACAAAGTATAACCATTTTAAGAGAGGTGACGTTTCGTTTGTCAGCTGTTTGAAAAATGTCTCTTTTCGTTTCTCTTGTTGTATGCCACAGATAAGGAATTATAGTATGGAGAAAAAGGACTGATTGGAAATAATTCTTCTTGGAAGACGAGAGGGATGTGACCAAAAAGTTCAATAGAAGATATCCAGTGTGTTCAGATCCATAATGCAACATTTTTGAGTACATTTATTTAAATAAGATCGATTCAGGATAAATTGCAGATTGCGGGTAGATGAAGAGTTGAGAACAGCAGCATTTGTCAGGATTCAACAAATCAGTGAGGCAATGCAGGTCAAAATTACTCAGAATGCGCAGAAATTTTGAAAATTTAACAATTCCACCCTTGCAAGTTGCAGCTTCTGCATTATCTACGGGCAATGACCCTTACAACAGGAATGAGATATATGAATGGTTTCTGCGCCAAATTACGGCAAATCCATCCTTCTTGAAGGGAGTGAGATTCAGAAATGAGTTGTATGTGTCAGGAAGGGTCAACAATCAAGATTCAAATCCTGCTCAAACACGAACTCTCACTGGTTCATTGACGGCAAATTGCAAGGTTCTCCAAAATCGATGGTGTGGTGTGATTTAGTGATCGAGAAGATTGTAGGTCCATTCTTTTTTAAATAATCAGAATTAATTATCGGAAAATAGTATCTCAGTATGTCGAGTGCTGAACTGGGTGTAATCGGCGGCTATTCAGAGTGGTTTATGCAAGATGGGGCTCCGCCTCGTTAAGAAACTTTCGTGGTACTAGTTGGATATGTTTCCCAGACGCTGGATTGGAAGAAGGGAATAGAATGAACGTTCACCCAACATGAGTCCCTTAGACTTTGTCATAGGGGATTTTGAAAGCTCTGTGATGTAAAACATAATAATAGGAATGATTCCTCGGAAAAGCGAACCATAGCAACGGCTGCTTTGGATCCTCACAGGCTGAAAATGATTCAAAGAAGTGTGATAAAACGTTTGAGGAAATGTGCTGGGAACGCTGACAAACATGTAGAGCACATTCTATAGTAAGGAAACGAGCTGTCATTTTTCCTGTGTTTTCAGACTTTATAGGCGCCCTGTAGTTTTTATTGTTGAAGTTGAATGGGAATATTAAAGTGTATAAGAGAGCCAAATGAAAATTGATGCCTCTGTGGACATTATCCGCAATTGAATGCGGAAATCTGAACACATTTCTGCCAACGATGAACAAATTTCTTGGGATCAGCGCGAAATAAAGAGAATGAAGGTAAAACTTTTCTTCCAGTGGCAAGACACTAAGTACTAGAGAGGAGATATCATGGAATATACACACAAAAAAAAAAAACACCCTAGAATAAAAATCCTTCAGCAACCTTTACCTGAAAAAAATAACAGTTTTTGGGACTCAGATTATGTTGCCCATATTGTTTTCTTGAACATAAAACAAGTGACCTAAGCACTCCATGTTTCGACGCTTCGAACTTCAAAACAACGATTCAAAAGGTGGAAGTTAACGCCAAATCACATACTTCATGTGCCACCATAGAAACAATTGAGACTTACCTCGTCACACGAAGGCATCCGCCATACAGGCCAGATTTGGCGCCGTGCGATTTCCGTATTTTTCCGAAACTTAGAAACACGTTCAAGGCATATTAGTAAGCATCCATGAAGAAGCTGAAATGATAACAAATAATAGGCTGTGAAAACATCCATAATGCACATCCTAGGAATGATCTGTGCGTTTTATTTGCTGTAACATTGCCAGTTCAATCAAGAGTAATATTCCTGGAGGAATTGTTTTTAATTTAAACCTTGCATATTGTATGAAAAGTTGACATAGTAAACGTTTCCTCTTTTAACTGTGCACGTTTACAAAAATGAGAGAAATTAAAGTATTCTGGTAGATGAAACATAATTACTTTGGGAAACTATAGCAATAATTAAGATGTTTCACGTTAACATAACAGTTTCTCACTATATTGCATTCTTTACTTTTCAGTCCTAATGGAATGTTTTGTTTTACAAATGTAGCTTAGTGATATCTCAAGTAATATCACAAGAGCGTCTGAGATGCTCATAAATTTACGAACATAGTGATTTTATCTGGAAAGCTCAGACCCTCGAGTGGTGTTAGGACTATTTCACAGATAAAATAAGAATTTAAATATTGTTACCGTAAACTTGGCCTGAAAAATTATAATAATTATAATAATTGTTAAATATTATGAATATTTAACCTTTTCAAGTCATCTTGCAACAGACGAATATCGATTGTAAGTAATGCCAATAGAGATCAGCTAAATACGGGTTGGAGATTATTTCATGAATAGAATAAGAATAAAGGTAATTGCGTGTGAAATTCGCGCACAGATTATTAACAAATTACATAAAAGGTTATACTTGTTTATGAATTCAGGAACCTTGAGAATGAAATAGACGAAAGTCGACACTACATTCCCTACCGTTCGATTTGCTAATACCAACTAAGAAAAACAAAACAGAGATAACATTTTACCATTCTTAATGTGTTTATTAAAATTTATGGTTGCTTATGCAGATATTGTTACATAATTTAGAAAATTGTTTCAAACTGTTAGGCTGAATATGCAAAAACAATTATATACGAAGCGAGTATTTCGGAGCTCAAAATATTTATTATGTTTTAAAAAGGATTGGGGAATTCCCCAACGAAATATTCTTGTATTATAATAAAATAATATTATTAATTATCATTTTAACAGAATACACATTAAGGTAGTTTAATATGCAATTATTGAAAACACAGTTACCAAATTTTAATGAAGGGGTTGCAATTTTTTTATACAAAGGACATTTGGGAATTAGTAGATGAAGATATAGAAGCAGTTTAGTATTACCGAATGATTTTCTTGATTAGTTTGTATGCTGCTCAGGAATTATAATGGGGTTATAGAGTTGGCTACACTGACCAGAAGACAAATGCACTTCACGTAAAGGGATTTGATAAAACTTTACTATAAGCTCGCTGCGATATGGCACTGTGATTGGTCAAAATTCAATTTTTTTTCCATTTAATTGGTTGATTTTATGGTGACATCGCATAAGTAAAATAGTCACATTAATTGCTCTACAGATTTGTTTAAAATTACGTCACTTCTATCTATATCTGCATCTAATTTATATTGAACATTGCTAATTTACTGTTATGCCATTAATAATGCTAAAATAAAAACTGTTTTGCCTTTTTACAACAACTTTTAACTAAGATGTATTATTATATACTAAGGATATAACTTTGTTGATATTTTCATGTACATACACCAGTGCAACAATATTACACAGCCTTTTAAAATTTAAAACCTGATGGCAATGAAACAGTTAATTTTTTCTTTCTATCAAAGGAGAAGGAAGTTAGTTTCGTAACTCAGAAGGCCAGGGTGCTAGGAAACATAGCTACATAATTCAAAGCAACAAGTGTTAATGGATGATTTATATTTTAGAGACAGATAAGAGCGAATACGTACACTGATTTTAAGGGCTTCACTTCGAAGAAAAACAATTTGTAAACAGTTATCCTCTATGAATATTCCATGTGGAGGCAGGTTCATAAATCAAAGGCGAGAGCGTATGCACAAAAGGTCCGTTTATTATAGTTCTGCGACCTTGGAGAAATTTTAAGAGCCCACAAAAGAAGTCTGGGTACCTGTTTAGCGCGACAACTTGAAAAGTTTTATGACTTTAAGAAGGGTTTTAATTTTCTATTTTTGAACTTCTAGCCTAAGTTAAAATAAATCAAAGCTGTTTCTTCTCGTCTTATAAGCATTATCATTTTTGTCTTTTAATCTTCCAATCTTCTGCAGTTAACTGTATATGTCTTTTTTCTTTAACCAGTTATTTCTTATATTTGCAAATTTCATCCCTTTTCATTAAAGCTAATAATAACCTAGTTTCTCACTTTTTTTTCTTTTTCTTTTTTTTTTTTTTCGGTTTCAAAAGGTTATATTAGTAATACTTTCTTAATTTAGGAAATTTTATTTTAATTTGTTTTAAAGACGTAAATTTTCAGTTGCATGTTTAAAATGCGAACTGACTCAAAAAGTATTCACATTTAGAAATAATCCACGTTATCGTTAAAAAAGAAAATAAATAAAGTATAGCACAACTATTCCAGAGCGGCAGTATTTTTGGAGATATACTATCATCCCATATATATATATATATATATATATATATATATATATATATATATATTTGTCAATATTTGTCGATATAAATAATTCTATTTCTCATTCTACAGTTCAGCCATTCGTGAAAACACGACCTTCACATTTATTTTCTTTGGAACCTTGAAAAAAAAGTCCAGACGTATGTGTGTATTGTGCAGCCATTTATTAAGATTGCATTTGATAGTTGAGAAAACAGCAAAAAAGTCGGAAATCCCTGTCCTAAATATCAGCTATTGCTGTTTGCCTTGGGGAAATCAAAGCCATTCAGGTCAAACCAGTTATATATCATCCGAGCTGAGAATTCCTGTTTTTTTTTTTAATAACCTCCGATGTTACTGTTTCACACTCCTTTATGCCAGTTTTTGTATATTTATAAATTAATGTCTCCGTTTACAATTCAAATATTGAAGACGATAGTTTGGCAATTTAGAATAAATTAAGAATATCTGCGTTGTATGAATCTGGAAAAAGCTGCCCACGTTTCTTCTTTAGATGGAGGAACAGGAATTGAGCTTTCTTCATGAATATGCAGTTGGTCAGGGCTTGTGGCAAGCATCTGATTGCGTTCTGTAAATTCAATTAACACGTTGCACCTCCTAAATTAACTTGTTTTAACTTTATAATGTTAATAAGGCACAATCATTGTATTATTTATATCATTGCTGAAATTAATGCATATTTATTATAAATAGCCTAAGCTGATCGGAATACTCTAGTATAATAGTATAAGGGTACCACCACGAGTGGCCGAGGTCGTTAAGGCGCGGACTCGTGAGTGGGAGGGTTGGGGTTCGAATCCGGCCAGAATCGTCCTCCATGACTAAGGTTTTTCCAGGTTTTCCTCAGTCCTCACAAATGGCAAATTCTGGAGAGGTACCCTAAACTTAGGCCTGGAACGTTTCCTTCCTAAAAAAATCCTTTCCCAATACATAATTTCATCTCATGTATCATCAGTGTCCATCGCCTGTGGTGTCTCAGTAGGAAAAACGGGCGTTAAACAACATTAAAAAAAAAAAAAAACGTGTGAGGGTACCCATTTGGGGAGTGATGCGGCTCTTGCTGGTATATCATCCGGGCAAAAATCAAACAAAGAGAAAAAATTCAAAGGTCAAAAATCGTATATTTCCCTAGAAGATCCAAGAGAATCAGGGAAAGGCAAAAAAGATATTTACAAGTAGAATTAGCTGAAGAAAAAGACGATAAAGAAGATAACACCCAATTTGAGTCAGAAGAAGAAAGCAGAACTGACAGAAGAAGGGACTAATGGCAGTTTTCGGGCGGAAAGGAAGCAGTTGAGAGAAGAAGAAGCAGACGGTAATCAAAAGAGAAGGAAACTACAATGTCAACACACCATGGTCCAGTAAAGCTGCAGCTTGAGACTAGCAACCTCATTGGTGTCCAGTGGGGAGCAGCCCGGATACCGAGCGTTAGCAGAAATGAAGATTGTAGACATTAAATTGGATAAAAATTGTAAATTAATTAATTTTAAATGTAGTTATTGCTGGGTACCAGTAGCAATGGTAGATGTAATTATAAATCATAGTAAAATAGCCGTGGTGCTGGATTCCAATACCGGTTTAGTTTATTGACGTTTTAGTTTTGAAGTATTAGTATTGTAGATTTTAAAATCCGTAGAATTAAAATTATAATTTAAATTGTATTGAAAAATATAAGAGGAATAAATAAAATAAATATGGAGTATAATGTCCTGATGTAGAAACAAGATATCAGGATGTAGGTATTGCAGAATAAAAACCAAAAATAATCTGATATATTTATCGCATGTCTAAAGAAATACACATCCAAAGGTTGGATATATTACATTTTATATTTTAAATTTTTGAAAAATTGTATTGACTTATATTTCAAAGGAGGTTTAATACTCGTGGATGCTTTCGTGGTCATCACTATAGTGCGCTTAGTCTCTGTATAAAAATTTATACAGAGACTAATTCGTCAGGTTTCAAGCCGAAGCCTTTCCCTTACTGTTGCTTCGGGCCCCGAGTTCATTAATGTAAAAGTAACATATTATTTCTAAGCACCAACACAAATACAAGTTATCTAATGATTTTCTCGGCATTGAAATAATTAGATTTGTTAGGAGGGTAATTTATTAAATTTAATTTAAAGAAAACTGTCTATGAATCTCCCCAGTGAGATATATTATTTTAAATCTGTTAACAACAGTACGAGTATATGCCCACTGTCTCTGTGACTCGCAGTAGCTGAAGATACCTAAAAGGAATTTCTGCATATAGGTGTATTTTAACACAGAAATGAAAACAAAAGTTTTTTTTTTTTTTTTTTTTTTTTTTTTTTTTTTTTTTTGAGAATGTTTATCCGTCTGAAATAGTTTGCGTGTTGCTTGCCTTAGGACAAGAGAAGTGAAGGATAACTTTATCTCGAGGTCGTATCACATGGAAGGGAGACCTTGAGTTCTTCCTCTGCAAGTTATCCAAGCTCGAGATCTGTCTTCCGAACTGCAAGCATTTTCATGGTCGTACATTTTATTTGCAAAGCAAATATGTTAATATAGCCATTAAAATGAATCGAGAGAAAGTTTAATTCCTATAGAAACATGCTCTCAGGCTGACAATCCTGTAGAACATAAACCGTCTCGTGGGTTTAAAATGCTCTAATTTAAAGGTTATGGAAAGTAAATAATTCCAAGCGTTGTCTCTGTTAGTGTGAAAAATGTGTCAAATCAAATATTTATGAATATTAACTCAGAGAATTTATAAGGACAAAATTCATCATATTGTAATAAAACAGTTCCTTCATAAAAGAGATGTACTAAATGTCAAAATGCATTAAATCTTTTTCCTGGGTTAATTAACTACACTGCAATAACGTCAGAGAGGGTCTTAGACAAGCAATTTGAGATAGGGAATGTATTTAAATTTGAAGTTATTGCATTAAGTTTATAAAAGACTTTCGTTACTGATTGATGAAGCTTCTGTTCGAAATAATGCCACACAATAACGAACAGATATTGTGAAGCATGACGCTCTTTGGTGCAGCCGGTGATGTCAATATCAAATTAAAGCAGATATTTACCATAGAGTTTAAGTCCATTGATTACATACATTCCGTTCTATGTTTTACTTTTTTACCTCTTATCTATCACCATACTTCATTATATAATAAAATAATAATAATCTCGCAGGACTCGAACCTACAATCATTCAAATTCCGGCCTGTCGCCTTATGCATTAAGCTACACTGTCAGGCGAATAGTTCTCTCTAGTATATACATAACACAACAAATCAACACAGTTAATCATTGTTCAGTGCCGAGGTCTCGTAAGATTAATCCGAGAATGTCAATGATTACCTCAGCTTGCTCTAGCATTGATTTATAAGGATATAATTTGCACTACTTTATCCCACATAACTCAGTTATTAGCGAATTGCGAAAACAATGGAGCTATTTACAGACATACCAGTAAAACATCGATTAATTTTTTTTTGGCAAATTCCGAAGAAATGTAAGCTATTGCTGTTGTACCCATGGATTTCGTTTTGAATAATATTTCCAAATCTCCCTCGATCCGACCTACTAGCACCAAAAAAAAACAAATATATATACACACAGGGTGTCAAAAATTGTATACACAATTTAAGCAAAGAAAAACTGTATTAACATCACAAAACTGAATTCACACAAACAGAAAATGATCAGCACTTATCATCTTAGACTTTTACATTGAACAACAATTGCTCAAAATGCCCACCAACGGCGTGATACACTTCTGAGTAGGTTGAACTGCTGATTGAGCAATGTTTGCGAAAGTGTCCCCAGCGATTGCAGCTCATGCCGTTTCAATTTCTTCCAGAAGCGCTGCCAGTGTAGCTGATTTTCTACGGTATACAACATCCTTAAGAGTTCCCCATAGGTAGAAGTCCAATGGAGTTAGATCCGGAGAACGCGGTGGAAACTCTACCTGACCTCTTCGCCTATCCAGTGTCATGAAAGATTGTCATCAAGGTTCGCGCATGCCTCTCGGTGGTAATGTGGTGTTGCACCATCCTGTTGCATACGGTACCATGAGTCTCAAATTTGTCTCAAATGTGTGCAATTGTTACTCGCGTTAGCGGTTCTGTTCTGTACACAAGTCCCATTGCCTTTGAACTTCAACATTGTTCGTTTTCCAATATTACTTCAAAATTGCGTTTCTCTGTTCAAACGATAATCTTGGCACCGTAGCAACGCTTGTATAAAGTAAGTGAGTGACATCTGTTTACAGAACATCATACGATAACCTTGGCTTCATTTGTTCATTGTTGATGTTCCCGTCATGTAGCAACGCTATCATAATGTAAGTCACATCTGCTTACAGAACATCATACTACACATTACTGTTGTTTTTCGGTACAACTTTGAAATATATTAAATAGATATCTACTGTGAAAGTGTGTATACATTTTTGGTACCCTCAGTAGCAGTCTGTATGTAAGATTGTATGTATATTTTGATTGATGGTATTAGCATGCACGGCCATAAGGCCCATGAGACAGTTATACTTACTTGTACCAGTTTTAAAACTGCTACAATAAAAGTCCATTACTACTACTTCAGTTTCGTATTTGAATTAATTGTGTAAATAATGACTACAGCAAAGCTTTTGCCGATTTGAACGCACGGGAAACAACGTTGCTTATTTTTTGCAGTCATTTACTTGGGGAAATAAGTTATTACAATATTTGTAATAAATACTTTTTAAAGTTGTACATAAGACAAAGTAACATAAGAACTACTCCATCCAATTTCTCACCGTTCGTGGCTTCCAGCACTTGCTCAGACCTGAGGATCACAACTCCCTTAATGTCAAACACTTCTACTACATCTGGTACACCTGTTTGCTAATATGTCTCTACGTTGAGCAAATTTGAAAGGAGCGCTTTTTTTAAAACAACCATCTGGAAAGGGTATCCATGTTATGATTGGAATTAGCAGTTGAACCCATGTTTTATCTTTTTTCTACTGCTTTATACACCATGCATTTCCTTAATGACATATATGATGCAACATTTTCTTGCCGATCTTTAATTCATGGTAATGAGCAATAATATGCGTTCTGCAGCTTCACGGTTTCGCACTAATGACTAACAGAATAGCAAACTTAAAACAATGAAGCCTCAGTAACAAGATCCTTCATATTGCAGGAGATTACACACTGGAGCGTGAATTACAATGAATGACCGAAACGCTAAAAGATTCTGATGTCTCAATTTGGAGACCCATTACTAAATATAACTGGTTATGCTGTAACGCAACCGATCGCGTTATTTATTGTAATGGTGCGCCACTTTTTGTTTAGAGGCGGTGCTGGTCTACAGGGCGACTAGAAACTCGCAGCTCTGGTTTCTAATAAGAGTACATGGTGAGAAGGGACATGACTTCTGTTTATCATGAGTTGAAACTCAAGTGTGTGCAAAAGAATTTGTTAAATTATGCACTACTTGATATTAATGAGTTCCATTTTGTTGCAGAGATTTTAACTTTTCAGGATTTGCAATTTGTGGAATGAGTGATATAGAATGTTACATTGTCACAGAATATGAAAGAAAAGGCTTTACATTTATAATATACCAGCTGTCGCAACATACAGGGATAAGCCAATGTAAATTAAATATTACAATAACCTAACCAGAAAGAGGAATCAATGAGAAATAAAGTAATTTATAGTAATATTTGTGACTGAAATTTCTGTTTCCGCATCCCTTCTCCAACGGTTGCCCTACAATATCATCAAAACCAGTAAAGTTTAAAATATTTAACACTTTAAATTGTTAGAATCACCTTTGTTCATTACACTTAATAAAATACTTGCATACGAAAAATTAGACTACTGCTTGCACTTGAAAGGGGGTTGCTACTGCGTAATTTCCGTTAACTGTTAACTGTGGCAATGCCGGTGATGTCATGCCTTTGACAATAACGATAAGACGAGCCTCTCACCAGCTGAGTCGCGGGCATAAACCCCGCCCAAGTGTCAATCACAAGCTAATGTAGTAGTTGCACCCTTCTGGATGAGTTAATCACACTAAATATATAAATTTCATGATATTAAGATAAAATACACAACAAATGTTAATTAAACCTACATTAAAATGAAATAAAAACTTCTCCTTTATTATGTAAACCTGTGTCTTCATCTATTTTTACCACCTCATCTTTAGCCTTCTTCGGTGACTTCTTCCCGAGTTAAAACATTTTCTTCCCGTTTTATCCTGTGTTGCATTCTTAATTCTGCATTGTTAAAGAGTCCTATCACATCTTGGATAACTGATATTCAATGTGTACAAATAAAATTATGCATAAAACCCTTCTAACAACGAACTATATCCATTTTGCAAAGCTTTTGCACTGATCATGTCATTTCGCCATAGTGCACTCTTTAACAGCAACTAGCGCGGTTGTGAGGACTTGGCCCTTCGAAGCTGTACAAATATATATATATATATATATATATATATATATATATATATATATAGATCGGTTTATTTTTATTTATTTATATATTTTATTTGGTTTATTTACGGGCGCGCTTTAACCTCTAAAGATCAGCGTCCCATTCAAATCTGGGCATAAAACAGCCGACAAATTTTGCTCAGAGGCCTCTTCTTTCTGGTTTGAGGTTCTTTATCGTGCCGTAAATGTATGGCACGGGACCCAAGGCGTTACTTCCCTTCCGAAGGAAGCCATACTTAGGATTTTTACGCCCGAAAAAAATCCATCGCTTCTGGCCGGATCGAACCTGCGATCTTGGGTTCAATAGACAAGTATGGTAACCACTACACCACCAGGACAGACTCCATATAGGTCAAAAGGCTACAACAGTATGAATACTGTTCAGATGCGGAAATTTCCGAAAAATCAATTGATAGGGTAATTTCGCCATTGTAATATACATTCTCTCTTTTCGTGTTGCAACCCTTTCCCTTTACATTTCCTGTGTTGGGAGACTATTCATGTATGAATACAATTATTGAATTTATGGAACCATCTGGCCACTAACAGACTTTGTGCTTAAAGAGGATGAGCAAACATCCACTGTAAAAATCGTTAAAAAGTGTCACACTACACGCATTACGCCTGACGTAAACACGTGTACGAGAAATAACCAATACGGTGTTCTCAGAAAAACAGAACAGGAAGCTAGAGGTGCACGCACATGACTCTTACTAGAGTCTCGAACAATCTGTATGAGTTTATTATTTTAGCACAATAAAACGCTATACACAGCGTTCACTTAACATTTTCCAGTCTAAATAAATACATAATTAACGCATTTTATTTAAACAAAAATGATGTAGCTATAGATTTTGAGACAATAGTTTAAGCCAATGATTGATTATACAAGTTTAGATATTTGATTTTGTTTTAATTTGGACAGAATAAACACTCTTTTAGATAAAATTACAATTATTAAAATTATAGTAATATAATCGAGTCATCTGATCAAGGTAATTAAGAGTCTATATAAAAGTACAAGAGCTAAGATTGATAATGGTATTAGAGTTGGAAGCAAAGCAGAAGAAATAAACCAAGGAGTCAAACAGGGATGTTCTTTATCGCCAGCACATTTAATACATACATATATATATATATATATATATATATATATATATATATATATATATATATATAGAGAGAGAGAGAGAGAGAGAGAGAGAGGTGGTATTCAAATTAATAGATATAAGTTGAAAACGATCTACAGGGAAATGTTAGTAATCTGAAAGATAACATAGACGCATCATTTAAAGATATCAACAATCAAGATAAGTGCAACGACTTTTAAAGGGTACAGTCATGTAAGATGTAAAATAGTTATTAATGAAGAAATAATAGAACAAGTCTCTAGTTGTGATTATCTAGGTTTTAATGTAGCATACAGTAAAAATGAAGACCTGAATATAAAACTAAATAAATTTGGAACAACAAGGAGAACATTAAAGAACAAGACGTCAAAAGCAACACAAATGAAATTCTACAAAATCATGGCAGTGGCAATGGCAAAACATGGAAGTGAAAACTGGACTATGAATAGGACAGACAGGAAAAGAATAAAAACCACAGAGAGGATAATTTTAGCATAGCTGGATTTACTCCCTTAGACAAACAAAGAAATGAAGAAATTCGTAAACAGTTGAACATATATAATCAGATGAAAAAATAATGAAAATAAAAGTAATTGGTACCAGCATATATTAACAATGAAAGAGGAACGGATTACAAAAATGTTACTTAATTATAACCCTAAAGGACATTGCCAAGTAGGAAACTCAAGAACAAGATGGAGTGATAAGTTTAACTGAGGACGGAACAGGTCGACAGGCCTACACCTTGGGGAAAACTTTTTTTAATAGTTTTTAATTCAAACTACATTATTTTATAATGTATTACTTATTCTTTTAATTTTTATATTTCTCATGATGGGTATAAAGCAGTCTATAGTACACTTAGCGATATTATATACTTTTTTTCTAAGACCCTGGAACTATATCAGGCTGGAAGAAAGTTACAGCTGATCCTATCATTGCACACACAATAACTTCTTTCAGCGCGAGAAAAGATAAATACTAAACAGCAATTTAGTGAAATATATAAACATAATATTAATTTGTCATTTTTACACCCCAAAATACGTTTAAAACTGTAATTACCAATTCTACATTGCCCAGGTACTTAGGTAGCTTTTCTTCCATATTCCTCCTAGTAAGAAACGCCCGAACTATATATTTTTTTAATCAATAACATTTCAGAATGGCTGGAATTTATAATTACTAATTACTATTTTATTTTTAAATATTAAAGGTTGCTGGAAAAATAGTGTATGATACATATGTTAATGCCCCCAGCCTTGTTTCGCGATATTCTACTCATAAAATAAAATGCCTCTTTTAACGCTTATAATATAAATAGATATTCTTTTCTGCACTTTGTTTTTGTTTTATTTATTTTTGAGTTCCTAGAAAAGCAGGATTTTATTATACTTGCAATACGAACTATGTATACTGAGAAGTTTTGCCACTACTTGAGAGGAAGGAAAATTTCAAGATATTTGCTCCTTGAAGGTATGAAGTAGTGATTTATCTTGACATTTTTCACAGATTAATATTAACTTTTTCCATAGTTATTTTAAATTATATTAAGCTAGAAGTTTGAATCTTCTTCAGATCCAGGACTAATTTTTTGTTCTCTACATTGATTACTCCATCTTCTAACCACCACAATGGAATTTTTGGTTCGTATGATGTGCGTCTCATTTGAGCGTCGTTTGAAGTATGCCATCAACCGGTCCATTAATATTTGTTTCAATCGTTTATAAACCAAGCCTATAATACAACGAAACAGTTCAACCTCTGCGTAGTATTTATCGTTCGGAAAAGCTATCAGTCGTACTAATCTCCGAGTGTTTCCTACCTCTGAGCCTTAATAGTTCAATTGCGTGAAAACCCTTTACCACACAGGCGCCATACTTATTTCTGGATTTCCTTCTTCGCCATATGTATCAGACCGTAACAACTGCTTTTATGTTTTGTTTCTTCCGTTGGTGTATTTACCGAGTATTTCGTGGAAAAGGAAACCGGATTTTTTTTACGTTTATGACTTTATAATGCTGTATTGTGTTAGATAAGGCCCACAGAATACAAAAAAGTGCGTCGATAGTCTTTTGTATAATAATAAAACATGTAACGTAAAATATCGCTTATCTCCCTTAGTACCCTGAAATGTTGAACATTTGTATTAAAATTTGTTGCTCTGTATATTTAAGCAAAGAAAATATTTATTATTTATTTACCCTGACAAAATTAAGGCCAAGGTCTGCTCTTCTGCTCTACCAGGCAAAAAAATAACATAAAAATAAAGAGTACAATATACATATAAAATACAAATTGAAGATAAACATTCTACATGTAAATATTACATATTTTAATATGCTAGCAAGTTGTTAAAGATAGTGTTAGAATTCAATTGTTCTTTAATACTGTTTCTCGAGTGCAAGGGGAAGGAAGAACAGCGGAAGGAGGAGGAGGCCGTTGTGATTCCTAGAATTGAGATGACAATTTAATCTGCTTTTGAATTGCTTTATTGTCCGATAATCGCTGGCTTCTGTAGGAAGGGAGTTCCAGTTTCTGGGAACTGACACGCCGAATGAGGTTGAGTCGAAATGTGTTCTGTGACGAGGAATAGACAGTAAAGGCAAATTCCGGGTTCGAAGCGAGAAGCGATATACTGGGGGGTGCAGGTAAGGAGGACTTTGAACAGGAGCGTAAGGGAATGGAGACTCCTGCGTTCTTTTAGAGGTAGCCATAACAGTTGATTACGTAGGGGTGTCACGTGATTAAATTTACGAACACAGGTATTATGAACGCGCTGTAACCTGTCGATCTGTACAAGACCTCAAAATAATCAAAGTGAGGCAAGCACTTGAATGAGGTTCTTTGTGAGATTGAATGTTTTAATGTGTGATCAAAGAAAATATTTTATTGCATGTGTTGGTTATCTGGTTGTGCCATTTTAGATCCGAATCTATATAAACACCTAGGTTTTTGTCGTGGTGATATAATTATTGACATTGTTGTTTATCTTGAATACAGTGCATTCAATTAATTGCTCAAACAGAAAATATATTAGTAAATTTTCCGTTGTAACAATAAAAAAAAAAAAAAAAAAAACATACACACAATGAAAGTGCTAGGCATAAATTCTTTCGATTAAGCTGTTGACTACAGAAAAAATTGTGTGGAAAATATCAATTGATTTGACTTCTAGTAAAATTGAACGTTAAACAAATGAAACGCAAACTTCTCTTAAGCTTTATCACAGCTCAGATAATGGGTTTAAATAACTATTATAGGGTGCATTTGTCCGGAATCTGTTGTGTGTAAGTTTTTAAAGAAACTGAAAAAGATATCAAACAGCTTGTGCTAAATGCTCTTTAGGCCCGTTTTTTGCCAGGTCTCAAGTGTTTTGAGGTAATTCCATCTTACCATCATAAGCCTCAGATGGGAGGTTTTAATAGAGATGGAAACAGATGTCGAGGATTTTATGTAAATATTTTCTGCAGCTGAATCAGCTATGCCCAATAATTGGCCCCTGGTATTGAGAAAGTAGAAGACGGGCCAAATCTGCACGCTGTGTATCCTCTATGAAGTTTTTTTCACCCTAACGGTCAAAACATTTCTGTTGAATTATTCATAGAATCTGCTTTATATTTACGATGTATGGCATAACTGTTATTGTATTATTTGAAGAATTCCGGGGCCAATTCCTATGGCTAATATGAAAATAATTATGCGTGCCAGAGAGCGCTAAATTATTCTCCCGCGCGTTTTTCTCTGAGTTTATCATAAGAACTCGTTTGGTGTAATGTAGGTGAGGTAAGCTACAAGGGGAACACCGTTAGAACCAGTGCACACATGTTTCAGCACATATTTGCAGCTCTTCAAACTCTTTTATTGCTTTTTAGCTCATCCTTATTGCTACTTCTGCACGTTGTACATAATTTTTTGTTATTCTACTGCGGGTTACTTAACAGAGCGCCTTGGAACTGGCTTTGCAAGTAGGCAGGTAGGAACCAGAGGCAATGCGGGCCAGATACAGTGTGTCCCACTAGCGAAGTATATCCCGTTAAGAGTCCCTCTGGCTTCCAAGCTCAATGAAAATGCATTTACTGCTCATCGTGTTTCACAATAGCTCAACACATTTACGAATTTCCTTTTTTGATCACTTGAGCAAACCTGGTCTTAAAAGGGCAGCGTTAAAGGGAAAGTGGGGGGGTCTAAATAATATTTGTGTTTATTTTACCTTTTTAATACTTGTAATTTCTGTTTATTTTGATATTATTTCATTAATAGTTCTTTGTTATAAATATTTTAATAAATATTTCATTATGTCATTGCAGAATCATATTTTTTTTTTTTATTTCGCGAGCACTTATTCAGTTAAAGTTCTATATCTCAGGAGCTATTCGCTCTAGAATGCTGTGATTTGTCTTGAATGCTAGAAAAATTTATATTTAAAAAATTGGCAGCGTTTCACTCTTTACTGTTTTACTTTGTTGGAGGGTTTCGGCAGGTGTTTTCCCCTGAAAAGTTATTTTTTCTGTAAAAAAACATTTTTTGACTGCAATTATTGAAAAACTACATTTTGTTGCATAGGTTTCCCATTTTTTTAGGATCTTGTATAAGTTATCACATTGAAACTTTTACCACTTATTTGTGATATTATTGACGATGTGAATGTATTACATAATATTCAGATATATGAATGTCGGCACGAGTACGAAGCAAGCTAATTTTTCTCAGATCGTTTTTTAAATTCACCACTACATCCTTTATAGCCAAAGACTTGAAGAAGAAGAAATAAAAATAACATTTTGAGGAATAACTTCATGAGAATATTTAGTATATTTCTTTATTTTACCCTTGTGGAAATAACAGCTACTCTACCACCAAGCGACATTTGTTTTTCGTTATACTTATTTCTGCCCATTCAGCCATTAGCAAATAACTACCAAACTGAACAAAAATCCGAAAACGTTCTAGCTAAGGAAGATTTCAATATCATACTACAAAGAAACGTTTTTAGGTTTAATTAGAACATAGCTGTTAACTAGAATACCAGGAAAAAGAGTAAGAACGTTATATGAAATATCCAAAATTCTCGCAGTAATTATCTGTTTATCCCAACATCTACATCGTTCCCAGCATTCAGTCAAGCTTAATGTTTATACCGTACTATTTTTTTAAGTGTTTAACGCCCGTTTTTACTATTGAGGCACCATAGGCGGCGGCCACTGATGATACATAAGCTTTTTTTTAAGGAAGGAAACGTTCCGCCTAAATTGAGGGTACCTTCACGGTATTTGCCATTTATAAGGACTGAGGAAAAGCTGGAAAAAAACTCAGTCAGGGAGGGTGATCCTGGCGGGATTCGAACCCCAGACCTCCCGCTCATCTAATGAGATATCCGATTTTCAAGTTGAAGAAAGATTCTCAAAAGATATTCGCCATAGTCTCGCCTACAAAACATATCTAGGTACGATATAATTTTGAGCAGACAGAAACAGTTTAATAATACTCACATTATAGAATAGAAGATTATTTTTATAAGTATGACATTATCTGAACAGAAATTACAAAGCTCCAGAGGATAATTTTCTTTTTTATCACAATAACATGCCATAGAAACTTGAAAACATTATTAACATGCTTATTGAGTTAGCAAAATGGTTTTATGATACATGTTCAGCAAGCTATAGTAGCTTTATTAATTAAACTCAAAGATAATATGCTATTTATTACCATGTGCAATTAAGAGTGCATAATGAAATTAATTGCTTGTAATATGTTTGTTATTGCTTTACTGCCAACTGCTTACAATATATAAAAAGTGCACCTATCTGCCTATTACTTAAAATAGATGTTAAGATTGACAAGTATTTACTTCTTTACTACGTGTTGTATCCAGGAATTATTTGTCGTTCCAGTCTTCAAGTATTTGCAATTAAAAGTTGATTTACACTGCTCGTGTGAGTCAATAACAACTTTCACTTTTACATTAAATTTATATGCGTAAGTTAAAAAATAATCCACACGATATTGCATCCCAAATGGTGTCATCTGATTTGAAATTTTTTGGGGAAAAATGTTTAAGGGAGTAATTCTATCATCCACACGTTACCCTTTTTTATTATTAGGCAACTGTTTTAAATGTGGCAACTTTTTGGAGTCAAAGTCCAAATTCCTTAATAAACAATTATTGAAATAGAATAATACATGTTTATAAGATAAACGATAACAGGCTATTACGCTAATACGCTTCTGCATTTTATTTTTTCTGCTTATGCTGAAAATTAACATTGATCCCGTCTTCCTTACACACAGTTGTTTTACATTTAAAATTACAACTAAAAGTATTGACTACAGTAATACTTTTGAAAAAAAAATGCAAAAATTGAAAGATTCAAGACATTAGATATAAATGTTTTCTATTTCCATAATCAGCGTTTAGAATATGCATACATTTTAGAAACATTTCAACTCGTAAACCACATTTAACAGTACTTTAGGATGTTTTAGTGGTGTTGATAAAGTTTTATAGCCAATTGTAATAAAACTTTCACTGTTGGCATCAGGTAATAAAAGAATATTTTGTAATTATAAATATTTTCAAACTGAAAATTATATATGTAGATTCAGTATCAAGCAGTAGATAACTGCATAATAATAAAATAAATAAATTAGAAAATGAATTTTAAGTTTTTGTAAATTTTAATATTAATTTATGTACTACTGTTGAAACAATTTGATATGAAAAGTATTAAAAGTGGGCGCTTATTGCATAGACTGTATAGATGAACAATTTAGTTTTGTGAGTTTCTTTATCAATGCTGACAAGCTGAGGTAATTCGCCATACCATCATCTCTTGTTGCATTATATTTCTTTGATCTGTACCTACTAACTTCTGCAATAGAATATTTATATAAAGTGAACTACTTTCAGAAGTTTACCAAGGTCATACATATGATTAATATGTAGCTTAAATGTATGAGAATAATTATAGCAAAAAGGAAATAAATACGTTGCAACAAAACGAAGATAAACCCAAAACCTGCATCCAGACATAGAAATTAATAGCTCCGCAGGACTTCATAAGAGGAAGGCATGGCTCCATTTGTGGTGATACAAAGCCTTCGCGCATGAACTTTGCCGGCAACCGGCGGCAAACATAGAGGCTCTCGTAAGTGTGTCGCCGTTAATAACATCGCGCCTGACACTCTGACTTCCTTTTAAGCTACATTATTATAAGATAAAATTACAAATAAAGTTACAATAGTAATGTACCTTGTCACAGAACATTTTTCTTATTATGCAAGGGAATTTCGGAGACAAATCCAGGTTTCTCTATGCTCTAATACCTGTGTTTTGAGAAACGTCATGGCCGTTTAAATGAAAATATACTTGTCGGTGAAAAATGTGAAGCAGGCATTAAGCACACTACCCTTAATCCTCATGGAAATTTAATCGACGTTTTCAACTACATGGCTGCAATTGCTGGACAATAGTGCCGTTATATGGTTGCAATTATAACAGCTTTGTAGCTTTGCAAACTATAATTTCCGAAACTTGTGTTTCCTGTTGAAGCAGTCGGATTGATATTTTTTCTTGTTTTTTAGAACTATGTCTTAAACTTTCTCAAATTTCGCCTAAGTTCTCCTCAGTAAGTACACGTCGGTCTACCTATGGCTTTTGTTTAAATTTGTTTATAAGAAACCATACATCTTTTCTGGAGGGAGTAATAACACAATTTAGAACATTTTTACGTATACACTTACACAATAAAAACACGTCTTTCTTTATATTGACATGAGCCCTGGCTGAATGAGCACGGAAGAATCAAGATCAGAAGTGAGAGACAACTCGTGCTGCAGCCCTTCATAATACAGTGCCACCATTGGCCAAGCTTATGCGCGAAAGGTCTGTATTTATGGGGGGGAAGGTAGAAAAATGGATTAATACATAAAGTGTAAATAATGATCATATTGAACGTGGGAATTCTTTACTGTTACTCAGTCAGTGGCCTCTACTGCCTCTACTAAAAACTCCATTACATTTCCCTATTTGGTATTATATGTGATCGAATACTTAAGAAAATATCTGAAAGGCATTAATGGTTTCCTAGTTGTATATTGAACATGAACAATGCATTAAGTAAACATTAAACACTAATTATTACTACAATCAAAATCTTTCTCTCTTATTAAATAGTTTACTTCAGCTTTTATAGTGAATTTGAGTCTAGTATTGTAAAAGTTTGATGAACACTTTAATGTATTACGCAGATACTTCCATATGTGGCTATTATGACGTTTTAGAAAAACAGTGAACCTCTCTCCGGACGTCTCACATTGCAGTGTCTGCGAAAGGTAGGAATGATGGACTACTAATGCAGTCCCATTTCAGTGATGTAATATTCTAATCCGGGTGCTAGAGGCAATTGGAGAAGGCGGCGAGAGCAAAGTAGCACGCTACCAACTACTGACTTTATCTAACAATCTCCAGCACCTCCATCCGGCCATATTTTACTCCATCTTTCAACTGTCGCGAGAGCAAAATTATCTCCTGAGTATAGCAACTGTTTTGCATGATATGTCCCAGAGCCCTCTATGCATACCGTTTACTTCCTGTATCTGGTATGCTTTACGCGAGGATTAAGTTTACTTGTTAACACCGGTTAAAAGCAAATATGTGCAGTAAATATGCTTATTTTGGAAAATATTTCTTTTTGTGAAAGAAAGAAGTCAGGGCTAATGCTGAGTCAAAGGATATTAACATTTAATAATGCACGTCTAGACCTTCAGCGAATTTAGGAATGTAGTAGTAATTGCGGTTGTACCCATGAAACACTTTTTGAAACATTTCTTCAAATCTCAATCGCTCCTGCTTACTAGGCACCGCAAATAAAATATGTTTTTTTTTTTCCTCAACGAAACTCGGCATATAGCCATCAATTAATAAAAAAATCGCCGAGTTCGTTAACCAGCAAAATTGGACCATTGGAGTAAAGCGGTTAACCTAAAGCGAAAATTTAAAAAAAAAAATTTAAAAATGCTCTGGCATTTTTTGTTTTTCCTTAACGAATGTAGGTATATTTAAATGAAATAAATTAATAAACGTAATTTTAAATTATTTGAAGAAACTCGATATATACTTTTAAATAAATAAATAAAAATAGTTTCTGAAAATCACTGAAATCAAACTATTAGAAATTACTTATAATATTTAAAAATCGTTCTATCGGCACCGATATTTACTTTTTCGCAAAGATAAACTTGGTATAAACCATTCAAATAAAATAAGGAAGAAAAAAAAACAGTTCCTGAAAATCAGGGAAATCGAAGGGAGGTTTACCTGAAAACCAAAATTTAAAAACCACTCTAGTGGTATCAACATTTGTTTCTTCTGCACAAAATTCAAAATATTCCATTTAAATATGGCAAGAAAATATTTTCCGAAAATTAGAGAAATTGGACCAATAGTACCCAACCTGATACCCAACATTTAAAAATCGCTCTAGCGGCATCGATATTTGCTTTTTCGCAAACGTAAACTCGGAATATACTATTTAAATAAAATAAGAAAAATAGTTCCTGAAAGTTATCAGGGAAATAAAATAGGGGGCTTTACCTAAAACCCAAGATTTAAAAATCACTCCAACGGCATAAAGATTTATTTCTTCTGCACAAAATTCAAAATATTTCTTTTAAATATGGTAAAAAAAAAAATGCATTCCGAAAATTAGTGCAACTGGACCAACAGGATTAGGGGTATATTTGAAAACCGAAATTTAAAAAGCGCTCTTGTATTTTATTTTGTTAAAAACAAAAGGACAGATTAATTCAACATATAAATTGAATTTATAAAGTTGCATATACGTATTTTATAGTTAAAAAAAGGATCGTCATAAAGATAGCAAATGTGAAATATTAATCTAATATGTGTGTGAGAATTATATTTGCATGTAACAGAACTCTAATCTTCAGAAAACGTTTGCATTACTTGTTTTACTATAACAACATTTAAATTAAATTTAATATTAGTCTCACTTAAAGTAGTCTCAATTTGTGTTTTATTTAGGGCTCAGATGATCTAAAATATTCTTGATTTTTACTCACTTCATATAAATATCATGATAAAAGGAGGTTAAAACTAGAAATGTTACAGTAAACGACAATGGCTGGCTGGTCAATTATGATTGTGCTATAATATCTTTATAGTGTAAATGGAACATTCCCCCAGATATTTAATTGTATAATGCAAAAACAAAGAAAAATAGTATATAGATTATAAGAGGACCCCATGCAATGTTCACGACTAGGGTGAATAGGGTGAAGACATCCGGCCTCTCATTGTAATTGCAACCGATTGGAACGACCGTTCATAAGCTTGGCGATTCCTCCGCGCATGAGCAAAGCTACGCACAGTGTTGTGTGTACAAGTAAGCGAACGGGCAAGCGGGTGGCAGCCAGTGTTTTGTTTCCGGAATCACACATGGTGGAGAATCATCATGCATGGCGATGTTCACGTGTTTAACAAAGCGAATCAAGCACCGAAGAGAAAGGTAGAGCTTTTATTTTTCATTGCGCACGATATAACAATTCCAGTTTGTCCCACAATAAAATGAACCTTTTGTCCAAATAATCCCTCCGTAGTATTGTATCATTATAGTTACCGGCAACTGTTTTGTCACTGGGAGTAACGCCAACACTGTCATTGCAGCAATAATACCTCATCTTCCGTGTACGTATAATGCCTTTACTTATCTATTCACCCAATTTTCAAATGAAATGGCCGAGGAGTATGACCTCCAGAAAGACTGTGATAATGTCGCTACTTTCCTTCGTCAATAAAATGCTGTAGTACCCCATAAAACACAAAAGTGCTCATATAAGATTATTTTACTGCTGTTTTCTTCAGTCGCAACCTTACAGCAGCATTATTCACGCATCTCTTCGACTTATCATTGCAGTATGCATGACTCTATTAGGTATAAGACAGATGTATAAATTCCGATTATTTAAATTACCCTCACGAATAGCAAGGATCTGAAGGTCAACGTTCCTGCCTGTTAATTTTAGAGTTACGATTTGCTCATAGTCATAAGGAAGAGGTTTTTTCCTTGGCTAGAAAGTTCCCCATGATACCATTAAGATGGTGCTTGTAGGTTTAAGCTCCCCCAACAACAATAATAATAATAATAATAATAATAATAATATCATTTGCAAAAATATTAATTCCATTATTCTGTGGAAATTATTAAGTTATCATACTCCATGGCACACTGCGGAAAAACCACCATTGCTGGTAATGGCCTGGAATTATATTGTAGACAGATGAAGTGAAAGTAAAATATAGATTGCAATAATTATTAATTATTATACAAGTGTTAAATAAAAGGGGGACATGTGTGTAAATTATCTTTTCAGTGTTTATAAATCCAGTAAATATTTTAGTAAATTGAATTTTTTTCTGCTTTCCATAAATAAGAACAGTCATTGAAATAGTTGGTCGTGCATCTTTCATCAATTCTTCAAGAATTTTAAAATTGTTCATTTGTGGCAAACTTCTGGATATTACAAAATGCAACAATAGAATATTTATATAAACATTAGTTATATTTTTTGTGAATTTATTCATTATATAGCATTTGAAGTATTAGCTTATAGGTTTCGTAATCCTTGCATCAAATGTCATTTGTTTCAACACTAGAAGGTTGTTTACTATTCGCGTTCATTTTAATACGTTTCTTCGTAATATTCTGTTTTTCGCACATGTATATATAAAGCACTTTCGCGTAATTAATTATTGACTGAAAAGATTAAATTTTCTGCACTCTGAATTACTTTACAAGTCATTTTATTAACGAAACAAATTAATCTTACACAAACGCAACTGTTTATTGCGAGTCTGCCCTGATCTTTCATATTTCTAACCTTAGACTTCTACGTAATCATCCAGAAAGTAACTTTTTCGAAGCGTTTGAAAATCTCCGAAAGAAAGACCATTTTCTGTATCAGATATTTCCATTCGAATCTGTCGTCTTGCTTATTACAACAATGGTCATTGTTTCATCATCTTAAATACCAAACATTCGTAACGTCATAACATTGCGTCATATTAGGAAGTATCTTTGCATTACATTTATTTCTTTAATTTTAATTAAATCAAATTGTCTTTCGGTATGCTAAAAATATTGTTCATGTCTACTTTATAATATCTGTTTTTAGCAACGAATATCTTTAAAGCTATTTTACTAAAATGTATTACTATATATTAACTTTTTTAATGTTGAATCTATTTTCAGAAAAGATTATTATTCTATAAATTAATAAATTCATAATTTGGCTTTAAAAACATCATCTATTTGTAATAATATAAATTCCATTATTCATACGTCACATTAATAAGTAGGACTTATATGAGAGGGATAGAAAAAATAACGGGATTATAATTATTCATATTTCAAAACAAGGAAATTCTATAATTTGAAGTATCGAAACCAAAGCACTAGAAATTCGTAAGAAGACAAACACAAACATATATATAAAGTAATTTTTTTTATTAAAGTAGCTAAAATAGGAACTCTAGAATCAGAAATGGATAAAACACTTGAATATAAATAAATACTTGACATGTCTTCTGCCTTTGAAGAACACGTGTTGCTTGAAATACTGTGACATTTGTGTTACTATGTAAGTGCTTTATAAATTTCTGCTTCTCTCTCTCTCTCTCTCTCTCTCTCTCTCTCTCTCTATATATATATATATATATATATATATATATATATATATATATATTTGTTACCACGTCACACCCCTTATGCCTCACTAAGACAAACGCCGCCTGCCACAGCTCAGTTCATTCTCAGCACGTGACCAAGAGCCAAGCTCGAAATATCGTGTAGTTTTAGTGTTCAATTTTATGGTTTTATGTGAACTTTTTTATATTGCAATCTGAGTGTTTTTTATGAATTATATATATTCCAATAAACGCACCTAATAAAGAAAAATATATTGAAAGCAAGTTGACGATTATTAAAGTTAATTTATTTGCTATAGCTATCTGTAAGAAATACATGATGTGCCAAATAAGCTTAGTACCTGCAGACAACGCTAATCTGCTGAATGGTGGCCAATAGTTAATATATTTTAACTCTCCACTTTCACTACCCCATAAAACTTAGCCCCTCTGTGCATGCTAATGACATGATGCTACATGTAGGCCGCTCCAGTAGAGGAAATGCATTGCAGTAAAACACAACACAGGGGCCATTTCTTGTAATGATACAGGCCTAAGTAATTCTTTTTAAAAATGATGTTTTAATTTTCTTAAATAATGATCTATATACCTAAAGCACTTGTTAATTATTTACTATTTAACTAGTTTTAAAATTCGACATTTTGGAAACTTTTATTAAGATTGATTCAGCAAATCTCGGCAAGTGGGATTTTTAAGAAAGGAAAAGCTCTAGGACAAAATTGTAGGGTACCCCCACGGCATTTGCTATTTATAATAACTGAGGAAAACCTGGAAAAAACCTCAATCAGAGAGGACGGTCCTGGCGGATTTCGAACCCCAGACCTCACGATCACGAGTCCGTGCCTCAATAACCTCTGCCATTCGTGGCGGTCTGTTAAACATGACATTGTTATTGATTTCAATGTAAAATAAATTTTTAATAGAAAAAGATAGCAAATTTTCCCTAGTTGGATCTTTTTATCTTTAAATCTAGACGTTAGAGAGTTAAGTCGTTAATAACCTCTACAAATGTTACTTAAACTTGCGAATATAATTAAAAGTTTATATTTTTAAAAGTGACACTGGTAAGCACATTAAGCTTGGGTTCATTAAATTCATTAATTACTTCTGGAACTCGTGTCCTCTGACTGTACAGTTAAAACTCCCTACCTTGAAAAGACCCTCATTGTCATTTAAAAGAAAGCCTCACGCACATACTAACGCTGTGATGTCAGCCGCATCCGTACTGAACCTTTCTCGGGTTTAAGACTTTTCCATTCCAGTAGATGGTAGCATGAAGATTACAACACATATAGTTAGCATGAAAAAGAATTCCTTTATTACCTTCCATGCGAATTGGTGTACAATAAAGGTATAAACGTTTTACTGTCCGGCTACTGTTCTAAGAAGAGCTCATTTAGTGTAGCCTAGAGCGTTATTGCTTTAATGCAAGGGTGGTCTAAGGCACCCATCAAGAATCGTGAAGCTCATTCTAATACCCAAATAATGGACTGAAAGTTATTTGCAGAAGGATTTACAATAACTATCTCTGCGTCTTGAAACAATGCTTAACCGAGTTGTTTACTTACTAATACCTTTAAAACTTCATCATTTATAATTTGTTTTTCTCAGTGGTTTATCCTCCCCTTTCTTAACATACACTCATATAGCTTAACTTCCATTTTTTTCTATGAAATCCTTAATCTTGAAGCTTAGTAGACTCCGGCTAAGTGCCCCAGGTTGGGCACCAATTTTGAAGCGATTTTTATTTACGTCGAATGACCTCATGTTGTGTGCCAATTTTGAAGGATTGGTAGATTGATTATTGATTACTTCGGTGTTGTTGCCCATGCTTCAATGGCAACAAAGGTAAATTCTGCTATTTTGTTGACCCGTGCTCAACAGATAGGAAAGCAGTTCCATAGTATAAATAAGCATGTGATGCAACATAATAAATTGGTACTTTATTATGTTCTAAACGTTTCGCGTCCTCTGGTGTTTTGCGTACGGTAGACATAGGTACGCCAATACAAACTTAGTTGCCGCGTGTGAAACTTTCAGATGAGTGCCGCGGCGGGTGAAACTGAAAAATGTATCGAAACTGCGTAACTGGTAGCTTCTTCTCAGCTGAGTATCAGCTTAAAACAACCAACTGATGTATCAGAACTGCGTGCCCGCTTCCGAAGTATAACTTGTTATCTGCGTCTGAGTTGATTCTGTGAACTGCTTGCCTCAGTCACGTCGAGCTTATAATGTAAACTGCTTCTATCTAGCCACGTGTAGATCTTATAACTGCGTCTGAGAACCGCTTGCCCCCGCAGAGTAAACACTTCTTTATATATTAAATTCATTTCAAGTTGTCTTAACGACGCCAAAGGGGGTCACAAAAGCAAGCGCAAGTTTCGTGCCTAACTTTAAAAGTTCAAACATGCATTTTTCCATTTGTTGGTTCTTCACCTGCCACACTTTCCATTCGCTATGTTTAAAGTTTAAAATATTTTATTTGCATTAGCTAGCTTAAAGGCTAACATACTACGCCAGTCGGGGTCAAAGCCCCAAATGGGTTTAAAAGTTCTTCAGTTTATTAACTCTACAACGACAATATTTAAAAAGGGGGGGGCTTCACACTCGACCCTCGGGTTTCTTGTGTAGAGTTTTATGACCTTGTTGACTTTCCAAGGTATCGTATCCGAAAACATCAGAGATTTGTTCTCCTTTGTTGACATATAAGCCACTTGTTTACGTTATGCAGTATTATACATATACGATATCTATATTAAATTACAATGCATGAAATATTATGAACATTAAGTTTACAACATATATATATTATTATATTTATATTTCAGCGGAAGTGGGCCGTAATTGTGTCAGCCTTTTCTTTCTCTATCTCTATACTATTCTATTACTCCCCTCCTCATCTAAATACACTAACCTATCACATTTTCCTAAAGTGGCCTGCTTTGCTATTTACTTATTTATTTTTATTTATCGGGTCTACCGTGCAGTTTTCGAAAAATTAAATTATCAGCAACTAATATTAATCCAAGTGATTATATAATTATATCCCCAAAATTACAGAACATTGATACATACTAATTAAAAGTCCAAAAGGCAGTACATCAATGAAATACATTAAACAAAATAACAGTTTAATAATTTGTAAGTAAAGGAATTAACTATATGCATTATAGATTTAAGAGTTATAATTAAGCAGTAAGATCTATTGTCAATACCCAATTTTACAACTTGTGAAACCCTTCTTTTATACAGCATATATTGATTAAATATTATTTTAATTAAAATAATAGGAACTAAATAATTTCAGTCATCACTAATAGTAATGCAGTTTAAATTATAAATGTTTCATCTTTCAGAGCTTGAAAATAATTTACTGTACATTTTAATAAGTAAAGAATCACGATTTGTATGCAACTGTTTAATGCTTCACGAAATCTAATGTGTCTGGGAAACTACTAGCTTTTATTTAAATACGTCCTTTCTTAACACTGTATACCTGGAAGTAGTTTGGGGACATTTCAGAAATAAAATGAAAATTTGGTTTGATTTTCTAGCAGTATAAGTCTCAAACATTTGCTTTTAAAAATAAATATATTGGTTTATAGTTTATTGGTTGATTTTTTATAAACACCGTATCAGTTTAATAACAATAACAAAAATTCTTTCAAATAGTTCAGCTAGACATGGTGATTTAACAACTGAAATCATCGTATAAGTTCTTATTTTTATTTTTCTCTCTTTCCCACATGTACACATACACTTACACATGTGCATATGAAGCAACAACGGTAAAAATGGGAAAATACTCGGCGAATATACTCAAAAAAAAAAAAAAAAAAAACCCTAGAGCGTTCTGCATTAAAATGCACAAGTAAATAACATACAATAAAGCACAAACCACATAAATGCTCTTTCTCAGGGAGAAGATTCGTTCTTTTTGTGCTTTATTGCGTGTTATTTATCCGTGTGTTTTATCTTGTTTTAATGCGCAACGCTGTAGTTTTTTGTGTTTATGGCTATCTGTAATTTTTATTTTTAAAACATTTATATTTAGAGCAAGTTTCCTTTTTTCTAAGTAAATTCCAATAAAATCCCAAGGACAGATAATATTTTCTTCCAAAAACTTTTTCAATAGTTTACACAAGCAACCTTTAAATATATCCAGAGATAACCGAAACAAGAAAACTAAATGGGAAATACAATCTCCAGATAGCCCATTGTTTCTGCATCAAAGTAAATAACGATATCTGTTAATATTTTCTACAGAATTAAGAAGGGGCTCTTTCTCGGCGCAGCTGGAGCCCACACGCGAGCTCTGTAAGGGGTAAGTGACTACCTTGGGGTTGTAGTGCGCGTGTGACTTGTTAACTCCGCAGGGAGCGCTATTGTGACATCAATACACGTGGAAACAAACTGCGCGTGTCACCGCCCTGTGGAGATATTCTGTTGACGTCAAAAGGAACAATAATTCTTGTTTGTAAGTCTCGGCGAGCGATTTCGAAGCATTAACAAAATAAATGTTTCTGTTCAGACTTTAATTCCATTCCAACAAAGAGAAATTTATTGAATTATTGGAGCTCGTGCACAAATCATATCGAAGTGAACATAAAACTATATTTACTCAGAATTTGTAAAACATTCAATTGCAAATAAAATAGTTTTAATTTTATTATCCATATTTGTAATAAGTTATTAAAACTAATTTTGTCACGCGCAAGTTTACAAATGAGCAGCTGCTATTTTCGTTTTTGAAATTCGAAATAAATGTATTATAATCACGAAAAAGGAAGAGGTATTTAAAATATGCTTTAAATTGGATAAAATAAATGCAATCGAGCAGAAGCGTGTACGTATTTAGACGAGGAACATTAAACCTTTGTGACACATGCAAAAAAATTATCCTTATGCAAAGTAACGAAAATAAAGTTTATGGCAGTAAATGAATCAGTCAAGTGTAGAAGTCAATTTGTGCGTAAACATGTATCGAGTTAAATGGCAGTAGAGTTGACATTACCTTCAGTTTTTAACGGCCAGGGTGACTTCAAATTTTCCTTTTCTTTGTAAGAAAAGTAATTAACAATAATACAATATGTACACCAAAATAGGTTCTAGAATACATACATTGTCATATTATTTGCGGGATAATAAACTATGCCAAGGGAATCATATTACATTATACACTTCCTCTGCAATATATTTGGTTTTTAAGCTTTATTTATTTACCAGCGTTTTAGCGATTTCCCAAGGAATGTAGCAATTGCAATTGTACCCATTAAACGATTTTTGAAAAATTTCATCAACTCTCCATTGATTCTACTTACTAGGCACCGAAAACGACAGTGAAAAAAAAAATATATATATATATAAATATATATATATATAAATATATAAATATATATATATATAATGGTTTTCTTGCCATAGAAAAACTCGACGAGTTCGAAATATAGCGATTTAAACTCGGACTTTATCTTAGTCTTTTATTCTTTTAAAACTTCTATAATTACTGTTAATTTATATATATATATATATATATATATATATATATATATACACATACATATATAATATCCATTAACGCTCTAGCAATCGCAATTTTGTTTTTTATGAACAAAACTCGGCATATAACCATTAATTAACAAGCTAAATTGTACATGATATATAGGGAGCTTCGTTGCGAAAAATTATTCCCTAGAGTAATTTTCAAATTTTGGGTTTCAGATAAACTTCAGTTCCTATAATCCGATTAAAACTTATTTTCAGAAACTATTTTTCTTATTTTATTTCGATGGCATTTGCCCATGTTTGTTTTTTTTTTTATGAAAAAGCCACTATTAGTGCTGTTATAGCGATTTTTAAATTTTGGGTTTAAGGTAAAGCCCTCCTAATGACCCGATTTCGTTGATTTTGAGAAACAAATTTTCCTATTTTATTTAAAGGGTACAGCTATACAAAGTTTCGGTGCAAAACAAAGTCAATGTTAATGCCACTGGACCGATTTTTAAATTTTGGGTTTCAGTTAAACTCCCCTCCTAATAGTCCCATTTCACTGATTTTTCAGAAAATATTTTTATTATTTTATTTAAATGGCATATACCGAGTTTCCTTTAAAAAAATTAAAATTTCGGCAGCTAGACGATTTTTAAACCGGATTTAACCCCCGAGTTTCCTTTAAAAAAATTAAATATGCTGCAGCTAGAGTGATTTTAAATTAAATATGCTGCAGCTAGAGTGATTTTAAATTGCCTTTCAGGTATCCTCCTAATCCTAATAGCCCGATTGCCCTGATTTTTTGGAAACTACTTTCATCAATTTATTTAAAGGAAATCTGCCGACATTTGTTGAAATAAAGCAAAAAATTGCGGCCTCTAGAGCAATTTTTCAAAATTTTTAAAAAAATGTTCCCTTTTTCCCATCGCCAATGTTTCAATTTTGCTGGATAACGATTATTATTTTTTTTCGGTGCCTATTAAGATGCCGAGATTTGGAAAGATTATTCAAAACAATATCTATGTTTCAAAACGATATCCATGGGTACACCCACAATAGCTTACGTTCCTTCGAAATTCGTTAAAAGGGAAACTGAAGCGCTGGCAGCAAGTAACAAAATTGTATGTACTACGCGTCACATGTAACACTCACAACGGCGCTTTTCTTCCGGTATTTACTTGGCATGTATCCACTTGTATCTTAGGCTGTAAAACACGAGAAACGTAATTTTGCACAGATTTCACTTTCGTCAATTTTTTTTATTTCTTATCGAGTAACATGGTCCGCGCTGGAGTAACCCAACACACACCTTCTTTCATGAAAAATGATGTGGTTGAGAAAAACCGCATTCTAGTGTAAACATTACCTTGCGCCTACTTGGAGTATAGGCACTTTCACTTTCCATCATTTTAATTTGTATTGCATTATATATGGTTGTTAATTAAAATGATACAAAATGCTAGTTCAGTGTAAACGCTTTCTTATGGTGCATCTTGAACGTCGCATATTCCTCAGGACTGCAAGGTTGAAGGCTTTTGATGGAGGTATGACTTTCACAATTAAATATTTCCGGTAGTCTCATATTATCCTAAGAACGAGAAAAGTCATACAACTCATTTGTGTAATTTCTCTGTGGCAGTCTATATCGAACTTAAAACCGATCTATGTCTGTTTGCAATGCGTCTAAGTTATAAATGATAAAATAACAATAAAGCGATTTAGATTATATTTTTACACATGGGATATTCATTAATTTAAACAATTTTAAACTGTTATTAATTGAATTCATGGTGTTTTCTGGGGCATTGTATATCTGCTGGTCATTGTATCAGCTTGCCTTCTGTAGTGTCTTACGTAATGAAAATTAAGATTTTGTATATTTACCTATATTCGTCAACGTTGACATATGTTTAAGTGGTTTAATATATCCGTATTTTATTTAGAAAACGTTTAATCCTTGTCTTACTTTTCTGCATATATTTTAAAGTTGAGTTCATTATATAATCCTTGGCCTACTTCCTCCATTTTGTTGGCATCCTTACAAAATTATTCTTTAGTAGACATGCTCTCCCCTGAGCATATCATTCACATGGTTACCAACATACTTTTTACAAACATCCAATTCCTAGTTTTCTTTTCAACTTTTATTTCATACTTTGCAAATCTACAGAAATGTTTTTTTCTTAGTTGTTTTACTTTTCAGTTACTTAAAGTGATTTGTATTTATTAACTGCTCCTATTATTTTTTTTAATCCAAAACTAATACTCCGCATTTATATTTGTGGCGTAATAAACTTTTAATTCTAATTAATAAGCATTATTACCTATGCTACTATTTTCTTGGACAGATCGGAGTTTTAAATATTTGTCCATATGTAATTAATATTACATTGCATCCATGAGCTTACTTATGACATGCTTTTCAAAAAGATTAATCATTATAGAGAAGAAAAACAGGAACAGAATAATTTACACACAATATCGCTAAAAATATAATAAAAATAAAATAAACCCTTTGCCTGGAAGACTCCGAGAAAGTGTACAATTACAAACACGCACACATAATCCTAAATAGTGTTTAACTTTTCAAAAGTAACACCACATTACACTTTTTCGTTTGTTTTTTTAGTTTATAGTGTTTAATGCCGTTCACTGAGGCATCACAGGGTGTGGACGCTGATGATGCATGAGATGAAATGATAAACTGGGAAAGGATTTTTTTTTAAAGGAAGCGTTCCAAGCCTAAGTTTAGGGTATCTACCCGGCATTTGCCATGTATTAGGAAAAATTACAGTCAGGTAGGACGGTCCTGGTCGAAATTGAAACCCAGGCCTCCTGCTCACGAGTTCATGCCTTAACGACCTCGATACATATGACAATGAAAATAGTTTAGTATAGCACTGCAAAACATTCCGCAAATGATTTATGTGGTATTCTTTTACAGCAAGTATTTACTACGAATTAAATTAGATCATATACAACAAATCGCATGTAAAGTATCTGATAAATTAAAGCATGCTCTTTCTAAAAATAAGTTTGGTTTGCCTCATTGTTAGACTTTTAATTATTAGCATTTTTAATGAGTTTACCATGAATTCATCCAAAAATAGGAGAGAAAACCCCGGACAAAATCTGTCAGGTAACTAACCCAACCAGGAATCGAACCCAGGTTCGCAGCTTGGAAAGCACAAACTCTATCGCTAAACTATAGCGATGATCTAATATTAGTATTAGAATGCCTGTCTCACAAAATCTAAAATATCTTGCGCAAGAATAGAATTTACGTCAGTAACACTGCATGAATATTTAAACAGTTATGCTTGTATTTGACACGTATGCAGAACATACACCTTTGAATATCACCTTGCTAGTTCTTACACTACAAGGTACCTGGGAACGAAGAGTAGATTAAAACGTAAGTTTGATGTTATAGATTCTGCTGTTCAAAAGAAAAACTCTAGAAATGAGATTTAATGGCGCGATTGCATACTTTGTCAGACAGAAAATGTAATGTATGTGTAGGAAACACATTACGCATTCATAAATTATATGTTTCAGAGCCTAGAGACAAATACAGCCTGCTAGAAATATGAAGATGTCTAGAATGACGTTTTGATATTATTCAACAATTAATTTTACAATTTGTTACAACAATAAATCCTCAATTTACAATAACAAGTATATCTTTACGTACATTATTAACCTACTCTTTTTACTCTAGATCCTAGCAGCATCCTCCAAAATACAGTTTCCTACCTCGTTATCCACGTGGCTATCGGACTGTAACAAACCTCCATTTACTTACTTCCTATTTCGTTCCCACTTATCTTTAACTTTTTTCTTTTTACACTCATGGTACTTAATATTTTATTTAACACTAAATTCTTCTGTAAGTTGTCCCAACTTTTTCCCGCCACCATTTGACTTTCTCGCACGTCCAGGATGATAGGCAACATATTCAGACTTGACACTGGGAATGAATTTTTGTTCAAAACGAGTCACCAAAAAAAAAAAAAAAAAAAAAAAAAAAAAAAAAAAAAAAAAAAAAAAAAAAGGAAAGGAAAGGAAAGATAGAAAGAAAGAAAGAAAGAAAAAAAAAGCAAAAATCTTATTTTGTTGCAAATGTTTCCTTGAACCTTTGGGCGTTCACAGAGAGTCAACATTTGCATGTTTCCCCTTCCCTTCCGGTTCTACAGCCATTTCAAGAGATCCGCTTGCTTTATTAAATCACTTGTTTCCCATCCTATATACGCTTTTATAAAACATAATTTTTCTCAAAACTTCATTTTCACACATTCAAAATGTCCCACGCGTCACAGTTTTTGTTTAAATTCAATTAAAATTTACCAGAATGTGCAGTAGCACCCATTGTAACATTTTATAGGACAAAAACATGCTAAAACCAATAAAAATTGAAAAAAAAAAAATCTATGAAAAAATTAATAATTTTAAAGATTAAAATGTCTTATAAATTAAAAATTAAATCAAAGTTCACTCGTAAAATTTATTTACAATATCTTTCAATAACATTTTTTTATGTTGCTTAAAGGTCCAATAGTAAAAATGCCAAACAATTTTCTTAAATAGTGTTCCGCGCAATTTTTCCAAGCCTAAGAATACTGAATACTTCTATATTATGCAATTATTTTTTATATATCTGAATTAAGTAAAACATAATTACCAGCACATTATTCCTGTAATGTCATTAATGTCACAGTTTCTAGTCTGCTAAGGTTCCAGTAAATATTTTGTTCATAGAATTCATAAAAGTTTGGCTGCCAAGATGTTTCGGACAGAAATACGAGGTCTTTCACACTGACGCTTCTTTACGTTGTGAATGTATTAAAATAATTACCAACTGTAGCATCTAAGATTAATTTATGTGAATGTTAGCACGTATTTCGACATTAAGCAACTTGCTTTTCGGAAAGAATTCTGAAAAAAATAGCATTTATTAAGGCAGGTATTGAAACCGGGTTCAAGAAACGGAACTTGAATGGCCTTAAATAATGAAACCGCTAAGCCGCCGAGGTAGGTAGTTAAACGTTCCTCTTGATGCTAATTAAAGACGTACTTAGGTCGTTTCTGCTCGCTCAGAGCCAGTTCCCATTGACGGTGGCGAGCCAGACAACACACAGAGAGTGTTACCCTAATCGGCTGTCAAAAGAAATCGAATCAGCGTGGCCGGCGCAAGGGGAAGTGGGGGAAGAGCCGTGCTTTAAATCGAGCCAGATTACTAATACAGATAAATCACTTTAGGAGATCTAAAACCCATGTCTATTAGGGGCACCACTGGTGGCTGACACAATACCCCTCCCCCTCCAACTCGGCTAGTCCCTTCTTTCTACAAGCTTCTTATAATGAACAAATTGTACCATATGGACATCGGCCAGAAACAGTGTATTTTATTTCACTCTTACTGCTTCTGGAGTAGACACGTTTCTTCCAACAAAATGCACAAACAAAAACATATTTAAATAGCATTTATTGCAATGTAATGTATATTACCTGGTCTCTTGTCATGTTGCACTTCTGAAGTTTTCTCAATTCTTCTCTCTACTTAGCGTCTTATTTTTTTATTTTTTTATTTTTTTTATACTTTCCCTTAATCTTTCTTTCCAAATGATCCCAAATTTTGATTTCATTCTCTTCATAACAGCGCTCATTCCAGAATTTCTTTGGTTAAATCTTGAATTGATTTTTTCTTTTTTTTTAGTAGTGTTTAATGCCCGTTTTTACTACCACAGGCGGTGAACACTGGTGATACCAGAAATGAAATGATACATTGGGAAATTATTTTTTTTTTAAAGAAGGAAACGTTCCAGGCCTATGTTTAGGGTATCTCCCCGGCATTTGCCATTTATGACGACTGAGGAAAACCTGGAAAAAACCTCAGTCAGGGAACACGATCCTGGCGGGATTCGAACCCCAGACTTCCCGCTCACGAGTCCGCGCCTTAACGACCTCGGCTACCCGTGGCGGTTGAATAGATTAAAATATCAATTTGAGTCATATTTATTTCAATAGAAATAAAAGCATAAATAAATAAAAATCTTTCTCTTTTAAACATGTCTGTGTACCACTTTTACTTTTAGTTTTGGCATATTTTTCTTTTTACTTGTTTTATTATCTAATAGTGATTCCCAAGAAAATAAAACTGTGTAAATTTAACTTCATATATCTTTATAAACGTTGGTATCTCTTTTCAATATAATATAGTTCCTAGAATTTCACCCAAGGTATAAGCGAAACATATCTATCCCCGAAATTAAATAAAGCGCATACCTTAATTAGAAATTTCATCTTAAACAAGGATCAGAAGTTTGTGGATTTTGCAAACTTTCTCCCAAGATAGAAATTTCATCTTAAACAAGGACCAGAAGTTTGTGCATTTTGCAAACTATCTCCCAAGATATATAACTATACGCTTGTACACGCTATGTCACATTATCTATTCTTGAGTCTGTTAAATGTGGTTTTATAACATATTATAACTTCATATTTTCATAATTTTTATAAATATATCATATTTTAAATATTTTAAAGCCTATGTGGCATTGCAGGTATTTTCTTACTTTTCAATCTTAATTTTTATCAATAATACATGACTTAAATGAAATCAAGTAGACCATTATATGGCATCAAATATGTGAATATTAGTGTATACTTTATGTTAAATGCACATCGGAGTTCATTTTAGGTCCATAGCGTCAATACTTCATCATTTTCATCTCTACCAGTGTTAACCTGACAGACTTGACGTGATCTTATATTATGCTCAACATGTACAATGAAGGGGTGGTTAAATCTGAGTTCAAGTGATGCATCTATCGAGACAGCTGGAAAAATATTTACACCAACCCATTTTTGTTTACCAAAAGCATCATATTTCTAGAAGTTGTATGATTTATTTTTCTGACAATACAGAGAAAAATCAAAGAAATAATTAATAACAATTTTAAAAAATCTGATATCTCATATGTGCGATATGCCAGATAATTTCCAATTAAAATCTTTCATCAGCCAAAAGCTTATTTCTCGCCCTAATAACCTCGTGTGACATAAAAATGTTTTTCAAGATACTACAGTATCTCCCGGACATTTTTCAAATGTTGGTCGTAAATTACATTTCTACGGGTTTTATATAAGAGAATCACTTCTGTGTAGCCCTTAAGGAATAATATAATTATTACTTGAAATTCATATTGTAATTAATTTATATCATTGATACATCTTTAATGGAATATTTTGAAACTCATGCGCGCATACTTGCCTGCATATTTAGTAAACTTTTATAGCATGTACTTCCGGTCTCTAATTCTATCTTATGCAACAATTAATACAGATTAGT
Source organism: Metallyticus violacea (assembly GCA_030762175.1). NCBI lineage: Eukaryota > Metazoa > Arthropoda > Insecta > Mantodea > Metallyticidae > Metallyticus > Metallyticus violacea. The sequence continues at coordinate 89,575,290 of CM060832.1, read as the reverse complement.
ACATGTATAAAAAAAAAAGATATTTTACTTTGTGTTCCTGCAAACATATATTTTTAGAACCGTCTTATCACACCCCACAAGAATTAGCAATCACTAGGTAGTGTTTTTCTTTTATAGGAATTCATAATAGTGTATTGCATTATCTGGGTTCATTTTTTATTTATTTATTTTTTGTTTTAAGAGAAATATTTAAATGCATAAATCTACTGAAGTAGTTATACTTTTACTACGAGTTCTTGGCATAAAATGACTGAGAACGTAATTTCATTAATATCTTTCTTCCATGCTTACTCGATCATTGCGATTTATTTTGTTATTGTTCTATACTTCTTTATTCTAACTATATATATTTTGTAATGCACAACTGGAACCAATTTTGTATTTTTATTTTTAATATTCCTAGAAATATTTGGATCAGCTTGCACGGGTGTACATGATTAGTTAAATAATCTTCTTTCATCCAAAAAACGAGCGATAATTCGGATATGAATAAATTCAAAATAACGTTTTAATTTTATTTAGTCAAATTACGTATCTTTGTTATTAATCAAGGTTTTAAATAGCTTATCTCAAAATAATGCTGATAAGCGCCAGGCATTACTTTAACTATTCTTGGGGATGCTAAAGATTTGGTCCAGTTTAGAATTACAAACACTTGTATCTGCCGACGGCTGAACACACTGGAAACGAAATCCCCCATCCCTCTTTTCCAGCTGGTATATCCGTGACCAAGGCTATAGCCGAGAAGAAAAGATTGGAGGAGGAGATTTTGGTAAAGAATAGGCAGGGGAGGAGCGGTGGAAAAGTCTCGAGATGAGGAAGGTGGTTGCGGTGGTTGTGGGAAGATCGAAACTCTGTGAAAAATATTTCACCTTACTCACTGTCTTAAATGTGGTTCATCACCATTTTGTTAAAAACAAAGCAGAAACTAAACATAAAACCAAGTTAACTCAGCTTTTTAGTTAATATGTAGTGTGTTCTTTTATTTGGCATAGAGTGCTCGAAGTTACCGTTAGAATAATGAATGGTTAATAATTTGCATATGCATATAGAAAAAGTGTGAATTAAAGAACAAAAATTAGGTTTTTTTTTAATTTGCAAATTATAAGTGGTTGTTACTAAAATGAGGGAAATATTTATTTATATTACATATTTAATTCACGTGCCAAATAAAAAGAAACATATTTTAATATTATCATGTTTAAATAATTAAAATTTTTTTTAAAGATTTCCAATACTCTTAGGCACTAAAATATCATTTTAGATTTGGCTAATGCTATTTTTCCTTCTAACTTCTTTATTTCTTTTTGAATTTATGACTTAAATGTTTTAAATTAATTTTTCTGGTGAGAGCACTTTTAGCAGTAGAGTCATTTACAGCCAGCTTATGATTCTGGGAGAAAACCTGCAGTTTACTGTCAATACAAACTACTTGGATAACAAACAAACGAATCTGTCAGTGACAAGCTTTAAGTGCCGTCACAGCCGAGTTTCGAACAGGAGAATCTCAAGATCGAAATCTACTTTTATAGCGTAGTTAAAAGTTTTAAATACACTTGACATCATTTCTTAATTATTTTGCCCTATTATAGACTAATAAAATAAGACAATAAAGCTATCAAAATGTTGAAATTTGCTCAATAAGAACCGAAATGTATATGGAGAATCTACAGTTCATTTATGTCACGTGGTTTGTTGGTCTTCTTGATTATTAATATTTGTTTTGAAGTTTTATCTATGCTTTACTGAATTTTTGTTTAGTAGCATTTGCTTCTGAATCTTTCTTTGGTTTGTTGTGTCTTTTAATACACAAGGATGTTACTTGTCATATTTTATTTACAATTCCTTAGATACAAGACTATTCTAATAAATGTTATAATGATATTCCAATTATATTTTACTATACAGAGACTATGAAAATCAAAATCATTATATCACGATGGAGCATCTCAGCATTTCTTTTCATACGGACAGTGATTTCTAACCAATATTTCTTCACCGCCATGGGTGGCCGAAGTCGTTAAGGCGCGGACACGTGAACGGAAGGTCTGGGATTCGAATCCCGTCAGTACCGTCCTCCCTAACTGAGGTTTTTTCTAGATTTCCCTCAGTCCTCATAAATGGCAAATGCCGAGGAGGTACCATAAACTTAGGCCTGGAACGTTTCCTTCCTTAAAAATACTCCTTTCCCAATATATCATTTTATCTCATGTATCATCAGTGCCCATCGCCCGTGGTGCCTCTGTAGCAAAAATGGGCGTTAAACACTATTCACTCATTAACCAATATTTTTACAGATTTATCATTGGAAACTTGTGTGGCGCTGGTGTTGGTTGTTCTTTTGAAAAATTTGGTAGACTGAACGTTCTACGAGAAATAGTTCATCTACTTATTGAACACGTAACAGACATTTCAGTAGAGACTTCTTGCGGTACTCGATTTTTTGTAAATTGTAAATAGGCCCTTTTTAACATCTCGGGTCTTCAGCATCCGATTCAATTCAGGGCATGAAACGGCCGACAAATTTTGCTCAGAGGCCTCTTCTTTCAAACTTGAGGCTCTTTTACGTGTTTAAAATCTACGACATGGGATTCATGGCTTTATTTCCTTTCCGAAGGAAGCCATACTTAGGATATTTATGCCTGAAAAAAACCCATCGACCCTGCCCGCTATCTTGGGTCTAGCAGTACTCGAGAAATTGCATTAAGGGTTGTAGGACATCTTGCCTTAATGCAACTGTTGATTGTGAAATAAAGTCTTCCACAGTTAATAATTTCAAAATCATATGAAATATAAACGAAAAAAAAAATGGAAAATACATAATTGGGTGCCAGTTAGATTACTATGCATCAAATTTAAATTTAAAACAGCATAAGCACTGAAATAAACTTGGATATATATGTATTTATTCTTTGCAGATAATAGTTTAGTAAATATTTAAATACAGATGTAAAACGAAAGCATCAACATAGCTAGTAGTTGATAAAGTTTCGAAAGCAGTATGCTGAATGTATACATGGAACATAAGCGTCTGTTTACAAGTGTATCAGACACACAGGTAATTTATTTCTTGCAACAGAAAAATAAAATAAACCAAATAGCACTCCATTCGCAAGGACAATCTATAACAGTCATCAGTGCAACTGGAAAGGGTAACTGCCAATTAATTTTTTCTTTCCTCTTCCTTACTTGATAATCCATTTATCATTTCCAAGCTCTCTGTTTTTAATGGAATTATGTTTTTATTCCTTTTTTTTTACACGTGCAAATATTACGTAACGCTTACAAAATTCCCTCTTACGTAATTTTTGTTGTGAAATCATCCACGCCTCATCCCCATTGTGACCTTGGCTAATGTCTTTGAAAAGCAGTCCCTGAAACATCTCTGGCTACCGACTTAAATTTACTTCCTGCTCTGACGAATTGAGTTCAAGATGAACAAGGAGACAACGTCAGAACACAGCGATATGTCATACGATAAATTTTAAAACTATCCCGGAAGGTGTAAACCTCTTTGAAACGATTCGAGATTCTAAAAGCCAAAATTTCGCGCGTTTTGTTTCATCATTTCCATCTTACGAATCCAGAAGCCCAAAAAATATTTATGATTTTGAAATTAGTACTATTAATTCCATTGTTGTTAAACAGTAACGCTCACTGACAACTAAAAGAGTTATTGTTGCAATTTTGGTGGCACCCCGACCTTATGGCAGCCCTAACCGTCATACTATTTTCAATAAGCCATCTAGCGGAATCTTTCGGAACTTACTAGTAACGAGAAGGCTGTGCGCTGCGCTATCTCTCAATTTTTCGGATTTAGCTCTGGATAGTTTTGTAGGTGTGCCGATATATGTTAATACTGCAAATATGACAAATATGACTCAAGTTATCTACCATGATAACTAGGGATACGCGCGCGCCAGGTTACAATTCCTATACTTCCACATTACTACTACCGACACTACGACTAATAATAATAATAATAATAATAATAATAATAATAATAATAATTATATAAGCAATAATAAATCTATATTTAGAGTAAATGAAATTACATTTCTCACTCGAAAATGTTGCTCTGCATTACTACTTTTAGGAACAGAGACGCTAACATTATACAATAAACACACAGGTTTTTCCTTTGTTTCCAATAAAGCAATACTGGTCCTCCCATTCATTACTGCAGCTATAATTTCTTTGCTATTTTTAAAAGAGTTTTGTTTAAATATAATTGATTAATGGCTGAATAATTTAAAGTTTAAAAAGTAAAGACTAAACATATGTATAAATACTCTGCGAGCTTTAAATTATTTCATAAATTTTACTACGTAAATATGTTTCATTATCAAAATGTCTCACGCAGTTCACGAGTTGAGAAAACTGGTTGGTATTTTTTATATTGAAGCTTTGAATCCCATATAATTTTTTTTATAAAAAGAAATTATAAGTAAATTTTATGAGTGAACTGTGATAATTTTTTAAATTTATAAGACATTTTAAATTAAAATCTAATATTTTTATAGAAAATATTTTTATGAACTTGTTATTGGGGTATTAGCACTTTTTTGTGCTATACAATGGGTGCTGATGCATATTCTAGTAAATGAAAATTGATTTTTTAAACGTAAACTGTGACACGTGGGACATTTTGAATGTATGAAAATGAAGTTTTGAGAAAACACGCTGTTTTATAAAAGCGTATACTGGGAAATAAATGAGTTAATAAACAAGCGGATCTATTTAAATGGCTTTAGGGTCCGAGGGTATGGGGGACATGCAAATGTTGACTCTGTGTGAACGCCCAAAGGTTCAAGGAACAAATTGTAGCTAAATTTCGAATTTTTGGCTGATTTTGGCCATAAAAACTCACTCCTAGTGTCCCTTAAGGCAAACTCTTATTCCATTTTGCTTCAAATTTACTTATGGGTATCTAATTCAATTTTTATCACTATATAACTCAGTTATTTTTCGTTCTGAACAATACATTCCCTATCTCAAATTGTTTGTCTAAGTTCCTCTTGCAATATCTACCTCTAACTATTACGGTGTACTTTATTAACACCCGGTGTATAGTTATACCCATTTCGTGTGTGGTTTTGTTTCAATTTAGGTAAGTCTCAAGAGCTTCGCCTACATGGTTCAGTAATGTTCCATGTCTTAATGAAATGTTAACACTATTGCATTTCTGTATTAAGGGTTAATAGTACTCCATAGTAACCATGTTGATCAATTGTTAATATTAATTGCTGTTACTGTTCTCTATACGTGACTTATCCTCTTGCATCTTCTATTGACTTCTAGCCTGCAACGCAATATAAACTGTGAAGAAACAGAGTTTGATTTGTCCATTGAATACAAGACACACAGTAGTGTGGTTCGTAGCAAAGGCTGTTCAAGATTCAGCTCGAGATAGTGTACATACAACAGGGAACAAAAATAAAAAAGGCGATATGGTGTAATAAAAACGAAAAGTAGAGAGGAGAAGGTTGTGGTGTAGAGTTAAATAAAAAAATGCTATCGTGTTCTGTCGACCCGTTCAAATGTTGGCCAGCCTGCGAGCATCAGTGATCCATCGTCTCTAAACAATCGTTTTGTCGTTTTGCTCCGTATGCAGAGATACACCAACCTAAAGTAACTTTATTACGTTTACTTCCGAGATGTTCTCTGGAATATCTTGTAGTGATATGATGACACTTATTTCCATTCCTACCGCCACAGATGGCCGAGGTCGTTAAGACGCGGACTCGTGAGCGGGAGGTCTGAGATTCAATTCCTGCCAGGACCGTACTGACCGAGTTTTTTTACCAGGTTTTCCTCAGTCTTCATAAATGGCAAATGCCGGGAATGTACATTAAATTTAGGCCTATAACGCTTCCTTTCTTTAAAAAATCGTTTCCCAATATATACTTTCGTTTCATGTATCACCAGTGTCTGCCTGTGGTGCCTCCGTAGTAAAAACGGGCGGTAAACACCATTAAAAATCATTTTTATGAATTAAAAATTCATAAATATTGATTTCAAGCTGTAATAATTTTTATGGTTATGTTATAAAATTTTCAGGGTTCTACTGTTTATTCCAAACCATGGCACAATAATGATGAGATTTTTTTGTCAGTCTTGGAGGCGTAGTGGTAGCCATTCTTGCCTCCTAAACCCAAGATCACGGCTTGAAACCCGGCCAGGATCGATGGGTTTTTCGGGTGTAAAATCCTAAATATGGCTTCCTTCGGAAGGGAAGTAAAGCCATGGGTCCCGTTTGTACATTTACGGCACGATAAGGAACATGAGGCCTGAAAAAAGAGCCCTCGAGGAAAATTTGTCGGCCGTTTCACGCCCGCATTGATTGGGACGCTGATGACCTGAGATGTTAAAGAGAGTCGGTAAATATACTAAATCAAAATAAATAAATAAAATAAAAAATAACAAATTCATTTTAAAAAATAAAATATTCATTTTAGGCTTCAGCTCCGCCTATTAAGATATACGTATTTAATATAAAACAATGTTTTATACACACAAATAAATATATAAGTATAAATAAAAAGTCCGTCGCGCAGGAACTGCATAAACTAAGCGAATTCCACATATAGTATAATAACTTTAAAAACTTTTATAAAATCCAAATTTGGCCTTATTAATTAATAAAATGATGTAAGTTATCACATCACTCTATGGTATTAGGGGAACAAAATTATAATTCCTGCAATCTATAAGTATTACTAAATATAAATCACATTTTTAAAATTGCATTATCATCATTATTATTATTACTGAAATTAAACCGCAAAAATTAATGTTATACCTTTAATGCTGTGTGGACATTTTTAAACATTTTAAATGTAACCATATTTATGAACTGAGCCTTTGATATCTTCACATTAACCAAAATAGAGAAAAATAACAGAAAGTTTCGAGTTGCATTGTGTATTTAAGAAGGTAATCTTAATATGTTTGAATAAAACAAAAACATGTTACTATTTAAAAACAATTACACTGTAATAAGAAAATATACAGATGCAACAATAAATAATCGAAAGTTTTATTAATTTCATTGGCTTTGAAATTTAATTTAAATGTTATTGTAGTAACAATATGTAACGCAAACGTTTTTCAAATGTTATTTAAGAGCACTCATACATACAATTATAATTCTGAAACGCCAATTAGATTAATATTTCACATTTTCTAACTTCTCGATGATCCTTTTGCTGTATATAAACCATATGTATCGTTACAAATACAGTTTATATGCTGAATTAATTTGTCCTTTTATTTTGAAACAATATAGAGAAAATTTGAACGCAGTGCTTTTTAAAGTTCTAGTTTCATGTATATCCCTACTCCTAATGGTTCAATTTCCTTAATTTTCAGAAACTGTTTTTTTGTTTTATTTAAATGATATATACGGAGTTTCGTTGCAAAAAATAAATACCAATGCGCTAAAGCAATTTTTAAATTTTTGGTTTCAGGTAAAATCTCCTCTCAATAGTCGGATTTCACAGACTTTCAGAAACAAATTTTCTTATTTTAATTCATTGGTATATACCGAAGTTCCTTTAAAAATATTTAAAATTGCGGCCGCTAGAGCAATTTTTAATCCCTACTAGTTTTTTAGATATACCTCCGCTCATAGCTCGATTATCCTGATTTTTGGAAACTACATTTATCAATATATTTTTAAAGAAATCTACCGAGTTTTGCCGAGAAAAATAAAAAAGTGCGGTCCTTTGAACTATTTTTCAATTTTTTAAAAAAGTTTCGCTTTTGTTTAACCCCCAACCCCAATTGTCCACTTTTGCTGGTTAACAAACTCGACGAATCGTTTGTTAATATACAGAGAAAAAACCAAAATTGCGGCCGCTAGAACGTTAACGGACACACACATATACGTATGCATTTTTCATTGTCATTTTCGGTGCGTTTTAGGTAGGATCAATGAAGATTTGATTAATTTTTTTCGAAATGGTTTAAGGGTACTATAGCAATCGCTTACATTTCTTCTGAATTCGCTAATGTAGGATATAAAAAAAAAGGTACAAACAATTTAAGGAATGGGATCGAAAAATAATCGCGCACTCTTCGAGGCAGTAATTCCAGAGCTACTATATTTATGAATAATCAACAGGACTGAAAACGTAATAGCTTAGCATAATCAAATGCTTTATTCTTTCATCTACAGAGCATTACTTTAATGCATTACATACCGTGAAAATGTTCAATATGAGTCAGAAATGCATTACTGTCTACCAGGTGAATGTCAGCCACCTCTTTGTACCTTTTACAAAACACTTTACCACTTTCACGAATACCTTTTAAGTGCGACTTCTGTTTAAACATCACATACGTTGCTACCATACCTGTAGATTCATATTAAAGCATCTGAGACTATTCGTTTTCACTCTCAAAATACTTGTGTCAAGACTCCTTTTACTGCAAATCTTTGTGCAGATTTCTTCTGCACTCTGCTTACATAAATTTAATTTATAAAATATTACGTGGGGTGCCTGATCGAAAATTGGAAGCCACGTACAAGTAGTGGATAGATGTCAATAATTCTTATACTTTTTGTCGGCAATTGCTTATTGAAAACTTTTGCAGAATGAGTGATGGAAGAAACGAAATAACCGGAGGCGAATAATGCGATTTCTCAATTCTGGTACCGCCTAAATTACAATCATTAGCTTGCAAGTTTGTAGCCGCTATTCTTAAACAGTACGAACAGTGAAATTCTCCTCAGCAGACGTGCTCCAAGATCACACACGTGTTCATTAAGACCTTCCTGGAAATGTTCTTCGTGCGTTAACAAGCTTGCAGCATAATGTCACGGACACCAGCTTTGCATTTTCCAGTCTACTTCTGCAATAACAGGCATTAATATTAAATAAGCTAAAGATGAATTAATTATTACTTCAACTTTATTTAGTTCTGGGGAGAAAACGCGAAACTTACCTTAATTCAAAGAAGACCCTAATGCATTACCTAACCAAAGATAAAAGTTCGTTTTATATTTGTAGAAATGTGCTATTCAAATGCAGAAATTTAAATAATGTATAAAATAAATACTACAACAGATAAAGAGTTTGATTTAGTTTACTTAATTTATTTAAAGACAACAAAGGTTTACATTTGAGAGAGATTAAACGCATAAAGTTTTATAAGCTTATTTTATTTTAGAATTTACTGGGCATTTAGAAAACTTGATGGAGGTGAAACTTTCACATCTAAGAAGGCTATCAAGTATTTCAGAAGAACGTTTGGCATGTCGATAGTTGCAATTTAAAGCTGCCTGGTTTGAAAAGCGACTAGTATAATTATCCTTGGCGAATTTAAAAAGTGCACGCTAATGTTAAACCTTTACATCAGGGAATGCTTAGCTCTAGAAAGAAGCCTCTTTATCATAAATGGCATTACTGCCCTAAATGTGGCGTTGTAGCCTCTGTGTCGAGCAGTAAACGGTGTACTTTCCACCAAGCGAATTTGTATTTTGATCCCAGCGAATCACATTACAAGAGTGATAGCCAGAAAACTCCAGGCGAAAACAAACTCCTCCATGGCTTTAGGCTCATAAAATTTTCAAAAAATTTTATACTTTAATGTACCCTCACTCTTAATACGGAAGGTAGCAGAATCAGGCGCTCAGTTCTTGCTTCAGCAATAATCATACCATCAACTCAATATTTGCATTCAAGTCTAGATAGAAAATGCAGAACATTGCTTGCACATTAACCTGAATCTATTTACCTGTTTATATTTATTTTTTAGTCTGTCTGCTGTTAATTTAGTTTGATTTTATGACGAGTAAACTATTTTATATCTAAAAAAAATCCTTCATTTATGTGAAACTAATTCTCATAAAATATGCTTTATCGCACTATCGCTATAATTACCAAAACATTACCCATAGCTTTAGCTTTTTTCGTAAAAATAGGCACTCACTTGAATATAGATTTCGTATAAAGCCATTAACGTTGCATTCCAATTACAAACCCAACTTCCAGTTCAATTAAAAAAAATATTTAAACATAAAAACCTGTGTAGTAAAATGTTTAGAGAAGAACCGCAAACTGGGGTACTGTAAAGTCTGGGGGTCACACTGGTTGTACTGATTTAATAAACACTCGTTGCTAAACGTGGCAATATACGAGAGTAGGTCCATAAGTTTCCGACCTAAATATTTTCTAGGTATGATAAAGATTGAAACTATATTTCACTTTTCAAGATAGTTACCCTTTATTGCAACACATTTCCCACATCTTTCAATTTACATTTAAACACCCCCCCCCCAAATTAGTTAGAATTCTTGTCTGCAAAATGGCAATAAACAGCATCCATCACTTCTTCGTCAAACTTAAATTTCCATTCTCGAAGGTGCTTCTTGAGCTTTGAGAAGAGAAAATAGTCACTGGGAGCTAGATCTGGGTTGTAGGGTGAATTGTCCATTTATTTATGGACGCTCTTTAACATCTCAAAGCGTCCTATTTAACTCAGGGCATGAAACGGCCAACAAATTTTGCTCAGAGGCCTCTCTTTCAGGCTTGAGGTTCTTTTTAGTGCAGTAAATGTACGACACGGGACCCCCGGCTTTACTTTCCTTCCGAAGGAAGCCATACTTACGAATTTACGCCCGAAAAAATCCATCTGTCCTGGCCAGGTTCGAACCCGCGATCTTGGGTTTAGGATCGATCTCCTTGAAGCCACATTTCTTCACAGCTTCCTTTGCAACAAGATCTGTATGTACAGGCGCGTTGTCGTGAAGACATCATCACTCAGCTTTCCTCACCTTTTCTCTTTGATGGAAGCATGTAGTCTGTGCAATAGGACAGCATAGTACTCCCCATGTACTATGATGTTCCTCTCCTTGAAGTCGTCAATCCTGGTGGTGTAGTGGTTACCATACTTGCCTCCTAAACCCAAAACGCGGCCAGGGCCGATGGATTTTTTCGGGCGTAAAAATCCTAAGTATAGCTTCCTTCGGAAGGGAAGTAAAGCCGTGGGTCCCCTGTCGTACATTTGCGGCACGAAAAAGAACCTAAGCCTGAAAGAGAGGCCTCTGAGCAAAATTTGTCGGCCGTTTCACACCCTGAGTTGAATGGGACGCTGATGACCTGAGATGTTAAAGAGCGTCCATAAATAAATCAATCAAAAAAAATCTCCTTGAAGTCAATGAAGAGTATTCCTTCACAGTTCCAAAAGGTGAAGGAATACTCTTTATTGACTTCAAGGAGAGGAACACCTCAGTGCATTGGGAATACTATGCTGGCCTACTGCACAGACTACATGCTTCCAGTGACCTTGGCCTTTAGAGGCGGTGCTTTACTAGGTTTATGCCACTCCGTTGATTCTCTTTTGGACAAATGAATGAATAGTGTCTAACGCCCGTTTTTGCTACAGAGGCATCAGACGATGGACAGTGACGATACATGAGATGAAATGATAAATTGGGAAAAGATTAATTGTTAAGGAAGGGAACGTACCAGGCCTAAGTTTAGGGTACCTCCCCGGCATTTGCCATTTATGAGGACTGAGGAAAACGTGGAAAAAACCTCAGTCAGAAAGGACGGTCCTGGCGGTATTCGAACCCAGACCTCCCGCTCACGAGTCCGCGTCTTAACGACCTCGGTCATCCGTGGCGGTCTCTTTTGGACAAGGGATCATACTAGAGGACTATAGTCTCATCTCCTGTAACAATGGTTTGCAGAACTGCTCTCTATTTGTCACGACAGAACTCCAAAATTTGCTGTTAAATTTCATTTGGAATAAGTCCTTCTGTTGTGAAGAACTTAATAATAATTCTATACTCCATTTTAAACATATTACAATCTTCTACACATAGCCTTCTTTATACAACTATATATGAACTGAACACAGCGGAGCGGAAGTTACAGCTGCAGTTATTTACTTAATAGATAAGGTATGACATCATATCAGGGTTTTGTGAAGGCGATAATGCTTATCGGCCAGGTCGGAAACTTATGGACCTACCCTCGTAAATGTTTGAGGTAAACGCTAACTCTCCTTATATCAATAACTTCACTAACATTGACAAATTAAGGCCATTCTGTCTATATTAATATAAAATGTAACTACAGATCAATTATAAAGTTTCGATCCATTTTTGAGAAAACGTCTAATTATGTGTTTCATTTAAAGATGATCAGAAAGATATTATAAACTGCAGAAATAATAGCTTGCATGCTTCAGGGGATTTGTTTACTAGAAGATTCAAGCGGACTTGGCGAAAATTCCATAAACCCTTCTCCACAAGGGTAAATATCAGACTACTGGTTCAGAAAGTCAAAATCACGAGTAGTGTGAAAAGTTACGGTAGGCCCAGTGTGCCAGCTGAAACTGTTCTACAGGTAGAGGATGCAATTAGCAGAAGCCCAAATGCATCAACCAGGAGACTAAGTCGAAAGTTGGGTGTAGTACTACAACCGACAGTATGGAAACACTACATTCCACTACACCGTGAAATTCGATATAAGCTCAAAAGGGAGGACTATGAGGGTCACTAAGCAATGTGTACCGACCTGTTGCAGGCAGTCGAAGAGGATAATTTGCTGCAAAATGTGCTCTTTAGCGATGAAGCCACCTTCCACACATGTGGTATGGTCAATCGAAACAACTGCAAAGTGTGGGCAGATGAATAACCAAATGAGATCCTTGAGTGGGAACGAAACACTCCAAAATCATTGTGTGGTCGGTGAACACAAAGTCTAAGGTGTATGAGCCATTCGTCTTCGCAGAACTCCTTTGATATTTTGGAAAACGGTAGTTTTCCAACAGGATGGAAGACCCCTCATTTCGCACGGATCGTTCGTAAGTACTTGAGTACTGGGATCCATATTTCTCAGAGGTGGATTGTTTCAAGCCACATTTCGTAAGGTTTCACACCACATTTGGACTTCAGTATCTCCTGATCTCTCACCTCTTTACTTTTTTTTTTTTTTTTTTTTTTTTTTTTTTTTTTTGCATAGAGATACGTAAAGTCGCAAGTACAAAGTTAAAATTTAATCCATTGCCTATTTAAAGGAGCGTGTCAGGTATGCGGTGCTCAACATCACACCTCGATTCTAGAAAAGATGTTTTGTGAAGCGGTGCGTTGTGTAAAAGTGTATGGCGGTCATGTGGAATAAACTTAAATGGATTATGTGTTACCTACTATGTGTTAGGGTTTGAATTTAATGTATTGGTTTGAATCCAATATAGGGTTTTCACCGAGACTTTATAATGATTCTGTATTTACTTTGGTAGATACATTAATCGATAAATATAGTAATGGCTATTATAAAATTATTGCTGATACTGATTTATATGTGGTGGCGCCGTGGGCGAGTGTTTAGACTGCTCATCTTTCACCGAGATGGTCCAAGTTCGATACTAGCGGCCATAAGAGAGAATTGTGGCAAACGAAGCGGCGCCTGGGAAGATTTCCTCCGGGTATTTCGGTTTCTCTTGCCCCTCATTCCACCATTGCTCCAACATGATAATCATATCTCATCTTTATAACTGTTGACAGAAACAAGAAGCTACTGGAGTATCTCGCTGCAGAAAAACTACAAACCTTACGATGCTTAAAGTGCAGTGAAGTACCTGTCCTCTGGAATCTGGAGTCTGTTACATTTTCCTATTTTATTTAAATGCTACTTGTCCTAATTTTTTTGCATATTCGTTTTATGCCTTCTACAGAGAAGGCTGTAAAGGGATATGTGGCAGATCTATTTAGGCAGCGTCAGGGCCCAATGACTAGATTGCTCGTTTCACATTAAGGTTACTCTGTGACTGGATTACACAGTTCTAGCTCTGGGAAAATGACCGCTAAGCATCAGTTCAGTATTATTCCTGCTGGTATATCACATTGCATATGCAGCATCAAGATGAATGAATCACTGCAGAGGATTGTTCGTATTGACTGCAACTTCACCACCTTATATTATTATCCAACGAGGAATACAACCTTAGAGCTGAATGTACCTAATAATACTATGGTAACTCTACTTTTATACTAAACATGGTTAATTTAATTTCACAATATCTGCATGCTATTATAGTATTCAGAATACAAGGTGGGAGATGGAAAAATTGCCGTCCTTTTTATAATGATTCCGTACAGTTTGGCATCACATATCAGTAATCAGATTCACACAGACTCTTCTCTCACCCACTCCTTCTCTGCCTTGTGAGGGGGAGGTCTACTTAACTGTTGAGAGACTGAAGGACTACTCTCTCAGCTCTGGATGTACGAGGATAGAACTGTGCACATCCACAGTTTGCATTAGTTTGCTCAGCACTTTAGCTTGTCATCAATTTTTGTAATTTCGATTGATTGCTTAATACGCCCTTTTTAAAATGTTTTCTTTTTATGAGTTTTAATTAAGAAGAATTTTGTGGCTCTTATCGTTTATTGTTTGTGTCTTTGAAGTCCCAATTAAAATAAATTCCAAGATTTTTTGTAATTTTAACGTGTTTAACAAAATGTAAATTATAAAGGCAAAAAATTATACGTTAGCAGTTAACATTGAATTTGCATTTATTTGCGCCAACTGCTTGAATTTTTGAGAACTTCCTTATATATAAATGAATATCATTTCCTGATACTTTTGTAATATAGTTTTGCATTAGGTGCAAACTTCTCTCTGACCCAGTCCTAGTCACCTCTCCCCAAGTTTTGCCTTCTAGGGACATTTTCTTCCTTTGCTAAGAAGACCCATGTATAAAAACTTCTGGGGGCGAACGTGGATTGCATGGATGCGGCCAAAGTTCTACTGCTTTGCGTTCACTTGCTGTATTACTATAAGAGAATAAACTTTACTAATAGCATTCTAATGTTGATGTGTTGTTTGACAGAAAATTAATTTATTTGTTATCTTTCATGTGTTGTGATATGTTACTGTAACAGCAATCATATATTCCGATTTAATAATGGATAGAAAAACAGAAATAGAATAAATAACGTCCTTTGGTACTTTTACATAACAAGTGTTTTGATGTATGCTTTAATTTGTTATTACTTTTGTAATAGCATATTGTCATAGCGTTGATATTATCAAATGAGTCACAATTATTAATATTACAGTAATACAGCCTTTACAATAACTGCTCAACTTTTTTGTGTAGTTTTATTATTTTTAAATTCAAATGACAGTAACAGTCCATGTTGCTAGGCAATGATAGGAAACAAAGATGTAATAAAAATTGAAACCTTTTTAAAATTTAAAATTTAAGTATTTAATTTAATTTAAATTTTATTTGAAATTTCAAAATGTGGTGGTTGGAGCTGAGAGACTGGTGCTTAAAATGTAATCAGCATTGGTTTTGAGCTTCCTCCCCAATATCTATGGCTGTTTTTTTAAAAGTATTTTTATTTTAAGTAGATGTTATTTAGACTGGCAGTTTTGAAATGAAAATTCTGTACACAGCTTAGCCAAAATGAAACAGCTGTAATGAATGAAACAATGACGTTGTTAAATTAGGGGAACGATGTTTATTTCGTAATTTTTATTAAATTAGTTTTGATTCGTCTCTGCAAAATTTACGCTGCCATTTTCCTGCATTTTTATTTCACCAACTGCAATTTTCTCCCTGACCATATGGTTGGATATTTTACTGTAATCATCTGTAATATGATAAATGTCCATGTTTGGGAATTTTAAACATATAAGTACGTAGATATAGAGCGACAGAAAGGAATAAATATCGAATAAAAGTACAACAAAGGTTACCCATCTTTTCTAAGACACACACATGTATACATTTTTGAGCAATGCGGCTAGAGAGAGCGAGACAAAGCACGATATCTTCTTCAGTTATATTAAGAACCGTTTTTACCATATGACGAAATATTTGAATGCGCTAATGTTTTCACTTGGCAGAAACAATGGAATAATGATGCTTTACAAATGCTTTGAACTTTTTCATCACAGCAAGAAAGTCGTCAGTCAAGCAATCTTTCCCATTTACAAGGTTTAACTATGCTTTTAGACACACGACAGATATGCATGGTTATCCCTTCAATGTTTGTTTGTGACAATGCGCATTATTTTTAAGGTGTATGTTCCCATGATAAGCAAAATCTTGCTCATTTATGGATTCCCTAATTGAGTATTATTCTTAGATTCTCTATCAGATTTTATGTCATGTGGCAATAAAAGGGCAGCTGTATAAATAAAAGACAGGGAGAACATTTCCCTATGACATCTTTCGGATTACCTGAGAAGCAAGACGAGAATTCAGGACATTGCAGTGTTGGCCTGCTGTCTTGACTGGAAGTGGGCAGGACATAAAAACGCGACTGGATCACAGCCGATGGGCACACAAATAACGGCTTGGGATCCAAGAATCGGCACCAAGAGCGTGGGTAGATTAAAACATGGAGATGGGCGGATGACCTAAGGAAGAATTTTTGCAGCTGTTGGCCATTGCACTAGCGTAAAGAATGAGAAAATACTGATAAGTAAAATAAAGTATACAGAATAAGTTTTCCCGGAGGGTCGTCCGGAATTTCTGACTTGCTAGTCTTGAAGCCCTTGGCAATAAGAGAAATTATCAATTAAAACGGTATATCTGTAAACACTGTAGTCAGAGCGTTAGTAGGTGTGTTCAGTTCAGGTTTATTTTCTGGCTCTTTGCTCCATCCTTTAGCAAGGTTCTCTATATCAAACACGTTCCTAGATATATTTATTACATATTTTGTGGAGTTAATTTAAATTTCACGCTAAAATATACTTGCAAAATTTTTTTAATCAATGTTGAAATATATTATGAAATTATTGGCGTACTCTAACGGCCATGTGCACAATTTTCAATCAAATCCGTGCTGATCGAAGGTTACTAAAACGTGATCAAACTTTGACCGCGGTGAAATTGTAGTTGTGGTGCATCATAGTTAATTCTCGTTCAACAAACCGCCGTCAGCTGATCGGGCGCTAGGTTGCTGAACGATCACGATTCTACGATAATTACTCAAAGGAAAGCCAAAGAGATTGTAGTGCAATTACAATCTCCTTGTCTATATCGCTTTGTTTTTGTTTTGTATTTTATTACCATATGTAGGTAAACGAAAATGGAAAACAAACAGAGGTCTCCAAATATTTCTCAGCAGGAGATATAGACATTCTGTTGGAACTAGATATGTCATATTTCATTAAACTGGAAAATAAAATGACTGATTCATGTTCTTTAAAGAAAAATATGGAGGCATGAGATGATTTAGCCGTGTTTGCTACCATGCCAGTTCTAATTACCAAATAAATAAATCGCTATAGTACTTCTTAGACTTTAACGGCCGGTGTTACAGTTAAAACCGTTAAACTCTCCTGGACTGTTTTGCCGTGATCCATGGTTTAAATTTCTACCATAGCTTTCACCAACTACTTCGGTTGGCATCTTCAGTGGACAATGAACTACACCTAACTCTGGGTAGAAGGCAATCAGATAATACTGACGTTTTATGGCATAATTTGTACGCAGTTGTGCAAAAAGATAGGTGAACGCACAATGTTAAAAACTAATATAATAATATAATAAACTAATACAATATTCAGTCAGTAGTCAGCAACGCTAACCACTAGACCAAGGAGGTGGTCTTAGTTTCTGTTACCTATATTAAATATATTCATTACTTTAATAGTTTTCATTAATTTTTTTAAAATTAACATTATATTAGTTTTTAACACTGTGCGTTCACCTACCTTTTTGTACAACTGCGTACATTACAAGCAATGTCATAAAACATCAGTATTAGTCGATTACCTTCTACTTATCTTCAACAAGTATTTATAGTTACCATTAGCCTAACAGAAAAGTTATCATTAAATTTAAGAAATTGTAATTTATTACACCACAAAGTTTCATTGAAATCGGTTTGTCAAACTGAAACAGTTCCCTTGTGAGAAGAACAGGAACTATAACAAAAGAATAAGAAAAAAGGACATCACTTACTTCATTCTCCTTTTTTCAATAAGAATCTTATTCATATATCATCCCAAAATTTGAATAACTATTATTGCTATAAAAGTTTAATATGAAATTTGAAATTGAAAGGAGATTTTCTCAAATTTGTGATTAAAACTATAATGGCAGAATTTGATGGGGGCAACGATAAGCTGTAAACACGTAAGATATTAAGTAATTTTATTCTCATCAAAGCAGAAAACCGTATGGTGTTGTTTACAGTTTGGCTTTAGCCCACGTCATCATTGGTCATACCAGGATTCCCAACAAGGAAATACATCTTTAAACCAGTTGTATTCGCACCGCACTTTTTGTGTTTGTACCTGCTTGTACTTCCGAATATTTTTAAAAGCATAAATTTGTTTTTAATCATCTTGGAGACCATGATAAATGAGAGCGATGATATTGCAGAACTTTTTAAGAAGGGAAGATTTTTTCTAAGTTTGAAACTTGTTCGGTTTTACTTCTTCTTTTTATATATATACGAGGGAACTTGGAAACAGGTTAAAGGAGAGTTTCAAATAGAAACGCACACACGTGAAAAATGATGGGGAAGGAGAGAACTTAAATGATGTTTATTGTTAATAACTTCCGCCTCTGAAACGTGGAAAGATTGTAAACCTACATACTAACAGTAGTAATTTGGTTTTTAATCCCACCTTGTATGAAAAATCGAATACATTTGTTATTACATCTCCGATATTGTACAGTTATGAATTGATGACATACTGGTAGGGACTGTTTTCAAGATAAATAAACGCAGCACTTAAAGTATTTTAAATGATTAGTATTACTATATTCGTGACTACATGACAGAAAACATGGTTACTATAAAGCGTGTTTCATTTTGGTTCAATATATATAAAACAGGAGAATTTACTATCTAACTGTAAACTGAAGTAAAAATATTTTAGCAAGTATTTACATGCGTTTCCTGAGACTAACAAAAGAGGAAATTATGTTTTGAGACATTCCGGGTATAATGCACATTAAGAGACGGTTCCAGTCCGAAATGGCGAGGCTCCGAGTCTTCCAGTTTTCAATTCCTCAACTAAAAAGCGCACTAAGGTTTGCTAAATTTTTAAATAATTCCCTTTATGTACTTTCAAAATTCGTATCTCTTGTTCCTTACAGGCAGTTTTCTCTTCTTATTTCATGTTGCCTTAGGTTGTTTAAGTCGCCATGAATGGGATAGTAATTAAGAAAAGTAACAAAACTCATTATTTAGCATATTAAGCTATTGAACGCTATGCAATTGGCATACCATCATTTGCGAACTCTTTGTTAAGTTGCGTATAGTCTTTAATTTTACTATGGGTTTTTGTACTATTTTAATCCTTCAGGAAGACATTCCATTTCTTATTCCCAACGCATTTCTTTCTACGTTGTACAAGAAATTTCTCAATTAAAGCATACCTACCGAGTATCGTTTTAGTGTACAACATTTTGAAGTTTAAGTAAAAAGTTTACATTTCCACCAATCTTAGGCAGTTATTTTTGAAGTGGTAAAATATTAGAAGCTTACACTAATGTATTCAACATGTTTACATTAACTCCCTTTACATAAAACTGGGGCATGTTTCGGATGCATGAGCTCCCAGCATCATCTGTTGACCTACAACTGCTACTCAAAATGGTGGCTGGATACCAGGGTGCTCCTGTGGCAGTGTCTGATGGTTCTAGTGAAGTTCATTCATAGGAGGAAAATCAAAATTTATTAAGTTTTTCTTATTTTTTAAGATGAAAAACTTAATGAATTATGATTTTCCTCCTATGAATGAACTCGGCAAGTTCCTGTTAAAGCCATCTTTAAAAATAAGAAAAACTTAATGAATTTGATTTTCCTCCTATGGATGAACTCAGCAAGTTTCTATTAGAACTATCAGTCATAGATTTAAACTCTGAAATCAATATTATCCACGTAGACACACCTTTATTAACTTAGAGAATATATATTATTCACGCCGCTGATAGGCGTTATGCATACCGTCAACAACAGCAATTTAATTCATGCACGAGATGCACCAACACTGACCCGCAGCATAACATAGTTTTGATGGAAGTATTAAAGCGAAGGACGAGTCAAAACTGTATTTTTGTGCCATTTTAATATTTAAATTTTTCTGTTTATTTTGATATGCTTTTCATTAATGTTCCTTGGTTATAAGTATTTTTAGTAAATTTTTAATTATGTCACTGCACAAGATTTTTTTTTGTTTTTGTTTTTGTTTTTTTTGTTTTTTGTTTTTTGTTTTTGTTTTTGTTTCACAAGCACTTGCTCAGGAAATATTTGCTCTGAAGCTTATGGTTTGTCTTGAATGATAGAAAAAGTTGTATTTTATAAATTGGCAGCGCTTGTTTCGATGACTTTATCCTTTGTGGTTTTATAATGTTGGAAGGTTTTAGCCTGTGTTTTATCTTAAAAATTTTTTTCTGTAAAATACTTTTTTTCTGCAATTTTTGAAAAATTATGTTTTGTACAAGTTCCTCCTTTTAAAGATCTGTATAAATTGTCACTTTGAAACTTTTGCCACTTATTCATGATATTATTGTGATGATGTGGATCTATTATCGTAGAGTGAGGACTAAATGTGACAATGTAAAACAATAAAATGTGAGAAAAAAAAATAAAAAAAATTTAAAAATTGCTTCAGAGTCAAGGTATAGTAGTGAGAATTTATCAGCAAATTTCAACTATGTGCATCTGTATGCTGTAAAAGTTTAATTTCATTAGCTTTAATAAGCCTTGAGAAAATGGGGAAATGAAGTTGGTAAATTTAACATTACAGGATAGGCCTGTCATTCTCCTCTTAATAAACAGTGAATGTTCTGCTAATTATTGCTTGCATTTTTAAAGGCTTAGAAATGCGCTATATGATAATAATTTATATCTTCACACTATTATAAAAACGATCTAAAATTGTAAAATAAGTTGTGCTACTCACATCCAATTTCTAAAGGTTACACCAGAAGGCGTTAGTTTGGAACATATTTCTGATATAAGTTTTATTTGAGTAGCTCGGTATGCAGTAGTGCTGCTAGTCATGTTTTGTTTGTTAACCATTTGGAAATATCTGTGCTCTGAACATTTCCTGTCGCAATATTTCATCACTAAGATGTTCTAAGTGTTGCGGTTTTCTACCTGTTAGAGGTATGCCATTAAATGTATCAGCTTCTATTAGCACAGCTCTTTTAAGAGCTAGAATGAATGGAGTTATATGTTAAATAGCTTCCGAGAATTTTCTTCGGTTCCTTTATTCTGGACAGTGGAAAGGCATCTCAGTGAGTCACAGGAACTTTGGGGAAAGAGCGCCACGTTCCTTTAGGCGTTTCCGGTGCGTCAGGTGAATGGGGTACATAGTAGCTGACAACGTATCCCATCTATAGACAATATGTGCATGCCCCAAATTAAACAGTCATACGAGGGCAAGTCAACAAATACCGAGAGGTATTTTTTTTTTCGCGCACAGCAAAAAAAAAAAAAAAAAAAAAAAAAAAACTTTTCTCGCGCATGCGTCTGTACGCAGGGAACGAGCAATCTACGTCAGTTCGCCTGGAGTTGATTCGTGAAGAGCAATATGCTGTGATGAAGTTTTGCTTTCGTTTGCAGAAATCCGACATGGAAACTTACAGATTGTTGCTGCTGACATATGGTGATGATGTTCTGCTACAATCCACAGCACGTCGATGGTTCAAGGAATTTAAGGAGGGCCATGTTTCAACAACAAAGCAAGGCAGTCCAGGTGCTCCAGCGACACCAGTAAACAAAACCATTATTAATACAGCTGACGTCATTGTTCGTGAATGCTGACGAATAACAATTGACAGACTTGCAGACATGTTACACATTTCCCATGTTAGTACATTTTCGATTCTGTATAGGTAATCACTTGAACATGAGACGTGTTTGTACGAGGTGGGTCCCAAGATGACTGACTGAACAGAGGATAATGCGAATGGAAGTGTGTAAACTTAGAATGTGTCCCCTATCCTCCATACTCCCCAGATTTAGCCACCTGTGACTTTTATCTCTTTCCCTGTCCGAAAAAGGGCTAAGAGGAAGTATTTTGGTACTTCCGAGGCCGTCGTGACAAAGATTGAGGGAGTTTTGAAGATGATGTCAAAAGATGGCAGACGCATTGAGTAAAGTGTATTCAACTGAATGGAAAACACTTTGAAAAAGACCACATCATTCTAGACCGAACAAAGTGTATTCCATGCATAAAAAATTCTCAGTCTTTTTTAACTAGCCCTTCTATGAATACATTACAAGTCACTGCAAATCAGAACCAGTGCAAAACATTCGATCGTTTCATAGTAGTATCAGTAGTAGCTTATTTTGACCTCCTTCCATTATTCTGCTCAATTTGCCTTGGTGTAACCGGGCCTCCATGTGTTTTTGGCAGTTCAATATGAATTTTTGCTATGATGCCATATTTGCTTCGAAAGTAAAACGTATAGAAGACAAATATTTTTAGACATTCTAGAATATTTTTATAATGCTCAAGTTCAAAATTGTATAAAACTAGAGAGGTTATAGTGTTGACAGAATTGTTAAATAAATCAATTGGTGGTAGGTGCGAAAATATTCATACCTACTGCTAAGCTCTTTATAACACAATTACAAACGAACCCCCACAAACGAATCATTATTTGAACTAAATTCACAAATAAACACACAAGTTGTAGATCTAAAATAGCTGTATTAACTGTAGACCAACGCAGATTACTCTCTGTTGTCCCAGAAATTCTGCATAACTACTGGTCTTCTGATAATCTTATCACTATTTTTATATTATAAAGGGTTGGATGGAGGAAGATATTTTCAGTACTTGACTTACTCACAGCTGGTCCTTTGTGCCTGTGGGGGCTCCTCCGGGAGGAAGGTATAAGGTGAGGGAGACACCAGGCGGCTACTGCGCGGACGCAGATGTCAGAATTTAGAATACCTCGACACCGATGCAGCCCTCCGAATTGTAGGAGTTCCTCCGAAGGTCCCTACTATTCCAAATGCACTGCTCAATTCGCCCTGGCACACTCGACCCTGTAACAGAACCAAAAGTATATAACGATATGAAATGAGAGCGGAAATTTTGTGGAATGCAAATATCTATCCCAGCATTCTCCCAAGTGGCCAGGGAAATTGAATCTGGACCTCCCTAATATGAGTCTCAAGCGCTATGCCTGAGTCACCCCACTCGGCTTATAACGGTGTACTCGAAATAATATCTCCGTAGTTTTACAATAAAACTATATATAAGCCTAAAAGGTTGTCCTAAAGTTACAATAAATGTAGATTTTGTAAATATTTTGTTCAAAGATATTCAACGTAGATGTGTTAGAGCTGCGTTCCGACTCCAACAAAAAGCCTTTTATGTAATGGAATTATACGGGGTGAACGATCCTTCATTCACCGGTTTTGCGGCTGGCTCTGTGTCGGCGGTGTGGGTGATGGTTTGTCGCGTAATTTATTTCTAACATACATAACAAACACTTAAAAAGAAAAGCAAATTACTCACTTATATTAAGCAAGGAGATGCTGGAACTGGCTCCCTTCGTTGTTCAAGCATTTCTGACACCTGCTTAGGAAATTACTCATTACACTCTGCGGTTCCCTCTGAGAAATGGCAGCAATTTGTTGACGAATGTTAGTTTCGAGTTCATCTAAGTGTGTGGATTTGTTTTGTACACTTTCTCTTTTAATATCCCCCAAAGATAAAGAATACTTCCCGTTTCACGAAATTTATTTATTAATCGATGCATGGAACTCCGATTAGGAACGTGAATACCAGGAAAATTTTCTTGAAATAATCTCCTTACAGCTTGCGCTGATTCTGTACGCACTTATAAATCATACACGAATACTCTTTAGGGAATGGAATACTTGTATTGCCCCATTTCAATCAATACACTGTATTGTGTAGCCTGACAAACACGTGCTACTTGCGCAAGATTTCAGCTCACACTGAAGCCTCGCGCAGCGGAGGGGAAATATACTCCCCGCCTCCGCCAACAAAGCGATATAGCACTGCCGGCCGGTCCCGCGGTTGCTTCAAGCATTGCTCACGCAGTATATCGCCTAGGCAAACGGAGATCTACGGTGCAAATTTTAATATGAACTTTGTGAAATAAATGTACAATATGTCAAGTTATATGCTCATGTGTGTGTATTATTGGTTCATACTTGGTAAACATTTAGAGATTCATTTTCACTTTCCTATAATGCTGTAATAAAATTAAATAGTCTCTTAGTGCGTTACTTTTTACACAACTCTTTGACTAAGTGACTTAAGATCAAGCTATAGAAACTATGTAAAATTCACATTATGGTGTGGTCGTGGACGTTGTAGAAGGGTGGGCCAGAAGCAACTATATGCCAACCAAATGGCGTGGGGAAGATCTCTTTTGTCAATACTTACAAACCTTCTAGGTATCCTCCCATAACTGCTGCTATATTGTACGTTTTTGCTATAAACTTTCGCTTCTAGTTCAGCTGTTAAAGTGCTCCTTAAGCCTTTAGCAGTGAATTCAGAAAGAGCCATGCGTTTTATGAATCTTTCAGCCGGTTTACTTTCACAATAATATCACAACAAATGGTAACATGCATATAATATAATTATGTCGCTATACAGAAACGAAATTTGTCCTTTCTATCCCTTTTCTAATGTCATTCCTATAAACAAGATAATTTTTTCACTTCACACGCTTTAATTATAAGAAAATATTTACTTTTATGCCATCTTATTGAGTAAGCTCCTATAGCTTTCGGTTGATGAGGCCCAAATCGTTTAACCTCCAACTTAACAGTGAAACTTAGCAGCGAAAATGGAGCATTTAATAAAACGTTTACTTTAATCATTGCCAGAAAACCGATACGGTTTTTTTTTTTAAATTTAACAGTTAACACTGTTAAATTCAACTTTCCACTGAAAAACAAGTGAGGAAGCCACACAATTTTAAAGTGTGAAAACAACCTCTAGTCAGTTATGTGTGCTGTCAGAAACCCAACAACTGGTTCCTAAGAAAAGAGAGTGCAGAGCGCGTGGCCGTCTTCCTGCTGGCCTAAGAGAACGCAGAAATAAGCAGAAGAAAGGCTTCCCTCGCACCAAATGCTTCCACCACTGCTATAGAAAGAAACTTTTCTTATCACGTGAGATACAATTAAGAAATAATCAGTTATATATCTCTGTTTTCAGGCATTTTTTGTTTTAAAACTTGACTAAAAGAAGAGAAATGGTAAATTTCTTTGAGGGAGGGGCCGAGCCCATCTGGCCTTTATTGACAAGCCGCCCCTGTTATGGTGCAATTTTTTCTTTAATGATGGAGTTTGTCTTCTTTAGTTTTTCCCCTATCCTATAATCCCATTACCTCAAGAGAAATACTGATAAATGATTAGTGTGTTTTTGATAATGCTGATAGATGTTCGGAAGTGCATTAGATCTGTTGCTGTAATAACTAACATTGTTAGAAAACGAGTGAGCGATTTGAAATTATACGTCTTTAAAATTGGAATATTTGAAATATTCGTCATTTAGAAAATAAAATAAGTGTAAATGTTTAGCATTATTCAGTGACAAGATGAAAGTGAGGCTGGGAGCAGTCGGAGATGTGTTGCTGAATATGAAATCGATATATAGGAGTTCAGTTCTCTTTTGCATGTGGCATAGGCAGGCACCCAAGCGTGAATCCCTATATTTCAGTAAATAGAGAATTATATATTAGATTATGTATTTAACTCCCACATTGTTACACTGTTGTTTGTGCATTCGTAATAAAAAGGATATTCTCTTGTTGCAGGTGAAAATATGGTTTCAAAACAGACGGAGCAAGTATAAGAAGATGATGAAGGCGGCACAGCAGGTGGTGACGCAACCAAACAGCAACAACGGCAGTGGGGGCCAGCCCCAACATGGCCTTCTACCTGGAGGTGCTGGGGGCAACACTGCCCCTCACACACCCGGCGCGATACCGGGTGCCAACAGTCCCCAACCTCCCGGAGGCGCCATCATAGGTAAATCATTTTTTCACATACTTTATGCAGCATGCAGAAATAACGAAACATAATCTGTTATGTAATTAATATATCATTTATTGAATGTTTTATCTACAAACTGGCGATGGTACAGATGTTTGAGCCACACGGGTGGCCGGCAAGGCGCAGACTTGCGAACGGGAGGTATGGGGTTCGAATCCCGCCAGGACCTCCTTGACTGAGGTTATTTTTTTTTCAGGTTTTCCTCAGTCCTCATAAATGGCAAATGCCGGGGAAGTACCCAGCCCTGGAACGTTTCCTTCTTTAACAAAAAAAAAACCTTTCCCAATATATCATTTCACACCATGTATCATCAGTGTCCACCGCCTGTGGTTCCTCGGTAGTAAAAATGGACGTTAAGCACCGTTCAAAAGATAAAAATAAAAAAGATGTTTGAGTGCCTCTTTCATTGCCCATTATTTTGTAGCAATATTGCAGTTGATATCTAACAAAACAATCCATAAACGTCACTGCTCCAAGTATGTTTCCAGGATCACGAAGCATGTATCAATTATATTTCTAAAGCAACGGTTATTACTGTGAACTAGATTATTAAATGTATTTTTGTGAAAAATTATTGACAGCCAGAGTAACTTCTGTCAATGAATATCTGTTATTGGTTTGCAAAATGGCTGAACAATCTTAGCAATGAAAGAGCATAGAAAATGCTTTCAAAAAAGAAATAATAATTATGTAATAATTATGTAGTCATTATATGTGAAAAGCTAAACAAAAAATATTTCTACATTATTCCGTTTTCTAGAAATTCATCTCCAGCATCAACATGACAGGCGGTGATGTATTTCTTACCGAGTTATTTCTAGATTTCACTTGATGGCTATGAATGCAAATTTTTCCTCTTACGAGGGACATTCAAAAAGTTTTGCAACCAGTCTATTATTGAACAATAATGTCTACAAAAATGTAACTAACACACTAGCAACAATGAACCTTAAGCAATTAAGATATGCAGAAGTGCAAGTTTAAACTTATATAGTCACTATCATACAGGCTATTACGTTCAACCCTATGTCAATAGCTGGTGTTAAATCATGAATATTTGTAAAGAAAACTTTAGATTCTACATTTTCACACGCTATAAGCAACAACTCGGTGACTTGCTAGCTGCATGGTGTCCAATGTGTTCATTTGAAGAAGTGCGAGAGACTTCAAAGATAACCCTCGCTCTGGCCGGCCTCGGGAACCAGTCAACCAGAGAACAATTCAAGGAGTGAGGAACTTGGTGGAGGAAAATCGACATATCATTGTTGAAATGGAAATTGAAGTGGGTATCAGTGTTGGCAGCATTGACAGTATACTCCATGAATATTTAAAGCTGCAAAAAAATCTGTACAAAATGGGTTCCTCATTCCCTATCCAATGAAGAGGAGAAAGGAATTTGCAAGGAAACTGCTGAGCATGTTTCCACCAAATGAGAATGACCGAAGACCAGTTATTCTGCGATAAGAGTTTCGTTCTCGGAAGCGAATGTTCACAGTTTTCCTCACCTATGAAGGACCATTAGTGGTTGACTGTATGCCAGAGGAAATGAAATAAATGGAGAACATTAAGGCACTTATATTTGGATCCTTTATTTGAAGAGCTGGGACGGCAGTGTTCAAAGACAGGAACTTCAAGGCTGTTGCTTTTGCACGGCAATGCGTCTCCTCATAGAACAGCTGTAAACTTGAGGAAACTGGAAGCCTCCAAAGTCCAGTTACTTGACCATTCACCCTATAGTCCGCTGTTTGCACTGTGCGACTTCTGGTTACTTCCCCGAGTGAAATCTTGCATTGCTGGAAAGCTTTTTAAATGAGTGCAGGACCTAGCTCAAGCTATAAATTCAGCTCTGTTGACAATATCTCAGTCCGAGTACCGTAGTGCTTTTGACAAGTGGTTGCACCGTCTACAACTGTGTGTGTGGAGAGAGGTGGAGAGTACTATGAAGAATTGTGAGGATACGTTTTCGCATTCAGTCCTTAGATTGGACTTTAAGGTGACACAAAACTTTTGAATTCCCCCCGTATAACAATTTAGAACAGTAGAATGGCATTAGCTCCTGTAAACAAGCATTGACTATCTTGATGCCGTGTTCTTCTTGTTCTGTTTCTTAAGACGACTATGGTTAGACTGAATTAAGAAACAAATAAAACAAATTTTATGTTCTGTAATAATTTAAAATTCGTGTTAAGGACAAACTTGATGTTTATTCTGTTACAATGATACACAAATTCATATTGTTCATATCTTTTTAGCGCTCTTTGTATTTTAATTATATTGGAATATACCGTAACCCATTTTCATAGAGTTGTAGCTTGTAGGTCTACAAAAGTAATGTATGCAAGATTAAGTAAAAAAATTATTTTTTAAGGGAACAGATTCCTTTTAAATATTTTTTGCGATTAGGTGTTTATAAAATGTGTTCAATCTGCATATCTAGCCCTTTATCAGGAAATACTGTAATATTAAATTATATTTTAATTCCAAATCTGGTTAGATATTAACATGATTTTAATACATCACATAACAATTGGACATTTTGTGTATATTAACATATCAAAGATAACTTCATAATTTCTTCTTATTTCAAAGTATAATATTGAAGAATTTCTACAAAAAAATTGTTAAACGAAAGTCTAAATAGCAATGGTTTTGCTCCGAGACCGGTCATTAAAAAAAGTAATCTTCAATTATATTAAACAGAAATAAATGTCATCCCATACACTCCATAATCAGTATTAAAATATTAAAGCAGTATATAAATTAAAAAAGAAAAAATGCAAACACTAAAAAGACATATTTTAAGATCACTCTCAGGAAACGAAGACACAGTCCATCCGGTTGAGGAATTGTTTCTGTCTCTTAGTTGGACGGAAACTTTGGGAGGAGCGCAACATGTGATTTCAGTTTATTCTCAAGGGAAATGTTTGATGTCAGTTACGAGCAGAAAAACTACTTCCTGTCTAAATGCAAGGTATAATCTTGTACCGTCAACACGTCTGCGAAGTTACATTTCTCACCAAAGAAACCCGTAAAAAATCACCTGCTGTGTCCGAATTGCAAATAAAATGTATGTGGCTTGTCAACCTTAAAGCTGATTGGTAAATTCTCCTGTTTGTGTTTATGTCATTATCTTCAATGTACCGCCACGGGTGGCCGAGGTCGTTAAGGCACGGACTCGTGAGCGGGAGGTCCGCGGTTCGAATCCCGCCAGGACCGTCCTCCCTGACTGGGTTTTTTTCCAGGTTTTCCTCAGTCTTCATAACTGGCAAATGCCGGGGAAGTACCTAAACTTAGGCCTGGAACGCTTCCTTCCTTAAAAAAAATATCCTTTCCCAATTTATCATTTCATCTCATGTATCATCAGTGTCCACCGCCTGTGGTGCCTCAGTAGTGAAAACGGGCGTTAAACACTACTCAAAAAAAAAAAAAAAAAATCTTCAATGTATATTTAATAAAAGCTTTTATAGCGGTATTTGCAAATCTTTGCAATTATTTAAAATAGCGTTAGAAATGACTTTCAAACGGAACGTGTCGATAATGGAAATTTATATTTAATTATCACTAAATCAAAGTTAATAGAGAGCAGCAAAAACATAAAAAAGAATTTAATAAGTTTGCGGAAATATATGCACATAATAATAATAATAATAATAATAATAATAATGCATACATTTATATTCATATATAGGGTTGTTCATTTTTATCCAAACAAAAATAAACAAATAAATAATAACAGTAGGGCTCCTCAAATGAATAAATGTGTTGCCAATTTTTAAAAGTTTTTACTATCTCTTAACAACTACAATGCGGAACAAAAGGCTATGAAGCTTGTCTTTTCAGAATAAGGAAAAATTCAGGAGAAAGTGTTTGCCTGGTTGTATATTCCAGAGAACTGAGCTAACTCACTCACTCGGTTTATTTTCATATCTGCAGTTGTGTCCCTTTTTATGATTACGTTAGCTTCCGTACCGCAATAGCAAACACATTGTTTCAAATTTAATAAGCATAAATAAAATCGTCAGTATTGTTTAAAGGGCTCCACTTTGCATTCCAAAACTTTTCATGGCAGCTTAAATAACATATCAATTGCTATTAAAAAGCAATATAGGGAATTTAAACATGGGGAACATTTAACATTTTGTTATAATAAACAAGTTATGACATGTGAGACGAAAAAATTTAATTTTTGGTTGATTTTTTCATACAAATTTCAATCATGACTGCCCTTAAAACACTAAGTATAATGGTGGAAAAGAAGATTTAAACTAGTCTTTATATATATTTAATGTGTTAGTGCTTTGTAATAAAAGTGTAGGATTTCTGAATTATGTAGATATAGTATTATGTTTTCTACACATCATTCTGAAAAACATACATAAAACGAGAATTTAATTTTGCTGATCAAGCGTGCTTTTGACAATGATTTAAAATTGTATTTAAAGTTAGTTATTCTGTGGCAGTATATAATGTTTTAAAGTTACTTTTAAATGAATACCCTTATGTGGGTATAGCATATAGATATCTTTGTGTACATGTAAAGATGTGGATAATAAATTGATGAAACAAACATTCTATTATTAAAAAATGTTTTTCATTGTGGATAGCTAATTTGACTTGAATAAGTATGAGCATATTTTAATAGTTTTATGATTTTGATTTTGTACGGTTTCCGTTTCTTTCCTCTAATAATCTCTCGCCATTCATACTGTAATTCGTTTCATGTTTCTCAAAATGTATATTTTCTGTAGCTATAGATTTTGTTTCGTGTTTTATTTTTTTAGTGTTGTGCATTCGTTTCATTAGTAATTTATTTTCTATTAGAGGTTGTCAAATTCACATTATTCTATAAACTTTGTAATATGTAAACATTTTAAAGTTTATACAAAATTTAGCTTGTTAAATTTTAGTGCCAAAAATCTAACATGCCCAGAAGTTGGTTTCAGAATTAAGTCTCTTGGTTAAAACACTTCCATATAATAAAATGATTAGGAAGTTTTATTTTCTTTCTTTCTTTCTTTCTTTCTTTCTTTCTGCAATGATGCATTTAAGATGACCTTTACACCCATCACAGTACCCATGGCTATAAACATGTTTAAAATACTTCAACTCATATCTTATGGCGCTAACCAATATGAACGTTGTTCTTTGCAGGAGGTGGGGGCTCGTCGTCAGGCAGCCAGCACAGTCCTGGAGGCTACCTACCCCATGTGGGCGGGCACCAGAACCAACCCCAGACGCCGACGCCGTCGTCCACGCCGGTGAGCGACATGTCGCCGCAACCGCCGCATGGGATGTCGGGATCGCCGCCCGTCGTGTCTTGGGATATGAAACCCACAGCGCCTGCGCACCATCCCGCCCCTCACCACCCGCATCACCACACACCCCATCCTGGATACATGCCACAGTACTCGTGGTACCAGGCAGATGCGAATCAGGGACTTCTCACGTAAGTTTAGACATGCGCTTTCTAACACAGTGTTAACGTTGCTCCATATATACGAAATATGACAAAATAGCATATTAAAAATGGAAGAGACCGCCGCCGTGGTCTAGTGATAGCGTTAGCAGAAGTTCGAATCTCGGACAGGTCAAGTTGTCTGTGTAAGGTTTTATTTCGGAGTCTTTCCTTACCCTAGAAGGTGAATCCACTCAGCACTCCGAACTCATTTGTATTGTACTCAGTCCACAGCCTACAGACGCCGTGAGAATGCAGTGAACACGGCAATAAATAAAACATTAAAATAAAAAAGTGGAAGGACTATTTATTTTATTAAAATATAAAATAACTGTACTCTCTTGCTGCAAAGTCCATAATTTTCTCTCGATTTTAGGAATTTTTATTTCGTTAATGGTTTATACAAACAACGTAAATCTTACATATTGTTAAATAAACCTGGAAATAATTTCAGTAAAGCCATTGGTTTCTCGGTTACACGCCTAATCATTAATAATCAGGGAATTCATAGGTCAGAAAGTACAAATAATTTGTTTCTCAGACTCATGCGTATCAAAAGAAATCCTAATGACAGTAATAAATCTAATTATTTAGGAAAATGTACAAAAATTGTTAAGTCTACCACTAGTAGATTAATAAACCGGAGCACATTATCTCTTTAGCAAATAACGTCTTTCATAATGCTAAACCCTAAAATATATTATTTTCATGTCTGCACGTTATTTAAAGAGAAAGAAAATGCTAATTCCCTCTCATCATCAGATTTTAGCTTCATCTTTAAAGACTGAATTCCATTTGTGTACATTTTCTACGAAATTTGATTTTGGAACCAGTACATTTCAAGTTAAAAAAAAAATTTAAAAAAGCAGCTCGTTACAGCTGCCACTCGTAACTCTTGTGTTAAAATGTCGTTTATGGAGTTTAATAACTGAAGTGATAGAATTCATATGACATTGCCTTAAAAAACTAAGATTTATTCTAATTTCATTCTTACAGTTTTTGATTCGATTTTTAACTGACTTACTACGTGGTGTAACACTTTATTTTTGAATCATAAACGTTGAGAAAAGTCATGAAAATGTATAATAAATTGAATATTTAGTATAAAATAGGCGGATAGTGTAAGAACAGAAATCACAGTCATTTGCGATTCGTTTTAACATCCATTAAATTTCTACCATATTTCGTGTTATAGGCATATGAAAATAACAAAAGAAAAGCATTAATCATTTTATAGCTTTTACAGAAAGTATTTTAAAGACAATAAGAAATATTTCAGCGCTTATTTGAATGAAAATAAAATATATTTTTTAAATCATTTTTTTTTTATTTCTGTTTTCCCTGGATTAAATGAAAGTCCCCGTGAGATGTTGAAGCCAAAAGTATTCAATGTATGAACTTCCTTTATTATGACACCTCGTGTGTTTAAAACATTAACTTATTCCAGTTCGATACTATTATTTGTATTTGTACATGCTTAGACAGTAAAAAAAAAATATATATATATGAATATTGAGATGGAATAAAGTCCTTTGTTTTGGAAGAAACATACCGGCTTCTTTACACTGCAGTATTTTTATGAATATAGTAAAGGAGCCCGATTAAATCTGAAATCACCCATAGCATTCATCAAATCGGTCGGTCCTGGTAATCTAGTGGTAATCATACTTGCCTCGTAGACCCAAGATCACGAGTTCAATCCCGGCCAGGATCGATTTATTTTTTTGGGGGAGTAAAAATCTTAAGTAGGCTTCCTTAGGAAGGAAAGTAAAGTCAGGGGTCCCGTGTCATAGATTTACGGCACGTAAAATAACCTCAAGTCTGAAAAAAAGAGGCATCTGAGCAAAATTTATTGGTCATTTCATGCCCTGAATTGAACGGGACGCTGATGACCTAAGATGTTAAAGAGCGTCCGTAAATAAATCAAATCAACAATCACTCATCATTCTCTATTCATTTGTATTGTAATATTCTTTCAGTCTGTTGACAAGGAAGTTACTGTCTAATTAATACTTAGCTTTCTCAAGATGCTTTAAGTAATATCATTTTGCACTTGTCATTTTAAAGAACCATGATTATTTAAAGCAACGTTTAAACCTACAGTATACACTCGGGCTGACAAGTAGGAATTCTTCAGTAAATCTTAATAAACAATTAATCTAAGAAATATGCTTTCTTAGAAATCTTTTTTTCTTTGGTTTATTTACAGACGCTCTTTAACATCTCAAGTCATCAGCGTCCCATCCAAATCAGGTCGTGAAACGGCCGATATTTTTTGTTTAGAAGTCTCTTTTTTCAGGCTTGAGGTTCTTTATCGTGCCGTAAATGTACGACACGGGACCCACGGCTTTACTTTCCTTCCGAAGGAAGCCATACTTAGGATTTTTACGCTCGAAATAATGCATCGATCCTGATCGGGATCGAATCCACGATCTTGGGCTTAGGAGGCAAGTATGGTTGCCACTACACCATCAGAACCGATCTTAGAAAGAGAAAGCAGACTGTGTCCGGAGGGAAGCAAATAAACATTTTTAACTCATGTATCTGAGAGTAAAACTTTTGATGGACAGAACAGAGGGAGGAAAGAAAAGATTTAATATGAGAGATATTTACGGTTTCCTACATAAAACATCAATTGAGTTTGTTAAACTGTCGAAAAAAGTAGAGGTTTGGCTGCTTCATTGATACAAGAACTCTAAAGAAGCGTCAAGGCTTTTGTAAAGATCTTCATGGACAATACAAGATGCATCGTGACAGAAGCTTGGGATGATATCATGCGTTCATTGCAAATCTTTCCTCTTAGGTAGTATAAGCAAGAACGCCAGGAATGGAATTTAGCAAATGTTACGTAATTTTTCAAGTCTCTTAAAGAATTAATGAAATTGTTTCTGTCTTCAAGCTTTAAGCTCTCGACATAGCACTAAATAGCTATCGGTGACATGGAGGGAGGGGATAGACGTAGCAAAATATAATTTACACATATGCGGTAATATTTAATCGGGGCTTTAAGGAAGAAATGGAGGAATCGAAGAGGACGGAACTCGGCTCTATGTCTGTACTAGGTACTGAATTATTGATAAAGGATAAAAGAAAAGAACAACAACATAAATCAAACTGCATGAAGACACAGCAGGCTCATGCAACTTTACATCGCGTTGTCGAAGACGCTAGAAATGGCGATGTCAGAATGTGAATTTGCAAATCAAAACAATTCCTGCACTGGGGCCAGTCTGATAATTGGCAGTGTTAATTGGCAGGTCCGGAATAAACCCTATAGCTGTAAACACTTTATCACAGGTATCTGGTGACTTTTCATTAACTAAATCATTTCATCTGAAAGAACAACAAGCTTGATGGACCAAAACTACCTGATAGTCTGATATTTCTTTGCTATTTCATTTACTAGTCACCACAATGTATCTCCTTGTCTATATCGCTTTGCTTTTGTTTTTTATTTGATTATCATATGTAGGTAAACGAACAGAGATCTCTAAAGATTTCTCAGCATGGGATATAGACATTCTGTTGGAACTAGCTATCTCATATTCCAATAAACTGGAAAATAAAAGAGCATGGAATGATTTAGCCTGCTTGATACCAGGCGAGTTCTAATTATCAAATTACCAAATGAATAAAGCGCTATTTGTTAAAACAGCGTGGTCATGAAGTGTCAAATTCTATTCATGCGTGAAACAAGGCGATTGTTGTTAGTAGGAAACGCTAACGGCGATAAGAGATCCTGTTGACGGAATTCTTGCGAAATGTTTATAAAAATTATTTTGGTTGAATGAATATTCTCCTCTTCAAAATTGTATTATATTTTAAGCAAATTAAGAAGTTGAAAAAATATTTTAATTCCAAATGTATAAACGTTAATGGGAACTCATTCTTAATTTTCAAAGATTAAAGAAAACGACCTGTTGAATTTAAACATGACCATATAAGTCTTGGAGATGACACAAGTGAAGGACTGCCCTGGAACAACAGCACAATTCAAAAACACATTCATAATATGGCAATAAATCACCAGCGCGTTTGATTGCATAAGGTTGTGGAGATTATGGACATTTCAAAGGAATTGTAGGTTATATTTTATATGTGCAAGCTTTGCGCAAGATAAAAGCCGCACTTGTAGCACATCAAAAGTGCATTAGCATGAGCGCATTAAAACAGTTTGCAGAAGCATTTTGACAACAACAGAACTTACAACTGTGGGTGAAACTTGGATTCACCATTGCACACCATAATCGAAACAACAATGAACAAAAGCCTGTTGTTTAGCACAAAAGAAGACAAAGTCGGTTCCATCAGGAAAGATTATGGTGTTAGTCTTTTTTGGACACTAAAGAAATTGCTTATCTTCAGACGAGTAATACTATATCACTGCTCTACAAAAAAGAAAATTTCCTGCTTTTGTATTTTTCTACCTGAAATAAATATAAAAAATAAAACATGACTGCCGAAGTCGCATATTTTCAGTTTTACTCTATCGGACTGTTTTTAAACAAAATTACAACAAAATTAATAATGTGCTTATATTTTTTTATGAAATATTATTAAGCTTCAAGACATATGTTTTGTTAGTTCAATTTTAACTTAAATATTAATGAAATTATTGAAAAGGGAGAGCTAGATGTCAGTAATTATGAATTATTCTTTTTTTCACAATTAGGGAGAAGGAAGCTTAATTTTTTCTAAGTTCTGGCATGTTCTTCACTAGTGTCTCTTTTCAAACACCAACAGAAATCAACCATCATTACACATCCCAATGGACTTTATAGTGGGTTGCATTGCTTTAATGTCTTTATGAAACCGTTCATTTCACTTCACTCATTGCACCAAGGTTCGTAGGGAAGTAATCAAATGTTGAGAAAATGCACTTTATCACTCATTCTACACACTAGATGGCGTTTTACTTTCGGTTTCTTATCAAGAACAGATCCTGTTTTCCTAAATCACCGAAAGCAAAACGCGTGTTCTTACAGAGGAAAATCTCGATGACATTGGAGAAAAGTTAGAACGAAGTTCAAAGAAATTACTGAGAAAACTTGCACAGGAATCAGGAATTTCACAAACCTTGGCTTGGAATGCCACTAAACTTTTAAAATTAAAACTCTATAAGATAACTGTAGTTCAGGAATTGCAACCACTATAATATGAATAGAGTTAATTTCTGCGATTGGATGTGGATAATGTTAATGTTCGCTCTAATGACCCGCGGTTAATTTTTTTTAACAGACGAAGGAAGTATGGCTTTATTTACATGGCCATGTGCAATTAAGTGTTTCGAAATAACCCGCATACGTTGAAAGAAATGAAAGACAATATAAAAAGAGAAAATGCTGAAATTTCAGAACAAGATTTTATGAGAGTTAATGCCGGTTTTCTAAAAAAGTATGATAAATGTGTGGCGACACAAGAACATCATTCCCAACATATTCTAAGACGAAGATATAGTATTAATTTTATAGTTATAATTTGTGTAAGAAATCTATGCGCTGGAGTTTAAGGGGCTATAAATAACTGACTCAGCCGGCAAACAGCGTACTTTCCGATGCTAAGCAAATTTCTGTTTAATCTGTTTCTACATGTTATATTACCTTCAAGTTTAAATGCTTATTTTTACTATCTTCACTTGTCTCCCGTCTTTGAAGAACACTAGTTGTTCAAAATATAGCGAAAAATGTGAATATTTTAAGTGTTTTATCTATTTCTGCTTCTTTAGTGCTTGTTATTTTAGTTAAATTGTTCAAAATGCTACTTTATTCTTCATTTATATAATAAATACTGAGGCTGCCAAAATTGTACACACACTTTCACAGTAGATATCTATTTAATATATTTCAAGGTTGGACCGAAAAAAACAGTAATGCGCTGTATGATGTTCTGTAAACAGATGTGACTCACATGCATTATGATAGCGTTGCTACGTGACAAATAAATCAACAATGAACGAATGAAGTCAAGATTATTGTATAATGTTCTGTAAACAGATGTGACTCACATTACGTTATGCTCTAGCATTGCTACAACAAAATGGAGTCAAGATTATGTTTGAACAGCGGAAAGCAATTTGGAAGTGATATTGGAAAACCGAGAATGTTGTTGAAGTTCAAAGGCAATGGAGGCGTGTGTATAGAACTGAACCGCTAACGCCGAGTAACAATTGCACGCATTCGAGACAAATTTGAGACTCCCGGTATCGTATGCAATGTTCACAAGGGCAGATCTGAGAGACACACAGCAACATGCCCTGCGCACTGGATCCAAGGTACTATCCTAGCCACTGGATAGGACAAAGAGGTGCGATTGAGTTTCCACCGCGTTCTCCGGATCTAACTCCGTTGAACTTCTACCTATGGGGAACTCCTAAAGATGTTGTATGCCGTAGAAAACCAGCTATACAGGCAGCACTTCGGGAAGAAATTGAAACGGCATATGTTGCAATCGCCGAGGACAATTTCGCAAACGTTGCTCAATCAGTAGTTCAATGTACTCAGAAATATATCGACGCCGATGATGAGCATTTTGAGTAACTGTAAAAGTCTAAAATGATTAGTGCTCATCAGTTGTGAATTCAATTTTGTTATGTTAACACGGTTTTTTCTTAGCTTGAAGTGTGTATACATTTGTGGCACCCTCTGTATATAATTGTATCTATTTACAGGATAACTATTTTCGGTGTTTAATTATGTGTCTTTTCTTTTGTTGCAGTGTATGGCCAGCTGTTTAACGAAAATGAAATTCAGTTAAATAAGTGTAGTGTTCGTTAAAACCCGCATGAAGTAGGAACTGGAGGGAAATTTTGCACACTTCATACATAGTGCGGTAAGCGAACGAACGGTTCATCCGAGAAGGTGATTAAGTGACAGTGCACTCAAGAAATGACATCACCATGATGAAGTATGTGAACCAGGATGACTTTTCTACTCATGAGTTACCGTCCTGTATTAGACTTAATAATAACACTGGGTACTGTTCCAGGTTTGTGGAAAATGCCCTAAATAATAAAAGATCAACTTGTTTGTGAACATTTGAGACCGTACGCTGTTGCCAAAAGAAGAACGTTCAGGAAAAATAAAAACTCCAGTGATCTTTAAGATGTCAGTGCGCTCTGATTCTCCCTTCAGGAAGGGAAAATCCGTGATACTAAGATTTAGGTAAAAGCAGTGATTTGCCCACTGTTGAGTCGTAAAACTTAAATCTAACAAAACCGTTGAGCTAGATTATATGGAGACAGGAAGTTTATTTTCGACAAATGTTGGTGTGTTTCATTGTAAGCCTTGTGCACATTGTTTCTTTACCTTCTTGTGCGTGCAGCTTTAGGCTACACGGATATCTGTGTACTGAGGTTCATGGGATGACAGATGGCCTTTGAATCCCACTGTCCAATAGAACGTTGTTTTAGAAATAGAAAGCAAGGTGGTTTTCCTTTAATTAGGAAGCAAAGTTCTCTTAATTTCGGGAATATTTAAAACAAGATTTTAAATAGTTTAACATGCTTTGAAATTTCCGAAACATTAAAGTAGAGGAAAGCAAATATGTACAAAGTTTAACAAGCTGCAAATACTTGCCACAGAACTTGAAGAATGGTGTTAATATGAGCAATGAAATAAGCCACAAGGCTTGTTATTTGTCGTGAAGATATATATTTAATTGGTTTATGTTAACATTCCACTTTGCTGTTGAAAGAAATAAACTTAAAATAAAACATGTGCTCGAAAATATAAAGATCAGCACAAAAACGCAGTAGCTTTGATAATGTTTCATTTCCTAAAACACAGGGTATTTGTTTTGTTATTGTGGTTTTAAATCCTTGATATAGGGAAA
Source organism: Metallyticus violacea (assembly GCA_030762175.1). Lineage (NCBI taxonomy): Eukaryota > Metazoa > Arthropoda > Insecta > Mantodea > Metallyticidae > Metallyticus > Metallyticus violacea. The sequence continues at coordinate 89,536,018 of CM060832.1, read as the reverse complement.
TCATTTCACAACTCTGTCATAAGCGCTAGTACGTGAATAAAACCCCAGATCACATTATTTTTTAAAACAAGCACTACTGATATTTTGTCGATGTAACGTGCTTCGGTATTGCTTTAAATTGTTACAAAAAATCTTCACATTTTAATATATTGCGTAAACATTTTCATGTATATGTTATTTATCTGGTGTATAAAATCATGGTGCAAGGATTACTAAAACCTCTTACATTTTCACGTACTCGTGAGAAACCGTTCGCATGTTTAACTGTCTTTAATTTGGACGAGCTTCTCTCTTCCTTTGTAAGGAATTTCAGGAGAACGTAGATGTTTCTTAGTAAAAGAAGCGAAAATAAAAAACAAGAGAAAGTTTTCTCGATGTAAATTAGTGAAAGAACCACAGGAGTGAAAGATTAACAGTAAGGTTTAAGTAATACGTGAATGTGCGTGTATGTGTGTGAGATTCTTTGTGGGCATGAGGAAAAGAGCATCATTAGAAGTAATATTAATATTAATGAGTATATTATAAATTGTCTTTGAACAGCAATGTGAAAATAGTTGTAATCTGTATATTTGACAAGAAGCAAAGGAAACAAAAATATTGTGGTTCTTTCTTTTATGTAAAATACAGCAAATCGAATGATACGTAAAAATTAATCACCTTGTTTTATTTCCAACAGCCAAGAAATGCCTCTTTTGCATTATCCCATTTATTCGCAGGATCAGAAAGTCCTATTCTTCCTTCATCCTTGTCCTTCTATATGTTTTATATAACATATTTTCAGATTACTTTCTGGCCTTAAGGGATTTACTAATATTTTCACAAACATGGAATTATATTATTTTTTTAAGTAATATTCTTAAGTAAATAAAACATTTAAAAACTGGAACCCTCCATGTCAAAATATGGTATAGAGGCCTGTCAAATAAGGGGTTCTAAATTTTGATACAGAAATTCAGCGCAATCCAAAAATGATGCAGAAAAAAATAATTAAATGACTTTTATACATAGCATGAATAAATACTACGCAGGTATTTCACAATACCATAAAAAGGTGACGACATTGCAACAATACATGCCAGCAATCAAAGATGTCATTGGTTTTACTGCATAGCCTTTGTGCCAGTGTCCGCAGTTTGTTTCTTTGTGAAACAATATCAGCACACATCTTTAATCGTACGGAATCTTTGCACAGTGCCAAAACCGAGATATAGTTATAGGTTTTCCATGATACTTAACTGTAGTAGCGATAATAATCCTCTTCTACACCTAGTAATTACATACACTCAGCTGTCAGATGTTGCACCTTTGACTTTTTACTCCCACTTGACCGGCTTAATGGTTCCTGGGCTGCTATTAGAACATCACGTGTTACATTTATTTTTGGTTTGACATATACTATCTAATAAGACGCATATACATAGCCGATGCCTTTGTTAATACCACACAATAGATTAACACTTATCCCTGCATGCACAATAATTCCTTTCATTGCATCCGTTACTATATAATATTATAACTATAATAATGGATACTTGAAATATAATCATTGAAATGCAAAATCATATAGTGACTGCCATGTCAGTTTCAATATAATTTTTTAGAATATATCGACATAGTTGATAATAAATCTCTGATATCAATATCAAAAGTAATATACTATCAATGTATCGTTTTATATTGCAGCACACTATTCTTTTGATATTTGGACTTCTAATTGTGGCATCCCTTAACAGATCTCATTTTAGTATTCAATTAACAAAGAATGAAAACACAAAATATAGCGATGCAACTTTTATTGCAGAAGGAACTCAAAGTGCCCATATTTATTTTAAATTAAAGCAAATTTTTTTTTAATATAGGTTCTACAAGAGGCTCTCTCTGTAAACTTGTGTAAACTAGGCATTTGTGAATAAACACTTTTTGAAAGGTTTACTTTCTTTAGTATTATCAAGGGAAAAAAACATTTTTAATGATGTTTAACGCCCGTTTTTACTACTGAGGCACCACAGGCTGTGAACACTGGTGATACATGAAATGAATTTATATATATTGGGAAAGGATTTTTTAAGAAAGGAAACGTTCTAGGCCTAAGCTTAGGGTATCTCCCCGGCATTTGCCAGTTATGAGGACTGAAGAAAACCTGGAAAAAACCTCAGTCAGCTGTCAGGGATGGCGGTCCTGGCAGGATTCGAACCCCAGACCTCCCGTTCACGCGTCCGCGTCTTAACGACCTCGGCCACCCGTGGCGGTTACAAAAACATTGAATGCTTTACAAAATGGAACAAACATGATTTTAGTATATGACAATGAAGAATGAGTTCTAAAAGAAATTTTAGGGCATGAAGGATATTTAACAAGAATGGAATGATATGATAAAAAATAATAAAGAGGTGGATAAAAAATTATTCGATATAAAAACGACTGCCACATTTTTATTGTTTTGAAATATTTCAAATTTAACTTCTGAGCATTTTATTACTGATATACGACACATGCGAAAACAATACTTGAAAATTAAAAGTTATGTTCTAACAATGCAGTTACCATATTTTATGAATTACCGTTAGAATTACTAGTTTCATTACTTACAGCATGTGGACGAATTCTGTGTTTGCCTCTTCCGTCAGGTATCACCTTACCAAAAACTTGTGATATTGCACTTGAATAGCTTTTAAACCACTTATCTATGCATTTTAATCTGATAGACAAATGATGTGTTAAAATTTTGGAAATGGACATAAAAAGTTATTTTAATTTAAAAGCCAACAATGGGACATTAACCTTCCGTTAGTCGCTAATGGGTCAGAGGGACCACAGCATCATTTAGATGCTATACTTTTCTAGCGAACGCACCTACGTAATTGACTTACTTGGACATCTAATAGCACACACCTTTCTCCGTGTTTCACTGCAGCAACCTTATCTGTTTGTTGAGTTGCAAGAATGAATGTCAACAAGCAGTTCCCATCCCCTGGGCGAATCTGACCCAACTCTCGTAACATACTGATGATGTCACTAGAGTATTGTTTTACTTGTATGTTTGCACAATTGCCTTGCCATGCAAGCGAACGTTATTCTTGAGCATCAGCAAGTTCTGCGATATACAAAACCCCAAGGATTTGAAAGGTCATCGTCTGCTTCCTTTCACAGGATGACAATTTCTGACAAACTGACGACTCTGATTCTGAGGATAAATTAGAGACAAGGTCTTTAGATTCAGAAACTTCTCATGAAGATGAAGAAGAGATGGGCGACGAATGGGAAGGATTTGATGATGAAATATATTTTATAGGTCAGAACATATATTGCTATCGTCGTATAGTATAATAATAATAATAATAATAATAATAATAATAATAATAATAATAAATACTATTATTTATGAATTGCATTTTTATTTATAGTAAAGGATAAAACAAAACATCCAGCACATTGGTAATTGCTGTATTGATAAAGCTATATTTCCGTAAATGTCACTGAATTTTGCTTACGTTTATTTCAGTAGTTACTATGCCGGTATTATGTTGGTAAGCTTTGTATAAGTATAATGAAATGAAGATAAAAGCATTTTTCATCTATGTAAAAATAAACCTAAAAATGAGGAAAATAAAAAAGTATTTGAATTAAATAAATCGAGGCATAAAACCAACAGTGAACTGCCTAACCGCACGCCTAACGGAAAGTTAAAACAGGTTCATGAAACAGATAATGGGCGCCTAAACATCAAATCTGACTTTTTTAAGATAGAAAATAAAACTAAAAATATAATTTTTCCATTAAATAGCAGGACTCTTATCGGTTTTCCATCTTTACAGATATTTGTTACTGTGACATCACTAGACTCTGAGTTATCAGTTCCTCAAAATACTTCGAGTTGCTTTGTCAAATGAAGTCATATTCTAAAAATTAGAAAAGTAAGCCTTCACCATTATTTCTGCCATGAATGAAATACAGAGATTTCCAAAAGTATAAATGAAATGAAACAAGGGCTTCAAACGTCTTGGACACCAGATATTGAGTGCAGGGAGTAAGATATAGCAGTTTAAAAATACAAACTTTTCTAGGCTTCTGTGTTTCTTCCTATTATATCTTAACGAGGTAAGGGATGTTAATAGACGCTTAGCAAATGCAGTAGAAGGGGTTGAAACATCTACTCTTGTATATGTGATCAATCTTTTAGAGTTCCAGTTTAAATTCTTGTAAGTAATAATGACAAAACACTTTCTCCTTACAAAAAAAAATCTACTATTTCTGAAACTGCTTAAGCGAGCTATGATAAATGTAGCTACTATTTTGGCTTCCTCATGCGAAGCAATCAGTCAAGGTGGTGAAGTTTGCCGCCATTGCTCGAGGTATGTCTCGGCAGACATCGCAGGAGGAAACAATAGATAATAGACCTATAATGGAAGTCACGACAAGAAGCATTCCAAACCCCGCATTTCCCCTCACCACACGTTTGCTGTGTAAAACACCAAGCAGGGAAGCACTGCATTCCTGTTGTAAAGCCCAAGGGTAGGAAGATGATAGACGATATCTGTACTTTTTTGCTTTCCCCTTTCTATTTACTGCGTACCAGCGTAAGAGAAGAAATCGAAAGCTAAAGCCGCTCGTCTTTGTTGCGAAGTTCTGTTAGAAATAAAAATAGTTTGATCATTTTGCATCCCCAAACCCCCTGACATAGACTTTCACACAAACTACTTTTCAGGCAAAAGAAAAATAAAATAATAATAATAATAATAATAATAATAATAATAATAATAAAAAGAAGCAAGGAAGTAAAAAAATTAAAAAAAAATAACATTTTGTGTTATAAGCTTATACTATAGATACCGGGTGTTCCTAAATTCAATACTCAAACTTCTAGATATAATATAACACTAAAACAAAACATTCCTCTTGTGGCTACAGGTGTGAAAGTAATATTAGAAATTAGCGTTGAGAATGAAACCATTTCAATTTCCATTAATTTATTATGCCAATCCTTCGTTCAATACAATTCATTTTCTTAATCTGTTAAACACGCTATTACTTCTCAACGTCACAATTTACCTGAAGCTCCATTGCAGTTTGACACACTTAGCCGCATGTTCAGTGAGCAACGGAATGGCAGCGGTGAACCCAAGCTTAGCCTGCTCGTTCTCCGATCTCATCCCACTTGATTATTTTGTGTGGAGGTACTTGTTGAACAGGGTGTACGAGGCGTCAATTGAATTGGTGGAGCAACCCGTCGCTCGGGTGCTAAAGCTGCTAACTATATAAGCAAAATGTATGGAACGTGTAAGAGAATTGCAGAGCGCATATTGAAGCAAATCTTGCATTTTAAATGATTACAGTTTAACCTTAACCGGAGTTGTGGGGCTTTGTTTTTATACCAGGAAAATTTCCTTCTTATAAAACACTTCCTCTGCCAAAGTTGTTCAATGAGATTCCAGTAGTCAAAGACAACCCATTATCATCACCAGCAGGTAACGGTATTTCAGTATTCAAAGACAACCCATTAGCATTATCATTATCAGCAGGTAACGGTATTCCAGTAGTCAAAGAAAACCCATTATCATTATCAGCAGGTAACGGCATTCCAGTAGTCAAAGACAACCCTTTAGCATTATCATTACCAGCAGGTAACGGCATTCCAGTAGTCAAAGACAACCCGTTAGCATTATCATTATCATTATCAGCAGGTAAAGACATTAATTTCAAGAAATAGTGAAATATTGAGCAGAATTCTTTTTATCCCACAATTCCAATAGTTACTGAACATATTTGATATGAATGTGTTTTAGCTTTGTGTCAATATGGCTTCTAATGCCTATTGTAGTCAGCGATTAGCATTACTGACTGCTGGCCAGGAGGGCCGTGCTCCATTCCCGCTTAGGAAGTTAGTTTTCTTAGTTGGGGAGGTCTAGAACGGGGTTCACCCAGTCTCGTGAGGACAATTGGTAAGCTGCCTGATAGAGAGGTGACGTTTCTGGATCACGAAAGCAGCGTGATAGGCGATCTGCTGGGTGTCGGCATGTCCCCTGCAATACTGCCCTCTATCAATGGAGTCCTAAGACGGAGATAGACAAAGCAGAGATCGCCGCGGCAAACCAAGTCTCACCCCGGGCTGTTGTGCCAAATGAGAAGAAGTAATATGTTAGTGCCTGATCCAAATTTCCCGAACTTTGTACGCAGTGCTTTGGACGAATAGGAAGGTAGTGATGTGAATAAATGAAAACTGTTTGAAACGTAGTAAGAAAGAGGGTTTTTTAATTAGTGTTTTAAAGCCCGTTTTTACTACTGACTACAGGCAGTGAACTCTGATGATACACGAGATGAAATGATAAATTGGTTAACGATGTTTTTAAGGAAGGAAGCGTTCCAGGCTTAAGTTTAACCTACCTCCCCGGCATTTGCCATTACGAGGACGGGGAAAACCTGGAAAAGCCCTCAGTCAGGGAGGACGGTCTTGGTGGGATTTGAACCCCACACCTCCCGCTCACGAGTCCGCGCCTTAACTACCTCGGCCACCCGTGGTGGTAGTAATAGAGGGTGTAAATAAGAGTCTATAAATTAGTGATTTATTGTAGGAACCCCATAGAAATAGGAGAGCTTTAGAGATAATATTGTGAAAAAAGTTATCACTTTGAAAGAAACTGCTAAAAATTGTGGAATGTGTGTAGTGCTTTGTAAGCATGGCAGTGTTTGTTTAGAAATGATATGATTAGTGAAAGTTAGGCACACAAATACCAAAAATTTGGTTTTTACAGGGCAACAATTTTCTGATGAAAAGCATACAGAATTGAAAGACACTGATGCATTAAAGCTTAGGGCATTTTTCGGGTTTCTGTATTATACAGACATCACCAAATCGAACCATAAAAGCCCGGAACTTAAGTTTGCTTTTATAGTTCTGGAAGAGACATCTTTCATGACATTCTTTCAAAGATGCAAGTTTGCATGTTGTTTCCGTTTTGATGATGTAACTCGAGAAGCAAGAAAAGAAAGCAACCATTGTGCAGTAATATCACAGATATTTCAGAGAGTGGTCAGAATTCTCAGACTTTGTATAACACAAGTTTTTATATCTGTGTGGATGAGATGACAGTAGGTTTTCGCGCTCGCTGCAAATTCAGAACTTAGTTACATGGCTAGTAAACTGGAAAAACATGCGGTAAGATTATGATTTTGTGCGATGCCAGAACTATATATTAGACACATACATACATGTTAAAAAAGAGATTGGTTGAACAGCTTGACTGTAGGAGAAAAAAGCTACAGAAACCAACACAGGCAGCAGTTAGGTTAGCGAAGCCTATTACAGGCACCAATAATAATATTACCGCTGATAACTACATGGAATTAGTGACTGAACTAAAAGAACGTAATCTAACCTATGTGGGGACACTAAGAAAAAAAAACTAAAAAGAAATTCCACCAGAATTCCAGCGGAATAGAAATCGTCTAATTGGCTCAACGATACACGGGTTCCCAGGCAACTGGATCACATACCTTAAAGGAAAATTTGTGATTTTGTTGTTCAGCATACATCACTCTATACTGCATTGATTCTGAGACTGTAAAGCCAGAAGTTATTTCTTTTTATAAAAGGGACCAGGGATGCATGACATTTAGCACTAGTAGGTGATTCTAGATGGTCCCTGCCTATGGTTTATGCCATTTTGAATTTAACGGGGGCCAATTCTTATATAAATAATCAATGGATTATTCAAGGATTACAAACCCATTTCTCCTTCTGAGTTTTTTAAAACTTTAACCAGACAACTTTCAGAGACATGTCTAAACAAAAGGCTTGCAAATGATAAACTCCCCAAGGAACTAAGAATGATTGTTTTCAGGATTTTGAAGAAATTTCTACCAAAAAGAAACTCACGAACCGCGAATCTAAAAGAAAACTAGTGCGCTGTGTCTTCGTTAAAACGAAAAAAGACAAACCAGTAATGCGTTAGATGTGACTGTCCAATAACATTTCGTTATTTATTTGTTTTATTTGAGTAGCGTTTAACGCCCGTTTTAACTACTCAGGCATCACACGCGGTGTACACTGTTGATACATAAGATGAAATTATAAACTGTGAAAGATTTTTGTTTTATATTTAATGGAAGGAAACGTTCCTGGCCTAAGTTCAGGGTACCTTCTCGGCATTTGACATTGAGAACTGAGGAAAACTTGGAGCAAATCTCATTCAGGGAGGAAGATCATGGCGGGTATCGACCCCATACCTCCCGCTCACGAATCCGCGCCTTAGCGAACTCGGTCACCCGTTTTGGCAACATTTCGTTACGACGGACAATGTATAAACAAAATGATAATTTTGCAGATAGCAATTGTTCATTTTTTAATTTAAATTGTTGAGTTAAATAATAAGGGCGTATGAACTTCAATTTCCAAGCTGAAGCTTTTTTCGCTTCGTTCTTTTATTCCTATTATTTTGTGTGTCATTTGCTCCCCATAACCCAAATTGCATTATTAGTTGCTACCTGTATAAACAAAGTACCTGTTCCAAAATGTACATATCACATTGCACGTACCGCCACGGTTGCCGAGGTCATTAATGCGCGGACTCGTGAGCGGAAGGTCTGAGTTTCGAATTCAGCTAGGATCGTCCGCCCTGACTGTGATTTTTACCATTTTTCCTCAGTACCCATAAATGGAAAATGCCGGGCAGGTGCCCTAAACTTATGTCTGGAACGTTTTCTTCCTTAAAAAAAACCCTTTCCCAATATTTCATTTCATGTTTTACCAGTGTCCGCCGCCTGTAGTGTCTCAGTAGTAAAAACGGGCGTTAAACAGCATTAAAAAATTGCACTTCTTGTTGCATTTCCTCGTGGTATCGTGTGACAAGTCAGCTCATGTCACGCGAAGGCCGCGATTCCGTATGAAATATAATTGTTTTATTCTTAATCACACTAAATGTATAATTTATTATTCTTCAAAGCCTGACCATCTACCCACTTTCAGATCTATGGCTATTTAACAAAAGCACTTTTATTTTGCTCTCTTCTATTATTTCTAGAAGTATGAGATTTTAATTTAAGAACAAACTTGTACTTCGTAACAAATTTGAGTAGTGAACTGCCAAGAAAAAGTGTCTCATTAATATAAAAATGAGTTCAACCCTCTTTATTAGTCATAAAAAGTTTGTCAGGAAAATATGCAGCTATTTTCCTTCACTATATTTATCATGAGACATCATGCTCTTAAACCAGCGCCACTTCCACGTTTTAAGTTTGCAAAGTTCTTCCAAATCACAAATGACTATCTCGTAGCCTTTTCCTTAATCCCATATATAGTCTGAAATATGTTACAAATAGGCAGAAATAGACGTCAGAGCGGTTGACATATCAAAGTAATGCGATATATAAGAATCAAGTATTGGTTTAACCACTTGAAATACCATAGTCACACAGTACACAAGCTCTCTCAACAGTGTCTATCTGACTGATCGAGTAACCCTATAGAAAATGTCTGCTATGACCTTTCCCCAGGTTGGATAATGTTAAGACAGGTCAGGTATGACTCCTGAGCTTCAAAATTCAAAGGTAGTTGACTATTTGTCTGTTGGCTGCAAAAAATGTTCTTAAAATACTGTAGGTTGCAAACTGTAGGATACCATTTAAATAGAAGGAATTTATAATTAGGTAAATATAAATACACTAGAATATATGAAAGTTTAAACAGAGTAACAAAAAGCATAACGAACATAACAAACAAATAAAAATTAGCAAAAAATATTAAAGACGACTTGGAGATAGACTTTGAGAATATCACCCTATAATATGCTTTGTGAATAAGTTTAATTGATACATAAACCTATAGGTATAGACAAGGTTATGAGTTATTGTTTCCCATTATGGTTGAACATTTGTTTTATATACGCCATTTGTTGAATAGAGATTGTTTTATGTGAGAAAATTTAAAAATAGAGTCCACAGTGAAACTCAAATTGCAAATAAAAATAACATTCATGTCTTAACTATACTTTTCTTTATTAAGGTTGTGTGAATAAATTTATACAGGGTGTGACACCTCGTACAGACCCTAATAAAGGCGAGGGTTCCTCTAAGACAGGAACTATGCAGCTAATAAGCTAATTAATTAAAATATTGATGACAGTGAACACACATTTTCACTAAAATATGAAAATGTGTACATTTATGGTGGATTACAACCTTATACAATTCAACCATTAACATGCTATTACAAGCTGTCTCCTACAAAAGTATTCATTTTCCATAAAATGAACAGAAAGCAAAGACAAAACGAAATGCAACTAATGAATGTAATAAATAGTCAAATTTTACCTAATACTAAAATCCTCTTCATAGAGTTTAATTTAAAATATAAATATAACAGCAGAAATACGATCACACAATAATATAGGAAAGGAACTTTTCCACTAACACACCGAACGGGACAATGCCAAAATCCACCACGGACTGTTGTTACGAGATTATGTACGTCATCGCTTATTTCATAAAACTGCTTAAACATGAAAACTTTACGTAAGGTTTATCGCTGACATTTTACGAATAAGTGGCTAGGTTAACTTTAGTTCTAAGTATAGAAAATGACAAACCTGTAATACGTTGCTTCCACATGTTCTCCATCATAGTTGTCATGATAGTGGCAATACAAAAAGATGGCGTGATATAAAGTTACGTCATTTTGTAACGTCGAGACTCTTTTGCTTTGTTATTAATTAGCAATAAAAACCAAGATTTAAACAAAAAACTGGGCCAAAATTTAGTTATAGGACATTTACCTACCTGCGAATTCAAATATTTTTCTGTAAAACGAATATCATCATAAATTATTATGTATAAGTAATAGAATTTTGATGTCATATAATTTGTTTGAAAGATTCTCCATGTTAGACTTAATATTTATTGCCAATTGAGCTTTAACAAAAATACAGCGTTTTCTGTTCTGAGAAATATTTTTCCTAATGTTGCGTTTGTTCTAAACACATTGCCGATGTTGCGGTAATGAGTATTAGCAAGCTATATATATATATATATATATATATATATATATATATAATGAAAGAAGTGAGTACCTACATCTTTCAGGTGATTTATTTATTCCTGTTATTGCAAACTGGATTCTGCAATGTTTTAATTTCTTTACAATAGCGAATAAGTGGTTGTCAGCTTTAGGTACCGGGAGTGTTACCTTAAGCACTTACTATGAATATAAATAAATGAAATGAAAGAGCCCATAATGTCCTGTAAAGGGTTAGGGCCTACTGCTAGAGTGAAAAGCTCATTTTGTGACCCACATGGCGAGCTATTCCACATGAGTTAGGAAAATCTGCACATATTTATAGTTTCCTGCACTTTTTGAGTCCCTGTCACTTCTCACTCCACTCACGTCTATTGCGGGTGATGCTTGACCAGTGAACTCTGAGATGCTCCTTGAATGTGCCGGTCGTTCGGGAGTCCTGTCCTGCGTGGGGGTCCCACATGGAGGTTATCTGCGCGCTCCTGTCCTGCTGTTCCCTCGCCACGTGCCCACCTCATTTCCATTTTATCACTGCAGATCTGTCCATGATGCTTTCTGATTCCGTGATTCCTGCAATGTGATCTTATCTCTCAGAGTTATACTTATGATCTTTCTCTCCATTTTCCTGTAACATATTGCTATGCTTTGCCGCTGTCTGTCGGTAAGAGACCAGGTTTGACATCCATATATCAGCACCGGGAAAACACACAAGTTGAGTGCCTCTAGTCCCAGTTTCTTGTTTAGAGATGTGTCTTGCAATATGAACTTTATAGAGACCAGAACACTTTCCAAGCTTGTGCTACTCTCCTCTTAATCTCCTTATCCATTTTATGATCAAATGAGACCATCTGGCCTAGATATATATATATATATATATATATATATATATATATATATTCATCCACATATTGAATTTCTTCACATTTATTTCTATTGTCTTTTTTGGACTGTGAATATACCTAATTTTATTATTATTATTAAGTATATTAGAACCTCCATTATTTCATGTCATGTAATTTTTATAATAGCCTGTACAGTACCTATAGTTTCGCCGCAGTAATGGAGTTCCCCGTGAAACGAATCACGATTAAGTAGAAAGGCATTAAACGATACTTTAATGACGCTGTTTACTGAAGTACTCGTCCCCATTTGACTGTTATGAATCATTGATAGGAAGTTGTTCAAATTTAGATATGTTTTAATGACCCTCCTCTGTAGTACTATATAATGTGCACGATTGGGTGATCACTAGGCAGGAATTTCATCTCTCCTGATTCTAAGCGTGTTTCAAGAACTCTCTCTCTCTGTTCCGGTATTTTACCATTTTTCAGCCCGTTTGTTGCACCAATGATTTCACTTTTCGCTATTCCTCTCTCTGTAGCAGATATATTTTATTTCACTTTTTTATCAGATTTTATTTGCTTTACTAATTTCTACATCTTGGGCTTCTACCGCACATGCCATATGCTCAAGGAAATGTAAGAGAGCGCTGCCTTCAAGTATTCAGGGTTTCAGTAAAGATCACATTTATAAAATTTTGTTTTTAGAATTTCTCTTCTAGGACAAGGTTAACTGTTGGATTGAAAACGTTCACATTTAGTTATTATTACACCACACTTCTATATTAACTGACTGTATATATATGTCTATATTTTTCTTCTTTGTTGTGAAGTTCTTTTTATATTTTCTGAACAAGAGTAAGGTTACATTTACGCCATCGGCATGTACATTATGTTATGTTACAAATGCGTGCATTTAGTAAATAGCTCTAATTGTTTTTATGCTGTAAATAAAAGTAAGGACAACAAAAAGGTTGCATTTTTTTGTATCGTAAAATTCGCAGCACTTAAAGGTGTCGTATAGTTATGCTTATTTTTTACTAAAGCATTACTCATATTTATGACTGGACATATATTTACAGATATTGATCGCCACGGGTGGCCGAGGTTATTAAGGCGCGGACCTGTGAGCGGGAGGTCTGGGGTTCGAATCCCGCCAGGATCGCCCTCCCTGACTGTGGTTTTTTCCAGGTTTTACTCAGTCCTCATATGCCGGGAAGGTACCCTAAACTTAAGCCTGGAACGTTCCCTTCTTGAAAGCAATCGTTTCCCAATATATCATTTCATCTCATGTATCATCATTGTACACCGCCTGTAGTGCCTCAGAATAAAACTTCCGTTAAACACCGTTAAAAAAACATACATTTGTGTTGGTACTGGTGGTATAGTGATAACCATACTTTTCTTGTATACCCAAGATTGTGGGTTCAATCACTGCCAGGGTCGATGGATTTTTTCGGATGTAAAAATCCTAAGTATGGGTTCCTTCGGAAGGGAAGTAAAGCCACATATATCTCAAGCCTGAAAGAAGAGGTACTGGAGAACAATTTGTCGGTTCTTTCATGCCTTGAACATCCTGTTGATGACCTGAGATGTTAAAGATCGACCCGAATAAACCAAATTAACAACAGATATTTGCCTAATGACAGTTCTGAAATTGGGCAAACTAGTTATCAAATCTTGGTCTAGTGATTAGCGTTGCTGACTGCTGCCCGGGGGGCCCGGTACCTACTTAGGAGTTTTTCTAAGATAGGGAGGTCTGGAACGGGGTCCACCCAGCCTCGTGAGGACAATTGGGAAGCTGCCTGATGGAGAGGTGGTGATCTTCGATCTAGTAAGCCGCAATATAGCGATCAGCGGGATGCGATGTGCTGATCATATGCCCCCTGCAATACTGCACTCTACCAATGAAATCATGTGATGGAAGTGGAAGACGCAGCAGTCGTCGCGGTAAGCCGAAGGCCCACATGGGCCTAGGGGAAAAACCAGGCTTGAAGAAGAAGTAGTTATCAAATACCTTACCCCCCTCCCAACACGCACACATACACAAGTACACTTCACAATCATATAGCAACTTCTGAACAAGACAAGAAATGTTTTGTGTTCAGCCGGAAATCGAGTCTGTAACCATAAGCATAGCAGGAAGATGCTCTATAGATTATGCTAGAGGTCAGTTTTATCTGTAGACCTGCATGACTATCAACTGTGCATGATGAGTAGAGTGAACTTTGTCCCTAAAGAAGAAAAGTGTACAAACGATGTTTATATGTGGAATTCTGGGTATCTGAAAAGTAAATAAACGGTTTTCACCAACAAAGGCCCTTTTACTGTAAAGCACCGCTACTTACAAAAGCGGTCTTAAAGTTGTCTTCCTAACAATGGAGGAACGAGTTTTTTAACTGAATATTTTTCAAAACATCTCCCTTAAAGGCAATACGTTTTATTCCTGCTCCGTTCCAAAGTCATTACATCTTCTCTACAGTAATTTTCCAGAAGATGCGCAAAATACTTCTCCACAGCTGCAGTCGGCACTGGATTTAATGGAAAATGCTAACCAGTAAGGAAGAGCTTGAGCCTTGGGAACGTATGAGAGTCAAAGGAAGTCAAATCTGAGAAGTTAAGTGGACGCCCCGACAGTTCATACTTTAAATCTCTCAACTTTCCCATCGCTATAACGCTTTTGTAAGCAGGTGCATTGCCTTAATGAAAAATTAGTTCTTTAGCAAATCGGCTGTTTTCTCAATAATTTTTAACCTAGTTGGTTGATACGACTGGAATAGTAAACGTCCCAAAGAATGATGCCACTTTTCTGCCGTTGGGAGTGCCTTTTGACCGCTGTTTTTGTCTGGTATCCAACTCCCACAAGTAGATGCAGTTCTGTTGTTAAAGCGATCGAAACTCATTAGAGATGTTTTCATATGAACGCGCTTTTGAGGTGTTGTTAGTAAGTGCGACACCTTCTTAAGCGAAGGTTTTTCGTATACAGCTCTGCATTTAAAAGAATATCTTTACGTTTCTTAAATAATTCTGCGCACGTTAAGTCGCCAGCCATGATGTATTTGCTATCAATTCTGCTCCTATTGGACTTTTTAGAAGTCCTTCATGTGTGTTATCATAAGGTGCGGACTTGATTAAATTCAGCAGTCCCTTTCCATCCGCTGAAAATGAAGAACAGTTCTCATAAACATTTACAAATTTGGCATGGATTTCCTCCATCGTAAAATTATGTTTTACAAAGAATTTTGTAAACTGTTACTACACGATACTTCATTGTATCAATTTTATGGAATATTCAAAATGTATCAGCTTTAGAAAACTGTATTAAATAAACTATATGAACAGTGACTTTATATTTCGAGTAAATGCTTAAGCCAAAGGTACCGACTTATAAAAGAAACTAGTAGCTTGTTAGTTGAGTGATTAACAATAACCATAGTCAAGGCCGAAAACCTTTCATCCTCCCCTCGTAAATGTAAGGAACTGTGGGATGAATAATGTGAAAATTTGATCATTTGCAGATAAAGCAATACGAAAAAAAAGACATCTTAAAACATTTTAGTAGAAAAAGTTACATATAGCGATATATGTGAAGATAGTTGGTGTTTTCCAGTAGCAGATCTACTTGTGCGAAATAAAACACAGAAAAGTAGGAGTGGCCTACAACATCAAAAGGGAGTTTACACATAAAAAGGGAACAACGAATAGGAAAAAGCAAAGTAAAGGACAAGGCAGACACGTTCTGTAAAGAAAGTATAAAAGGTGCGGCGAAGAGGGGTTAATAGAAATGTATAAAAACCAGCGTCGCGGATAAAAGTGGTATGACAAGAGGGGCGAACGACGGGAGGGGAGAAAAGAAAGAACCTGAGGGAGTTATCCTGAAAGAGACGCCGTGAAGAATTGCCTATGAGAGTGCAACGTATCAGAAAGGTTCACGGTTTGAAACGCCGCAACATTGTCACTATGACCGGCAAGGCAATGCAGCAAGAAAAACGGAAAGAAACTGATAGAATTGCTGCGTCACGGATTATATGAAGAATGAATAGAAAACGGGGTTCGGTAGACCCCTTCGCTGTCCAATCAGATTACCGACAAAAACATCTCGTCTCAGCCAATACAAGAACCGATTCAAGGTCCATTACTTACGTATAGGGAAGCTAGATTACAAGATGGCTTCACGCTCCGTCCAGTTCATTTCATCTCCAGCAGATCCTTGTGGTTTCAGAAAGAAAGCTGTCTGCAAAGAATTTGACATTAAATTTTCTGACAAAATGACTAATGATGGTATTCCAGTAAAAATTACTACAACGAAAACTTATTATCAAAAAGGTTTTTAGACATGACATTTCCTACTTATATAAAAATAAAATATTTCTGAAATGTTTCAACACCGAAACTTAAAATGGAGTTTTTAAGAACACAAGAAGGAAATTATAAGAGAGGAAAATAAACAGGGCATTTATGTAGTTAGATTTGTTGTATTTATGCTTGAAAGAAAGCACTACACCTGGTTTTAATGAAATACAAAGCAATAAATTCGGAGATTGTAGAGGTATTTTGGACAAGCAATTTGAGATGTAAGGTTCAGGAAGAAAAATAACGGAGTATATGATGATGAATTTGAAATTAGATTTGATAAGCAAGTGATAAAGCGAAATGCAGTAAAACTTCTCCTCAGAATGGCTTCAGGCCTGCTTCTTAAGCGAAGAAATCACGATTTTCAATAGCTCATCGTTAGCTTTTTCATATTTAGATTCTATAGACATCTATAAAATTCCACACTAATTATATGACAGCTATAAAGGTTTAACCGATAGAGCTATTCGCCATTGTGTGTCCTAGAGCATATTGCGACACATTGCGGATTCTACCGTATTGGTGCGAGTTCTACTAAATAGGTTATTTGTTATTATTTTAATGAAAAAGTACGCTCACATACAAGATATAAAATTAAAATAATAATCCGCTTTTACTTAAAGTCAATATCACACCGGCTACACCAGAGAGTCAAACCCTACAATTCCGCTTCATTATTTCAAAGGAAGTTTTGTTAGTCAGTACGGTATTAATCGTCTAGAAATAGGCTATCCATATGGCGGCCCCCACCCCATAAGCGGATGTCTGATCCAAAGAATAGTAGATTAATAAAAATGACGCATCTTCCTTTAAAGTTATGATTAATTAATTAATTAATTAATTAATAAGCGTTTCTGCAATACACTTATATGATAGCGCTACTGCAGTATAACAATTTCACAGTTTTGCGTTTCTGCAGTATAAATAACATCTGCGTATAGCGATACTGCAGTATAATAGTTTCACTCAGCAGACACCTGCAACAATGGTTGTTCAAACACACAAATGTTACTATAATGATCAGATTACTATGCAATTTCTCATGAGAATTAACCATAAAAATATGGAGAGCATTCCCTTCAAAATTGGAAGGAATAAGGGTTAAAATGATCTAAACTACTTTCCAACGAACGTTTCATAATATGGCGACTTTGGGCTGAAAATTGCATCAATGTTTGCAAGCACCTACTAATGGGAAAGTACTTAATCTCCATCATGAAGTTCGTTAAAAAACCAGTACAGAAGCTGCCTCACAGACTGTTTTCTTCTGAATATTTTCCATCTTGCAACAACGGAATTAGGTACATCCTGGCCCTTTGAGTGCTGCCGATCGTCCTCATCTGTCGTATTAAATACCTACTTCTTCAGGTACGTTACTAATATTTCAATTATTGCTGAAAATGATTAATTAGTTTAGGATGCGACCCGCCATCTGAGAGTAAATACTTTTATGGCCCTTAGGTTAACAGTAATTGGACACCAATGCTCTAAAAATTTAATGCCATACATTTGAAACTTTGAATAGGCAGATCACAGAATCTCTATCCCAAAATATACATGTCTAAGAATACTTTTAGAGTTTCTGAATTTATTGCGATGTATTTCTTTAAATCCTATAGAAATCAAGAAACGACATGGTTGAGATGAGATTACTAAGAAATGCACAACATATTCAGAGGTCGCTCATTATCTGTAAACGTTTAAGGCATTGGAAAAAGAATCTGTAATAAACGTAGAATTTAGAGATATGAAACGAACGTAGTCTTCAACTCAACGAGAATCCGTGAAAAATGCAGTTAATGTTGTGAAATTGGAATTGATAGTTAACAATGTAAGAGGAAAACAGTATAAACAAACAAAATATTATATTATTTTGAAAGGAACGAAGTTTAAAGTCAATTTATTAAAATTTATGGCCAACTGAACCATTATACTTTTGGATTGGTATGATAAAATATTCAAAGAATGATTCGCAATACAAGAAACACAGAACAATGAGTAATGGTAAGGTAAAAGTGTATAAACAAGATTAAAAGTAGAGGACAACAATATATAAAACTAATTTAGAAACAGTGAGCATAGTTTTACACAGATCATTCGCGTAGGATAGGAAGAATGCATCAAACCTCATTACAAGAAATCCTATCTTACTCATCAGAACTCTATCCGCAATAAACAAATAAACAAACAAATAAATAAATAAATGGATCCGAGAAAATGCAGCCATTGATAATGGCAGAATATGTTAAATTATAAATCTTTTATTACAAAAAAATAAAACTGTGTAATAGAGATTAAAGCCAAGAGCTCCAAAAAGTTAACTTAACGAATTCTTAAAATAATTTTCAGTCTAAGTCACTACAAAAGCAAAAATAAATAAATAAATAAGGCAAAATATATTAATGACTAAAAGAAATTAGTGAACACGCGCTAGGATATAAAAGTAAATGAAGGGATTTTACAAGAGCTGAGGATGCAAATACGAAAAACAAGTCTTAAGTCAAGGCAACTATTTTTTTTTCTCTCGCGAACAGAGATAAAGCGAAAAATCTAAGATATATGATTGAAAATATGTGGAATGACTTTCGAATGAGGCCACCAGATGGAATATTTGAGCAAAGTTGGGTGTCTCCCAAAGTTCAGTGGTCAGGAATGAAGTTCACGAAGAGTGAGCAACAAACCTTTGTGAACAAACTATTTCTCTGCAGCAACAGAAATGCACGGAAATGCCACAAAGAGCTACGGGCAGCACTGCACTATCGAGCAGTGAGGAGGTGAACAGAGCCTCAAACGCAGCAGAAAGTCAACTGTTAATCTGGTGCGCAGTCGGCGTCCTGTGTCTGCGGACAAGACTGTACGGGTGATGATGGTGGAACAGTGCTTATGTGAACTAGGTACTGGACACTTGTGGAATTAGAAGAGCAACCAGGAATTCTGGCAAAACCAGTGCACCGCATTTTACGGGAGGACTTGAACATGCGTAAAATGTGTGCAAAGTGGGTGTCATATTCTTTAAGTGAGGTACAGAAATGGACTCGCTACGAAACATGTCGCAGCAATCTGGCGAGATTTCAGGAAGAGAGTGCCATTGCAATAGATGAAACGTGGATAAGGGCGTATGGACCAGAACTCAAGCGACAGTCCAATGAATGGGTCACCGCGCAAATACAAATTTCGTCAAATTCCTTCACCATTAAAGTCACGGTATTTCTGTCGTAAGTCAGTCAAGATGAGCTTGTGTGCCATGAGTGCGTGAGAGGGCCACTGTGAATACCCAGTAATGCAGGTCTTCTGGTGTCAAATTGCGCTGTGCCGTACGCACCAAACAGCCTGAACTATTGAACATGTCTTTTACAGCTGTTGAGATTGGAACTTCTTCTGCACCTGCCATATTTCGCCCGATTTCAGTCTCTGTGATTACAAACTCACCTCCAAAGTGAAGCAGCCATTGC
This sequence comes from Metallyticus violacea, assembly GCA_030762175.1. Taxonomy (NCBI): domain Eukaryota; kingdom Metazoa; phylum Arthropoda; class Insecta; order Mantodea; family Metallyticidae; genus Metallyticus; species Metallyticus violacea. The sequence continues at coordinate 89,516,369 of CM060832.1, read as the reverse complement.
ATGGAGCACGTTTTGCTAACAAAGCGGACATTCTGACAGGATTTCGACTCGAGGTAGCTCAACTCATGCAGCAGATGTATTCAACTGTCTTCCTAGTCGCTGGCAATGAGTCGTCTATGTACTTGGAAACTATATCGAAGGCTGCTAAACACCGTTTATTACCTGCGAGACCTGTTCTATGACGGATTTACAACCTGTGTAAGTAGTTGTGTGGCACTTTTGCTCATGCCATTAAAAATCGGTTTCCTGTATTTTGCTTCTTCACTACGAGGGCTGCCCGATGTGGCACTATTCGACAGTAAATGCCATATGCTTTCAATTCTATATCTGAAATATTTGTATAGTCCCTTGCTCGCAAAGATGAAGAAGAAGAAGAAGAAGAAGAAGAAGAAGGGAAAATAGATGCCATGACTTATCTCTTATATTTTTCTATATCCTTTAATATACAAAAAATTATTACAAAACAACAGAAGACAACTTTAAGAAAGAGTAGAAAAAATGATGATTTCAAAAGCTGTCAATTTGTACATGCCAGGATAGAAAAAAATCAGCCAGTCTTGTAATTAAGTAATGTTACAGAAGTGGAGTGATAATATTTGAAATGGCGACGCTGGACAGTACATCCACACTCATTGCTGTAAATCACTCGTGTAGATTTCTTTTAATATTTCCCCATCTCCAACATTTTAGTAGTATAAAGCCTCGTTCCAAAAGAATGGCCTATGCAGGCGTCTAGATTCCAGATGATTCACTTATTTTATAAAATTTTAAAAATTTGACATCAAAAATAGGTGACTTTTTAGTTCCACTCTCCTTGACACAATTACATTTCCCAGGATTAAATAAAAAGATAAAGTTAGCCTATTGTATCCCTTAAGGGCAAAAGCCTCTTAACAAGTAGGGAAAGCTCGCTTTTTTCTAACAACTTCTAACTGGTGAGCTATTCCACGCTAGTTGTCGTATGTTGCTTAAGACACTGACTGATTTGTTCTTTGGTTACTTCATTTCTCACTGCACTAGTTGCTTCTCGAGAGATTTCCATTTTCCCCTTTCTCTTGCTACTCTTGACCAATCTGGACCTACATGTTCCTTGAAGAGGTCTGTCCATCTTCTTCTGGGTCTGCCTTGTGTCTTTTTCCTATCAGGGGGTTACACATGGAGATCTTGTAGGTCCATCTATTGTACTGCATTCTTCTGGTAATTATTTGTGCAATGTCTATTGTCTGAGGTAACTGATTTATTAATACTATAGGTATTTTGTTTAATGGAAAACACTACCTTTTCTTAATAAGAATATCTGATATTCTTGAATATTTTTTCTTTAATCCTTTATCTGTATATTTTACAACTTTGATAGGCGGGAATAATTGATTAAAAGGAAGATTTCTGAGTGAAGTTCTATGTCAGACTGCAATGAAAACAGTTTCTTTTCGAACGACGGAAGCTTATCATATCGCCTACCAAGTTTAAAATATTTCTGTACAGATATTATAGCGGTGGAACTGGTTGTTACAAAAGAATGACAGTATCCATTAGCCATGGATAGTTTTTTCTGTCCTGTATACTGATAATCAGTTTGTGATAGTTCAGAATAAAAAGAATGCACATTTTATAAAAAAAACTTCTGAAAGCGTCTAATGCTGGAGGATTGTAATAAATGTAAAGGCAGAGTTTTTAGAGCCATTACAAAAACTATTCATTAACCCAGAAGCTGCGAGGTTATGTATACGGTAGACAAGATGAGATATAAAGATGTTTGATGGCTTCTTACGGAGTTTGGTCATCTTCGAGAAGATGGTGTTCTTGAAACTGCTGTCTTTGGTGCAAAGTAGGGCGTCAAAATGTAACTTCAAGCAATGAAACAGATTAATATGAGTAGTGTATCAATGCTTAGAAGGGAGGAAGAATGAAGGCATCAATGTGTAGGTATGGAGGACACTAGAATACCGTGCTGCCAGTGATCGGTGTGGGATTTTTTTTCTATGACGAGCCCCCCACTTGTTGGCCGTGCCAAGGAGGGGATAACACTACTAGTTTACTTGTTGACCTTGCTGACTGTCGCAGTCGTTGCGCAGAGGTTCCCGGGTGTGTATTTTTTGTTCGTTTCTTAATTCGACAGTATACATAAAGTGTAGTATACCTCTCTTGTGTTTACAACAACACAGCGTGTCTTTATATACGATTCATGTGTGTTAACTCGTGATGAAAGAATCACAGGACCAACTGTTTTTGTCATACACTTTATTCTGTTACTTATGTGAGTGCCACATTAGCACTTTTTTTCAGAGAATTAACCGACAGGGAGCTTGATCACGCGTTTTTTCAACAGAACTCTGCCACTGCTAACACTGCGAATAATTCCATGAGAACTATCTACAAAACAAGTTTTTAGTAGGGGTTTGTGGTCGCCGCGGTTCCCCGATTTAACAGCTTGCGATTATCATCTCAGAGGTAAATTAAAAAAATGCCATGTACAAGACCAACCCGCACACTTTACATGAACTCAAAGATAATATCGTCAGGAAATTGTCCGAACTTCTCAAAATGAACTGCGAGTTTCCTAAAGAGATGCCAAAAATGTATGAAGAATGCAGGTGGGCAATATCAACAGCTTATTTGATAATTTAGTAAATAACAATCCTCTTAAGCTGGTTTGTGTTTTGTTGTATATTTGGTTTGTTTTATTATTTTACCCTCCCGCCAACCATCGAGACTCAGCTGGCCGGTTAACAGCTAATATGCGGTGCGCTCATCCATAGCCAAAACATTCCGGGGGCAAAACGAAACTGATGGGAAGGTAGAAAGGATCGAGAGGTAAACTCTCTAGTGTTATTGTCATGTTAAAAAGATAGTCAAAGACCGTAATATGTCGGCCGTCGCTAGGAATTTGTAACGAAAGATGACCTAGAATGTCATGAAGGTACAGAAGGTTGTTGGCGATCTATGGTAATAAATCCAAACTGCTTAAACTTAATGGAACACCTTGCTTCCATCAGCGGTAATTTTCTATGTGATGGTCTCAAGCGTGAGCTATTCCTCTACATTGTAGTTGCTACTGCAGCAAGTAGTGCGAAGTACAGTAATGTTCATTTTATTCCACTCCTACTGACAGGCTTTCCAAACCGTTTCCGCGAATTTCTGCTTCTAAGAGCCCTTTTCAGTAGCCCAAATTCACATAAATCCACTGGATTGTTGCATTAGGTAATTTAAGAGGAACATTTTTTTATTGATTTATTTATGGACGCTCTTTAACATCTCAGGTCATCAGCGTCCCATTCAACTCCGGGCATGAAACGGCCGACTAATTTTGCTCAGTCCTCTCTTTCAGGCTTGAGGTCCTTTATCATGCCGTGACTGTACGGCACGGGACCCACGGCTTTACTTCCCTTCCGAAGGAAGCCATACTTAGGATTTTTACGCCCCGAAAAATCGGTCCTGGACGGGTTCGTACCCGCGATCTTGGGTTTAGGAGGCAAGTATGGTAATCACTACACCACCAGGACCGACAAGAGGGACGTTGCTGTTAGAGATATTCTCATTTCTCTCTCTCTCCATATCCTCCAAAAATGGCGGGTTGAAGCAGGCATTAATGCACCCAGATAGATTTTTAGGTTCAAATTCGGTTTATAATAGTCTTATAGTTGTAACTGGGATCCGCAGTTTCAATGAAATGGTTCTCTGTGTTCTGAATTCGGGCCAGAGACAAGGACATCAAACTTTCCGATTTGTTGGGGATATGGCTGGTGGATGGTCGTGGATTTGTATGTTTCTTGCCCTCTGGAATAAGTTTTATTCTCCCCTGTTCTTTAAGTGTGTGAAGCCGCGCCTCTTATATTGCTTGATAATCTCGCTATAATAGTATTTTGTATTGGAAAGGCAGTAATGTATTCATTCCATAATGGTTATATCTCAGCTCCAACACTGCATTACATTAAACCCCATTAAACTCGGTAGATAACCGAGAACTGATGTGCACTGTCAACAAACATTGTGTCCTGCGCTTATGCTGGGATGGGACGACAAGAAAGACATTGTGACTGGATATGGGCTGAGGTGGAGGAAGTAAGGCGTGTACATTGAAGAAAACACCTTACTAGTAATATCACAATGGCCACAGTGTCTTATTCTCATTACATCAATTTGTTATACAATTAAAAACTGCTTGAAAATCCCTCTTACATATAATGATCGTTTTATTTATTAATAACCGAAATAACAGGCTGAACAGAGCAACATTTTGTAATTATTTGCAATGGAGGAGTGGTACGGTGTTTGTGCTATGTCAAACAAACTCATGCCTCTATTGATAATGTATTACTCACATTGCCGAAGTTAGATTTGCTGACGTAAATTAAAGTTGTGTGCTATTGTGAATTCTAACTTTTTGCCATAGATTGAAAGCAATACTCTGTAGTATAACTGAGAGGTGGATTTCTATAGGAGGAGATATGGAAAGATTGTGAAGATCGGGAAAAGGGAATAAGGATAACCACTGGAATAAAGTAGCACTCAAAAGCAAAATCATAAAATAGTTAGAAAAATTTCCATATTTTTGTTATTACATAATCTTTTAGCTTATAATTTCACGCTTATCAGATTTATATAATTAAAATAAAAAATATAAAAACTTTTAAATACCCCTTGTTCTCAATTGATGTGAAAATGTTATATAGAGTGCAGATAGTTCTAGAGTTCTTCAAAACCCACACTATACGAGCTACCAAACAAATTGTCGCACAGTAAATTTAAAATGCAAACGTTGAGGAATGAATTAGACAAGGCAGTGTTTCAGAACTGATGATATAAACTTTCAGGGGTGATGGAGAAGGGTAAATGTATCTATTTGAGATCAGGAACACTGGTACGGAAATGGCGGAGTCGAAAATTATAAGCCAACATTGTTGTGGGATACCATGTAAGTGGAATACGAGAACCCACGAATCTTGTTTGTACGAAGTAATACATTGATGTCTTGACATGCACTTGCTAGCCCAACCAATATATAGACGTGCATCATGAAGGTGGGACGGGAAACTCCACTACTGAAGCGGACATGGTCAGCCCGGAAGTGAACGTCTGTGTTTGCCAGTTGAAGTGTACAGTCGATCAGCCAGTTAAGTGGAGTATACGGTTGCGGAATATGCAGGCATGTTTTTCGTGTACGACAAGCCAATGGGAACAATAAGGAAGCTGACAGGTTGTACCTGGCCACTACGACTGTTCCAACGGTTACGGGAAACAGGGAACGTGATACCACAATACAATGATTGAGGAGAACGACGCAGTGTACGAACTACCGCCATGGAAGAAGTGCTTGCTCGAAACCTTCAATCAGCACTCGATCAGGTGCACATGAAAAGAGTGTCGCCCACAGTACTGTTTGGAAAGTAATACGGGTACAGCATCTACAGCTCTACCATCGTAAGAAAGTGCATACTTTGACTCCTGCTGACAGGAGGTTCTGTTTCGTGGCCAGCTCGTTCATCTGATCAGACCCCACTTTATTTCTTCTTGCGGGATTAGATGAAAATTCTTGTTTAGAGACACCAGTCGAGAATGAAGAGGATATCCTTGTAAGACTTCTCGCTGCCTGTGACATTGCTCGAACGACACCGGGCTGTTCCAACAGATATAACGGAACTTTGTGCGACGATGTTATGCCTGCATCGAAGCTGAGGAAAATGCCACTTTGAACATCTGCTCTGAATGTTACACCATGTGAAAGTTTACAGATAAATAAAGATATTACATCTACATACAACGAATTTCGCTTGTAACTTTCGATTCCGTCTTTTCTGTACCTGGTTCCTGATCTCAAATTGATACATTTGCCCTTCTCTATCATCCCTGAAAGTTTGCATCATCAGCTCGGAAATACCGTGTATATCTTACCAATTATTGATTTGCTTGTTACTTACTGATAAGATGAGATAATAGAAACCGAAGATAATCTTAGGCTCATTGTGGTGCTTTGACATCAAGTGCATTGAAGCCTACAACAGTAAAATGTGTTACTTCACAATGGTGTAGCTCTCGAGAGAAGAAAATAAGCATATTCTTGATCGATTTAATTTTCATGGTAACGGATAACTCAGGATGAAGATGCCAAGTCGTCTGGTCTATTCAGGAACTGGACTGGAGCCATATCCAGTCCAAAGCGATATCAATCTTGTTCTCTTTTTTTAAATTCCAGCTCAAAATAAAGCTACTTACCAATACTGAATTGGGTTGAAATCAACAACTTCAAAGAGCTACCTTAGTTGGATGACCTAATGATGATCTATGATCCATTGGGGAATCACCTTCCCTTCCAAAAAGGCTAATTGCTACATTCTTTAGTTATAGAGCCTGCGCTTCAAGACTATGTTAAAACATACTTATCATATAACTCTGATTTGAAAAATGAATAGAAATTGAAAGTGAACGCGAAAGCTCTGGTGGAAAAGTTGGAAAGTTGAAACAAAGGAGTCGCTGAAATGATAAAATTTAGTGACAATATTGAGTGTTTCTGCAGGATACTCAGGAATCTTAGAAGTGAAAATTACATTCCATGAAGTTTTTAAAAGCTGCAAGCATGGTTAATGTTTTTATGAGAGTAGAGACTTCCGACCTATATTGATATAACTGAGAACGATCGCAAAGAGCAGAAAGAAAATGGGATATCTATGATATTTAAATTGTTTGTTGCAAAATATGAGAACTTCTATATAAAATTGTGTTACAAAAATTGACATTCTCTATCGCATTTTTTAAAAAATTAAATGAAAAGTAAATACAGCACACAATTGGTTTATAAATCAAAAGAGTGTTGGCGCTTGCTTGGTCTACAAGTTTTACACTATCACTATTTATAATAATAAGCGTAATACTACACAATTATTAAAACAATAGTTCCTTACATTTATTTCCATGACAACTGTGTGCGATACTTTCGTTACATTTTAACGAAAGATAAATATGCATTCTTAGATTATAAGAAATATACACCAGTTTACTGAATTATTTCATGTATTGTGTACCATTTTTCCGTGTTTCAGTATAAATCTGAATATGCTTTATTGTTAAATTATTCTATTTTCTATAATCAGTACCCATATGTACACTTATTTTCATTCCTGTCACGCTCGAGATTCATTCCCCTCGATGCCTTAAAATTGCATAACTTGTAAGCTTATTAACCTTTACCTGTACCTCCAAGTCTCAATTTAGCCTAAGGATTCCAAAATACCTCATTTTCTATAAACAATGTTGTATGCATATTGTTCTAGAAAAGTTTGGTTTCCCTTACCAAATGTACAATAACTTGACCCATTGTAGTGACTTATTTGAACATTTATTGGTGATTTGCTTAAAGAGATGAGTCTTAGAGATATGCCAGCTATTTTCTGACATCTGGTGTGAATCTTGCATGGAAATGTTCACTTATATTTTAATTAATGTAATAAGTATAAATAACTTTCGACTTCTGAGTTGTTTCTCCCAACTGATTCGTTTTAGTTAGTACTAAGCCCTTCAGAAGCTCACATGACCGGATATTTCATATTTCGCACTTTGCTCTTCTAAGAAGAAGAATTTGTTGGTATATGAGAATTTTGTCAGCTTTCAGGATTTTATTTTTGTTATATGGAACCTCTTGTCCATGTCCACTTGCATTATTCGACATGAATGCTTTTAATTTTTTTAACTAATCTAGCCTATAATGTGTTCTGAAAGGCTCCTTCCTTGTTACTTGAGAATTTTACTTTGTTACTTTGCCTTAATTTAAAATGTGGTCCAACATGGACAATAAGTTGCTGATCTTGGGTGCTGAAAACATTTTTGTCTAGTTTTATAACGCAGGAAATAATTCTATGCAACATATTAGAAATGCAATTGTGCTTAAAATATAATTTTAGATATTTTTCTTACTTTAAAACTTTCCTATGTTTCTTGAAGCAATACAAATTATACTTACTTTCTAATACTATTACTAGCATTCATTTTCTGCAGGTTTATAATTCACAGTTAAAATAAGAACGGAAATTAAAAGGCACATAATTCACGCTTTTGCCTCATGTTTCAATTAACGAGCTCTCTGCGAGGAACTGGTGGACTGAACTTTTTTAAATAAAGGTATCATACAAAATACAGCAATTTTAACAGGAAGGTTTGCTACAGAAAAGGAATTTGTGCGGTAGCATGTTATTTGTGCTTTAGAGGACATGGCCTATGCATTCCGCCTCAACTCCTCACCATTAAGAAGCGCTGTCAGTAATCTGACCTCAAAAAGTCCATCACTGAGGTAAAGAGAATGTGGGGTATTGAACCCAGAGCGATACAAAGCCCTGTGGTGGCCCAATGTGTCCCCTCTTGATCCCGTTACAGGGGTGTAACTTGACTCTCTTGGGGATGCCCTTCTGCAACTGAGGTGCTGTTTCACGGGCAATAAATCTTTGCACCAACTCTGCCGCACTTCTACCACCAAATTAGATCTCTCCTAGCATTTAAGCCAAACAGCTTAGTATGAACTTTTGGATATTTTGCAGCAGTATCGTGTAGTCAATAAATATTTTTTGTCAATAGTTGAATTGTATTAATGATATAAAATGTATATAATGTTACAACTAAAGTAAATTGAGTCCCCCAAAATAAGAACAAAGTGGATTGAAATAAATAAAATGATTTTAGATGATATATGCTTTCAAAATGGAAGTCCCTAAAAAGGAAACAATTTAGGGACTTTTATTCCAATTATAAATTTGACACAAAAATAATAACATTACAGGAAAACTATTAAAACAATGAGTGAAAGTTTATGCAAGGATAAAATACAGTACTTCAATGACTTTGTAAAAAAATTAGCATCCACAAGGGTATATATTATTAGTTTATATTTTACTTCTTATACATATAGGTTAAATTAAAAAAAAAATCCGCTTTAAAATATACACACCACTATTTGCAGATTTACCTATAGTTTAAAAGCAACGAATACTTTTTTAAAAACAATTACACAAGTTAAAAGTTTCTCAAAAATAGTTTAATTTTTACCTAACAGACAAATGGAATTTATTTTTATTAGATAGAAACACGTAAGAAAAGTTATAAAACACATTTTAGACAATATATATCTAACATAGAGGAAAGTTTAAAAAAATGTTAAGGATTGAAGAAGGGTTTAAATATGCCAGGGAAAAAAAAAAGAATAGGAGGAAGAATCAATAACAGAGGTGTGTCTAATGCGTGGAAAGAAGGATAATATCTGATATAACTTAATAGAATGTAAATAAATTATATGGGGTACTGTTTTATAAGGCTTGTGAGCTCAGCAATGCATGCTAGCGACGGCTGCACTAATGCCAAGTGATGCGTTCAGAGCAAATAAGGTGGGGAGAAATAAGAGAAAATGAAGCAACATTCGTCGCCTCACGAACAGTCAGAACGTAAACTTGCACAGCAAAGCGTGTGCTGAATGCTTCTGCATAGCATTATAACTTCTAACAGTGCACATTAATATGTTTATTTACTGAACGCGATATACCTTAATTCCTGAAAGTAACTTATTGTAGAGGAACTGCATGCTCGTCATCCACCTCGTCTTCTCCTCTTCATCCGCACTTAATTTGGGGTCAGTTACTTTGGGATTTATAACTAAATTTTATAAATCTATAATCTCCATAAATATGGGAAGCTTCTTTCTGCAGTTTTTCACAGTGTGCAACACGACTTATTCCAGTCTTGTTTTGTCACTTTGTCAAGTGCAGCATGCATAAACTTTTCAACGCCCGCAAGGTGAACAATAATACTCTCTTTAGCGACTACCACCTTAGTCCAAATTAAGTCTATGGAATTGTACTGTCAATGATAGAAAGGAAAACCAATAATTTGATCCCATCTGTCAATGTAATTTCGTCTAGTTCGTTTCCTGCGTTTTGCATTGATTTACTTTTTTCTAACAATTCCACTCTAGTCTCAGAAAGGTGGAATGCTATGTTATTGTATAACAGCCAGTCCTGAATATTTTGTTTTCGGAAATTTATATAGGTAGATTTGTCTATAATTTTAGAATGACGCCTAGCATTATCTACGATGATGAATGGCACTTGTTCTAAAAATTAAAAAAAAAAATAATAATAATAATAATGAGCCAATTTGTGTAAATGTCTGCATTCAATGCGAATGATAGTCAAATGGGAAACCGCTTCCTTTCGGGAATGAACTCTCTTTATGGAAAACTGCATGACAAATTATAAGCCTGTTGTCTTTTCCTACAGGAATGTTCGAGTCCACTTCTTCCCGTCCAGTCTTGCCGTATGTTATTTTTTGCAATGTCTACCCACATCTCATAAAGATACAAAATGAGGCGCATATGTCCAGATGTCCTAAGTATGTGCATTGTTCATAAAAATGGGATTCTCGCAGTAACTATACTCTTTTTCTAGCAAGAATTTATTCCCATCATTAGTCGTATTGTATTTGAAGCCATTATAGTCATTTTTCTCTCTTATAATATGAACGAGTATTTTAATGATAGAGTGTTCGCCATTGTCATACATTTCCTATATTGTGCAGCGAAGAACATCTTTTTCACCGTCACCTAAATTGGAAACGGTTCTTTGCTTTTATTATTTTTATTCTTTTTTGTTAATTTATGGACGCTCTTCAACATCTCAGGTCATCAGCGTCCCATTCAATTCAGGGAGTGAAACGGCCGACAAATTTTTCTCAGAGGCCTCTTCTTTCAGGATTGAGGTACTTTTTCATACTGTAAATCTACGACACGGGACTGATGGCTTTACTTCCCTTCTGAAGGAAGCCATACTTAGGATTTTATGCCAGAAAAAAATCCATCGACCCAGGCCCGCGATCTCGAGTTTAGCAGGCAAGTAGGGTACCATCAGGACCGATTCTATAATATACGCTTGGCCCTATTTCACACACATTCATTTTGCATGCTTTAGCTCTGAGTTCCTGGCTTTGTGAAAATTTTGTTTTATCACGCACTTCCAAAAATCAAAAATAATGTTGGAATTAGACTACCTACCAAAAAAAATTTATCAAATTTAATCTGCAAAAAGTTATAATTAACATCACTAATAAGAATAAAATCATGAACAAAAATAAACCTCTATAAAACCCATAACGAAAAATAGAATTTCTAGCTAAAATCATTAATACACAAATTCAATTGACAATTCCTTAAAGAAAGTGTGCTTTAAAAATAATATTTCTGGCCTGGGAGTGAAATATACTGCCCTTAGTGCCTGCAACACTGGAACCAGGTTTTTAAAATGACATTATTAACACTTCACCAAACACACAGCGTAGATATATTTTTGTTGTCATAGTTGTACAAAGCACTTAAAGTTTAATTTGCTTTACCCACTAAGCCTTACACTGAACTATTAACGGTCGAGCGCGCTTCCAGACTGCAATGAACCGCGTTGAATTAATTTATAACTCTCGCAGACTACAGCTTACTGAAAAAAATTACACAAGGGCAAGGTTGGAAAATATCACAAACATAAAGATCAGCTTTGTTTATTCCTGAAACAATAAATCGAGAAGTATACGGTGTAGAAACGTGGCCTTTGGACAGGCTGCTTAAAAATTTCTTGCCGCATATAGCAGGTAAATTAAAATTATGAATTTTCAGTAGTAATTTTGAGCGCATGAAAAATGGGAAACACTATTGCACACGTTTGTGCCGTGAGGATTAGAACTAGGCAAGACTGAACGCCTATGATAGGCAAGCCCCTCTTCGTATCGCCTCACATGTCTTCTAATACCGTACGCGATATATGTTATAGAGAAAGAACTTGTACGTGGAGAAATGGGGTATGTTGCCAACGAAGTAGTTGGAAATAAAAGTAGTGAGAAAATTATAAAGAAATAATAAGTTATTTCAAGATAGCGAGGAAGAAATAACTAAACAGGATCAATAAAAATGTCATAGACATAAAATGTGTGGAAAATTAGATAATAGATTCTATTATGCGAGTGATTTCAATATCCTGATAACCACAGTGTTGCGGATATTGAAGCAATAAGAAAATCGCCAACTAAACTAAAATATTTAGAACATTTATAATTAATAAACATAAAATTATAATAAGTAAAGGTTGGGCATTGTGGGGAGGCCCTTCGTTTCTGTAGTTTATATTAACATACAGCAGGGGTTAAATAAAATCACAATTTCACTCTTATCTACTCAATAATAAAAGTAAATTATATATTCAGATGACAAAAATACAAAGAGAAATATCTAAAATGATGTATAAGGAATTGAAAGTATTCAAAATAGTACATCATAAACAATGAAGCGGTTTAGTAGCCTCCGGCTAAATGTCCCAAGTTGGGCACCAATTTTGAAGTGATTTGGTAAATTGATGAATGAGTGCTTCCCTGTTGTTGCCTACGCTTCAATTTCTCAGGGTGAATTCTGCTATTTTGTTGATTCGTACTCAACAGGATTAGAAGAGGAGTTTAATAGAATGAGTAAATACATGATTCGACATATTACATACATATACATATTAGTACTTTATTATGTACAAATTCTTTGGCGTCCTCTAGTGTTTTCCGTACGATTGACTTAGCTAAGTCAAATACAAGCTTAGTTGCCGCGAGTGGAACTTGGAGGTGAATCTGAATATTGCATATGTCGTGGTGTATATCTGCAACGGATGCCTACATCGGTATTAGTATAACAGTAAGTGTCTCTCGCCGCGTGTAAACTTATTATCTGTATCTGAGTGATTGTGTAGACTGGCTGCCTCAGCAACGTCAAACTTATAATATGTGCGGCGTGTAGATATTGGAAATACTTCTCGCCGCGTGTAGAACTGACGAATGAATCTGCAAACTGCGTGCCCCAGCTGAGCAAACGCTTCCTTATATATTACATTCAAAGCAAGTAATCGTTGACTAACGACACCAAAGACGGTCGCCAAGGCACGCGCAAGTTTTGCGCCTATCTTTAAAAGCTCAGTCATACATTGGCCACTGACTGGTTTACGTTCCCGTCCCACAAGTGCCATTCGCTATTTGTCGAAAGTTTTAACACATTTTGTTGGCATTGGCTAATTTCAAGGCTAACAGTACAACGCCCGTTGGGTAGAAAGCCCCTAATGGATTTAAAAGTTCTTGAATTTATTACCCCTGCAAACGTACCATCGGATTTATTGTGCAGAGTTTTATTGCCCCCTTGGCTTACCAAACTCTACGATAACAGAAGAGAATTTCTCTTTTGTCAACGTACAATTCACATGTTAACATTATACCGTATTATATACACACACATATATACTTTACTAATTACAATAAATAAAATATGATAATTAGGTTTGCAACATATATATTATATAACTGTGTCAACATGCAACAAAGCTGGAGTCTGGAGCTATGGAGAATGCATCAGACCAGCCCCCTTTAAAAATCTCCAGCTCTACACTTAAGGTCAGGGTTGTGGATGAACTCATGATAAGATGCTGACCATCTAACTTGCCCCTCTCGTTTCCTTGATATAATGTTATAGCTCCAATGAGAGCGTCCCTCAGATTAAATTGACTTCTAGAAAATTTTTGTATTTAGGGTTACAGTGTTTGTGGCAATTTTGCACACTGTATACTGACAGATATACCGCCACGGGTGGCCGAGGTCGTTAAGTCTCGAACTCGTGAGCGGGAGGTCTGTTTTCGAATACCACCAGGACCGTGCTTCCTGACTGAGGTTTTTTCCAGGTTTTTCTCAGTCCTCATAAATGGCAAATGCCGAGGAGGTACCCTAAACTTAGGCCTGGAACGATTCCTTCCATAAAATCCTTTCCCAATATATCATTTCATTCCATCTCATGCATCATCAATGTCCATCGCCTGTGGTACCTCTGTAGTAAAAACGGGCGTTAAACACCATTCATTCATTCATACTGACAGATCAACAATTATTTTTTCAAACACTAATATTTCACGGGTGTAAAAAAGTTGACAAGGTTGCCTTTAGAAAAGTTTAGCTAGAAATTATACCTTTAATGTACTTTTTATATACATTTCTACATGTAACTTCCATTTTGATTCACCTCTTACTTAGAATGTGCATTCCATTAGTTTTAAAGTAAGTTTGTGATTTAATGTATTTTAATGCTGTAATGGCTTTATAATTATTAGGATATAAGCTGTGAAATAAGCAATTGAATTTACAATGAAATGCTTCACAGGCATTGGTAGTATGAGTGAATTTCGGCCCATATTAACAGAAGTGGCATCCTCAGAGATAAAATAATGTACACAAAAGGGAGTGATCTTTTGGGCATGTTGGTTTATCTTCAGTTAGGTCAAATATAAACCAATCATGTACTACTGGAAGTAAACAGGATAAATGAAAACAGTATATGAGCCTTTTACCATTTTTTTTTTTTTTTTTTTTTTTTGTGTTAGGCCAATACTCTGCAATTTACGCCGCCAAGTTTGAAACAGATGGAATCGATAACCTTAAGAGTTTAAGTTGCCCAAGCCATTGCTTTATAGAAACCTTAAGGTAAGCTACATTTTCATTGATTCAAGTTTCAATTCTAAATACTTTCATTTTTTCTTTTAGAAATGAAACAATTCTAGGATCGCATTAGGCAGATTTACTTACCCGTAAAAAGGACAGTAGTGGTAAATGGGAAAATAGTGAGATATTACAATACAACTGCAATAGTATCTAAGAAATAGAGGTATTACTTTTTATAACAATATGGCAGTTAACAATACGAATGCTGCTATACAACTTGACAATATTTATTCTAAAATAAAGTTTGTTGAATGGATGGATGCTGGGGAGATATGGAGTTTGAACTATTTCCAGCACGTCAGCCTAGAAGGTTTATTGTGCTACCCCTTTGGGAAGGACGCCATCATCGTTTCCCGGAATATATTCCTTGTACAAGTTGCAGTATTTTGGTTCCAATGTTGGAGTCTTTTCCCAGATCTTCCCTGGGAAGTTTCTTTATTACCAGCAATGGACTCTCAAACAGAATATACGAGCAGATTCCTCGTCCTGTTTACACATTCTACAAGTGGGTTCATCTTTATAGAGTTCCCTTTTCTAGTACTTCTTAGGCTTTCACGGCCGGTGTTGTCATTAAAACACTTAAATTCTCCCGGGCTGTTTTGCCGTGGTCCATGGTTTAAATTACTACCATAGCTTTCACCAACTACTCCGGTTGGCATCTTCAGTGGACGATGAATAACACCTAACTCAGTTAGGTGTTTCCTTAGGTGTTACTCTTCGTCCACTGAAGATGCCAACCGGAGTAGTTGGTGAAAGCTATGGTAGTAATTTAAACCATGGACCACGGCAAAACAGCCCGGGAGAATTTAAGTGTTTTAATGAGTTCCCTTTTCGTAGATGTTTGCTGAAGTGACCATGTTCAGTAATTAACACAATTCCTTTCCTTATTCCTTTTCAGTCCAATCTCAGAAGAGTGTTGCTAGGACCTAGAGTAAGTTTCCTAGCCTGCTTCGTCCAGCACGTGTTCGATTTCAACCGCACGCCCTGTTCCAAATAATTGCGTATCAGCACGTCTTTTAGCCAACTGATCTGCCTTCTCATTCCCATAAATACCCTAATGACCCGATACCCACCGCAGTTCGAGTCTGTTGCGAGATGCCAAGGCAGACAGGGCATTTTCACACTCCCATATCATTTTAATTTTCACCTGGTAGGAGGATAATGCACTTTTGACTGTCCGAGAGGATGAGAATACGTTTTTTTGTGTTAACCGTTCTCAAGTTCTCTATAAGCACAGCTCAGGACATCAAATACGGAAAAAATGTGCAATATTTACTAAGACTTGTACTAAAGTTGGTCCTTGGAGATAGGCCATATATGCCCGCACCCAAATGCGTCCGTTTGCGAAATCCATCCGTATATCATATAAATT
Organism: Metallyticus violacea; assembly: GCA_030762175.1. Taxonomy (NCBI): domain Eukaryota; kingdom Metazoa; phylum Arthropoda; class Insecta; order Mantodea; family Metallyticidae; genus Metallyticus; species Metallyticus violacea. The sequence continues at coordinate 89,500,465 of CM060832.1, read as the reverse complement.
GATTACATTAAAAGGTGTAACATGCTTCTGCCTTTGATGATTCACATATTGCATACCAAATTTACGAAAAGGGAATTACTGAAGTTAAAATTATAAGCAAAAATTGATTGAGAATGAGTTCGGACTATAAGAATTGGAATTGGAAAATTTTGAAAAAGGCTTAGCTCGAAATTAGTTCTTTTACATAATAATTGTAACACTGCCATATTGCTCAGAGCGAGCAAGAGTCAGGAAGGTGATAAATAGCTTTTCTCTGCAGTGCACACTCCCCTAGATGTGATAAAAACATAATTCACTTCATCCCCTATCCGTATCTTCTATTTCATTTTATTCCCCTTCACTGAAGTTGTATTGAATTATTATTTATAGTCTCCCATGATGGCAATGCCCAACCCTACTTGTTTGCTCTTGTTAAGCCATTACAAGAGGGACAGTTGCGGATCTTTTGAAGAGAAGGGGGTAGCATGACATGTGTGTGGTTTACTCATACCGTGATGCGACTTTTTAAGATAATGAGGTGAATACAAAGCTGCGAGCGTGTACAAGAAAACTGAAGGTATAGCTCATTTTGCAATTCCAAGAGTCGCAGATAATAATTATATTTATCACATGTTTATTTGAAAAAAAATAGGCTTACAATTCCAGAGAGTTGACTTAGAATTAAGTTGAGGATTTTTTTTAATATATTTAATGCCCGTTTGTACTACTGAGACACCACAGGCGGTGGGCACTGACGATACATGAAATTAAATGATATATTGGGAAATATTCTTTTTTTTTTAAGGAAGGAAACGTTCCAGACCTAAGTTTAAGTACCTCCCCGGCATTTTCCATTTATGAGGACTGAAGAAAACCCGAAAAAAACCTCAGTCAGGAAGGACGATCCTGGAGGGAATTGACCCCTAGAACCCGTGGCGGTTTAACATAAGGAGACAAGTTCCGGGTGTATTAGTAAAATCGGCCAACACTTAAAGTGTAAATATGACATAAATGGTACAGGAGGACGTCTATGAATGTAGATGATGCAACAAGGCTTTGTGTAACATTCAACTGAACACCCCTCCAGTATCCATCATCAACAGATGCAGATATAGACGATGCACTCAAAGGAGTTAGAAAAAGTACGTTAATACTTCTAAACCTACTTCTGCAGAAGGCAACACAGCAAATATGTAGTGCTTGGTGTACCATATGAAAACTAAAGCTAGAGATTACACTTATTTTATATCCCAAGTATTTCCATTTCGAATGATTTTTAAATGTTTTCGTGTATTCCGCAAAAAATAAAATCATAATAATATTCTATCTCTCAATTTTGATGAACAGGAACAGGAAACGACGTTTGGGCTCTGTATGCGGCAACAGTTTAAGAAAGCTGTCAGCTGTTTACCTTACATGTGCAACTGCAAGGTTCATACTAAAATGAAAGGGAGCTCTGACTTAATGTAAACAACAAGATGTGTATGAAACATGACATAGTTAACTTCATACATTCAGTGTCCGAAATTCCATTTTTAGTTATTTTTATTAATGGTGTTTATCGCCCGTTTTTACTACTGAGGCATCACAGACTGTGGACAATGAAGATGCATGAGATGAAATGATATATTAGGAAAGAATGTTTTATGAAAGGAAACGTTTCAGGCTTAAGATTAGAGCAACTCCCCGGCATTTGCTATGACTGAGGAAAATCTTAGAAAACCTCAGTCAGGGAGGAGGGTCCTGGTAGGAATCGAACCCCAGATCTCCCACTCACGAGTCCGCGCCTTAATGACCGGCTCCTGGGGGCGGTTCCTGTTATGACAATATATAGTAGATTACACAATTACACAATTGACGTATTTTAACTTGAGAAATATTTGGGAATTAGACTTGGAGACAATTAAGAATATCAAAAAGAAATAGATTTCACTTTTATATTATTAAAGTTTTTTCTTAATATCCCCCTGCACTGCACCGTACTACTTTCAGATAATTTTTAAAGAGTCAATTAGAGACAGGGAATCCATGGGCCACAGAGGAAAATAACCGAGCTATTTAAATGGTGTTAAAGAAGTTGAAATGTGATGCTGGTATATCACTGTTAACGCGAAATGTGTTGAAATTTTACCATAAAAATGTTTTAAACCTGCTTTGTAAGCAAGGAAATTCCAATTTTCAATATCGCATCAGCACTGTTTTCAAAGTTTAATACTGTAAAACCCTAAAATGTGACAGTACGCACTGAACAATGGTCAACTGATTCGTGTTGTGTAGCTTAATGTAAAGGGGATTTTTTGAATAGTTTTTAACTCTCGTTTTAACTACTGAGGCGTCAAAGACGATGGATACTTTTTTTTAATGGTGTTCAACACCCGTATTTGCTACAGAGGCACCACAGGCGGCGGACACTGATGATACATGAGATGAAATGATAAATTGGGAAAGACTTTTTTTTAAGGAAGGAAACGTTCCAGGAATAAGTTTTAGGTACCTCCCCAGCATTTGCCATATATGAGGACTGAAGAACACTTGGAAAAAAACTCAGGGAGGATGGTTCAGCTGGGAATCAAACATCAGACCTACCGCTCACAGATCCGCGCCTTAACGACCTCGGTCATCCGAGGCGGGGTGTAGTGGGAAGTATTCACTTTTCTGTATGGACAAATGCTCAAGGCAACAGACTATGGTTTTGAAGATTGTATGGTTCGAGTCGCCTGGATTTATTTATTTATTTTATTTTATGTTGAATTATGCTCTTACAGAGGGTGTAAGTAAAAAAACATAAACCAACAAGACTGCATGACAATGCCCCGCTTCATACCGACTGTATCAAACACAGCTCTATAACTTCCTCCCGTTATAATTTCTTATCATTTCGAATGGAAATTTCATCAAGCGTACTGGTCCTTTAGAAACTTAATGCCATAACTTTGAAATTTTAACAAGCACAGCGTAAGATTCCTTCTCAAATCTTTGTCTAAATTATCCTCTACAATTTCTGAAGTGTTATTGATTAACATCCTGTATAAGCAATATAAAACTTTTATCCAAAGTAAAAGATATTAATAATATTCGAACAGTAGATTGATATGAAATAATTGCAACATTTAAGACTATTATTTTCACTAAAACAATTCTATAATTGTTTTATTACTCATAACTGTTTACAGCAACAAGTTCCGTCAAAGTACGGTCTCACGAACCTGGTGAGCAACATTTGTAGAAACCACTTTCACTTAAAACTGCGTTATTTCCACATGCCTTTACCATTGTTCTATGCACTTCAAGTAAGTTTAAATGTTCAGTATTAAATATTATATCACAACTTTTATCTCATATTTTGTACTGCATACTAACTTTGTTGACATTTTCATTGGTCTCCGAACACTTTATTAAAGAAATGAAATGGTAATAGTATAATCACTTAAGTATTATATTTACAGTTTTTATTCGAACCGTTTATCTAAAGTCCACATATGCAGTACATCTACTTTTTACTGATTTCTCTGTCTGAATGTTCAGTCGCGATATATTTTCTGATAATAGTGTAGCTTCCGACCTATGTGCGCGGCATATAGGTACATTGGTTACAAGGGCACACATTACAGAACTCGGTTATCCGCTTGGTGTTTTAAGCATTTTCTGTATCTCATTTGAAGAATTGCTTAACATGGAAGCGACTATTAAGAAATGCTTTAACATTCTATTATTTTATATTCAACTATTCTTTTAAAATTTCCATATATTTCAAGATATTTAACCACAAGAACATCTATAATTTAATTTGTAAATAAAATTGATCTATTTTTTTAATATAGATAGGAATTACTTACTGAAAACTAATAAATAATAGAATGCGCATTCAGATAAGTATTTAAAAGTTGAAATGATTGTAATGTTAAAGCCTCTAAAAATAAATAGCTTCTTGCAGCAGATCCAACATTCTTTAAAGTTTTATTTTTTTTTTTTTATTTCTATCTATTACAATCACTCAGCCACTGAGCGCTTGATTATTGGATGGACATTAGTTATAAGGGCGAATCAAAAAGTAAGTTTCCTTATTTTGCTACAATAAAATAAGGCACATAGGCTGCTGTAATAAATTTGTGTGTCGTCCTTCTACCAGATGGCGTAAAACAACACTGGTTTGTGCAACACAACATACACGAAGCAACAATTTCAAAATGGCGAAGGTACTGAATGAGTAGTCAAGGGAGGAAATGGACGCAGTGATTAGTTCTCTATGAGCATGAAATAAGAAAATATAAACCTCCTTCAATTGATTGTTTCTGTATAGAAGGGTTATGATATCTACACAATACATGTGAAAACTGATCCCGTGTACCTGCAGAAAGTCGAACGATTACAAATGGCCCATTTACATTCATCTGTTTGGAAACTGAAAAATAAAGTCTTTGGGTAGTCGGTTTCAACTCTATCACACACATATAACGTTGTAATGGCTCAATGAACAGGATGCATTCAATAGAAGCTCGAAGATCTGAGCTTTCCAGACACTCGAGTGATATTTATTAGGACTATTTTACGAATAAAATAAGAATTGTATATTTATATTATGGATGGTTAACTTTTCAACCATCTTGCGAGAGACGAATGTCGACTGTCAGTAATGTCAAAAAGAGAAGAGTCAAATACGAGATTAAGACAATTTCAAGAATAATATTAAAATAAAAGTAATATACATATTTGCAATTCGCACACAGAGTACTAATTATGTAGCATTTTTTACATACTTATGAATAGCTACCTATCCGTGAAACTGAAATAGACAAAAGTCGACTATTACAATCGCTACCGTTAGACTTATCAATACCTACTGAGAAAAACAAAACAGAGATAGAATTCTTTCATTCTGAACAAAGTGTTTATTAAAATGTATGATTGCTAATGCAGTATTGTTATATAATTTACAAAATTATTTCACACTGTTAGGTTAGGTTTAAAACAAGTTAATTAAATGTACAATTATTGAAATCACAGATAAGTAGTCAGTTGTTAGTGCTCAGAAAATATAGTGGGGGGTTTAGAGTTGGCTACACTGACCAGAAGACAAATGCACTTTGGGCGGTAACGGGATTTGGTAAAACTTTACGATAATTTCACTGTGATATCGGGCTGCGATTGTTCAAAATTCAATTTTTTTTATTTCATTGGTTGATTTTATGATGACGTCACATAATTGAACTAGTTTAAGTACATTAATTATGGCAGTTTAAGTGTATATGAATATATCACATACATATTAGTGTGTTTAAGAATTCATAATATTTTGTAGTAATGCATCCTTTTTGCTTCATTTACTGCAAGAATTAAGAGTAACGAAATTAAAAATTATTTTATAACACACCTAAATTCATAAGTAAAAGACACAGTCTCTCTAAAAGAATCACTGTTTACTTCAGAGCTATAACGCAAATAGAGAGCTGGATTTACTCGAGGATTGGAGCAAAGAAGCCATAATCGCTACATCCCATTAAACGTGTTGACAATTTTGCCAAGTCTGTACCTACAAGGAGTAAGAGGGGGAGTTGCCATGGTAACTTCTTGGGAAGGCTCCGTCACCTCCTGCTCATTTAGCAAGTATTGTTGCAGGACTGCTCGAGGGGGCGAAGGGGCGGTTTCCAATGTTTCTTTGCTTATACGAGAAGCAGTTTCCTTAATAAGGTGCTTCTATAGAGGCGTGGATATTCTCAAATCCTGGTATACATATTCCACGAGAACATTTCTCACTTATTTTCTAACGAGGTAAAACACAAGTGCGATAATCCCTCTCTGACGCGGCATTTACCCATGCGTTAAGGAGATATGCTGGAACATTAATTTACAACGAGAAAGAGATAGAAAGAACTATCCTGGGAAAAAAAATCAGGAACAAAACTTTTACATTTTATAGGAAGTTGATTATTATACACAATATGTGCATAAATATATTTTACTTCTTCTTGCTACCTATTTTGATATGAGGCCAAAGATCTATTCCATAGATAAACACGTTCTTCTCGCTTTTGACCTTCCAGGACTTTTTTAGTTCATTATGGCCAAGGACATATCTTGAAAGCCTTGCTCTCGCTCTAGGTGTAAAAATAAAGAACACACAGTCTTTTTGCTTTCTTTCTTTCTTTTTAGAAAAAATAGTTTTATTTCCAAACACAACGTGCTTCAAATTTTTTTTATCTCATCCATAAAATACGATTTCTGTTCTGCAAAATACGCGTTGTTTTGGACGACAACCCTCTTAATTTTAATCGAATTTCTTACCTATTGGACAACACTTCATGTTGGGGAGCAGCAAATAGTCCGAGTAAGTCAAATCTGGGGAGTAGGGGAAATGAGGAAGAATAACAAAGCTTAAGTCTAATTTAATGGTTTATGTTTCCTTCGCTAAATAAGGACGATTCTTCATGATTTCGTGTTTATTGCTCCTGTAGCATAGAGTAATATTCACCAATTATGATTTTATTTTTTCTCAAAAAGTCATTTAAATTGACGCTGTGGAGATCCCAAAAGAGAGTCACCATCACTTTCATTTATGAGTAGGTGGTTTTGCTTTTTCGGAGCGCTTTCTCAGATTGAAATCCCCTTTTTCGACTGTTTCTTAGTTTCGTCGACTGTCAGATATGGTCTGGGAAATTGATTTCGCTTAATGGGAATACTTTAAAGTGTGTTCGTAAGTGATAACTCTTCCCCTTTTCTGGTCAAATGTTAGCAAAAGTCTTAAGCACCACTCCGATAGATTTTATTCTTATTTGTAAATTATTGTGCAACATATTATGCATTCGATCTCTAGAAATGCACACAGTTCAGCAATCTTTAGCACCTTCAGTCTTTGACGGCTCATTATTTCGGCAATAGCTATTCCGGAACATCTAAACTCACCAAACCGCAATACACCATTCTAAGTGAAGGTGTAATGTTTGTTCAGCTTCGGTTTAGTTTTTACAGGCTTGTTCATTGCAAAACGAATTATTTTATTAATACATGAAATATACGTTTCATCGTTATGAACGCTTGTTTACAAATTAGGCATGAAAATGGTTCTCAAGCACAGACTAAGCTTCATAACTATTTAAAGCTATGTACATCATCCTTCAGCCCTTTGTCAAGGTAACGTTGGAAACAATCTAGTGCCACCATCACCTTTTAAGATTGTTCGGGCCTATCGAACAACCATCGTATATCTGTTTCTAAGTCTTAGTTTCATAAATTATTTTCCACCTCTTGCGCTCATTTAATTTTCTCATTCCCCTCTCGATCTATCAATCAGGCTTCCTACGATTTTATTTTAAAGATAAAAAGAAAACATTTCTGTAAAAATTTTGTTACCTGTATACCATTAGTGTCATTAGGTTCTTTTTATTGACCTTTTAGCTTCATGGGCCCTGTTATGTTTACTAGGAATTCATGTATGTTTATCTTATAGTTTATAGATCAATATTTCCTTAGATAGCTTGCCTTTTATGCATACGATTTATATGATTTTTGCAGTTATTTGTATGTTTAGCTTCTACATTATGCTAGCTTTTCTACTAAGTTGTTGTTGATTTGATTTATTTACGGACGCTCTTTAAACTCTCAGCTCATCAGCGTCCCATGCAACTCAGGGCATGAGACAGCCGATGAATTTTGCTCAGATACCTCTTCTTTCAGGCTTAAGGTTCTTTTACGTGCCGTAAATCTACGATACGGGACCCACGGCGTTAATCCTTGGAAGCCATACCTAGGATTTGTACATCTGAAAAAATTCAATTCATCGACCCTGGTCGGGATTGAACCCGTGACCTTAGGACTACGAGGCAAGTATGATTACCACTAGATTACCAGGGCCGACAAAATTCTTCTAAGTTATGTATAAATAAGCAATCTCTGATGTTTATTATTTTTTTTTTTTTTGTACGTCTTTTCACTTTTCTCAAACATTTAATTCGGCTGCTTGAATTTTGCCCCATATTTTTTAATCATATAAACGAGCTGTGGTCAACTGAAACCAGTCCAGGTCAAGCTATTAATATAAAGGCAATGAATTACAAACTAATACAAACAGAAGCAGCAACATTTAAGGATAAAATGCCGTACTGTCTTAGGAGAGGAAGTCACCCTGGACATTCAGACATGCGTCCTGCTACTTCACCAATCATCTGATGCCGTCCGAAAAGAAGAATTGTGGTTGCTGAGTGAACCAGTCCAGCACCGCAATCTCCACTTCATCGTCACTGTGGAAGCGATTGGCTTTCAGAAATTTCTTGAGCGGTCTGAACAAATGGGTCAGAGCTTTGGGGGAGGAAGAAGCTGTCACTATCTTCCTCGTAAGACCTCTGCTTTTGTTTTGAGGTCATATTATAACTTTGTAGATTTTATTTAATTGAAATTTTGCACAATTATGCTTATAGTATTTATTTTACAAAATAGATTTGTAAAATAAATGAATTTGGATATCAGACAAAGATTTTACTGCGCAGTAAAATTAATATTTACATAATATACAAATGTATGTGGTATATTACCTTGATATGAGGTTGAAATTTAGTACCAGAAAGTACATAGCAATATATATATATATATTGTTTTTAAAGCATGATAGACAACGATAGTAAGTTAATAATACGTTCATTACTCTTTTATTCAGAAACCTATAGAAATATTATGTATTCCTCACATTCCAATATTACATTAATAATCTTGGTTTCAAACTTTGAAAATGTTTCAAGAAAATAAAAGGCACATAATTTATGGACACGAACAATATGAAATCTACATTATGACATCAAAAATGTATTTTCTTGCCAATTATCCCTTTATAATGATATCATCAATATAATTAGTGGTGTTGATAAAATGAATTTATAAAGTTTAACGATGCCTTAAAGCAGCTTTGGTGTTTCTTTACATAAACACTTACACTTTCTGGCCTATTATGAACACGCATAACGTACTTAAATGATATGCATTAACATTAGGAATTGACCCAGTTCGCAATTCATTCGGTTGTTGGCACATCACGAGACTAAATATTTACCTTTAGCATTACTTATCTCACGTATTTTTGTGTGATAGCACCCAATATTTCATTTTTATTAGACTTGGGCATATTCTATAGTTAACTGTGTAAGTTTACATTATATTTGATGTTTTCCAGAGGTAATATAAGTGTGTGTGAGTGAGTGAGTGTGTGTGTGTGTGTGTGTGTGTGTGTGTGTGTGTGTGTGTGTGTGTGTGTGTGTGTGTGTGAGTGAGTGAGTGAAATAAAGAGGGAGAAGGCGGAAGAGAGTAGAGTAAAAACCCTACTGAAATATCGGAACCTCATTTTCTATGTGGTAAATGCATCCCAGACTAATACAGCAAACGTGGCTTTCAGAGTCATATAGATTTCCAAGGAGTAATCTGAGAATTCGTAACTTTTTGAGGAGGGTGGCTATGAATGCTTAAATAATTAATGAAACTCTAAGGTTCCATATTAAGAAAAAAATTTACATTGGATGCTCATATTTTTAAAAACAATGTTAATGTCGGGGTCCAAATTCTTTGTCCATTTACTATTTTCAGGATCTATAAAAGCATATATAGTTGGCAATAGAATCAATGCTTGTTATGAGGGGTACATGCCTTACGAACAGCTGACACAAGAGTTTTGGATAACTTTTGTTAGATTTTTGAATTGGTTACTTCGATCTAGAAGAAGTTAAGCAATTGTCATTTAAAAAAAAATGACGATTTGACCTTATTTGCGTAAACGAGAGCAATTTTCATGAAATTATTGAATATTTTGAGGAAAAGTTAAAAGGATGAATTTCGTAAATAATTATATATTTGTTAAATTAACCTTATACTTTTAAATTACCTTTAAATTTGTTAAATTACTCTGTTTGCTATAATCGAAATTTTATGTAGAAGGCGTAAAAATATATAAACGTTTTACGAGTAGAAAGAGTATAGAAAAATAGTTCCAGAATAGAAACAATATCTCCGACGATTAGCTCTAGTACTTCAGGGGTTAACTCCAACGTCACAAATGTATTTATGAATAATCAAGAGGACTGAAAACGCAATAAATTATCTCAAACAATAATTCAAAGCATTACTGGTCATATTGTAAAATTAATTTACAGAAATTCAAGTAAGTAATCGTTCATAAAGTTTATACCTTGTAGTTGTCAAAGTGCCTTAGCACTGAGTTAGGTTAAGATGCAGCTTGCTTGTGACTTCCTTCCGCCGATGAAAATTTACATTTGATTGGCTACGTCACATCGCAACGTAGTTTATTACAGTTAATGTTGATAATTTAAAACAGCTTCAATGGCAGTTCAAAAAGTTGGTGTACGACTTAACACGTTTCTATATATAACAAGCCTGTAGCTAAATTCCCTTCTTAATTTCCTATACTTTTAAAGTGTAAATTCATACCCCAGGTAAAAATATACGACTTACGCTACAATTAGACTCTTTTACATTTTTATGAATTTGTGGGAGAACAAATAATGCCAAGAAAACCATGGAATATTTTATATAGAGGCAATAATTGCATCATTCTTGTATTTTTCAAATGGTGTTTAACGCCTTCTTTGCTACCAGGCATTACATGCTGTGAACATTGATGATAGATGAAATGAAATTATAAATTGGGAAAGAAAATTTTAAAAAGAAGCATTACAGGTATACGTTTAGTGTACCTCTAAGGCAGTGGCGGCTCATGACATCTTTAGAAGGGCGGGTCAACGACTTAACTACATGGCACCCGACATTCTCTCATAATCACAGCACCATAGGACGTTCGTGCCATGAACTTCTGGTTTCTAACTCTTCTAATTCAGCTGTTAAGGTAAGTTTTCACTCTTCTGCAGTCAATTAAGAAACATCAATGAATTTCATAAAATTTTCAACCGGTTTACTCCCACTGATATATCGCAATATCACAACCAATTTTGATATAGGTATCTGTTTCGTCAGCCTGTAAAAGAAACGAAAATTTTCCTTTCTATTTCTTTTCTAATCTCATTCCTCTACACAAGATACATTTGTTACTTCACACGCACCTTAAAAACCTTTGTTTATGGTCAACTTACTGCATAAGCTCCTAGAACTTTCGGTTGACGAGATCCAAATCGTTTTACTTCCAGAACAGTTCAACTTATATGGGAACAAAAGTGTCTTCAATAAGACGTCCATTTATGTTCATTGCCACAAAACAGACACGTTTTTTTGTAATGTAACAGTTAACACTGTGAAAGTCAACTTTCCATTGACAAACAGTGGGGAAGCCACCAATTTCAAACCAAGTGCGTAAACAACCCCTAGTCAGTTATGCGACTTGTCAATAGCCCCTCAACATCTGGTTTCTAAGAAAAGAGAAAATACCGAGAGCTGACCATGAGCAGCCTTCCTGCTGGCCCAAGAGAACGAGGAAATAAGCAGGAGAAAGGCTAACCCATTTTAGAGGAAGACACATATACGTCCTTGTAAATCTTTGCTGGCACACATGAAGTTTAAAGTGTAAATTTTCCGGGTTGGCCCATGAGCCTCCCTCGTTAACGGAAGACTCGCATGATCGCTTCTTTAGTAGGAAGAAAAAGCGCCTATTACGTAAAATACAATTAAGAACTAATGGGTATCATAGCTGTTTTCATGCTTTTTTATTTTAAAGTTAACCAGGAGAGGGGGAAAATGGTAAATAATGGTGCAATTTTCTTTTGGGCCCGCTTGGCCCTTACTGACGGGCCGCCTCTGCTCTATGTCATTTGTATTGACGAGGAGAGAGATAACCCTGAAGAATCTGTCATGGCGTGATTCGAGCTGCAGACCTCCCGTTTAAGAGTTCGGAATATTCCAACTTCGATCATCCCATTCTGCGTTTATCTTCAGCTAAAATATATTAAATTCTTTCAGTATAAGATCTTTAAATTTTTATATTTTTACAAAATAGTTAAAGCAGGAATATATTAGCTTTTTTTTCATTCTATTGTTCCAATACTGAACCTAAGGAAAACGCCTAGTTTTTTGTTTTCTACCGCGTTATCTAACCAAATAATACTTGCCAAAATTTCTAAACGAAATTTGGAGTTATCGGTTATATTGTTTACAAAAAATGGAGTTGCGCTACACGTTGCGATAGTGGTAACATTGGGAGTCAACCCTCGAGCAAAGGAGAATTCTGCAGGTCCATGGAGAGGGTTGGGGATGGAGCAGCATCTCGTTCAGATAATGGGAAGAAAATGACGACGAGTGGGTGGAGGGGGTAGCAAGATTACAGGGCAGGCTGACAAGAGCAGTGGGACGTAACAGCAATGTCGACGCCGGCAGGGATGCAAGAAGGCAAGGAAAGGGAAGGAATAGAATGGAATGGAATGGAGGACTCAAAAATGGAATGAACGCTTCCTGGAAATCTAGCCCGGGACATCCAGATATATATTTCGAAACTCTTTTTAGTCCATCTCATCCACTTGCGAAACACTTTGCTTCATTATGTCCCTGCCAGTTACTTTATCTGAAATCTTTTACTTCTCTTTAGTGCCATTTTAGTGCATTTGTAGCATTATAAAATATGACCTTAAATATTAAAAAAGGCAAAACTACTTTTAACCTTCTGCACATGCTCAGAAACACCGACTACTTGGTCTAGTAGTTTGTATTGGTGGTTGCTGGCCGGGAGCCGCGGGTTCGAATCCCGGTACCTATTAAGGAATATTTTTAAGTAAGGGAGATCTGGAATGAGGTTCACCCAGCTTCGAAGTTGCATGATGCAGGTGGCGTTCTTCGATCACGTGATAGGCGACCGGCGGGGTCCCGATATGCTGATCGCAAGTCCCTCTGCAATGCTGCTTTCTATCAATGAAGTCGTAAGACGGAGGTAGAGTTCGCCGCGGCAGGCCAAGGCTTACCCCTGGGCTGTAGGGCCAATTGAGAAAAAGAAGACATGCTGAGAAACGGAATACAATTATTTCTCAAGGCGTTTGTGTCGTCAATAGCTAGTAACTTTTAAAATTAAATCATTGGTCAAGAATTGTTCGTTCAGGAAAGTGTAAGCTGTGTAACATTTTGTAACAATGTTAGAGATAGCGAAATTTATTTCCTTCACTGCCGAAGCATGGTTCTACTTATACACAGAATAACATAGAAAAACTAGATCTTATGCATGAAACGCCACTGCATACAATTCGAGTACAATGCACTCAGCAAAAATAGAACAAATATAGAGCACTCATTTTTAGAGACTGTAAAGGGGTTATAGAAGAAATTTGGGATAAGGAGTTAGTGGTTCATGAAGAATATGTAATTGAATCTCTACAGACGGTTTACTGATATAATGCATTAACAGACAATCAAATCTTTTCAAAAATATTTAACTAATAAGTAGTAAACAGATGCATTTCAGTCAATCTTGCAATCTCTTTAGTCATTTTTATTTTGATAAACATTGAACAGTCAGACCATAGATATTTTTATTTCAAACTTCCTGTCTAAAAACCAAAATTATTGCGGTATAATTTATTGATATCCTGTATTTTATAAAATTATAAATTCACAGAAATATGGGGAAAAAAATACGCCATTCTTCAAACAGTTATCCAACATGGAATGTAGATCTGCAGTTTTTAAACAACACTCTGTTATAGTGCGTACAGCTCAAGATTAGCTTTAACTGTGGGAAATATTGAATATAGGGGCTACAGTAAAGGACTATGATAGCAGAAAGCGCACATACTACTGTTATCTATGGAGAAATTTAAAAATAAAGTGCATTTACAACAAATTCTATAGAAAAATTACGTAATTATTGATTGTAAATTTGAAATGTTTTAATTAATAAAAAAGCATGCGCTCGAGTTCAGTAATTAGTATATCCGATTTCGCCGTCTCCAACCGCTATGTGAGCCGTGTTCTAACAGCACAAAAACCATTGAAAGATATGTTTGTTTGTAAACAAACACGTTAATGTGAATATATTTTGGACTGCTATGAGAGTAAATAAATAAATACATAAAAAGAATCACAATGGCTTTAATTAATGAGAATTCATATTCCTAAAAAGTGAAAATATTATACTTTTTAGATTTATTCGTAGTTTTAAATTCTAAAGCCATTTAAAGTTCTGTTAAATGTTACAACAGCAATTGCTTGAAATATTCTTACTGTCATGTACAACTTGTCCTTCAGCTAAATTTTGGATGTGAAAATTTAAATGCTTGAGCAAGTACTTGAAACCTCTAGTTAAGTTATTTATTCTATAATTACCTTCTCCTGAAAGTAGAACTGTCATAAAACTCTATTTTTTAAGTTTTAGTTATTTGACCTAGCAACTGCTAAAGTAATCAGATTTCCGTACATTAAATACCAATATGCATGATGTATTATTCAGAGTGCTTACGAGATAAAATAATATACATCTATTGGAATGTTACATCATGACGATAGAAATGGCAAATAGAGCTGGAAAATTTCTGTTATACATATTTCTGTGTTAAACATAAAACATTCAACAAAAAACAAAGACATGTACTTATGTAGAGCTTAATAATTTGGTAAGAAAATATTTTTTCCCCTTCTTGATTTTAATAGCACTGCAAATGTAAGTATTTTCAAACAGCATAACAGTCGTTAGCAGCATATAAAAGATATTTGAGAAAAAAAGAACACATATTACAGGTACCGCACCCGATTGAAGGTTACTGTATTTTAAAGGTAAAATAAACCGGTTAGAACTAATATATTTAAAAAGTTATCTAGTTCCATGAAAATTCCAAATATTTTTAAAAATTGTGAAATTACTAAGAAGTATAGTTCTACAAACACGAAAAGAAAAAATGCCCTTATCTTAAAATTAAATCATATTGATAACAGAATTCCCTTATAAAGATTACATTCTGGTAAGAATTTTGAATTTTAATTTATTTTCCTTTACATATACATACACTTACACTTGAATATTAGAATACGATCTGTCTTCTTTAATTCCATAATACTAACTAACAATATAAAATCAATACATATCATTATAAATATTACAATATTTTAATTCTAAACACTTCATCCAACTATTATTGTATACTTGTGAGTTACTTATTTCCTTAGGACTACATACACACTGACACCCAGGTTGTTGGTGTTTACTAATCCTGTTTCTAATGCTCATTTATTCTCATTCCCTCCCTATTCAATTTACCAATCATTGACTATCTGACCATTCTTTATCATTTCGCTCTTACCTCCCCTAAATACACTGTAATATCTACAAATTATTATATAAGAAATAAATATTATAAAAAGTACCAACAGTATATTGTGCATTTGCGTGCGCCCAAAATTCGCCTTTAAATATCTCGTATTCGCCTCTTTAGAAAGATCAAAGATCAATACAGCTGGAAGAAATATTACCTGAGGATTAAGAAGAATTGGGCTAGTCACATCTTTAGGGCCTCGCAAGATGGGATACGCAGATAGTAGCGTAGTATTTACCGGAGTGCCAAACACGTCACATCTTTGTGCTCTAACTGTGGGAGACGGAAGCTGCGTCACTTCTAAAGAATGTTTAAACTAACGCTATATACGAAACAAGAACTGTAATATAGCAATGAAAGGACTGAAGTAAAGAGTCTGCTATACTTAATCTTGGCATTGTAATAGCATCCAAAAACATTTAAAATGTGTGCAAAGTGGCGTGTTTTAAAGGTTCTCGAATATCTTAGCAAGAAAAATGGAATTATATATATATATAAATGGGTAGATAATATCAACACTTTTACTAGCTGCCTAAAATAGGAGCATTAGATAAAATGGCTGGCACTGTAAGCTTTTATAATCAATTGCAAGGATCAGATATTTTCTTTTCAGTATGCAATTAATAGACTTGCAAATATTTTTGGTAATAGCCAGCAATGCAACACACTATGTCCGAGTATACAAACAGAGCTGCAGAATACATAAAACTTTTTTTAAAACTTTATTTGAAATAACAAAAATAAAGTGTGAAATACAATCCAGTGAAAATACAATAGCAACAAAACTAAGAAAAGTACATTTGAACTAAAGAAACTATTTTTTTTCAACATTGTCTTTTCTTTTTCAAATAAAAGAGTACAGGAACTATATTTAAATAGTTTTTATTATTAAAAGAACTTCATTTTTCACTTTTCATATATTGGTGATACATATCTTGTTGAACACATTCATAATTCTGAACACAATAATAAAGCGTGTGTGCCAAAATCCACACCACAGTCAGTGTTTATTTTTAGGGGTTAACGAAAAATCCGGCCACACTAACAAGGAAGGTTGAAGCCACTCACATGCTGTTGGTCATAGAAACTGGAGAAATTAATTAATTACACCGACACTGGTTGTCGCACCACGCGGCAGATCACAGTTTTTTGAATGGTGTTTAACCGCCATTTTTACTACTGAGGCACCACAGGCAGTGAACACTGATGATATATGAAATGAAATGAAATGAAATATTGGGAAAGGATTTTTTAAGGAAGAAAACGTTCCAGGCCTAAGTTTAGGATACTTCCCCGACATTTGTCATTTTATGAGGACTGAGGAAAACCTGGTAAAAACCTCAGTCAGGAAGGTCCTAAAGGGATTCGAAACCCAGACCCCTCACTCACGAGTCCGCGCCTCAACAATCTCGGCCATCCATGGTGGTATCAGTGTAATTCGATTCTTATTTTTCGATCTATTATCATTTAGCTTGTTCATTGGTTGAAAGAAGTTCGTATGAAATTATCACAAGAGGGTCCGAGATTGTCTGGAAAACTCAGACTCTCTAGTGATATTTATTAGGACTATTTCACGAATAAAATAACTAAAATATACTTCCTCTAAACTTGGCTTACAAAATTTTAATAATTGTATATTTGTATTATGAATATTCAAACCTTTTCAAGCCATCTAGCAACAGAGAATGTCAATTGTCAGTAACGCCAATAGAGCAGAGCCAAATGCGGGTTTGGAACTATTTCATAAATAGAATAAGATTAACATGTATTTGAAATTCGCGCACGGATTTTTAGTAATTATAAAATGTTATATTTACTTATGAACACCTATCTATTCAGAAACAACGAGATTGAAGTAGACGAAAGTCCACTATTACAGTCGCTACCGTTACATTTACTAATATCAACTGAGATAAATAAACAGATAAAATATTTTACCGTTCTGAGCCACGTATTTATTAAGATTTATGGTTGCTTAGGCAGATATTGTTATATAATTTATAAAATGACTTCAGACTGCTTGACTCTCTAAGCAAAAATAATTGCTTGAATGAATACACATTAAGTCACACAGAAAAATGATCTGGAATTATCTAGTGGAGGTTGACTGCACTGGCCACAATCCAAATGCGCGTTGCGTGATAAAACGCGTTTCATAATTTTTTTTCCATAATTTTATTGGGCTGTGATTGGTCAAAATTCATTTTTTTTTTTGTTTTGGTTCATTGGTCAATTTTAAGATGTCATAAGTGAAATAGTCAATAAAATAAATGTAGACATTAGCATTTAATTAAGACAGGATGTGGCATGTCGCTAATTGATCTAGATAACAGGTAAAATGTGGAGCAAAACTTGAAAACCAAAAGGAAAAGTAATAAATAATAATAATAATAATAATAATAATAATAATAATAATAATAATAATAATATGTAGTCGATCAAATAATGTAGCAGACAACGAAGCAGATTTATAAAAGTCAGTAATAAAATTAGCGAAATAATTCAAGAGTATAATATGAAAATATCTAGTAAGAAAACAAAATCTATACCTATGAAATAATATGGAAGGAACATTATCAAATCTAATTATTGATATGCAAATATTAATTAGCAAGTATTAAAGTATTTATGAGTAAAACAAATTTGGAGTATAATTTTTTAAGAAATTGTTGAAACATGTTATAAACCAAATGCTGCAAAAAATATGAGAAAAAGAATGAAACAACTATTACAGAATATTCACCAAAACCACTATTAAAGTAAAACATAAGTGCTCAGGAACAGCAAGTTTGGAAGCAGCTCAGGTGAGGTTTCTAAGAGTATAACTTGGCATAAAAAAATCAGATATCATCAGAAATACAGTTTTACGAACATAGGTGGGGGAAGAAAACGTAACAGAAGAAATATAAAAGTATCAAAAACAACTTTAAGAATGCTCCCTTCAAGATATCCAAGGTAAACTTTCTTTTACAAACTAAGACCTAAACCTTTTCGGAAAGAAGAAATAAAATATTGTGTATGGCAGTTATTGGTACAGCGATCTAGAAGTATTTACTCTCAGTGATGGCTGCTATATAAAACATGTAAATCTCACCATATTCCCTTGTACTGACTTATATCAATTGCCTTAGTGCAATAGCAGTTTGTTTACACAGACTTCAGCCGTTACTAGGCTCCACTATGATGAACACTTATGAAGTGCTGTTTGTATCAGTTTTAAGTTCCTTTTCTATCATATCAGGTTTTAACTCATTATGTAACTTAAGAGATTTTATAGTTAGTGTATATATCAATACCTGTTTGTCTATCCATTTTTATAATCGGAATGCATGAACTTCCACTCATTAATATGTTAAACTTAAAAGCTTAAAAATAATCTTTCATGTCACGAAAATGATTTTTTTTTTCAGTCAAACAATACATCATGGCAAAAGTGCTATTAAAGTTATGTTTTCCATTTATAGAATGTAATCGCCCCATAAATTATGGCAGCGAGTCGCCTTTCAACCTGTATTTAATATGGGAGTCGTGCTATATCAATTGCACTAATGTATGTTAGTTTATTGTTTCTGTTGCACAATACCTAAAGCTTTATTGAAACATGAGGATCGCATTTCTGTACAACTTTATTAACATCAGCTGAACCACTGATGGCTCAGGAGTAAATGCCTAGAGCTCGCATTCGACAGGCCCTGATTTTGGGCTCAAAAATCCTTTGGGAATGATTATCTTGAACTTGAGTTTTTTTTTTTTTTTTTTTTTTTTTTTTTTTTTTTTTTTTCCCGTGGTTTCTTCTAATCGCTGTAATGAATTTTTCCTTTCCTGGAATTTTGCGCTTTTCCATTCTGTTTCAGGCCCGAAAGTGCCTAGTGAAGTAGGCTGGTGCTGTGTGGGGTGTGACAGTAGATTGCGTTTTGGAAGGGTTTGGGCAAGGAGTCTGGTGTGGAAGCGAGGCTTCTAAGGGGCTCAAATTATTTTTAGAGGCGATGGGTAGTTCTATCTGAAATTATCATTAGGGACATGTCCATTCCTCACAGCCCCCGGATCTTGGCTAGCTCTAGGGCAGGGTTGAAGTAGTAAATTGTCCCCTCTCCCTACAAATTCAATTTAATCAGCTATGTTAGCTCATAGAAGTTCTGTGTTTAGCTAACACGTAATTTCTAAATGTTATATTATTCATCTCTTACAAACATATTTAAAATTAGATCATAATACGCAACATATTTTGTAATTTTTCATTAATATAGTGATTTGAATGCAAGGATTACCACAGTTAAGTACGCAATACATTTGCATAGAAATAAATGTAATAGGTTTACACATTCAAATTATTTTAACTTAAATAAATAACAGGTAAATCTTCATCAGTGCTTGTTTTTCCTCAGCATTATTCTCTTGTATAAACTTCTCTTTAGCACTTATATAGGTACCTATAAGTACTGTACCTTGAAGTACGAGTAACTTCTGGAACTGCAGACGTTTTAGAACCACTTTTTGAAATTTTCTAAGTCCCGAAGTTTTCTAGGTGTTGGAATTAAGATAGTGCAAAATGGCAAGACAAACAGATCTGAGATTGAAACATAAAATATAATAATTAGAAGAGTATTTTGTGATGATTCTTTTTGCGATGTTCTGCTATACTGCACGAGAAGTTAAGTAGCACCAGTAACACCATCTCACGTGTCACTTTATGTATGAGCGTGTGTGTTTTATAGCTTCCGGAGCTTCCTGGTAAGTGAAGCTGATGGAGTGTAAAGATGATCCATATTATGAACACAGATAAGAGTTGCGACAAATCTCCCCTTGCCTCTTCACTACTTTGATGGCCTCACGAGATACCGAGAAGCGACACTGATAGCCGAGCGACCTTCGATCAGCAAGCTCATGTGGAGTAAAAAAATAATACGAAGTCATGAATTATGCATGGACTCATGTCGGTGTCAGAACAACGTCCATCATTATAAACGACATTTTCTCTGGCATTTAAATTTTGCGCTGTGTACTAGGAAAAAAAAAAAAAAAAAGTTACATAGTGCAGTGAATGGAAAATGCAGTATCGCGATTGTAGATGGCGAGGAATTGATGTGAGTTTTAAACATCGCTGAGAAGTTCGGTTCTGCTATCACCTGTCTGTCCTTCATGCATTTATTCAACAGTAGACTAAACGATCCCCGGGTGGAAATGGAAATAAGCCATAATAAGTTATGGCTAGTACAACTCTTTCATTACTGTTAGCTTTTCACTCACTTTTAACTTGAGTTTAAATTCAATAAATAAAATTCCAACACTCTTATATTATTATAAATGATCTAATTATTACACCGTTTCTTTACTTATCTACTATTTTTATTAATTTAGTACCAAAATTATAATTAATAATAGACAAATTCGTAAATTACTGGTACACTTCAGGTAAATTTTAAAGTGAAAAGTGAAAAACTGAACATTGTAAGGTATTATTACAAATAATATACGAGGTAGATTTTGCAAAAAGTCGATGCCTGCATCTTTAATAATTGCGAAAAATCAAAACCTATTAACAAATTCAGTAATCTCCAATTACGAACATTTTACGATTTGTTGATGAAAATGTTGAAACTTAATTTATTGAAAATCGTATTTTGGAACAAACTTTTTGCATCCGTCAAGTAATGGAACAATATTTAGAACTCTATGAAATATATATTGCAGCATTATTTACATAATCTTCTAATTTATTGAAAATTAAATTCTTAATCCTACAAAGAATTATTTATTTTGCAAAAGAAGTAAGAAAATACTAATATAAGGTAAAGAACCAATCAACAAACAATTTTTGAATAAAGAAATTAAACTCCAAATCATGATTTTGCGATTTACAAATTAGCCTCTGACTACAAATAACTGCATTTACCTGTAACTCCATTCGTTTATTCTTGAAAGAAACCAATAATGAATGTGAAATGAAATTATATCAGACTAGCTAAAATAAAACATGAGAATCACTTTCATATCAAATTCTATATTGTGTGTATTAGCTCTGCAAGTTAGAAAAACGCGTGTAGCTACCCAAAATATATATTCTAATCATATTTGTTTTTATATATAAAAGAAATGAAGGAGAAGAGATTAATTTTTAACCCTATTCATGAATTAGAGGATAAAGAAATTAAAATATTAAAAAGGGGATTTTTTTTAATTGTTGGGCATTAGAAAAGAGAGAAGTATCTCTATGAATGAGATATAAACCCATTAGCTTAAATATGCTTACTTTTCTTGGCATTTTGGTGTAAGGAGCACAAGAATTTTTGATATTTTAGGATTATAGTTTGATTCTATTGGATGCTGTAAGAGTAATGATATAATAATTTATTTATCTTATCACAAAAATTCTCTAGTCAAGCACCTTACTTTTTATATTTAAAAAAACAATTTATTGGACTATAATTTAGGTTAAAAGTTGTAAACTTATTTTATTGGCTTTAGATGAAAATAATATAGGAGTATAAAATAAGAACCTAGCTAAATATATTTATTTGTTTACATTAAGATCTAAAAGAAAAATGTTTAGATTAAGTGTATTAGTAATAAAGTTATACATATAAAATGTTTGAAACCTACTACAGAAAGAATTACAAAAACTATTTAATAATAAATACCCAATAATGTGCATAACTTTATTATTATGTAACTTATAAATCGATTATATTATAATACTCATAAGTTTATAACATTAAGTGAATTAAATTAAATAAATAAATATACTAAATAAATATGTGATATTAAAACAGGCAACTATGGAAATGAAAAAAATAGTATTGTAAAATAAACCTAAATTTTTACCCTGTCCTAACGTTATAATTTTTATAATGTTCGTAGTTTGAAGTGATTTTTGAACGATGTTATACTTTGCTAACGCCAATAAATTTGTGAAAATTATAGTGACCTATTTTTGATCACCATATATCGTATCTAGACAGCTGAGTCAAAGGATTTTACATTTTGTATGTTATAATGTAAAAGGTAATGCTTTTACTTTCTGACTTTTCTTGTTGAAAATATATTTAATTGCCATATTTATTTTTTGTTATTCAACAAGGTTGATTATTTCCCGCGATCATAAAATATGGGGTGTCTGAGGAGTACAGTATGTTCCAAGTAACTCTTAAACTATAATTCTACATATAATCAATATGAAACGCTAGTATTGGCATTACCTGGTACAACTAATTTGCATTAGTTTGAGATAGTTGGAATGGGTTTTTGGTGAGGTTATTCATATAGTTGACATAAATTAAGAAGTGTGAAAATATTTCCCTATAAATTGGCTGCAACTAACAGCTGTTAGCAATACATATATAATGAAATTAACGTTACTACTAAAAATTATCCTATTCTGAAGCCACACCCTAATAGAAATGAAACAATTGTAATAGAAACTCACGATAACATTCCAATTAAGGGATATGCCCTTGTTCATCGACTTGTATCGTATGTGTCTAATAACAGGATTTGCATGTGCTTAGCAAATAAATGTATTGTGACTGAATTAACTATCAAATATTCCAGATTCTGTATCACAACTTTAAAATTGTTAAGAATGCTTAAATGAGCAACATATATTTATTTCCAAATTGTGAAAAAATGTTAAACGGATGATCATGTGCTTCTGAGTATTTAAAAATAGTAAATGGGCTTACACATAATTAAGAACTTAAATTAAAGTAAACGAAATAATCCACACATGTTTAGACATACTAGAGGCATAAATATTCTTATGAAGAGGCCAATTCTTTTCTTTAACAAATAAATGAATCTCCGAAAAAGTCTGACCCAGGTAAACGAAGTACGGAGTTTATTGGTGGGTAACTAAATATTTAGAATTTTAAGTTGCAAGTGATCTTTAAGTAAAACTAGAATTATAGATCGCAAGAATTATCTAATCAAAATCACAGAAAAAATTAGAGAGAAAACAAACGCGCAAGAGGGCAGTATAGCCATATTCTGTTTACCTTTATGGTAACACGAAAAGCGTACACCTATTGAGTTCACTTATTTTCGCAAAGCTGCTTTTTTCTCACTCATTCCCCCTCCTCTTACAAAGCCTACAACACAGATACTGGTTTTATAGCCCCTCCCTTCTCCCCGTCTCATAGTGGTTGCCCTTTTGCAAAAACAGCTCATCACAGCAGGGGTAACAACCTTTTCCTTTTTAGCGGCGAAAAAATCCCCTCAACTCCCCCTTGAATCCGCTTTCCTTTGTACCAAATCCTCTTGTTGTAAATACATAGAGCAACAAAGCCTACCTGAAGTGCATAATGCACACGTTTATGTATAATATAGAAATCTTGCCTTCCCTTCCCATCCCTTTTGAAACTCTCGGGGGTCCTTGTATCTGCTCTACTGTACATTGTGCGACCCTTCCAAGTGTCAACTTTCAACCTTATAGAGCATCATGTTCGAGAAATCCTGTACTACAAGCATTAGGAGGGGGAGGGGGAGGTTCATGGCGAGGGGCTTGCGGAAGAAAAGCACAAATGCGCGAGAAATTTCAACCACCAATCAGTATACGTGAAAAGAAAAGTGTGGTTGGACGAGAGGGAAAAAAAAGAGGGCGCAGGACCCCGTAACTACCAATCATAACCGTCAATTTGAAAAGAGAAAAGAAGTTGCAGCGGGAAATCTGCAATAACTCCGCTTCTGTACATGATATTACAGGTTTCAAGTGAGAGATTACCTTACGCTACTTTGTTCGAGAAAATTAATGCGCCCGCTCGTCTTTCCTCACACACGTTCTCTTTAGCTTTCTATTAGGAGGTCAACGAAAAAAGAGGCAAAAGAGGTCGATCCGTTGAGATGATAACCGTAATTGGTTCAAAAAGTGAAATGGATAGCACCGCAAATCGCGGGGCTTCCCCCATTCAACACTTTACACAAGATGTGGCAATCAACCTGCAATTTGCTGGCTGTGGTCTCCATGTGATGGTACACAAAGTCGGCAACCAATCAAGAGTTTGTTTACCAGACTTCGCCACGTGCATCACAAACTAGCCAATTAAATAGCCACAATGCACTACCGGCTTGCACAACAACACAGCAATACAACCCCTAATAACATAAAATATTTTTAGCATCTCAATTACATTGATTGATAATTTTTAAATACTGTAAATGAGATCTAATTACACCAAAAAAAAAAAAAGCCAAAACTGTGACCCCTTTGCTTGCTGTAATTTTATATGATATAGTTTTTGGTCAATATAAATCTATTTTGCTCATTCTGTTGGTCTTAAGATAGCAGAAACTGTTTTAAAGTATTTTTAAATAAACTGAATATCAAAAGAATCCATTAAAAGTAGTTCACGAATTCCAGGGATAAGTAACATAATTCGTAATAATACATCTAATATGTACCATTTTCTATTTTTCATAAATTAATTTTTTTAGAATTAAAGCTATGCTGTAAATAATTATTAGGTTTGTATGAATAGATTTATAAGAAACAAAAGATTCTACGCCATCTAACTACAATTAAAGAATGGCCAACATCAAGGCTAATAGATCACGTCTCTTAAATGAATAAATATATCTAAATGCTGATTTTTCTAAACTTTTCTAATGAATAAATTCTTTTTGATATCTTAAATTAAAAATCTTAAATTAAATTAAACAAATTAAAGAACTTTGGTTTAAAACATTTTTCGTAAAATTAAATATTGAAAAGTTATAGGGGTTTTAAATAGTACTACAGGTCTCAATTACACTTTGTGGACCAGTAAAAGAATTATTGGAAGATAAAGAAAGAAATGATGTGACATTTATCATCTGCGTTAAATCTTAAAAACAATTTTGCAATTTTGGTTATTTTGCTTCCATAAACCCAGAAACATGACACGGTTTGAATGCAGGAGGATTGTAACATTGCCGATGTTTCAGGAATGAAGTATTAGCACTCTTGGAGAGTGCATCTCTCATGTAGAAAGAAAGATGGTCTACCCTTCAAAAAATAAAGAAATAAAGAAAATAAAAATAAAAAATATAATAATAATAATAATAATAATAATAATAATAATAATAATAATAATAATACAGACGTGTTTGGCAAGATAACGGCTCTCTTTCTTAGATCCATTTTTAAACTGGGCCCTTTTCTACAATTTTATTCAAATTTCATATTACATCAATTGTTACATTTTTGTCTACAATTATGTGCTACAATGAGAGAGAACGCAGTGTCTTGCGTGTACAATTACTATAAAGTGCTAGTGTGTTTTGGTTCATGTATTAAATATTTCAGCATTTTACTTTTTTGATTGTCTGCAGTATTAAGCATTTACCGTATAAATATCTACATATTTATATTTTATAATAATTTGTTTCTACATTTGACACATTTATACTGTCAGTCCTGTTGGTCTAGTGGCAGCCATTCTTGCCTTGTAGACCCAAGAACGCGGGCTCAATCCCGGCCAGAGTCGATGGATGTTTTTCGGGCGTAAACATCCAAAGTATGGCTTCCTTCGGAAGGGAAGTAAAGTCGTGGGCCCCGTGTCTTAAATTTAGGTAGGTAAAAGAGCGTTCAGCCCGAAACAAGAAGCCTTTGAGCAAAATTTGTCGGCAGTTTCACGCCCTGATTTTTTTTTTTTTTTTTGAGTAGTGTTTAACGCCCGTTTTTACTACTGAGGCACCACAGACGGTGGACACTGATGATACATGAGATGAAATGATACATTGGGAAAGGATATTTTTTAAGGAAGGAAACGTTCCAGGCCTAAGTTTAGGTACCTCCAGGCATTGGCCAGTTATGAGGACTGAGGAAAACCTGAAAAAAAAAAACCAGTCAGGGAGCACGGTCCTCATGGGATTCGAACCCCAGATCTCCCCCTCACGAGTCCGTGCCTTAACGAATTCGGCCACCCGTGGCAGTTCTCCCTGAATTGATGGGACACAGATGACCAGAGACAAAGAGCGTCCGAAAATAAATTAAAATAAAAAGTAATAAAAACAAATTCCTCTTTTTTGTAGTTCTCAACTACGTCTTCCGCAATTGGTTTGAATTTTATTTTTTCCTTCATCTTTCTCGGAATTCTACCAAATGCATATTCAATTTAGATTCTAGAGGACTTAAGAATACTTGTGATTTGCGAACCATTTTCCTTCGCTCGAGTTCGAACAACAAACCATACCAAAATTCAGTTACAAGCAATTTACTTCCTCTGAATTCAATTGTATACTCTTCATTTTTCTGCAAAACGCTGACGGTGCTCCGTAGAGGGTTCCGTTTAGCCACTCTTCGCTCGGGCTAAAATTCTATTTAACTACTTCTCAATTCAATGATATTGGTATTTCTATAAAACGCCACTTTCGCCCACATTGTTCTGTTCCATGTTGTGTAGGCCGTTATATCGCAAGCTTCGAAGTGGCACTTTCTTCAGAGACAACTACCGGTAAACTACGGTGTTTTACCGAAAAGAATATCACCATTGAACTCAAAGATAAATATATAGTCCATAACTAAATTATAGTACGACTTTGTAGGAATCTGAAAGTTTTCTTTATAACTAAATTAGGCTAATAGGATTTTATAAGAGCACTATATGTGTCCATATATTCGCGGATACCCATTGAAGTATATACGAAGAGGTGCTCAATCAATAGCTTTATTACCGTACAAAAAGTCAAGCTATAAATCAAAACCTTAACACTTAGGCAGTTATGGATGAACTGGCACACAGCAACATCACTGTATTCTGGTTCGTGTACAAAAGATCGCCCTGCATCTTTCAACTTTATCACACACATTATTAATAATCTATAAAGTGACCTTTGGTTATACTTGTAAAATATATCACAAATTCCAGATCTACTAAATCCATAAGGATAAACTTTCAGGACGCGTTCTCCACAATTGAAGAAGAAAATATATTATATGGACATGGGTCCGGAAACCTTTATTTCCATGTTAGAACTCACTGTCTGCAACTTTTCATAGTATTAATCGTGGGAAACACATACGAATAGCACGTTCCAGCATATCTGAACGAAGGTAATGTTGACATGCGATTCACTTCTTTGCTATTTGTGGGGGTATTTGAAAGCTCTTGTGTATCGAACCGCGGTACATGATACAGAGGTGTCTTCGTGCTTTTATTGTGGAAGGCTGTGAAACAAAACGCAATTCTCCAGGGATACATCAACCCATCCGGAATTCAGTGTGACGAAGGGTTGATGCATGTATCAATGCAATGCCCTACGCATGCATTTTGAACATTTCATGCAAGAAAGAGTTTCATGTCGTATGCTGGTACGTTCTGTTCCTGTGTGTTTCCCATGATTAATGTACTATGAAGAGTTGTAGAAAACGGGTTCTAACATGGTAGTAAAGCGTTTCCAGAACCATGTCCCTATAACATATTTTCTTCTTCTAAGTGTGAGGAATGTGCCCTGAAAGTTTGGCCATACCTTATTGTTTCCTCCCTATATAGGGGTAATTTGATAAAGATCCAAGAGAAAATTAACAAACATGAAAGTAAATGAAGAAACAAAATACTTAAAAAATGAAGTTGGTTAAATCTAGGAATCTGAGTCAGAGAAGCATTTTTTTCATCTATTTATATATGACGCCCAGCAAATGGATAAAAAGTATTAGTTTTAGAAATTAAAGATATTTTATTTTCCTTTGAAGTTTTAAAATTATTATTATTTTTGGTGTAACAGATCAATATTTTACTTTAACTATTAAAACTAATGTTAGTATAGTTTTGTATTTTGTTGATTCAGTACTTTGCTGTGATGTACAGGGAGGTGCAGATTTTCCATTCTCATGAACACGTCCCATTCCGAATGGAATTGTCAGTAGGCTCTGGTTTGCGAATGTTTCTGTATTCATAACAGATTTTGCTGCCCGAACTTGCTGTTTCCATTGTCAGTTATTATCTGCAATATAAACGCGTCTAGGTTGTTAAATTCTAATCTAGTAAGCGTCTTTAATTGCATTCTGTATTTATGGGTAATTAAGAATTAGGTTGCAACTAGAGTCTAACATAAAATGTTTCATCATATCACATTTAATAATAATAATCATATCTTCATTTATGAAAAACTGTTCTAACCGACCAAAACAGGTTTTCAAATGTGTGCTCTCATTATTTCAATGTGTAAACACTTTCTGTAAAATTTTAAGCATTCATAAGAAACAATGAAGCGTATGATCTATAAATATTCATAATAAGGTAAATAAAATCCAAAGGAACGAAAAAAAGTTACATTTACATAGACTTAACAGTTAAATGTGAATGTTCAAATACACCGTATCCTGAATAATGTTAGAGACTGTAAAGGATCCTTAGACATGCAATTTAAGGTAGGAAATTCTATGATCTACTTGGTCAAATTTATAAGCTTTGGCTTTAAATTTCTAAAGAATCAGTACTAACTCAGTGATTAATAAAGAGTCCGTTCAAAATGTCAGAAAACAACAATGTCCTTGGTGCAATCGGTATGACATTAGCGTCAAGTTCATGTGGATTGTTTTTATTGGGTCGTTAATGACTATTTTTTACTTTACGTCTTATGTTTGAACATGCATCAACATAAAATAAACATCAAAATAAATAAATAAACATAATCCGCAGGACTCATATCTACGATGCTTGAATCCTGTCAAATTGATAGCTTCCTCTTGACCATTCCTGTCCAACGCGGTGGGGTCCTATGCAATTAATTTTGAAATTAAAGTTTAATTTATATTTGGAAGCCCCCCCCTTTTTTTTTTTTTTTTGCATTTGTATAAATATTTTTACTTTTCGTTTTAGAAGCACCGTCCTCAAGCTCAGGAAATTTGTTATAAAGGCATTTTTATTTTGCAAAACAAGTCACTTTCTTATGATTCACTTTATTACAGTGCCATAAACTACCTACCATCACAGAGTTTCATCAAGACGACCCAATGTGCTGTCAAAGTAACTTTAATCCCAATAAAGTTGTGTCGCAAACAATGAATAAAAGATTTATAACGGTCTTACAATAGGAATGCTCCAAGTCCTCTTGCTTTCAGGCGAACATTCAGTATTTACTTGAGAGCTTGTGGATAAATTGTACATTAACGTGTTTTAAGTGCTTTTTTCATTACTTTTTAAAATTTAAATTATTCAGTTATTAATGGGTTATATTTTAAGTACTACTCTTCTTAAAATGGCAAAGAAATTATAGCTTTAAGAGTGAGTGGGAAGACCAATATTAATTTATTGAAAACACGCGAAAACCAGCGTGTTTATTGTGTAACGCTAGCGTCTCTCTTGGTAAAAGAAGTAATGTAGAGCGCCATTTTTGAGTGAGAAATGTATTTTTAATTCTAGATTTATTATTATTATCATCATTATTACTCATTGTCGTAGTATCGGTACTAGTATCCTGGCGCCAGCGTACCCCTAGTTATCATGCAAATGTGCCCGAGCATAAACAGCCCTACTAGGCGAAGCTGATTAGATAAATCATTAACCGTTGTTCAATGATAGTCAGAGATTTCAAATGCTTATATAACACTAACCGCAAAAGCTGATTATGAGCTGTTGTAAATTCAAAGCCCATTTCTCTTCAACACTCTCTATCACCATCTAATTTAAATTGTTTATCACCCTATAACTCCATTATTTTTCCCTCCGAACCATAATTTCCCTATCATAAATTGTTTATCCAAGATCATTCTGCGACTCAAAAATTATTTCGTGTAGTTTATTTTGCTGTATTTTCATATTTTAATACAGCAATATGCCTCAATCAAATGAAAGAGAGGAAAAAAAAAAAAAAGATATTGTGCCATATTAATGCGCTGCAGTATAAATATCAGAGCCAATTCCGAATATTTGCTATTAAATTACAATCTTTTCGTGTCTGGCAAGAAATTGAAAGGAAAAATTTGCAGGCGTTATAAAAGTTAATTTAATTGATAATAATAAAATTTATATGCGCACTGAGCATTTGTCGAATTATTGATAGATACTAGAAAGTGACATGAAATCACTTTCTGTACAGACTTATTAAAAGGCTCCAACAATAAATTGAAGTTAAATCATTGAACCAAAAATTGACTTACGAAAATTACGATAAAAGTGATAGTACAGTAGCTCGCCTGTAAGTAAAAGACATTAGAGCGTATTTATTATTACTAATATCCTAATAAACCATTCGCTCTTCAGAATGATAAGACCAACGATAAAGAAGAATGCCTTTTTACTGTATGAATCTGAGCATCAGAAATAAAAATTTACCACACATTGTTTCCTTTGGTTCGGCAAAAGCTTTAATACCTGGACTCATATCTGCACTTTGATGTACGTAAAGATGGTCATCATAATCATAATTATAATAATTATAATGATGAGGATAATAATAATAATAATAATAATAATAATAATAATAAAATGCAATATAATGAGGTTACAAACTTCCGTGACTAAACGGCCATGAATGACCGAAGTTTTGACACGCGAGTGTGAAGATTGTGGTTTTTTCCCGTCAGGACCGTCCTCCCTGAACTGAGGTTTTTATTCCACATTTTCCACAGTTCTCATAAATGGCAAATGCCAGTTAGGTGTCCTGGAGAGTTTCCTTCCTTCCAAAATTCTTTCTCAATTTATCATTTCATCTAGTGTATCAAGATGATACCTCAGTAGGAAAAATGGGCTTTAAACATTTAAAAAAAAATCCCTTCTGATTTGGATTGCTTGTTATTAGAAACACAGATGCAGTGAAAGAGGCATTTACATGTTGTATATGAGGCATTTTGCTATAATGACTTCACTGTCATTTTAATACACGTAGTCAATATTTTTTCCTTCATTTTCATTCTCTTCCAACCGACGTGTACTATGCCGGCGGGCTTAAGTGAGTTACGTTCTTCTGCGGACATACTCAAACATTCCATGTCCCTTCTTCGCTCGTTCCGTTTTTGTTTATGTCTCTCCTTGTTTTATTACCTTCAGATAAAGCCTCCATGCAACAGTGCGATTAGTGACGACACGGTTAAAATCAACCAACTGAACTATAAATCAAGTGTTTAAATACGACCGTACTGTTAGCACTTTAAATGATGGACAAACAAAGTGTGTAATTACATGTCTCAAGTATTTCCAAGACCCAAATTATGATGACATTTTTATCCATGCAATTAATAGATCTTTCTTACAGAAAGCACAAACGCCATTGTGTTTTTGTAAATAAACACCTAATTACGGATAGGTTCTAATTATGCATATGGTTTGTAACTCCCGTCAACGCAACGATATCACCTTTTCGTGTGTATACTTATTTGCGCTTACTGCAATTTGGAAAGAAGTAATTCGTTAGCTTGAAAAATATTGTTTCTGCAAACGTAAGGAGACATCCCTTTTCTAAAACATTTTCCATTTGTAGTGTATGATTAAGTAATGTCAAAGTTTATTACCCAAGGGGTAGAAAAAAGGTCTTAAATTTGCTTAAATTGTACTTACGTGATAAAAAATAAATGAAATAAATTGAACTGAAGATACATTTGATTGAAAAAAAAGCTTTGTATTCAAAAATAAATTGACAATAGTCTTTGTTTTTCTTTTTACCTGCTATAAAATGTTTATTCCTAAAAGTTAAATAAATAATGTGAGTTAAATAAACCGGTGAGTAATCCTTTAAATAACAGCCGCAATATTTAAACCAATTTTGATGCTTTATGATCTAATTTAAAATTACTTTGAAGAATTATTACTGTAATTATATCTTAATTAAAGCCCGAATCGTAATTATAATTCTTATACGAAGTTTTGAGGTAAATTTTAATGGTCGTTGGGCAGTAAAAAAAAATACTGCTTAATTTTGATTGTTAAATGTTTTGGTATTTTTATATGCAATATTCCCAAGTAAATTCAACAATAGTAAACATTTGTATGAGGTACAACAGTTTTAATACTAATTCCCTCTCATATGCCACTTTTCGGAGATAAGAAAAACAGTAGCACAAGGGAAGCAACAGTTCGTTTTTGAGAAAAGTGTTGGCAACAACTTTCATTAGCTGGATAGAGCTGCAACCATGGCAAATGCAAATTTGTTTGGAACTCTCATAAGCATTTAACAATCACCAAAAAATCCTCCACCTAAGTTACCAATCTCTGTGAGGCAATGGGTGTTTTGCATGCATTTGTATTCATATATTTTTATACTCTTTTTTCTCTACATTTATATCAATACTACTAATTAAAAAAAAAATCTCGTAGGCACCA
Organism: Metallyticus violacea; assembly: GCA_030762175.1. Classification (NCBI taxonomy): domain Eukaryota; kingdom Metazoa; phylum Arthropoda; class Insecta; order Mantodea; family Metallyticidae; genus Metallyticus; species Metallyticus violacea. The sequence continues at coordinate 89,468,025 of CM060832.1, read as the reverse complement.
CGCTCACTGGAACATGTTGTAATGATATATAATGCCAAATTCCAATGAATTACGAATTAAGATTTTCGTGCCGCGCACCATTTCACTCTAGACCAGCAATTCTAAAATTTTTCTTGACCATGGACTCCTTTTAAAGATCTATCGCTGCCACAGACCCATAAGTTCAAACCCAAAAGTTATTTGCACTCTACTATATCTAAGTTATTCATCCCTGGTCTACAGCATTTAATTATATAACCAACATACATGTGCAAATTGATTTGATATTTGCCTTTTTATTGTAGAACATCTTTACATATTAATCATAATTATAGTATTCCACTAACAAAGTATTAATATTAATAACTACTAACAATCATTGATAGCACATTACAAGTTAACTTTAATTCCTGAATAAAAGGATTATGCTGCATACTTACAGCCATTATATATCGGGCTTAATAGAAGAAATTTGTATTTTAAGTTCTAATTCTATATTTCCGAATTGTTTCTATATTTAGATTATAGATGTATGAGTACTGTACGTTTTTATTAAAGGCATCAAATGTTTTCGCGGTCTATTTTGCTAGTCCAAGAAAATAAGGGAGTCAGGCGAACCCCAGCCTATGCAGTTTGCTGCCGAAAGAAGCACGTTGTTGCTATGTAAACTATGACAGTGCAAATAAGCGTTATACCTGGTCTTTGTGTTTGGTCTATTTATTTGGAAGCTCATTCCGGAACAAATAGGAATCTTCAATATGATTCAAATTTACTTTACCTGAATAAATACACACAATGTGAAAGATACAGGAGAAAAAACCAATAGAGTCCAAAATGGTAATTTTACAGGAGGGAAAAAAAATCATTCAAACGCTTGAATTCTGTTACCTTTGTATCTTTCCAAGTGACAACATTTTTTTTTTTTTATTTTAGTAGAGCACTGATTGTTGTTTTAACCTGAAATTATAAACACATTGCTTTATTTTACTTGCGCAATTTATTATTTAATTAAACTGTGGATGGACTTCGGTGGTTTTCCCCCTGAATTTTGTAAGATAAAAGTACACTTAGGCCTATTAATTCAATTGTATTATGTAATAAAAACAAAACATGGACTTGTGTGGACTAAGACTAAAGAAAGGCCTATATGGTTCTCATATTCAAAAGTTTTTGAATATCTCTAAAAATCATTATTATAGTTACAGATATCATCTTGGTGTTCAGATGGCAATACTTTTGGCTGATGGGCAGCAAGTAATCGGCTGTAGTACTTCTTGGACCCCTCATCTTCACAGAACTTCTTCAAGAACCATCAAGTCTTTACACTTCTCTTTAGGCAGAGTAGTAGACGAGTGATAGCGCTGGCTTTGTTCCTGAATATCTTGTGACTGTGGCTGTTTCAATTTTTCTTCCTTTGATCCCTTATCAATGATGAGAAGAATATTCCATTCTGTGATCCATATGCCCATGTTTTTGATTTTGACTGAAGGAATCCCAGTTGTTTCAGTGGCCTGACAGCAAAAGGCATCTTCTTCTTGTAGCACTTGGAAGAAAGAAATATACTCCAGCTTTTAAACATTGCTTGTTCATATGAGACCACAACAAACGGAATGGATGGACTCAGGCCCCTGCAATCACTTCTCTCCAGCCACCAGGAGTTTCAGCCTTTGTAGTATGGGGAATCAATGCCATATTTTTGTCTTGTTCCATGAAAGAATGACTACACACGAATAAGTAAATGTCACTTTTACAAAGTTCAAGTTATTCAAGAAAATTAATTCACCACGAAACACTATTATACGATCTCAAGCAATGCAATAACCTCAGTACATTCAGTGTTTAAATGATTATAATTTTTGAACTGCTATATGGACTGTGTACATCATGAAGGTGGTGACTGTTAGTTTTTACATTGTACGCAGTTTCTTGCGACGACTGTATTGGTTTTTCTCTTGTAATGGTTTAATATACAGAAACAGCTGATCGAGAAGCATGCAGTGTTACCAATATTTTATTTTAATTTTTTTTAACTCTGTTGGGATTTTTCCTGTATATATATCACATATTTATATTACCTTTCGTCTTTTCGTATTTATTCTTTCCATCTATACATTGAAGAATAAATGCTATTAATAGTTTTCTGATGCTTCGTGGAGTCCCTGGTAGAGCCTCGCGGACCACAGTTTGAAAGTCGCTGTTCTAAAGATTCTTGACTACTGGGATTAGAGTGGCGATGAAGAAACTGAAAAAAATTAATGTATGGGAATTCTGAGTACCCAAAGAAACCCTTCCGGGTTTCATTTTGTGCCTCACAAATTTACTTACTGCCGCCCGTGTTAAACCATAGTTACGTCGGTAAAGACAACAGTGTAACCATTATAATAATGTTTCAAGAAGCAATAAAGCATTTTAATTCAGCCTTATCTTCCAGATTAGGTTAGAGGATCACAACAATATAGCAATGAAAACAGGAAAATAATGATTGCTAAAATATGAGTGTATTATTTTATACAGAAAATTAAACTTAAAGATACAACAATTAAGTTCAAGTCAAAAAATTTGGATCAGAAAATAGTACTTAGGACATTATAGGTTTCGTTTCGTGTTGAATTTATGCAATTTTATTGTTTTTTGAATGAGAAATGCATGTGCTCCCTAAAGCTAAAGTTAAGAAGTATTAAGAAAGGTGTGCTAAATTTAGCCGGTGAAGGGTCACATTAAAATATTTTGTTTTTGTAACTCTAACAAAATTTCAAGTGAATCACGCAACCTCTCGCAGTGAATTCATATAATTCACTAACGATTTCCGTTATTTTTAAAAGGCGAGGGGATGGCCATCGGCTCCGGAACTGAAAATGTCTTCTCTTTGCACAGAAATTTCCATGCTGGTAGAATTTGCTCTTATAACAATTCCACCCTTCCGCTTGCCGTCCCTATTTTCCGATCCAAATTTATGCAATCCGCACTTCCACACCCTTGCTGTCGCTTCTTACTGCCGTATCGCAAAACGAAAACACGTTCCACTGAAATCGATCATCCTTTTAGACAAATTTGTAATGTTTCTCACCCCACTCCTATATATCACTCTCCCTCTTCCAATGCTTAGAGCCTTGGATCAGGGCTGTCCAGATCAAACTATTTCGGTTACGCATTCATATCCTTACAAACGAAGTAGTATATAGTAAAACAAGGACAGTGAAATATTGACTTAAGACTAATGCAGCAAGAACAGTCCACACTTCGCGCTAAAAGTATAGACACCAGATACAATATATGTAGAGGGGAAAAGAGGACTCAGAGGAGTTGACTTGGCATCAATATGGCAACTGGGCGATGCAAGTAATAAAACCGTACGGAAGAAGGTTAAAACAAGGCTAGAAGCTATCAGCAGGCAGGAAATCGAGGCAGAATGCAACATGAAACTGTCCTTGAGACTAACCTGGGGTAAAGAGAAGTATGTGTGTTCGTTATAGGCGAGATTAGGAATGGCCTGCTTTAGATCAGGAAGTTGGATGGCTAAAATAATAACTGACTGTTTTCCTACGAGAACAGTCAGTTTGCCCATTTTGTGAAGGGCATTAGGAATGGGCACATATTCTGGATGAATGAATGATGTTTAACGCCCGTTTTTGCTACAGAGGCACCACAGGCGATATATCATCTGTGTGATGATACATGAGATAAAATATATATTGGGAAAGATTTATTTCTAAGGGAGGAATCGTTCCAGGCCTAAGTTTAAGGTGTCTCCCCAGCATTTGCCATTTATGAGGGCCGAGGAAAGCCTGGAAAAAACCTCAGCCAGGGAGGACGGTCCTGACGGGATTCGAACCCCAGACCTCCCGATCACGAATCAGTGCCTTAACAACCTCGGCCAGCCGTGGCGGTTTGGTACATATTCTGCAGAATGTACTCACTGGGAATACCTGAGAGAGAGAGAGAGAGAGAGAGACGCTGTTTCCTGAAAACTTTTAAGATAATTAGATGTCGTTTGGAATGCTGGCACCAGTTTGCAAACCACACTAATTGGTTGAATATGGGCATTTTCCTTGCCAAAGTGCGCGAATCTATAAGCAATTTATTGTAGAGCATGGTTTTTTTTTCAAAGGAAATTTACTGTAGTTTATTTATACTCTATTGTAGTTTTAGAACATTTTTGAAATTAAATATTTATATTCCTAACGATATAATATCAGTTTTTGATTGAAAATTCAGGTCTTAGATATGGTTCCATCCAATTCGAATTATCAAAATTTTATCAAACCACATAAGCCCTGTAGTAACAATTATTCTAGGTATTTATTTTACTTTATTACAATCATATGAATATGATGAAGCATCCTTTTAAAAGCAAACCACTTTTAAATAAACAAACAAATTAATGCTAAAACAAACAATTGTATTTGAACAAATAAACGATCATCCACCCTTTATGACAATTAAGTGGAGTGCAGGAGATATCCATCATCGGACACACCTCAGGGAGGAAGGGATGACATAAGTAAGACACCGGGCAACCAAGACCCAGGGACGGTGAGGTATGAATGCAGACAATCTACGTACTTTGAACATACTGATGCCGGCGGAGCTTCCCCTACAGAATTACGAGTCCCTCAGAAGGGCTGCCGCCACGCCGCTCACAACACCAGCTCATATACTCGACATATAATACCTTACAGTCAGTACTATATAATGAAAGTACATGAAATGGGAAAACGGAAAATTCGTAGAAAGAAAATAAACATCCCAACATTTGCCTAAGTGACGAGTAGAAATCAATGAAAAACCCAAGACATGATGACTGGCCTCAGGGATCAAGCGAATGCGAGTCTCGACCGTTCTTTTTAATAATAACTATAACATGCAGATTCTTTCTTTTTCTTATTTAAGAAATGTTGCAATCTTGCAAAGTTTTCTGATGAACTAATAGTACAATATGTCTACTTAATTTCTGCATCATTCGTGGGGCATTTCTATCGTGTACAGTTAGGTGCTAACTTCTACATCAACCCAACGGACGCAACGGGTTATTGCTATGATGATAGTTTATTTATTTAATATTAGCACGTCGCATGTCAGTTGTAAGGAGTAACAACCGTAGCAAATGCTGACAATACCAAGAGTTACTTGCAATCTATGGGCACTAATTTTCAGCATGTGTTCATCTCATTATTGCAAGACGAGTGGCTGCGTGGATAACAATAGTCTTCCAGCGTGATTTAGCATTATTAAAACGTGTTATGTTAAAAGATGATATTGTTACAAATTTCTGTCAACAATAATGATTATTTAATAAATGCATTACATAATTTATATGCATTCATACAAAAAATTTAACATTAGAAATAAAAGAAAACGTGTTCTTAACATGTAGCTAAGGAACGTATGCATCCTGACTGGTTAGAAGAATGCAATAGAATATGATTATAATTTTATATTATAACAAATCACTTAAATCATTAACAGTTCACTTGGTTTTCATGTTAATATGTAAATATTAAAATTAAATAAACCACCTCCTTTGTTGAGATAGAAAATTAGAACACAAAATATGTGTAATATGTTACAATGAGAATACACTCTATTATCTAACAAAAGCAATGTAACAATTAGCAGAGTAAATAATAACAGCTTGTAGAAAACTTCTAATTGTCAAACACCCTATACACACATTCAGGATCATTATTTTCTTCTTTCTCATCTATTTCTTTTATCCACTGAAGCTACTGATTTGGATCATTCGGTACTTGAGACATAGCACCAGAGAAAATAACCGAAACTACTTTTACACCAATAAATTTTCAACAGTACCTCTCACTGAACGGCTTCCAAAACAGTGGCGCGAGTTGCCACGTGGATGACATTATTCAAACATTAAATTAACATCACGTGAACAACTTATAGCACTCTAGCAAGAGTAAAGACAGTTTAATTAAAGTAAAAAATAGAAGCGCACAATTGTCATAACAATGGAAGAAGGAAATATAACAGATTATTGTCACCACGCTATCGCTGGAGGGTTAAGCCATAGCTTCAGTTGCCTGTTCATATTTCTCCACTCTTTACAGCCGTTCCGTAAGCTGTCTGCTCTTACGAAGTCCTTCTCCTGGCAGGTGATTATCATGGAACTTCTTGTGCGACCTGTTGGGACAGGAAGGGGCAATAGTTTGTGTACTCTACTTTTGTGACGATTACAAATCTCAGTTATTGATAACTTTTGTTTAATTGCAATGGTCTGTTTTACCTCCAGAGACTAAGGCGGCTACTTGAGTTTAGTTTGTCTGAGATTGCTGCTTACACTTATTCTCATGGTGGAACTCAAGACGTTTCTGTAATACAGTGCGGAAGAGAAATCGCTCCACACCCAGCTGAGTGATCTGCTGTTAGTGCAAGTATTGGTTGACAACAGCCCCAAAAACCGTGTCGTTTTTCATTGGGGCTTATAGCTAATGAATTGTGAAGATCAGACAATTTGGGGTTCTACCAGCATAACTGCTGTTGCTAGCGCTCCAATGCGGAAAGAATTTCCTCTCACGCTGTAGAAGAACAATTAGTTTGCATCAGAAAGGATCAGTTTTCCTTGGATCGCATTAGTTGTGTTGGTATGCTTGTACGTTGACTCTCGCACCGAACGTTAACCTTAACCATTGTTGCAAATCGTTTCCAGAGATCGCCAATAACTCTTAATAGGGAGCTTCAAGGTGTGGTCACAAAGAGCCGTAGTACATTCCGCATTATTCATCACACTCTGACTACCAATTGCTCGTCTTAATAAGCTTAGATACCAAGTTACAATAACTATAGGTAATTATTATTACTATTATTATTCTTATTATTATTTATATACAGGTGCTTTGCATTTATTGCAGTACAAAAAACGCACGGAAATATGATTCCAACACAATAGCTCTAAAGGCCATTAGAAAGACAATGATTTATTGTTTTCTTGCTTCTTTATCATTATTAGTTTCCAGTGGATATTATTTGTTTCTACACTTTGGAGTAATTGCCAATATATTTGCGAACAGAATGTTTCAATTATATTGAACTAAGCTCTATAATCATATACGTACACGTTCTGTAAACCCATGAATATTTTATATGCACTTTTGCGAAGTACAAATTATGTAAGAATTCTCTCGTGGTCCGTATATAGAAACGCTACTTAAGACGTCATTATTACGAAAAAGAAAAAAAAAAAAATATGCTCAGCGTATGAAAATAACACCTAAGTGCTAAAAGACCAAAGATATTTTATATTTTAGTTTGAAATTATCTTTATATAGTCAAAGATTTTTGCGTTACAATTTTGTATAAACAACACAAATACACCGGGTGTAACAATAAGATATGGCCAAATTTTCAGGACACATTCCTCACAGGTAGAAGAAAATATCTTATATGAATATGGGCCCGGAAACGGTTTATTTCCATGTTATACTCATTTTCTACAGCTCTTCATGGTACATTAATTATGGGAAACACCAGGAACAGAACGTACAAGCAAACCACATGAAACACTTTCTGATATGAAATGTTAAAAATGCCCTCTTGGTTGGGCATTTGTAATTCTAAGCTTAACCGCCAGTGTTTTGTGTTCTATTTGATCGAAGGTAATATTGACATGCTACCGACTTCATTGCTAGGGCATTTGAAAGCTCTTGTGTATCGAACCCCAGTACAAGATGCAGAGCGTCTTCGTCTCTTATTGTGGAAGGCTGCGAAACAACACGCAATTCTCCAGGGAGACATCAGCGCATGCAGGATTCAATATCGACAACGAATGCTAGCGTATGAAATTTTGAACATTTGATGTAAGAAAGTTTCATTTGGTATTGTGATACGTTCTGTTCCTGTGTGTTTTCCATGATTAATGTAATATGAAGAGTTGTAGAAAATGAGTTCTAACATGGAAATCAGTAGTTTTTCTTAAGATACTAAAAATATTTAGAATTCTGCTAATCTATAAGTTACAATATCATTTTAATATGCATAAAGTTAGACACAAAAATTTCATATTCTGAGAACTTGTGCAATATAACGGCTGTATCATTTTCGTGTGCTTTGGTTATCGTGTGTAGTGTTTACAGCTTTGTTTACTCTATAATCTTAACTTCTCTCATATAATTCCAAATATAATTAATTTATTCTTGGACAGATTATATTACCTAGAAGACAACAGTATCTTCCAACTACATTATAGGACATTTGCGCAGTAGAACGTCGACTATTTGATCTAATTGGAACCTTCGGATATTCTATTATTCAGATAATCGAATTTATAAATAAGAGTGCATAACGTTTTTAAAGGTTTATGTGAGATAATGCTACCACCAAAATGCAGATTTGCTTCCTTGATAAATTTTGTTTTTTCTAGGATCACCCCCGGCGTCACATTTTGGATGTAAGTAAAACATTTTTTTCATTTCCTTTGATATCAGAGATATAGAGTTTCCAATGTTATATACACTTACTAGAGAAGAGTTACTCTTTTCCTTTTTCCGTATGGTTTAATTTTTTAAACTTTTATTTCTACAGTTAACATATTACCCATATTTCATGATGAATATTGCACTTTCCACTTTACCACAGAACAGAGAACTACACATACTTTCACTTACTTCCTAAAATTGGACATTTTTGTTTATTGAAATCCCATGATGGATCAGAGCAGTAAAAGATAAGTAAGAAACGCAGCCACTGAAGTTTCTGTGGAGAGTATATTTAGAGCAACCAGCTGTATTTCTGTTTCTTCTAGCTTAATTTATTTCTATTGATCTATAGTAGGGCATTTAGGAATTAAAACCAAATAAAAATAATCTATCTTAAAAACAAAGTTGTACATAAATATGAAATACCAGGAACATATGGAACAATACACAGAGCATGATTAAGAAAAGTTGAAAGTTAATACATTTAAGCTTTAAGGAGACTGTACCAGTAATTTTACACGCATATTTTAATTCAGTTTTACATTACTAATAAAGATCAATGCAGCTTTCCAAATTTTCAGGACGAGCTAGATCTTTCGGTATTGAGTCCATTACATTTACGTTATGGGAGTTCGAAGATTAAAGCTAATCACTACAAGGACTGAAGTAAAACTCGTAATAATAGTCATATAGTTTGACTCTGCGCTTTTGCCGACTGCGGACCGATGGACTCAAGAAGATGGTTTTACAGAAAGTGAAGGAAAAAATATGAGCCTTTTAGAAAGGATTGGAATCTGTAATAGAATAGAAAGACTAGATTTGAAGAGAAACACTAAGGAGAGGAAAACCAAGGAAACTATAAGTCATTAAAATATTTCGCTTTTTGTGTCTACCACATTGCTATACTGCAAATCAACCATGCGCATCGAGAAATATGCGAAACAGTGATGACGTGAGGTGATGTCTGCCTTTATCGAATAGGGAAGTAAAAGCGAACCACGCAAGCGATTGCAGCGTTCTTTCTAACGCGTCAAAATGATTTTGTCCTAGTCTAAGTGAACTTGAAATTAAATACATAAACCTTCTTTTACTGCCCATAAGCTACTGTTGGCTAGCGACGTATGCAGGGAAAGAAGGTCTTTATCTGCCAAGTAAAACATTACGTACGCATGTGTATCATCTATTCAAATACTTACGGTGTCCCTTATTGCGTTAACGAAAGAATAATAACAGTGAACAGCTGAACGTGTTAAATAGCATACATATATTGGCGTACTAATTATACCATATATATGGTATAATTAGTATATATATTACTATATATAGTATATATATTATATATACAAATAATGTACCACAACACCCCTTTTTTTATGGTTCACTCTTTGAGATGAGTTCTTACAGAAGTGACAAGTGGAAAATGTGCATTAAAGCAAAGAAAAATATTAATTGAAAAGCCAAAAATAAATGTAATGCGTTTTAAGTATCTGAAAAACCATGCGCTGTTTAAGGAACAGAATTGCATTATTGCATACAGATATATACACAATATATGTATAAGTGAAAAATATCCTCTTGGAACAATGTAACTAAAATAACAAGAATGAGACTTGGATGGACACTAATTTAACAATTAGGAAAAGCTGGCAAAATGAAAGTCAACTAAGCCCAATTTCGTTAACCGTCTCATTGTTGTCCATGTAGGATCCAAAATGGTGTTTGTAAAGAATTAATTATTAATTTTTCAAGCAGGCAAAAGCTCGGAAGATATCATGAATAAATCAATTTCAGAAACTTTGATTTTGGGATTAACAATCGGCTTCTTTCCAACTTACCAGAGGAGAGTGTTGTGGTTATGGATAATACTTCGCAATATTCAGGAAAACAAACCCTTTTTTAAATACGCCGTAAAAGAAGAGGGAAAACTAAAGCTACAAAATAGCTTTCGTCGTTCGTCAAGAGACATGAGAAAATCTAAACTCTACAAATTGATGGAAGTCCATAAATAGCAAGAAAAAGTGTTCAGCATTGACGAAATATTAAAATTATATGAACATGAAGCATTAAGTCCACATACTGTATGAAGTGAAACCCATTGAGCTTACGTGGTCCAAAGTAAAACTCTTGCTGAGACAGAAAAATGTTAGTGGAGAAATTAATATGCAAGTTACTAAAACATACACTTATGGCTTTTTCTTCCTTCACTCCTGAACATAGGCGCCTACTTCTGTTATATATTGGGGTGAGGGGGCAACCTCCCTTTGTAATATTTGTAAATACGCGTCAGCGATATTAACTACAACACAAGTTTGTAAATATTCAACCCTGCTATAATTAAAAATTAAATCGTTCTTAATGGTATGCATTAATAAGCAGGCAAATTAATAAAATGTGTATGATATTTTGTGACCTAAAATGAAGTGTATGACTTTGAAATGAATGAATGAGTAGCGTTTAACGCCCGTTTTTGCTACAGAGGCACCACAGGCGATGGATACTGATGATACATGAAATGAAATGATATATTGGGAAAGGATTTTATGGAAGGAATCGTTCCAGGCCTAAGTTTTAGGGTACCTCCCCGGCATTTGCCATTTATGAGGACTGAGGAAAACCTGGAAAAAACCTCAGTCAGGAAGGACGGTCCTGGCGGTATTCGAACCCAGACCTCCCGCTCACGAATCCCAGACTTAACGACCTCGGCCACCCGTGGCGGTATGTATGACTTTTTTCAATTATATTTTATTTTATTAATTCGTTATTAAGTTAGGAAATGTTAAGTATATTAACTTCAGCCTGTACTTGGTCAATGTTTCCTAAACGCATCATAACAGAAACACAGGCTCTGTTTTCGACTCGTACGCTACTCCTTTGACATCTTGCGTTATCAGCACATTCCTCTGACTAGCCATCTCTTCAGCTCCCAAAGGTATAAACTTGTTTCTTCTCCCTTTTTAAACTGTGTATGCTCTTATGTTATGAATTAAGAGGCTTACAAGCCTAGCCGAATCGCATGTCCTTGAATTATTTATCTCTTTACAAACACACAAACGAGGAACTCCTTATATGGGTGTCCAGCTCAATGTCAGGGCCACCTCGAAGACAGCACAAATACAGAAAGACGCAAACACATGCATAGAAGTGGAATGAAAATGAATAATACAATGGAAGGTGAATTCGGGGCAGAAAAATACCGGCATTTGTCCTTTCTGAAAATGGATCGAGGAAACCTCAATCAAACCAGTCAGCCTAAGGATTTTAACTCAAATATATTACTAAAGCAATGGACAAAAACTATATTTAAGACATTATTTGAACTATGCAATAATTAACATATATATTTTTCAACCTTAATTATTTTAAAATTTTCTCTTTAACTTAGTTCTCATAAATTAATTTACAGATATGCGTTTTTCATAGTTTCTCCTAAAGAATGAATGAAAGAATGGGAAAATTAGAGGTGTAAACAGCAAAGGAAAATGTGCATTTCATCACCACAAGTCTTTGCGTGTTTAACGGCGAGAGACACGAGGTTTGTAAAGCCCTGAGTAACCTACCTAAGGAGCAAGCCAGCCGCAAAGATATGGCCTGGCAATGCTAACATATCTCACAAATTTCAGTCAGAGGTGGAAGGGGGGCAGACTTGCTGCAGCAACCCTGTAATTATCCATACTACGTCATAGGGGCTATCGTGTCGGCGGCACATCGTGTGTTTTGAACTCTCCCCTCCGCCCCCTGACTGGCCCACCGACCAGTGGAAACTGAACTCTACTGGCAATGATGCCGTTTTGTTTCATCGTTACATAGTTTCTTCACATGTCACGTCCAACGCCTCGTTTGTTGCGGTCATTGCTTAAAATATTACGCAAAGTTAACTACTCGCTTAGTACGTTCTCATAAATACTTAATATCATAATTCATTCTCTTACAATAAGAACACGACTTAGGCGATTTGTTCCGGCTTTAAAATATATTCATGCATCATTTTTTTCTCCTTTTATTTTATTTTACATTTTTTAATGTCCCGTACTAATTGCCAAAGATTTCCAAGGTGAAAATAAGAAAATTATTTTATAACACAAGCAAATTCGAAATTCGTTAACAAACCAAATTACTGATATTCCATTTTTAGAAAATAACCCTAAGTAATCTTTCACAAAATCAGTTTACCGCCAGATATTTAACTTTGGGTAATAAATAGCAAGTATAATATGAACCAGACATTAGGAACCAGCCCTTTCTTTCTTTGGCCATCTAATCATATTATTTTTATGTTTTCATTGTGCTTAACGGTTCTGATATCTCTGAATTATATATTTCTTCTTGAGGAAGAATTTGTACCACTGTTTTCTACAGTGCGGGCCAACCAAGAGTTTGGCATGGACAGAATGAGGATTACCCATGTTTATTTCACTTCTTCTCGGATAATTAGAATGTGCGGGAATCATGATAAGCGTAGAACTCAACGATGATTATAACTTTAATTTTATAATTGTTGCCATTTCATCAATCATACACTTCCAATTTGTACAAAATGAAATCTCCTACTAACATTCTTTTGTAGACAACGTGTGTCAAATTAATATCTTCCGACTATTCCCGAGAGGAAGTAGGAGACAAGCCATTTACTGCTAGTGCGCTCGTCACTTTACCCATGAGACTATGTCAACAATTCATTGGCACTATAGTTGCCTAACTGTATATCACTTTTAATTTGATTTCTAATGTGTGTTTTTCAGTTACTTCTAATGCCCAGAAATGCAATTAAAATGATTTTAATGTTATTTTAATGTTATTAACTATTTTTAAAATTTAGGAATAAAAACTCTGAATGTACGATAAAGATGATAATTTGAGCAATTTCAAAAGTTCAAAGGAAATTCTTGTGGAGTTATGTTTCGTATTGCTTTTAATGAACTGTATACAATTTTTTCTCTAGATTATATTATTTCTTGCGTCGTGTATAACTTAAATTCATTTCACAGTTTCATAATAATTTCATTACTACGTGGAAAAAACAGAATGAAAAACAGAATACCTGTCACTAAATGCAACTGCAATTATTTTAATACTTTTTTCGTTTTTTTTAAAGATGCTTGGAATTAAAAATAAACAGTACAAATACGAACATATTGAAAGAGATGCTAGTTCCAAAACACGTGTAGCAGTGGGGAGAAAATTCTAAATTTTGTAATTTTTACATGCCTGTACTTCGGCAAAATAAGGACAGTAGAAATTTTGTAGCTCGAATCGATGGAGCGAAATAGAATTTGTATTATATTGACCTTTTAAATCAAAGATAAAATAATATAAGTTCTAAAGTAGACATGTACATAGACATTACGTACTTTAGTTAATGTGGCCTATTTGTTTTCAAAAGACTATACGATGCAATATTTTCACTGTGCACAACTTTACAGCCTGAACTACTACCCATGATCAAACCTATTAACATTGCTAATGGTTAAAGAAAGAAAGAAAGAAAGAAAGAAAGTTAGAAAGTAGGATGTTGATTTGTTTAATTTACAGATGTTCTTTAACATCTGAGGACACCAGCGTCCCATTCAACTCGGGGCGTGAAACGGCCGGCAAATTTTGCTCAGAAGCCTATTCTTTCAGGCATAAGGTTCTTTATCATACCGTAAATGTACGACCCACGGCCCACAGCTTTGCTTCCCTTCTAAAGGAAGTCATACTTAGGATTTTTACGACCGGTCCTGGCCGGGATCAATCCCGTGATCTCGTGTTCAGGAAACAAGTATGGCTACCACTACACCTCCAGGACAGACTAGAAACTTATAAACATAGCTTCGAAGTTTGAACAGGTAGGCAATAAGTTATCTCAAATTGCTTATATACAACATCTCAACACACTGAAATTATTTCGGTGAAGTTCATTAACACCTGAATATATAGATTTGTATAATACTCTCTTGTTTTACTTTATTGAACGATCGATGGAGATTTGGAAAAATTATTAAAAAATATATTCATGGGTACAACCGTGATAGCTTACATTCCTTCGGAATTCAATAATAATAATAATAATAATAATAATAATAATAATAATAATAATAATTAGTGGATACTTCATTCCTTCCTAATTCACTAAAATGTAATCTTAGAAATTATATTACAGCTTTTGAACATTTTACATTATTTAATCAACTACATTATATATGCAAGATGTGTCGGTTTATGTGAGCAGTAGCTAGAAAACAACACCCTATGAAAAAGTCCTAGAAAGTGATTTTTTTTTTTGTTGTGTTGGAATTGTTAGACATATTTAACTGTATGAACACAGGTAAGAATGTTTGTGCTCATATGTAAGTTTTGTGGTGTAACTATCCACAAAGCAATACTTTCAATAAAAATGCTTAATTTTGTAGGTTATCAAGGTGCTGATACTTTGGGACAAAATGTCTAGCTCGATAATTATTTTGATCCGGTTTGTAACTTCGGCTTACGGGATAATGAACAGACAAATGCATCGTGAAACTGCATTCCTCATTGATTAGTATATGTGTTTCTTAACTTTTAATGACAGCAAACAAATAACGGCAATAGCAGCTGAACAGCCATTAATCCTATCGAAGAGGAAGAAGAAAAGGGGGAAACGTCTCTTACATGTAAATGCATGTGTAAAAGAGAATAAAGAAGAAATGAAGAGAGAAGCATTAATGCGATCTGAGGTCAAATCAATTGCGAGGGTTCAGGCGGGTAACATCTGTTGCTTGCGTCCACATTGTGAAGAGGCAGACAAACTCAAGGAACAGAGTAACAAGACGAAATAAATGAATGAAATGCTTCTCTGAATGTAAAGCCCTGGTGCCCTGATTATGTTCCAGACGGTTTCGGCACACACAACAGTCGCTTAAGAACGAAACAAATGAAAGTGTTGTTGTGGTTACAGTTCTATAGAGGAAAAGTTTCTTTTTATAAAACTTTAGAAAGCTAAAATAAATCATCTCCTGACGGATATCGCAAGACAAAGTCTCGAAGAAATTCCCATGCTGTAGAAAACAATCTTACCTTTATAATTATATTTCTATAAAAAGAAATGTATACAAATAAAAATAATATTTATTATATCGTTAATGCTTTCTATCTCTTGTGGTTGCATGTTATTTACATAAATGAGTTCTTCCATTATCGTTCATAATATTACCCCTCTTTTGCTGCCCTTTAATGACTAAAACATTGAACTTTCACGGAGTAAAACCTGGGGAATACGAATTGAATTGAAGTTCAAAATGTTAATTTTCAAATGACGTACATTAATGTTCTAATGTAAATTGATAAAATATTTTAACCTGGAGAACAATTTTTAAACTAAGTAATGAATATTCAAGTAATAACCTGAAATTGCACGAGATTAAATAATATTTATAGGTAAAACTATATAGGTACTTAAATGTTTTGAGTAAAATTATATAATTATTTTGATAATGAAATTATATTTTTTTTTTGTTTCCGTAGTTAACATATGAATAAAAATGTTAATACAATTTCATCTAAATTTTTTTAAAATAAAAATTTACTACTTTTAAAAGAACTTAGTAATAACATTAGATTTAGCATTAGTTCTTGGTTAAAATACTCAAAACACATACATTTTATAATATATTTGGACATTTATTATCTCATAATTATAGCCCGAATTTTTGTAATTACATTTTTTAATGCCAAGTATTTATGTAGAAAGAAAAGACAAATATTTTTGACATATACAACTTTTTCATAATATTTGGTTTACATACTTTTAAATGTTTGGTATAATAGTACATATTTTGCACCATACTACAAAAATTTACTTGTTGTAACATTACAGAATTATTATAAATGTATTCATATTTTAAAGTTATAACGCTACTCATTGATGTTGCACTTAAAACGAAATCACAGAATTTGTACCAGTCAGGCTTCTGTCGTGTTTTCATTATCGTTCAAGTGGAAATTATGCATTTATACTGACAGTGTTTTCACAACATATTGATTATTGGTAACAAAAATGGATTGTATGAACTGCTTCATGCTTTGCAACATACAGGAATAAAGACCAGGAAGTAAATGGATTGATATCGATAACGAAAAAGTTGTTTTTGAACTCTCCCTATCGTGCACAATGATATCTGCTTCATAACCAGTGACTACAAGGCTGCAATTTTCTGCAGAAAGCACTTTGAAGCTTTGAAGTCAGATGGAGAAATTTTCTTCCGATCCTGAACGTTTGTGAGTGAATTTTTGTTAGCATTGAGTCGTTTCAAAGTGCTCAGAAAGAGGATATTTCAGTTATGGTTCTTCGAGAAGCCAAGGGAATAATGGAAGATGCATTTCAAGTGATAAATGGAAGCTATGCTGAAAAAAAAATCCCGAATAAGCCAGTATACTTAAGTCACGCATTTTTCTTATTGTTAGCACCTTTCTTCTGTATAAATGTGCAATGATATGCGATCTTTCTTCCTTCTTCTAGATTTGTTAGCCGTCAAGGGCTTTATCACATGACAGCGACCGCTGGTGTCCTCTATCTCCATCACTGGTAGAGGGTGGGAGTGTAGGAGGTAGGCGATGAACATACCGAAACCCCGCCGTTGCTATCAGGCGTTTTTCTAGATCAAAGGGAGTAACCACTGTACGATTTTCTCAGTTTCCTTAGTTGTAACTTGATCAATTGAAAGAAAATACATTTTATAATATATATAAAACTTTAGTTATAAAAGAAATTAAGTATTTAATAGTATATATAATTGCTTCATTGCGCATTTATCTAGATATTTAACAAGTTTTAACTATATATTCATGTGCACATTTCTCAATTTGATGTGACGTAAAATCCTGGCTTTGCTCTTCTCATATGCAAGAAAATTCAAGGATAAACCGGAATTCGAACTTATTATTCGAAAATTGCAAAATTTTGTAATTCGTGTCCCGGCCAAAATAAAAGTATACCATTATTTGCTTCATTTATGCTATGGTTCATAATTAAAACGGATTTGAATCAGTAAAAATTATTTTTCCATCAGAGGTCACGGTTATATGGAATGTGGCAAAGATATTGGTTTAATAAATCAAAAACCCACGCCTGAAACACCCAGCGATTCGATTGAGCACATCAGAAGATGCCGCGTGAAACCATTTCCCTTCAATATCATTGAGTGTCCCCAGGATATTTTTAAATCGTTGTCTTCATTTCTTAATAAAGAATACAGAAAGACATGTCCAATGAAGATAAGAAAAATACCAGAAAATGTAACTAACAAAACCTCTTCAAAACTATAGCCAGTCAAACAACCTACAAGGCTCCTGGGAGTCCCATGTTATTGTTGGCAAAATGTGCCGTACACAAACTTCTTCTCATTTGGCGCTACAGCCCCGGGTGAGCCTCGGAGACCTCTGCATCCTCTACCTCCGTCTTACAACTTCAATGATAGGGCAGTATTGCCAAGGGCATGTGATGACCACGCCGGCACCCCGCCTGTCGCCTATCATGCGGACCTCATGAACAACGCAAGGAACTACATAAGTTAATAAATAGAAGGTAGCTGGTACAAAAGAATTGGGTGCGCCTCTAAGCGAATAATAAAGCCCCCCTTTCCAACTTCCTTGTATTGCTGCAAATGATCTGGTTACAGTATGTCTGAATTACATACTTGCTTTAAAAAACATATTTGGATTACAAAATGTGCCGAATTGCAGTTTGAAGAGATATTTTAATGCTATCAGATTAATTTCTAACATTATTACTTTTGGCGAATATGGAAAAACCACACTCCACATATAAAATACCCCCAGTTCTGAGTATGATTAATAATTAATAAAAACACTTTTAGTAAACATATCGTGTGATCTGTTAAGCTATCTAATTACAAGTAACCTACTGTATCGGCGCCTTTAGCATGAAAGTATTACTGTCTAGTTGTTATTTTCAAGTCGGTTATTATTTTTAAACCACCCGGGAGAATTCGTTTAGCGGGTCTTTTTCACACAGAGTTTGGAATTATTTTTAATAGGATCCTGTGTGATAACCGACCCTTTTACCAAATAATTGCCCCTACGTCATCCAGGCGTTGAAGCAATCGCGCGAATATGGAACGATGTGGCTGCGTTCGCCAAGGATTCTTCACTACCCATCTTCCATTTCCATAGCAGCCCCATACACAAATACCATGTCAGTCATTACGCTCACAAAATAGTTTGTCATGTTCTCTTAGCACAAAGAGCAGGCAGTAACCAATTGTAGGCAGGCATACCTGAATAACTTGGTTGCTATTTTTCTGTGCTATTCCTATCGCCTACATTCGCGGTCATTAATTCTTTGGCTCGGATTTTTGTTGTTGTCTTTCGTATGCGGGAAATATATAGATTTGGGAAGATTATTTAAAACTCTTTCCATTGGTACAACCGGAAATAGCTTACATTCCTTCTAATTCGTTAAGAATAAACAAATAAAGAGTTGTTTTACGGGTACAACTGTAATAGTTTCTTTCCTTCGGAATTCTCTAAAACCTCAGTTAAGGGAAGAAGAAATTTAAGAACAAGAACATTGAAAATCTGAAGAAAATTCTAAGAAGGATACTTGAAAATGAAATAGAAGGCAAATAAAAGAAAATTAAACAAGCTGGAAATAAAATGTGATTTGGAAGATAAATAAGTAACATATGTTTTAAATAAAAGTTAAGAAAAAGAAAAATAAAACAGCTTAATTAGAAGTATTTGTTGTTTAAGCTTCTAATGCCTAATATCGATTATTATCGACCTTCAGAATGGTAAATATAACTAACAATAATAAAGACGCAAGTTAAGAAATGTTCACTCTTCGGAAGGCAAAGAAAAAGAAGGAAGGTAACTAATTTCGAAGGAGAAATATTAATGTGAAACTTTAAAATGCACAAGGAATTCTAATGACTAAAAGGAGTAGAATTTATAATGCGCATGTGCCAGAGATAGTATCTAGACATTAACAAGGTCGATTTATATAGGATCGTGACCGGCAATTTTTTCGATTCTCGTAACGCGAGGAAAAAAACAAAAGACTAAGAACAGATATACCCTCGCTTTTATTTACTTACCGTTATTAGCTGTGCCTCTGGAGTCACCCGTTGCCAGCTCCTTCTGAATTGGTTTAATCTAGTTAGCTGCGACACTACTTACCTTGTACTACGTTATATTGGATTATTGGCTATCATCATCCAATCTGCGGAGCAGGAGGGTCGCGAGCACTTGCCCCCTTATAAATGGGTTCAGCACATACAGGACCCGCGTGTAAACAGATTTACTCATCTAGTCAAGCAGCATAAAGCGCTTTACGAGCCTTGGAAGAGTTGTGAGTCTGTTAACACTTCTATGCAAGCCATAATTATCCCATTCACGCTCTATATCATATTTCAAAGTTAAAAATGCTCAACTGAACCTCTGCTCACAAGATTACAAGGCTGAAAAACGGAATGTAGTACTGAGCTCCCGAGGATTCTTTTCCTCCCCACATTTTTTTTTTTTTTTTAGTTTATTTGAGCTGAGTGTATAGCTATGTAATTAAAAACCATCATTATGATACAATTTATGACGGTGTTTGCTAATGGAGTCATACTTTAAACCTACTTTAGTATAATAATTTTACTCATTAACATAAAATAACCAAAGTGCCAAGAAACGTCTATAATTAATGTATTAATTCTTTCATCCCACGGGGGGCCAAGGTCGTTAAGGTGTGGACTCCTGAGCAGGAGGTTTGAGTACTGCCAGGACCTTCCTACCTGACTGAGGTTTTTTCCAGGTTTTCCCCGGTCCTCATAACTGGCGAATGTCGGGGAGGTACCCTAAACTTAGGCCTGGAACGTTTCCATTCTTAAAATTCCTTTCCCAATGTATCATTTCATTTCATGTATCATCAGTGTCACCGCCTGTGGTGCCTCTGTAGTAAAAACGGGCGTTAAACGCTAATCAACAATCATCCCGTGTAAGCTCAATAACGCTTTATGATAACATGACGACCGCCATTGCTTTTCTATATTTTTATTCCGCTAATTATACCTTACGTTTTTTATGAAAAAAACCATTGCATTATCAAAAATAGCTAAATTAATAAAAAGAAAAAAAGGTAAGAACAACAATTTGACGACTGAATAAGGTAGCTAGACGTAGTGCTGCAAGTGGATCTTCGAATAGATTTGAACCTTTGTGGGGGGAGGGGGGCCTTCACCGGGTCGGAATGTTTTATGAATAGAATACAGGAAAACTTAGAATACTGCTGTTTACTTCGCGATCTACCGGCTTCCTCCCACCCATATTCTCGGATTAAGCGTGACGCGAACTCTCTGTAATATTTCATTTATGATCAACTTGCCTAGGAACTATTGAAAGTTCATCCGACGCTATAATTCACTTAAAATCATTCATTTCCAAGTTATCCTGAAAATATTACAAAGGGGAAACGTTACTACTTTGAAAAAAAATCAAACATTAAATTAAAATTGCTGGCTAATTTATGAAGAATCAATAAATGTTGCTCACGATAGTGAAAATAAATTGTCATAATTTATCGTAGGAAGATTTAATTAATGATAGGTTTAACTTTTGTGTTTTTGCATTTTTCTTGCTTAATATTATGTTTTTCATTCTGTAACACACTGTATTTTACACGTTTTTTTCTAAACTAATAAAATAAAAGTCAGTTAATTTTCGAAAACTAGTTATTTACAAAAAAGGGCGGTAGTTCCGACTTTAAAGGCTTAAGTGGATAAATAAGTTACAGAAAATAATTCAATAAGACTTTAAACAAGAGACACAACATTAAAACTGCTTTAAGAATATTATAAAGTTAAACGTTTAGTTGACTTGATAGAAAGCAAAATTTTGTTCTTAATATAAAGTATATGCTTTTGACAATTCGCTCTTTTCAGCAATAACGAAACTCGTTGCAGAGAACATTAAGTATACTGTTGGAAACTGGAGAGATGGCCAGCGACGTATGCAGGGAGAGGAGGGCTTTATCTGCCAAGTAAAACATGACGCACTGCATGTGTATTATCTATTCAAATATTTATGGCTGTCCATTGTGAAAACAGAATATTAATAGTGAACAGTAGGACGTTTTAAATTGCATGTTTTAGTTGAGTGTTAGTGTATAGTGTTACATATATATTAGCCTACTAATTATACATACATACAAATAATGGATGTACCACAACAAACCTTTTTTATTAAGGGTTCACTCTTTGAGATGAGTTCTTAAAGAAATGAGCTACAAATGGAAAAGTGGCAAAATTGCAGGAAAATATTAATTGAAAAGCCAGACATAAATGGAACGCGCTGTATCTGAAAGCAATAGGAAACAGAATTGCACTGTGTGTATATTTCTGCATTTCTAGTTCTTGTTAATTTAGTTATATTGTTCCTAAAGTTTAATTTTAATATATATATATATATATGTATATATGTATATATATTAATGAGACAAGTGAACAATAATTCAATAATTGGGGAATGCTGGCAAAATGAAAGTCAACCAGGCATATTGACTAAGCCGAATTTCGGTAATCATCTCACTGTCGTTCATGCAGTATCCAAAATGGTGTTTGTGAAGAATTCATTATCATTTTTTCAAACAGGCAAAAGTTCGGGAGACTATCATGGTCAAATTAATTTCAGAAAAATTGAGTTTTGGTTTAACAATCAGCTTCTTTCCTACTTCCCAGAAGAGAGTGTTGGTTATGGATAATTCTCCGCAATATTTAGGAAAACAAACCCTTTTCGAAATAATCCGTAAAAGAAGAGGTGAAATTATAGCTGCAAAACAGCATTCGTCGTTCGTCAAGAGACACGAGAAAATCTAAACTCTACATATTGATAGAGATCCATAAATGGCAAGAAAAAATGTTCCGCATTGACGAAATGTTAAAATTACAAGGGCATGAGGCATTAAGTTTGCCCACATACATGTGTGAACTTAACCCCATTGAGAGCTTGCGAGGTTTAAAGTAAAACTCTTGCTAAGAGAGAAAAAATGTAAGTGGGGAAATTAATATGCAGGAACATACACTTGTGTCTTTTTCTTCCTTCACTCCTGAACATAGACGTCGACTTCTGTTATATATTGGGGGAGAGGGTAACCTCCCTATGTGATATTTGTAAATACACGTCAGCGATATTAACCACAACACAAAATTTGTACATGTTCACCCCAATGTAATTAAAAATTAAATTTATATTAATGGTATGCATTAATGAGCAGAAAAATTAATATAAATTAACAAGTTTATGATATGTGGTGACTTTGTTCAATTATATATTTTTAGTTCGTTATTAAATAAGGAAATGTTAACCATATTAACTTCAGCCTGTAAGTGGTAAATGTTTTCTAAACGCATTATAGCACAAGCAGGTTCTGTTTACGTTGCGTACGCTACTCGTGAACAATGTACTCCTATGTTATCAGCATATTCCTCTGACTAACCATCTCTCCAGCTCCCAACAGTACATACATCTGATATATAAATGTGACCTTAATTGTTACCGATTACTTATTTGGCAAACTGTTTAGTCTTAGTATTAATTTGCAATATTCAATATAAATAAAAAAAAACATTGAAGTTTTTTAACAATAAAAATTACAAGTAAATGTTTGTTTGGATACTAAATACAGTTTTTTTAAATTAAAAGTGTTAACATTTTTTTGTTTAGCTTATTTCACCTTAATTTGATAATTCATGTTAATTTTACCATGCTAGTTACTGGTGTCTAATTTAAGTGAAATCGATGTTTCAGAGAATATATGGCATAAATGACTTAGAGTGTTATTCAAAAAGAAACAACGAAAAATTGCATTAGCCAAAAAAAATAAGCTGAAACTTTCGAAGGCTTTGCGCTGGCGATACTGTAGCTCATTTATATTGCTAATGAATGAGTCAGTCGCTCTCTATTAAGGACAGCCTCTGCAATAACTTAATTAGAAATACGACGGTGTTCAAACGTGTGCTGCAACCCAAATAACTTTCACACACAGCTCAAAGCGAACTTCGCAATAAAGCTATTTACCGAAACATCTCAAGTAGCTACAACGGATCACGTAGTATTTAATTACAGATAATTTGCTGGGCAAACATCGAGACACGTTCGGCCTCACATGGAGGTGACGTTATTGCACTCAAAGAGTGCACAGCTATTTATTCTCTAGGACAAAGGAACGAGGAAGAAAATTCCCTTTTGAATTTCAGTACGCGCTTTACAGACGGCAGTGTTTGTTTCCTTATAAAGAAAATCGTTACTTATGTGGCGGTATCCGTGATAGTTGAGGCTGTTTGATAGGTAGTTATTGGCCTCAGGTAGGTGATGTCAAATTATGAAACGGTTTTAGTGTGTAGTTGTTTACGTTTCGATGACAATTTCTCAGGTGATTGATTATTCGGTTGTTTTGTTGATTAGTGCTCAACATGACTGGGAGAGACCAGTAGTTTAAATAACCACACAATAAGAAATTATATATACATATATATGACAATTTATTATGCTGAAGAGCTTTCGCGTCCTCTGGTGTTTTGCGTACGATAGAATTTATCTACTCGAATATAAATTTAGCTGCTGTGACTTTATCGGATAATAACTGAATATGAAAACCGCGTATGAAATAGAACTTACAGACGAATGCCTCAGCCGAAAGTAGAATTTCAAATGCCTGGTCATCTTACTATCTGATATGTCAATGATATGTAAACTGCGCCAGCAGAATGTGAAACTTAAAATGCGTGCCCCAGCAGAGCAAACGCCTCCTTAAATATTAAGTTCAAATCTAGTAATCGTTGGCCTGACGACACCAAAAGGGACCACCCAAACAAGCGCACGTCTAATGCCTTGGTTTAAAAGTTCAAAATATACATTTCCTATTGGCTTTACTATCTGCCAGCACGTGCCATTCGTTATTATTTGAAAGTTTGAAACTCTTGTTGACACAATCGCCTGTCGGGTTCAAAGCCCTAGTGAATTTAAAAGTCCTTGGGTTTATTAACTCTCCAACTGTAGTCTTTTTAAAAGTGGCATCACACTCGACCGTAGGGCTTCTCTTCATTTGAATTGAATTTTACGGTCTCTTTGGCTCTGCAAACTACTGCAAACAGAAAACATCAGAGAATTTGATCTTTTGTCAACATCCAAGTCACAAGTTCGTGTTATTATCACATTATACACATTTTTACATACGTGACATTTACATTACTAATTATAAATCAGAAAATATTACGATTGGATTTGCAACATATATATATTATATTTATATTTCTGTGGAGTTGGGCCATAAGTGCTGTTTCAGAGCACAAACAAACTCATATTTTCACGTGAGCAGCGATTACCGAAGAATTACAGCTTGATATTTTGTCACAGGTACCAGCCCATTGTTTTGATACTTATGATTGAAAACATATTTAATATCTGTGACTAAATGTTCCTAAAGACATATCTATGAAAAAAGAGGTCTTTGAGTATCGATCTCTGCAACCTCTCGCCCTTTCACTGTAAAGCTATAGTGGTTATCTATCCAAAAATACAGTTGTATTTCAATGACTATAACCAAATATAATAAACTATAGTGGTTATCTATCCAAAAATAAAGTTGTATTTCAATGAGTATAACCAAATATAATTAAGATAGCTGGGGAAAAATCGCGAAACATTGTGATGAACA
Source organism: Metallyticus violacea (assembly GCA_030762175.1). Lineage (NCBI taxonomy): Eukaryota > Metazoa > Arthropoda > Insecta > Mantodea > Metallyticidae > Metallyticus > Metallyticus violacea. The sequence continues at coordinate 89,442,942 of CM060832.1, read as the reverse complement.
TTACTAGCTTCAGAACATAATGCGACTGTAGATGCACATAAATTGATTGCTAATTGCATTTAAATTTTTTTTACTGCTTTATGATTACCAGCTATTGTCATCCATATGCAATTTTCAATTATACTGGTGAAAAATATGTATAAAGTTGCAAGACAAATTCCCGTAGTTGTAGGCTGTTATATTTACAAAACTGAAAAGAACTCCTCCGCCATATTTTTACATGTTAAGAGCAGTAAAATTTATAAATTTATATGTTATAATAACTGCTCTGACATACTGAATATAGGCAAGCAGGCTTTCGTTCAAAATATAGCACGATTGACAATTTCCAAACCCATTAATCAGTTATTGGAAAAGGCTGAAAAACATAACCTTACATATAAAATTATTAATTTTTTATTTTTCAACATAATTCTAAAAATTCAACATACTTAATCCACCTTTCCTGTGCAGCGATATTAAGCTATTTAAAATCATTCTTCTGATTGGTATGTAAACAAGGAATTTACAGCCATCTAACCTCTATATCACTAGAAAATCGCTGTCCACGAAGAAATTTCTTCAAAGCTCGGAAGAGGAAATAGCTCAGGGGACTACAGGCTGCACGGTTTAGCTGCTGATAGCTATTTTCTTGGATGGCAGATTTGCCTGAAAGGTGCGCTGTGCATTGTCGTGGATAGGCAGAAATCTGGAAAATTTGTACATGTCAAAATATTTGGAATAATTTTCCAAACTGTATGTGCTTAAATGCCTACGTCTTCTACTATTCAGGAAATTTTAATTCGTCTATTTTTCCATAACTGAATTTTCAACTTTCTTGCACAATTTTCCGGAAGCAGCTTCCACAGGCCGCTCAATGTAACGGCCATCCTCAAGAGACTCTCTGCCCACTTAAACTGTTTGTCCTCAAAATTGGCTAATGTTACGATATATAAACTCCCCATAAACTGTAGCTTGCGTTCATGCATCGCCTTCAGCCTGTTCACTTCTTTTGTGAGAAATTTATTACCGAATAGTACTCCAAGTTATGCATTTTTATTAGGTTCACACAAGGACTCTCCAGAAACTTGAAAAATGTGACAACTTGCTTCAACATGCTCGCAGTCTATTTCGTATTCATGTACATAAGTTTTTGAACACTCCTTATAGCAGCAATAGTGGACCACTAGAAAGCTTATGACCCGGTAGGACACGAAAATATCACTGAAGCCTTAAAGGAAAAAGGAACTGAAACCACTTAGATCAGAATTTTAGATAAAGATAAGAAGAGAGACGTAAAGTTAGAAATTTAAGCTGGAAAAGGGAATAAGACAAGGGACCCCATCTCTGTTAAGTTTTTTATTTGTCTGCTGGAATCTTTGTTTAGAAAAATGAACTGATCAGAGAAGAGATATAGCATAAATATAAACGAACGAAGACTTACCAATCTTGCATTAGTCAGCTGGAACAAAATTTTATGGATCTAAATCAAAGCAATAGCAAAGTGGACTGAACAACACACCCGAATACAATCAAATTTCATGACAAACGACCATTAATGATAGGAAATAAATATACACTACGTAAGGGAAGATGCTTATTTCAGGCAAACAATTACAATGAGTTGGCATGACAGAGAGGAGAGGAAAGAAGAAAGAGGGTTGGGTCTTCTTAGGGCAAATTACTGAATTTTAATGTTTCAAGACAGACGTATAATCGAAAACCGAAATTCCACTCTTAGAAAACTGTGTATTTTCCCTATAGTTGTGTAAAGCTCAATCATACAGAGAGACTAAATCAGTCAAGAGTGTGTCAGCGAAAATGAAGAGGGACAAGATAAGGCATTCAGAAAGTATGAAAAATTTAGCAGACTTACCAAGCCTGCAGCTAAAATGAAAAAAGGGGGTCATGCAGCTAAACTATATCAGGATAGATGGACAATTGTTGGAACACAGAAGCAGAGGACGCCCGAAGCAGAGATGCTGCAACATGGCTGAGAGTAGGAGGCATGCACAAGTATAAAGAAAAGGGTGGCAACATCTAGAACTGTTTTAACGGGTTAGTGAAAGACTTGAGCGAGATCTTACAAGTGAATAATTTGCAAGTTGAAAAGCATGAACTGGAAATAGTAAAAGTCTAGTCTAGTACACTATAAATAGAATAGCACAGTATAATATTGCAGGGATGGCCCATCAATAAGGCCCGAAAGGGCCAGATCCCCTAAAGAAAATATAATATAATTATTTACCATTTTCTCTTTTACTGGTAACCTTTAAAAAGAATGAAAACAGCGATTTATAACCGATTAGTTCTTAATTGAATATTATGCAATAAGCACATTCCTTTCCTACTGTAGTAGCAGTAGCATGCGAGTCCTCCGTTAGCGAGGGATGCTCATGGCCAGCCCGGAAAATGCTACGATTTAAACCTGTATGGGCCAGCAAACATTTACAAGGACTTATATTTGTCTTCCTCCAACATGGATTAGCCTTTCTCCTGGTTATTTCTGCGTTCCCTTGGGTCAGCAGTAAGACGGCCCATGACTAGCACTCTGTATCCTCTTTTCTTAGGAACCAGATGTTGAGACACTGACACCACGCATAACTGATTAGCGGTTGTTTAAAAAAAATTAAATTTGGTGGTTTCCTAACTTTTTGTCAGTGGAAGGTTGACTTTCACAATGTTAACTGTTAAGATACAAACATTGCTCTTTTTGTGGCAATGAATAAAGAGAACGCGTTATTGAATACACCATTAAGTTTAACTGTTCAGTTTGAAGTGAAACGATTTGGACCTCATAAACCGAAAGCTATGGGAACTTACTCAGCAGACTGCATAAAATGAAGATTTTTATTTAGTTATTTTATTTTTTTATGATTTGAAAAAAATCTTAACTTACAGCGTGTGAAATGAGAAGCATATTTTATCTTTAGAAATCGGAAAAGAAATAGAAAGGACAAATTTCGTTTCTGTACAGGCGGACGAAACGACAGATATTACATGCATGTCATGATTTGTTTTGATAATACTATACATAAACCGGTTGAAAGATTCATGATATTAATTGCTGTGTTTGAATTGACTGCAGAAGGCTTAAGGCGTACTTTAATAACTGGATTAGAAGAGTTCCATATAAAGCAGAAGTTTACAGCACAAACGCACGATGGCGTTGCAGTTATAAGAGAATGTCGGGGAGAAGTATAAGTTTTGATAAAAGAGAATTTCCCACACGCCATTTGTGTCTCATGTATTATGTTGCTGGCTCATCCTTCTACAGGAGCCACGAGCCGCCACTGTAATATTGTAGTACAGTAGGCGAACTAAATTCTCTTATCGTATGGCTCTCCATAAATGAGCCAACCCTACACTAGTAAGAAGCCCTTGCCCGTAGGGACGACATAAGCTAATATCGTCATTTTAAATACAAAGCAATTACCTTAACTCCATTATCGGATGTTAACGTATGTCATTTCACAATTACACGAAAGGTAACACGGGTCATTAATGACCTACAACATAACCTCCTTCCAACAGCTTCCCAAGGACGCAAATCAACACTAATGGAAAGAATAAAATACAGAACTAGCTGGCTAACAAACAACCAGAAAAAATTACAATGGCGAATTCAAATGTAACACTAATACTTTTACCTCTCCGAAACAAAGGCAAGCAGCTCGTTGAAACAATGTATCAGATAGTGTGCGCTCCCGTGTAACGGAATGTAGACATAGCAACAGTTATAAAATGGCGAGAGAGCTAAATGAGTGGTCAAGGGTGCAGTTCTTTAGATTTCTGTAAGTAGAAAATGTGGTACCTGTGGATACCCACCGAAGGATTGTGTCTGTGTAAAGAATGGATGCAGCGAAAATGGTGCCGTGGTTTTGCAGAAGGTTGAACGACTACAAATTGTCTATTGAACAGTTAGCTTTGGCAGCACATTCCCCATTTGCCATTGCTGTTTTAGCGAATTCCGAAGTAAGCTATTTCAGTTGTGCCCATGGAACAATTTTTAATAATTTCTTCAAATCTCTATCCTTTCTACCAACTGGGAACCGAAAAATAATATATATACTATAAATGAAAAATAATGTAACACTATTAACAATATAACTAAATTAACAATAACTAGAAAAGCGGAAAAGGATAAAACACTAAGAAAAAGACACAGATTACTAATTACTAATCTGTGACTTTTTCTTGTTGTATCCTTTTCTGCTTCTCTCTCCCCCTCCCACTCTATCTCTATAATATATATATATATATATATATATATATATACACACACACAAGAAACTTTATTTATATATAAAATTTCTTGTTATATCCGTTAAAGATCTAGAGGTCGCAATTTTGTTTTTTCTGAACGAAACTAGTCATATAACCATCAATTAATAAATAATTCGTCAATTTCCTTAACCAGGAAAATTTGATCATTGGTGGTGGGGGTTTACCTATAGCGATTTTTTTTTAATAAATTGAAAAACTGCCGCAATTTTTTTTCAAAAAAGCTCTATATATTTCTTAAAGGTAAGCTTTAAAAGTAATTTCCGAAATTCAGGGCAATCGGGTAATTAGAGGTGGGGGTATAGCTGAAAACCTTGTGGGGGTTAAAGCGAAATTTAAAATTGGTCTAGTGACCGTAATTTTAATTTTTTTGAAAGTAAACTCAGTGTATACCATTAAAATTGAAATTGGACTAATAGGAGAGATTTACCTGCAACCCGTATTTAAAAATCGCTGGCATTTTTATTTTTATCGCACCAAAACTGAGTATATACCATTTAAATAATATAAAAATAGTTTCTGAAAATCAGGGAAATCCGGCTAAAAGTGTTACCTGAAACTTAAAATTAAAAAAATCTCTCTAGCAGCACATATATTCTATCATAACAAAATTCAGCATATACCGTTTAAGTGAAATAAGCACACTTTTGAATATCGGTGAAAATAGGTTATTAGAACTGGGGGTTTATCTGAAATCCAAATTTTAAAAATTACTCTAGGGGTACTAATATTTGCTTTTTCGCAACAAAACTCCGTTTATACAATTTAAATAAAAAAACACAATTCCTGAAAACAGGGAAACTGGGCTATTAGGAGTGGCGGTTTATGCTCTTGCCTGATATTCTAGAGGTTATGGATTGAATTTCGATACTCCTAATATAATTTTCCCAAAACGTTTAGATCTCTAAACGGGACCATCCGGCCTTGTATGAATAACTGGAAACCAAATTCGAGAGACAGTGAATCCGATCTGTTAATCTGACTTTAAGGTCATTTGAAGCACCATTTCATAGGCACTTGACATTTCAGTGGCATCTTGTGCTGTTACAGACTTCGATGATCTTGGATTTTTGGATTTCTTGTATATTATTATTAATTTACTATAACGTAATAAAAAGAGGCATAATACAAATACAGGGATAAAACTAAGATCACACAGTTAACACTGGTGTTAGTAAAATTACATTTATTAAATGATTCTAGATACAGTTAATGCATTACCCGATTTATTTAAAAATTTGTGAAGAATTAGGAGCCCGAATTTTAGGGATATTTGCAAGCCTTTAGATTTATAGAAAAAACCCTTATTGTTTCATATAGGTCTATTTGTATTTTAATTGTGCACTTTCACTTAGGATATCAAAGATACATTTAATTTTCAAAATAAGTTTCATTTTATACTGTCAAAAATTCGTTCACAGAAAAGTACTTAATACTTTTAGTACAAAATATAAGAATAAATTCTTGTTCTTACATTCTACTTAAAATCTTCAAATTACTCTTGAAAAATTATATACGTCAAACAACGATTATAACATTATTAGCATTACATGTATATTGGCCATTTGGAGGGGCTATTGTTGAAAGAGTTAAGGAGAATGTTGGAGACGATCCAGTCTGTTTTATTTTGGATGAAACAACCGTTTCACTCTCGAGAGCTGTTCTAAATATTCTCGTGAAGCCGCTGACAGGAATCCATCCAGACTGTTGCTATTTGCTATGTATGAACTGCATACAGTCAGCAAATACTGTTGCTATAAACTCTAGCCGTCAGGAATACAGCACAATTTGGCAGTTTGTTATAGACCAGGCAACATACGAGAGTAGATCCATAAGTTTCCGGCCTAACCATTAGCTAGAGATGATAAAGATAAAACTATGTTTCATTTTTCAATACAGTTAGCCTTTATTGCAATACACCTCTCACATCTTTGAATGTGAATTAACATTTAACCCCCCCCCCCTAAATAGTCATAGGTACTGTATGCAAAATGCGCATAAACGGCATCCATCGCTTCTTCATCACACTTAACTTCCTTCCTCGAAGGCCCTTCTTAAGTTATGAGAAGAGAAAATAGTCACTGGGAGCTAGATCTGGGCTGTATGGTGGATGGTCGATCTCCTTGAAGCCATATTTCTCCACAGCTTCCTTTGCAACAAGAGCTGTGTGCACAGGCGCGTTGTCGTGAAGAATGCGTCCACACCACTCAGTTTTCCTCGCCTTTTTTCTTTGATGGAAGCTCGTAGTCTGTGCAGTAGGCCAGCATAGCACTCCCAATTTACTGTGGTGTTCCTCTCCTTGAAGTCAATGAAGAGTATTCCTTCACAGTCCCAAACGATTGTGACCATGATCTTCTTGAAGGGATCATAGTAGAGGGCCATAGTTTCATCTCCTGTAACAATGGTTTGGAACTTCTCTCCTGCTGCCACGGCAGAGTTCCAAAAACGCCTGACAACAGATGACACGTTGCTGCTTTTGGACTGAGTAAATAAGCCTAGGCACCTATCTTGCACAAACTTAATGTTAAATATTCAAGAATAATTCGAAGGACTTGTTTTAGAAAGGCCCAATTTTGCTGCTATTTCTGTAACTTTGAGCTGCGTGTCTTGCATAATTTCTCCTTCCACAAGAGCGATGTTTTCAGGAGTGAGCCCCTCCAAGGGCCGACCTGCAAGCTCTTCGTCTTCAATGCTGTCTCGACCCGTTCGAAAAAGTGTGGTTAATTCTTTTACCGTAAAATCGCTGTTTAATTTCATTTGCAGTAGGTCCTTCTTTTGTGAATAACTTAACAGCTCGGTACTCCATTTTGAACAGTCACAATCTTCTACACATAGCCTTCTTTATGCAGATATATCTGAACAATTAACACAGTGGAGCGGAAGTTACAGCTGAAATTATTTACTTAATAGATAAGGTATGACACCAGATAAGGATTTTGTAAAGGCGATAACCCTTATCGGTGAGGTCGGAAACTCATAGATCTGCCCTCATACATAGTCGCAGCACTTGTACAGATTAAGTCTATGTATTGCAGTCTTGATCATGTAACCTTGTAGTTCATGTGTATAAAGCAGTAAGTGTGAATATGTTGTAACAAATTCTGAACTTAGAAGACGCTGATAAAGGCTCCAAGTACAATACATCATTACAGAAAAGTCACAGGAATGGCATTACCTAAGTTTATCATTATAACTGGGTAATGGATTTCTTGTTTTTTTTTTTTTTTTTCTGTGTGAAGATTTTACCTATATCTAACTGCAGTGCAAGCCAAGGACTTACTAATGAACCCAAATTTGGAGACGGAACTCTAGTAGTGCTTCAAGTATATCCAGAGATCATTGTGCAACTAGAAGAGGAGAGTATATCTAAGGAAATATAATGAGTTGTAGTAGAAAAAACTGACAGCACGTTTGAGGGATTTGCAGAAGACAAACTTAAAATTGCTCATCAAGAATCAATATCTTGAAAAACTAATAAAGTACAGTGATTGGGAGTTCAGAATCCGGACCCAATATTCATGATATAGAGGGATCATTTTCCATATACAAAGATATTCAAAGAGACAAAGTCTAATATACAACAATTTTGAAATATGGAGTAATTAAATAGCATTCTTTCTTAATGCAGTAAACGTAAAGCAGCAGCGATTATGCATTTCTTTTTTTATTTCCTACATCCCTTTTTAAGCAAAATACAGAGGATGGCAAATAAAAAAAAAATGTATACGCACTTCAAGCAAAGTAAAAACTGTGTTAACCTAACAAAACTGAATTCACACAAACAGAAAATGATGAGCTCTAATCATCTTAGACTTTTACAGTTAAAACAGTTGCTCGAAATGCCCACTATCGGCATCGATACACTTCTGAGTACGTTGAACTACTGATTGAGCAACGTTTGCGAAAGTGTCCTCAGCGATTGCAGCACATGCCGTTTCAATTTCTTCCCCAAGTGCTGCCAGTGGTTTTCTACGGTATACAAAATCCTTGAGAGTTTTCCATAGGTAGAAGGCCAACGGAGTTAGATCCGGAGAACGCGATGGAAACTCAAGAACGCGGTAGAAACCCAATCGGATCTCTTCGTCCTATACAATGCCTTGGGTACTTCAAAATTGCTTTCCACTGTTCGAAAGAATATCTTGGCTCCATTTTGTTGTAGCAACGCTAGCATAACGTAATGTGAGTCACATCTGTTTACAGAACATCATACTGCACATTACCGTTGTTTCTCGGTACAACTTTCAAATATATTAAGTACATATCAACTGTGAAAGTGTGTATACATTTATTAGCATCCTCGGTTTTTCCCTTTAAAATCCGGACCTTAATAATGATATTTCTAATAAACACTATATGCAAATAATACTTTGATAAATAATATTCATTACCACATGTTGAAGAACAAAGATACTTTTTTCCAAAAAGTTGAGTTTATAAAGATAAGCTGCTATTCAGTTATTAGTAATTCTAAAAGTAAAGTTTAAATTATTTAAAACTAGATAAATAGTTTATATATTAATTTGCAATTTCCAAATGTCATAAAATAAGTAATATTTATGAATATATAATTATTTTTACACTTTAGGTTCCTCCTGATACTTCATCTGAGTACTTCTACTACTTCTGATAAGCAGCCTGTGTCAGATCGCTGTGCAGCGTTCAACAATAGTCTGTAATCATCTGCCCAGGTTTCTACGTTTCATTTCCTTGATATGTTGGTGAAATATTTCATGCTGATGCAGCAGCAGATTGGAGTCAAAATGAGAATGAACACAATTAAATATGCTAAATACACTTGACGTTTTTAATGTTCCTTTGTTGTTTCTTCGCCATAAAATTTCAACAAATTTAACTCAAAAGCTATCAAGTGAGTTATAATAATTTTTTGCAGCCAATTGTAAATTAAAGAAAACTACTCACTAAGAATTTATTTATTTTGCAGAAATTACATCGGTTAGAACTCTACTCTTAATAACACAAAGGTTAAGTATAACTGATTTCAAAAGGGGGGAAATGGCGTTGTGTTGTAAAACAACAATTAACTTTTTGCATTGCTGGGATAGGAATGAGAAGGATTGCCTACAGCATTAGAATAATATTTAGTTTCCTAAGATGCCACTTAAAAAAAATTGCATATCCAAAATCTCCTGTACCAGTTTTTATTGGTATTTAATATTGCAAATGTAAAAGCCCATAATTGAAATTATGATTTCATAATATTATTTATTGTTTCTGTAGGCATTAAACGTTTAAATATTTGCTTACAAAAACAAAAAAGAAGAGATAAAATGTAATTACTTTCATTGAAATCGTTTTCTTAATTTTGATAAAAATCAGTTTATCACAATTTTTCCTTTATAGGTATGTTATTTACCTGAAGGTGGATTTCAATCTTAGGCCAAAAAAAGATTCTTGTTTTGCATTTAGTACAAGAAACACTCTTAGTATCTTCATCTGTAGGGAAAGTACGATTTATCAACGTCATTTCGTTCTTACAGTTTTGTTTGTCTTCTCACGAGCACATTGATTGCCGAGGCCTGCGACAAGCATTGCATCATGAGTGACACCTGTCTGTCTCTCTCTCTCTCTTGCTCTTTTTCTCGCAAGCAGAGCGGACCGAAACATGTTTTGAATTCGCAATGGGATGGTAACAATCTTTCTGATTGAATAGAGCTCTCTCGGGGCAGAGGCACGTAGTCGTCCGTCCGTCTGTCCGTCCTTATGTCTATCGTCATGAAATGGGTCACTCTTGTGTTGACTGACTGATGGACGCACTGTCCATATTTAGAAGTGCGACTGTGCTGCCGCCACAACGTTTGTTTGGCAACCGACGTACACCAATTACCTTAACAGCACCTCAGACAAAACCACTCTCTTCTGTTTTTACAAAAGAGCTATAGCTTTCAAAGAGAATGTTGCTGCTGAACGCTCTTGCACTTCAAGCAAAAAAGTGGACGAAACAAGCGTCAGTCACTTCCGTCCATGGCCTTTCAGATATACAAGAGATTGTAGAAAATTAAACTGCGAATGGTTTTTGTAATTCTTTAAAAAGAGTGTCCCGCAATGTATTACCCAGAACTGATTGTAAATTAAAGGATAAAACTTTTTTTTTTTTTGTAATTTAAATTCGTGTCTAATTATATAGTAAATAATCACACTTCTAAAACTCAATAACAAATTTTATAAAAATGAAAATGACAACTGAATTGGACTGTATACGTTAAGACGTTAAGACCAGAGGATTAAATTACACTAGTCTACAAACTTTAAGAACTCCCTCAGTGGCAGAAGTTGAAGCTGGGACCTCAATAGACAGGCAGACAGCTGACCATTTTGCTTAAAGATAACTGGCAGTCTTATACATTCAACAATAAGCTCTAACCGCCACGGTTAGAGGTGGTCAAGGTCGTTAGTGCTCGGACTCGTAAGCGGGAGGTCTGGGGTTCGAATCCCGCCAGGACCATCCTCCTCGACTAAGGGTTTTTACAGGTTTTCCTCAGTCCTCATAAATGGCAAATGCCTGGGAGGTACACTAAACTTAGGCCTGGAACGTTTCCTTCCTAAAATAAAAAAAAAAATCCTTTCCCAACATCTCATGTATCATCAGTATCCACCGCAAGTGGTGCCTCAGTAATAAAAACGGACGTTAAACTCTATTCCCAAAAAAAAAAAAGCCAAGCTAACAGCAAGCATACGAATTATTTTAAACATGTAATTGCATGCTTTTGTCACGAAGACATTGTGAATGACGGTGTGTGATTATCTCTAAAGGCACCAATGTATGTGAGATTGATCCCTTTAAACTTTCTCCTCGTACAGTATCATGCTGGAGCATCAGATTATTTATTTTAAATATCTGTGTTCGTATCCAGGAGCGTACACACTTAGGCATAAACAGATTACTTTCGATTACTCCAACTTTCTTGCCATTAATTCCTCAAACTGCTCCGTTGTCATAGTCAATGTTCAAAAGAGGTTGAGGCAATGTACGTTACTAAATCATGACATCTCTTTGGATTGATATAGGGAACTTTAATATACTGGGAGATAATTAACTATACGGTAATAATTTTAGAGATTAGGCAAGCAATTTGAGATGAAGAATCTATGGTTCGCGAAAATAGTAATAGGACCATACTATGATAAAAAAGTTCAAATAAGAAGTTGTAAAGACAAAACGAAATAGATGGGGAGGAGATTTCCTTCAAACTTACTTTACGAGCAGGAAATGCTGATTTATCATCATCGTTTCAAGAAAAATGCCATAAACATTTTTAAAATACCTGAGTAATCATACGACGCTACGGCACTTTTTAATAGTGTTTAATGCCCTTTTTTACTACTTAGGCACTACAGACGTAGACACTAAGATGGAATTATTAGTTGGGAAAGCAGTATTTTTTATTTTTAAAGGAAGAAGCGATTCAGGTCTAAGTTTAGGATACCTCCCCAGCATTTGCCATTTATGAGGACTGAGGAAAAACTGGAAAAATACCTGTCAGGGAAGACGGTCCTGGTGGGAATCGAAGCCCAGACCTCCCGCTCAGGAGTCCGCGTCTTAACGACCTGTGGCGGTAGGCGCACGGGGACTGAAGAAAGTTAAGTGTTATTTAGCTTAGTTTAGAATGAGCTATCCCTTTGACTGTGTGACTTCAGAGATTGTAGGTTTAGATTCTGCTAGTATTTTTTCTTTTTTAAAGTTTGTGCTGAAATAAAAGTAAAAACACAAAATTAATCCACAATATTTTAACTCGGCCCACTTTTACTTGATAGTGCCAAATTCCGTCCATTATTACATTCTAATGGAAACTTCTTTGTCCTTGGTCCTTTAGAAACTGAATGCCATAACTTTAAACAGGGCACATGGTATATTCCTTAATTTCAAATTGCTTATCTAAGGATCTCTACAATTTTTTGTATTATTTCGACATAATTCATTTACTAAGTTAATCACACATTAAGCCTTTACTTTCGTTATTATTAAAAATAAAACGTCTTACTTTAGCACTTGAAGGTTTTCGTATCTCTTTACATTCAGTATTAAGCAACAAGTAATAGTAAGAAACCATCAGTTGTATTTTTAAAAGTCGCCGCATTTTTTCGCGTAGTTTATTACTGATGGTAAATCTCATTTCTTTAAATGCATTTGGTAATTCTGACGGGACATTTAACACATCACAGTTTTATTTGCTCCAGATCTTTTGCATTTTAGAGTTAGGTATAAGAAGTTTTACAAGATTCTACATAAAATAAAAATACACATTCTTGTAAATAAAACAATTTATCTCAGAGTTAAAAGTTAAATATTTTATAATTTGGGTAATGCTAATACGTGGCACAAACTTCACTACTATTGCTGGTATTTGCCTACACTTCTTTGATACTTGCATTAGTAGCATACAGGGATGGTCCTACGGGTATAGTGGTAACCATAGTTGCCTTGTAGACCCAAGATCGCGGGCTCAAACCCGGCCTGGGACGATGGATTTTTTTCGGGTGTAAAATCCTAAGTAGGGCTTCCTTCGGAAGCGAAATAATGGCGTGGGTCCGTGCCGTAGATTATGGCACATAAAAGAACTCTAAGACTGAAAGAAGAGGCCTCTGAGCAAAATTTATTGGCCGTTTCACGCCCTGAATTGAAGGGGACGCTGATGACCTGAGATGTTAAAGAGCGCCCGTAAATACCCCCTCCCCGCGCGCGCGTGTGCGTGCGTGCGTGCGCGCGCGTGTGTGTGTAAAGTGGTAACATAAGCTTTTGCAAAATCCATATTTTGGATAGGGGTTGCCCAATGATCGTAAAATGTCCATTAACACTACTGAAATTAATTTTGTGCTTATCAAGAAAGATTTCTAGGAAACCATACCGAATTATAAATGGCAACAAATGACTGCTTGTTTTTGTTTTGTTTCGTTTATTTTATGAATGGTGTTTAACCTCGTTTTTATTACTGAGACATCACAGGGGGTGGACACTGGTGATATTTGTGATGAAATGATGTATTGGGAAAGGATTTTTTTGAAGGAAGGAAACATTACAGGCCTAAATTTAGGATACCTCCCAGGTATTTGTGATAAATGCGGAAAAACCGGAAAAAACCTCATTCAGGGAGGCTGGTTCTGGCGGGATTGGAACCCCAGACCTCCCGCTCATGAGTCCGCGCCTTAACGACCTCGGTCACCCGTGGAGGTAATAAAAAATAAATAATAAAATGACTGCTTGTATTAACTTACGTGATTTACAAAGCTATCATATGTGAAAAAAAAAAAAGTTTTTCTATTTATTTCTCATATTCTAATGAATATACAAGCATCGTCACGCAGTGGTGAACCACAAATACCGTTTTACTGAAAGTCCTCAAATGCGGACTAAACGTTTTAACAAAGCTGTTTAACACAGCACTTTTTTAAAGTTCGTCTCTGCAGCCGCTTTTCGTCCACTTGACTCATTCTTCTGTAGAAATCTATTTAGGTGACAACACTATGAAGGTCAATCAGGCACACAACCTTGGCTTTTTTGTAACCGCTAAAATTGTACGAACCGTAATGTGAACACATTCAGGAGGTCGATAATTGTAGCCACCGCGGTACGTGAGGGACAGAAACCTTCATACATAATGACATGAATGTGTGCTGCTACAGGCGAGCCTTTAGAGACAGGTGGAGCTTGCATCCTACACCTGAGCGCTGGTCTACCTTCCCACCGTACAACAAATGAATGATGACGCGGTACAGATTCTGTGGAAAAACTGCACAGCAAGTCATTTGAACTGTACGGGTATACAAAAGCATCATACGTTTTCCAGCACATCGCGCCTAATTTAGATATACCCTAATTTCATGATACATTGTCAACTAGTGTTCATGTAATCGTGCAGAACTGTCAGTGTTATCAACTTTAAATACAATTTCTTTTACCATAAACTATGTATATGGAATACACAGCCGAGAATATGGATTTTAAAAGTATACAGTGTGAATTCATGAAGGCTTGCCACTAAACAATTTGAGAGTGGAAACGAATGGTCTCAGATGCTTCAATATGGACTTAAAGGCATCGATATGGATCGACGCCACAGCTACCTTGCGATGTGAAGTGTGCTACGACCAGTCAAATGTCGCGGAGGCGCAGTGAAAAGAAGGCTGCATCTTAATCTATCAATAAGTTTTACATAATCACTCGGTGTACAGGTCTTTATTAAATTTTGTTAATAAAAGTCGGTTTATATTGGCTGGGAGAGTGAAATTTGAAATTAGTCTGCTAATAAATTATCATAAAAATCTGAAAAAATGTTAATACCCATTTTATAGGGGTAAAAATAAAATCTTTACTATTACTATTTAAAGAAATGACACCAAAATTAAAATTTGGGCTCAAAATAACATCATTAAGTATTTTGATTTTTATAATATAATAATTATAAAATTCTTTTTCATAAGTATGCAAATGTAATTTCCGCTCTAATTTAAAGAAATATGAAATTATTGGTTGGCTCATAAATATTACATTAATCAACTTTTTGCTCTAATGAGAATGTAACTATTTTTACAAAACCTTTACAGAGGGGTTCAAAACTATTTTTTTTTAAAAATGCTATAAATGTTATTATTTCGTCTCATAAAAGGACATTAGTATGAATTTCAAAATTCTTAAAATCTAGCTAATTTTTTTTAACTATTTTCATATAAATATAAAATAATTCCTCATTCGATATGAGTTACTGACACTGGAATGCTCTTCAATTACGTCATTGATGGTTCTGGAGTGTTGGATAGGAGATGGATGAATTTGAAAGCGATGAAGTGAATACCAAAATGAGCATTCGGCTGCGAAAACAGAACAGATAAGGAATGAAAATGTTGTGTCACAATAATGGAAATGTTGAAAGTGTGCTGTTATGTGGAATAGTAAATTAAAAGTTTTGGAATTCAAATAAAATTGTCATAGAAAAAAATGTTTTTCAAAATAGGTAGAGCTATCTCGTACTGTGTCAGTAACACAGAGAAGATTTTATACCACAATAGCATTCCTATTTCTGATTATATTTCCATATTTTCCATGCATTCTTAAGTATTCGCACCAGTGATCAGTGCTAGGTATCAATCATTATATTAGAATAAATAATTTATGAAAACCTTTGTGTATATGTATATATATATGAAATGAAATTTAAAATTAAATAACACATTAGTTTCATTTTTATAATTATATGCGTTAAATTTAAAAAAAAACACCCAATGTACTTTAAGTAATAGGTTGATTTTGTTCCTAAGTTACCATTAAATTTATGCAGCATAGTTAGAATAAGTGATCACTTCCTTGATCTAGTGGTTAGCGTTGCTGACTGCTGATTGGAATGTCCGGGTTCGATCCTCGGTAACTATTTAGAAATTCTTCTAACAGTTAGTTAGGGAGGTCTGAAACGGGGTCCACCCACCTCGTATGGTATCGGTCCTGGTGGAGTAGTGGTAACCATACTTTCCTTCTAAACTCAAAATCGCGGGTTAAAATCCAGCCAGAGTCGATGGATTTTTTCGGGCGTAAACATTCCAATTATGGCTTCCCTCGGAAGGGAAGTAAAGCCGTGGGTCCCATGTCGTACATTTATGGCACCAAAAGGAACCTCAAGTCTGAAAGAAGAGGCCTCTGAACAAAATTTGTCAACCGTTTCAAGCCATCATTTGAATGGAACGCTGTTGACCTGCGATGTTAAAGAGCGTCCATAAATAAAACAATTAATAATAAAAAAAAAAAAACACTCGTGAGAACAATTGGAAAGCTGCCTGATGGAGAGGTGGCGTTCTTCGATCACGAAAGCGCGTGATAGGCGACCGGTGTGCCAGGCATGCTGATCACATGCCCCTGCAATACTGCCCTCTATCAATGAAGTTATAAGACGGAGGTAGAGGATGCAGAGATCGCCGCGGTAGCCCAAGGCATTACCCGGGCTGTAGTGCCAAATGAGAAGAATAAGCTAGAATAATTAAAATTTTATGGATAATGAACAAGAACAGGAAGAAAGCAATACACAAAACTCTAATTCAGTGATATAATGGAAAAAGAAACGTTCTAATAGGTTATAAACTCGCAATGTTTGTAATTAAAACGATAAGCGCCGTTTCTCCTTTAAATGGCAAAACTGCATGTGATAAGGTTTTGAAAATGGTTATAATAAACATTTTATATGCGATACATTAATGTTTTTATGTTATATGTGTATGATATGGTTTGTTAGTCAATTTTGCTCTTTTTTCGTTTACAGTTATGCTAAGTGTGTTTTCGGTGTAACATGGAATTAAAATGTGTCACGTGATTAGGAGCAACTAAAGAAAAATGAAGGAAATGCATTTAATTATGCTGTTCTTTAGTGTAAATGTTTGGCTAACGTTAAAATTGTGTCACTGAAGTATATTTGTACTTATTTATCAAATATATTTGGAAAGCAAAATATAAATTTCACGGCATCTTTATCTTATTTGTATTTATAAAATTGTTGTATTTTACATACATGTTGCTTACCTTCTAATAAAGTACTCTAAGGGATTGCTATATTGGAATGCAATTTATCTACCCGAGCAATACTCCTGAACATTTTCAGACATTCACCGCAATTTTTGTTCCATACTTGAGAACATCTGAGTAACAACCATGCCATTCATTTGTTTTGGCCTCATTTTCCTGTGCATGGTGATCACGGAAGACGCTAGTCGAGAGTGCGTCATAAATCTCCGCTCATGGGTAACGATCGATGAGGCTGAATATATGAATATACATAGGGCGTGGATACAAAACCTCCCCGATTTGAAATTTTAATTTTCAGGATACTGTTAGTCCTTGAGATTTTGGTTTGGTGTATGTAAAGCATCTCAACGTTTTTTCTACTCTGTTTTTCTATTATTTTGTTGCAGGTGGCGAATAAGAAGCAAAGATAACACAACAAAAGAGCTCAGCATGTGGTGGGATACGCTGAAATGAAGTCACCAATTGCGGTCCAAACGTACCCTGAATGGGAGCCATCAGACAAAGACAATTAAGTCGTGGTTTGAAAAGTTCCTAGTCAGGGAGAGTTAACCGACAATCTTGCTCGGGAAAGAAATGCACGTATGAGGAAACGGGGAGGCCTTCACTAGAGGCCCTACACGGAGCGCCACAAGAGCTGAACATCTCACATGCAAGGTGTTGCTTGAAAGACTTCATAGAGTGCAAATCATTC
The DNA here is from genome assembly GCA_030762175.1 of Metallyticus violacea. NCBI lineage: Eukaryota > Metazoa > Arthropoda > Insecta > Mantodea > Metallyticidae > Metallyticus > Metallyticus violacea. The sequence continues at coordinate 89,425,468 of CM060832.1, read as the reverse complement.
AGTTGCTGAAACCCGAGGACCGACCACAACGCGTATAAAGTTTTCCTATTGAGAATCCTGAACCAGAGCGACGAAGAACCCAATTACCTATGGAGTATGCTTTTCAGAATAGTTAATCGTCATCTGGAGTTCAGAAAAATCCCATTAAGTTTGGGAACATATCAGGAAGAGCCATATATTTTAATGACCCTATAAATATTATACGAAAAGATCCCTTTTGTAATAGAAATACAACAGAGACCAGAACTATTTTCTCTAACATAACTTCCTAAAATAAAAAACTGTGAAAGTACCCTCATAGTTTGCAGATTTAATAAAACTCCTTTGTAACTGTTTTTCTAAGCCTATATAAGAGAATAATTATTTTAAATATTTTACTACAGAGTTCATCTATGTGACCCCTCAATGTTGACTCATTACCGATATAGAATCTCAACATTTTAACATTATTAACATTGACCATACTAGCTGTTAGATTGTTTGGGTTTTTGTTAATTTGGAGTAAGTTTATTAGCACTAAATCATTAATCAAATTGTCTAAGGTGAAAAAATAATCACTGGTCGATTCCTAGGATGAGTAAAAAAACGTTCACTGAGCTCAGGCAGTCATACCGTAACATTTATTAAAGAAGAAAATATTGAACAATCTGTTTCTACGAGACAAATAAAGAGGAATCAAAGCATTTTCTTTTCTGCTTAAGCTTTAATAATATTTGATAAGATGGACAGTCGAACGCTTTTGATAGATTGCACTAGATAACCAAAGAAAACTTTCTCTCTTCATAAGCTGGTAATTCAATTAAGTAATTGAAAATTAAAATATATATTATTTCACTACTGTCACTGTGACTGGATATGTTTTAAAATAAGATTTAAAAATTTCTAATACTAGAAATAATATTTGTTTACAATGAAAATTCACAGTTTACATTAAAAAACAGAGGGATATCTCTTATGTGAATAACAATGAACATGTCAGTTGTAACTCGCAAATATTGCTGTACAAAATAATTTTAGTACTCAGTGTTTCTAATTTACATTAGTTATCAGTTGTGGTTGCTCTATACTTTGAAGAACAGATCCCAGGTAGTGACAGAAAGTTGACTAGTTCCAATGTTGCACCCACTTCAGTAGCTTGCAGGGAAGGCTTATATCCACATCGCAGTTTACAAGCGTGACGAGTTGCCGTGGGAAGAAAAAAGTGGGTGGGGTAGGAGAACGAGAGGGAAGAATTCATTTCTATATTTTTCTGTTTTCCCTCGTCTGTCTCACAGTAAGGACAAAAAAAAATCGAGGATTGGAACTGTAAAAAGAATGAAAAAGGAGAAGAAAGAGTAATTCGGTCAAAAGGAAGACATTCATTAAAATGTAATAACCAAGTCGATTTTTCGACGCAGGTGCACGAGGGTTTGAGTAAGTTACCTACTACTAATACAATTTCTTTAAACTTTAACAAGTCTCCCGTGCGGTTCAGCTAAAAATTGTGGCTATGTCAACGCTTTAAAAAAGGCATTTGTAACTAAACCCAAACAAGCACACATTTGTTCAGTTTTTGACAAGCATAGACGTGGACAAATAGAACGAGCTACCTTTTGGGAAATATCTATTGGTGTCTTCAAGCATGGACGTTCTTGCTTCTTCACCAATGTTTGATGACTAGTAAGATCTCCAGAGTGATAGGTTAGCTATTACTTATGAACTCAGGACCAAAAGGTGGTTCTACAGACCAGCATCTGTTTTATTATGTGACCTGTCAAGTTTCATACATGTTTAGAGGCGATATTGTATGTTCTTCAACACAAAGGACAGGAAGTCAGGTAGCATGGCATCTGAATTATCCTCGATACCTTGGCAGATACAACTTATCTTTGAATCTTGACATCTTGGTTTTAACATATTTTAAGCAAAGTCAAGGAGATTTAAAACCGGTGGACTTGGAGTCGATGTGATCGGATGCTATCTTGCATGAACTATGCAAGTTCCTCACCAAGTGTCTAATTCCGACATTAACCAATCAGCACCTAGTTACGATTTTCCTAGGTAAATTTTCTTAACTTAAGCCAATGATATTTGCCATACCAGACCATAATGCCTCGAGGTTCCTCGTTAATTTTGCTGAAAGAGTTCCTGTGCAATTTCTCATATGACTATCCCTTTGATTCGCTTCATCGACAATGAAACAACTAGTATCTAAGAACTTGTGATAGATATGAAACCCTGTTGCTTTTGCACAGATTCATTGACATATTTCCATCCTGCGGTCAGGATTATCATCCGTCAAGTAGTGAGGGGTTTTCTCTTTGTATAGGTAGATTTCCTCCTGAAGGATATCATAAATTATAGATTCTGAAATAAAAACTTTAGGGTTGGGGCTGGCAATCTCTTCGGATGTATGTTCGTCTCAACGGGATAAACTTCACCGCTGGAACACCTGTGCATTATAGCTTTTCCAGCAATCGTGGAAAATTGTCCAGAATGAAATATTAATATTTCAAACCGAACTTTCCAGTTCTGAAAATATTAAGCTGCTCTCCGTTCCGTTCTAATATGCATAGTGCGAAGCTTTCTATGAAGTTATTTTGACATCTTTTCTGAAATAATCAACTTTTTTTGTAAGAAGATTAAGCTGCAATTTAAAAATGAATAAGCACTTGTTCAATTTATGTAAAGTAAGCTAATTGGTGTAGTATAAATTACTTAAAACTGTTTTATGTATAATTAAATGCTTGATCTTAATGTAAAGTTAAATTCATAAATTTATATCCTAAAGTAAAGAAAAAATAATTAGTTAATTTACTTATTAGACTATCCAATTTATGAAATATACAAAAAATGTTCAAAATGACAGGCTTGGCAATAACGAAAAAAGTTAATGTGATATTTATTCACATTAAAAAGTAAATAAAAGAAATGTGCAGAGTGCACCAAATGTGTGCGCTCAGCGACTTCATAAAGTCATTAAATGATTTTCAGTTTTAAACGCGTCGTTCACTTATTCTCTGGAACGGGAAGTACTCCATCGAAAAAATGCAATACGTGGTTCGTTCAAATTCTAAGGTCTCCGATTTTTTCTCCTCAGGATTAAAAGCAGATAGAGACATGCGTTTAGCTTAAAATATGCTGGCAGTCTTTGTAAAAGCGTGACAGAAATAGCAGAACGCTAGTGGCTGCAGCTAGAGTGAGGAGTGTTTTTGATACTTAAAAGAATTACAAGAACAGCAAGTAGCCATTCGTTTTCTCCACTTGCTGCCGTGACATCCCAATGAAATTTATCCCCAGTTTGAGTGAGACATCTGGTGATGGAGTTATGAATGTGGAAAATGTGCTTTCGTGGGTGCGACAGTTCAAAGAAAGCCGAAAGACGTGTAACAACGAATTGAAACAACCTCGGCCTCGCACCAGCAAAGCGCGAGTGGTGAAGTTGTTTTGGAGGATCACTAATTAAATATGGAAGATTTTGCCTCCAAAGTGCCATTTGCGTGGGATCTGTGCACACAATCCTACATGAAGGCCTGAAAATGCGGAAAGTGTCCTCCAGGTGGGTGGGAACATGACGTAGGAGTTTCTTCGTGAAAACAACTTTGAAGTGGTTTCTCATGCTCCCTACTCACCTGATCTGGCTCCAAGAGATCGTTGGCTTTTTCCAAAAATGAAAGACACTCTTCGTGGCTGCACATTCTCCAGTCGGGCCGCTACAGCAGCTGCTATTTTCCAGTGGTCAAAAGAGACTCCTAAAGAAGCGTTTCGAGCAGCCATGGGATCATGGCGTCAACGTTGTATAAAATGAGTACCTATGAAGAGATATTGAGAAGTGACAGAAATATCAAAATTTGGTGCAAATAGTGTGGAAGAAAAATAGTCGAAAATCTTAGAATATGAACGCATCTTGTTCATTAGAATAATTAAATTATGTTTCAGCTGCAGAAGCTCTAAATCCGCATATCAGTTTCAGAGATATTGCACCACTATCGGCAATCTCAAAAATCATTCTGAAACGTCACAGGTTTCACATTTCTGTATACCAAGACAGCTACCCTTCATTGGTCACAGGCAAATACAGAAGAATCGCAATATTTTTCCCTCGCTTAATACTACTCAGTGGTCGAAATATATTTTCTAAATCATGAACAATAAATCTGCATAATGTGCATTATCGAGAAGTGGAAAATCCATAAGGCTATGAGAAATGGAATAACATGATGTACAAGCATATGATGCGGAATGATGAAAGGTAGTTATCGGACAAGCTATTTGGTAAAGAGCGTGCTATTCTCATACTTCAGCTAAACCGATACTGCACCACAAATTTAGAAATCGGGGATAGGTCGCAGAGGATCTCCGACTTGGCCTGCTCATGCACCAGAATTTCATTCTTCAGATTTTGGCCTTAAATAAATCAGAAAGAAATATCACCTAACTCCTGAGAACATGCAATAGCTCATCGTTGCTGCAGGTATGCGTTCATGAATTACAATCACTGGAAAAAAGTTTCATAAAGAATATTGCAAAATGCACGAAGGTCAATAGACAATATTTGAACATTTGTTAAAAACATGCACTTATCTGCATCCTTTTCACGAAAAAGTCTAAATTATTTAAACAATTAAAACGATGTTATTAAGCATTTAATCATATCAGAATAAAAGTTTTAAGAAAATATGCAAATAGCTTAATATACAAAAACAATTTTTACTAAAAAAAGGCGTTTATAGTTTTCTTGATTGTAACTTAAACATTTTTAGATTATTATAGTTTATTTTTAAAAGCGAATTTCCAGATGTAACAAATGAGAATTCCTGTCAAAATTTCATCATGGGGGCTCAATTGTGGCGAAAATAGAACGATTTTTTTAATATTAAAATTTTGTTGTAAAAGTGTTTGATACATTCTGATTTTACAATGCATTGACGTAATAATCATAAATGAATGGCACCCTTTATCTGTTTAATAACACGGCACTTTATACTCAAAGCTGCAGAGGTCTAATTCAGACGCTCTCTATAGTGTTTATCACATGAAATAAATATTGGCTCATCAAACAGAAAGAAATGCAATAAAAGTGGATTATGCATAAATTACAATGTTAAACATTTCTGAATGAAATAATCAAAGAGCAAAATATGATTTATATTATAAAATATGCAACAAGAGAAAATCATAAATGATAAGATACTCAGAATATAAAAGCAGATACTGAAAAAGAGAGATAAGCAATGCAACAGTGTGTACTTTTGGGTAATTAAACCGTGTATCTATAACTGTACAAATGAAGAGGGGATACATGAAGGTGTGTTAGTGATGTACACGGACGATGAAATATATATTAACTATGCACAATAGGGAGTATCTATAAAATAATTGTATACACAACCTCTTAAATAATAATACCTTATTGAAGGTAAAAGGTTTAAAAGCGTTTAATAAACGAAGTCAGCACTGGCTAAAGCAAAAATAATGCTATTTGAAATACAGAGTCAATGTGGATATACAGTGAGACAGATTAATCCAAACTTAATAACAAATATAAATATGCTTCTTAACTATTATTAGTGAGTTTAAACTAAGCCAACGGTAGAAAAAAATCATGATTTTAGTAAATATCCGAATATTAAAAGAACATATAACAATGAATATTAAAAATCGAATTTAGGTACCCATTGAGTTGAGGTGAGCCTATATTAAAACTTCAAAATTTATCAGGTATTGATGGAACATTAAATATTTTGAATTTATTTATTTTCATTGGTTTTGAAACTTAATTTATTACAACTTTTATTAGTAATTTTTATATATTAGCCATTTTGTAGGAATATTTTTGTTCCAGAGTAAACTACCCTAAATAATGTTTGTAATAAACGCACACTTCTGGTGACACTTTTGTGATTTTGGTATCAATCAGAGCTGTTAATATTGTATTCCAATTTAAATTTTAAATGTCATAAAACATATTAAATAATCTGAAATATTTAAAATTTGGCAATATTTCAGCATAATCTTGACTCAAGAAGAGAGAAATATACGAGCAATTATTAATGTTTCTATTGAGTATACCTAAAGTAAAGCAAACTCGATTAGTTTGTATGCGATTATAGATACGATATTGAATAAAATGTACATTTCTTCATATTGGATTATTTTAGCAGTTCAGTAGAACAATACTAGCATGGTTCTATTGGGAGGGGGATATGTAGGCAGGAAAAAAAAAATAAGACTACAATAAAAGCACCATCAAGCTTTCCAGTCATTCCAAGGTAACAATCAGCGTGTTCCCATTTTTATTGTGACGTCATTATTATGTGGCATGTAAGAAATATATTTCTGGGTCATTGAATACAGCCTCTAATAAGCTTTTGCCCTTACCTACCTAGATATCTAAAGGTTATCGTGGCGACTTTAAGACAACAGTGTTGCATGAAACGGCATAATGCAGCTTTAGTTTTAAAAGAAAAGAAACATGAATGGCAATATTATTGTTGTACAGTACTAATACGTTAATTTTATTAAAACATTACTGTCCTTTTTGTATTTTTGCTGGTTGAAAAGAAAATTATTTATATCAAATGTTATAAATTAGTTCCATTACTGCAGTTGCAAATAGAGTTTGCTTCAACTTTTGAATTTATAAACACTATATTCTGTAATGAGACTACTGTGCGCTGTGGCTTCTAAGCCCTAAAACATTGGTGAACATTGGAGGCCTTTGCTGCTGAGCTATCTGAATTATAAATACCTAAATGAAATAGAGAGACAAGGCAAGAATGCTTATTTTATTTTAACATCTTTTACATGCTACAGTACAAAGAGAATTCACGATGAAACATCATTTTATTTTAATATTCCCAGATCATCATAGAGCGTATATAAATTATTATTATTATTATTATTATTATTATTATTATTATTATTATTATTAATTTAGCAAATAGTTTTCCAGATGTTTTTGCGAGCCTCTCTTTTTATAGATCTAAATTAATTGTCCTGATATTTATTTAATTCAATATTTATTCTGTACCTAGAGAAAGTGTATTTAACATTACGAATGTAAATGCATCTTCAATTTAAGATACAAACCATATCATACATTTAAAATACAATTTATCGTCTTTATTTTTGAACATAGATAGATTTTCTAACACATTTAAATGTATTATTATAACTTTAGAACCTGCTTGCTGATTTTAAGTGAATATACACAGGCCAAGACCTCTGCGAAGGGCAGAGAGATTTCACAACGAGGAATGCTTTTTGTTACTCGACCTATGTTCTCTAACGAGTCGTTTAGGACGCACACGTCATCGAAGAGGACACAGTATTGAATTGTGACATGATATTATTAACTTATTCTTCAAATACCTTCGGGACAGATTAAAGATGGAGCTAAAAGTGCCTGTCGGACTCTTGGAACCTCAAAAGCGGCGAATATTAGATCAGTATGTTCGCATCTTGCAGCAATTCTCTATCTGTTATGATCATATGCCCCGATTGTTATTCATTCCATTATTTCCAAATATTTTGTCAGAAACAGTTGGGGTACAAAATATTCAAGTTTCACATACTAAATGAGGCTATCTATGATAAACGTTTTAATGTATAGCTTTGAAAATGGCCGAAAATTCCAATAGTAACAGAGATAAAATATGCAAAGGCTATAGTAGCCCAAATTGTGCAATTCTAAAATTATATTTCATGAATGTGATGATGCCAATGACCGATTATTTTGGAGTTCTTCCATTTACCGTTAGATTGCGGTAGCACAACCCATTTGAATGTGCGCATCGAGAAATAGATTATGTGTAGACGAAGATGGGATGAGGTGAAAATGAAATAATGGAGAATGAGTAACAGGGAAAACCTGAGACGCAGGAGGAAACTAGTCCCGTTGCCACTTGGTCTCCCACTTGGGATTTTATCCGGGTGTCTCGATGGTAAGCGGGTATGGCAACCACGGCGCCTCCGATTTCATGAATGTTTTAAACGATGAAAAATAAATAACATAACGAAACAACAGAAGAAAACTAAACAACACGAAGTAAACGTTTCAGACCTCCAGATATGTTTGTCAGACTTTAGCATTATAAGGATACTTCTTCTCAAACAAGTAGTTTGAAGATAAATTGTTGCCTTTTATTTTTGGCAGCATAATTGTCTTAGAAAGGAGAAATTAGCTAAAAGAAGGCCCCATGCTCTCAGCATGCAATTTGTTTTTTGGAGAGTTCAACGTATGCAGCTGTCATAACTTTGGCAAATGAATTATTATTAAGTGAATGCATGAGTTTTGAAATTGTTTTAACTTACAATGCCATCTACCAGAAACTTTGAAATGGTAAATGAAATTAATTAAAGGTGCCTAGACTTCATAGCACTAAATTTATCTGAACCTATTCGATTTTTCATGTGAGGAAAAACTCTGAAAACCATTACTTACCTCAAATTCCCAAGCAGAATTCGAAACTGTGATCCTCATATTTGCAGCCGATTACAAATCGTCGTCCTGGCCAAGAAGGTAGTTCAGAATTTTTATGCCTGAAGTTGTTTGAAACATTTTGAAAGGCGGAGGAAAAGTTGGTTGCACCAGAGTAACTGATTACATGAAAATCGAACCCACCACAATGGGCAACTGATGTTAAAGCTTGGAAGCCATTGCCTTTTAATTGCACGATCACTCAAAACCATTTTCTATGATTTTAGGTTTGATAATATACTTTCTGTACGATCATAAACTAGTCAGTTACTTAGTGTGTGTCATTCTATCACCTCTAAACAATGAACATTTTTATAATTGTAAACAAAGCGATAAATCATGATAAATATATGCAAATTACTCGAACTTGTTGAAGAATATGGGCGTATATCATTATAAAAGGAACCAATTTATTTTGTAAATTATGTCATATAGAGTTTAAAGGTCATAGAATGGTTTCAACAAGACTACTGTAATTTTTTACATGGTATAAAAATGTATAAATGAAGGCATAATGAGATTCAAATTTTCTATAGATCTAGATACATAACTTTAAATGTCTTTGTGAAGCAACATAGCTATAACATTGTATTTTCAATTATATTTTTGTATAAATACAAAGAAAGAAACGTTTCTGCGAGTCAACTTTAGGTAAATTTTCGGTCTTTTATGACTTTCTTCCCAGTTTCACGGCATCTGGTGGATCGGCAGTCAGGACGGTAACTCCCGACGAAGCTGATGTAATATCCGCGCAGCCGATTCAAGTTAACCAATTATAACTACAAGTACAATGAAAATAAACACTGAAAATTACAGAAGAATATTTTCCTGCTACCTCCATATATTTCTTATAAACTTTTTTCGTTCGTTCATACTTCGAAGTGGAGTTCATTTCTGGCTTCATTTCGTCTAATATGTAAGGGTTTGTTCCGTATACGTATTTTCCAAATCTGCTATATATATATATATATATATATATATAAAAACCACATGCTGTCAAATCAGGGGATCATGCGGGTCATAAACCTCGTACTAATTGCCCTGAATACAAAATGTTCTTGAATTCAGCTATATACGCGAAGACACAGTTTTGCAGGAAATGTCAAAGTTCAAAAAAATAATGCGAGGATATCATTCCTTCATCTTTCTGCGTTTAAGGGAGTCTCAAAACACATTGGCACTACTACATGTGCATTTATTGCGCACCATATACCGATTTTCACTCCATGCAAGGTAGTTTCGTGTATAAACTCGGGGTTTTCTGCACTCCAATACCCGTTATTTTGCATCATAACATGATCTCGTAAATGGAACCAATCTTCATCAGCAAAGAATTTTAAGCGGGGATCAATTGCTTTATCATTTACGTTCCTTAGCATTCAATTATAGAAAGTTACCCGAATTTCAGGGAACATACATGCATGGACAACAATGTTCTTGTATGCTTTCAAACTTAAATTTATTCAATTTTGGAATATGTGTATGAATGTCAATTAAAAATTAGTAATAGTAATAATTAAAATGCTAGAAAAGTTCCCCGCATCTCCTGTCATAAGATATGTGGGTATTTTCATTGTAATAAAGTTATAATTGCGAGAACTTGAATCAGTTGTGCGGCTATCACATCAGCTTCGCCAAGAGCTGCCATTCTGAATGCGGACCCACTAACTGGTATGAAACGGACGATAAAAACATGAAAGGCCTAGTACTTTTCAATTCCTTTCTATGGTGGTGTTTTAAGAAAATAAAGCTTTTTGTGCACCAAGAAAGTGAAGAAGTTTTTCTTTTAATACTTTGTAAAACATTTCTGTTATTTATTTTGACACAAGTATGGAAGTAACACATAAGTGTTAAGACCTATATTTTATTTAATTATTAAAGTTATATTTTCTAATATATATCTAATATAAATATTTCGAACGGAAAATTTAAATCGTCGTGATGTGAACAAAGTAAAAAGATAAAAACATTAAAAAATCGGCCCTAGTTCATCTTGACCAATTATAAATAACACACGCCCTCGCGGAGTGTACTTTGTTTTTCCGCTACACGTTTGAGAGCTCTAATCGTGCTCCAATTGCAGTTAATTTTACGAAAGAGGGGGCCGAACTTTAATAATTAGTTATTAACATCTTCTATACACGTTATTATTTTCATTTAAAACACTGCAAGATATATTCATATTGTTGTTCTAAAACATGAAATGCAATACTACTAGATTACACTTCCCTGATATAACAAGAATAAAGAAGCTGTAAATAGCATTGGAGGATGCACGAACAGGGAAAGATTGGAGACCAATCGACTGCACCATGGCTCCGGAAAGTTCCGACGTTTCTGTTACAACGGGGACATGCACTTTCTCCAGTGTGTTCCCATTCCTCAGAGCAATGCCCTGTAGACATGGGCCGATGTTGCTCTGTGATGCACTGGTCTCTGAGTGACCAAGATTAATTACATTTTGATGGCCAGTCTACTACTACTGGGTAGCAGAGAAAGGGCATGGCCTCCCGGAGGAACCACCAGTTGCGTCTCGTATTGTTGCTGCGCCAGAGTCGTGACTACTGACGCAGAAACAATACTGTGGCGGCGGGACAAAACCTGACCACATGGTTGCTATTTTTATATATTTTAATGTCTCATTAATAACATTATAATTTGTTTACAAAGAACTAAACATATTTCCAAAAATCTCTATGGCTCATATAACGTAAAATTACTAACAAAAGGAACAAGCAACATTAAGTTCATCGGAGCACAAGCTGTCATCATAGATGTACCACCCAGTACAACTTCACATTTTTAATTATATGCATGTAGGGCACAACAACCTTCACTATGCCGCTATCACTCGGAATATTATGAAATTATTCTTTCAAGTATTAACAACGCAAGCTGAAAAAACTGCACCTTAGTGACTACATAGCATTATAGAAAATAAACAACACAATATTTGATCTTTTATTGCTTTGTGCATTTGAATCATCTTTACCAAAGAACTGATTTGTTGCTTATAACCGAGAGAATAATGTTGCAAAGAAGACCATTCTACTGAGTGACTGAGTTCAAAAATGTTTGAGAAGTCCCGAATTCGATCCCTTTTACCGGCCAGTCTGACTAGGATTTATCGTGGTTTTTAGTATTTCTTGTAAATATGAATAGCGATTAACGTCCGGTTTTTACTGCTGAGGCATTCCAGGGTAGACACCGATGATACATGAGATGAAATGATAAACTGGGAAAGTTTTTTTTTTTTTTAAGGAATGAAGTGCTCCAGTCCTAAGTTTAGGGAACCTCCCCGGCATTTGGCATTTATGAGTACTGAGGAAAAACCTGGAACAAACCTAAGTCAGGGAGGACGGTCCTGGTGGGAATCTAATATCCCAACCTCCTGCTCACGAGTATGCGCCTTAACGACCTCGGCCACACGTGGTGTTTTTTTTTTTTTTTCGTACTTGCGGATTCTTTGTTAGATATTTGAACTTAAATAATGTATCACTCATTTCAACACATGAAGAGTGCTCCGTAAAATATGGATTGAGAATACGTAAAAATTGTTCATAAAACAATTTATAATACAGTAATAGCACTGTAGAAAATAACTTTACATGTCAATTCTAATGTAAAATAAAAATATTATACATAACCCATGATTTTACTTAAGCACATAGTACAAACTGTAAACAACATAAGTGGGATTTAATGAACGTTGAAAGTGTAGAGTAACTCCATCATTATAGAGATTATATTAATTTATATTGATTTGCTTTATGAATTATTGTTTTTCTTGACTAATGATTTGCATTGATTTATTTTTCATTTAATTTTTATTTATTACTGTTTTATTTGTTTTAATGATACTTATTATATTCTTGTGTAGCTTAAATGAAACACTGTTTGTAGCAAATTCTTTTTTATTATTTTTATGGACGATACATGCGACTTCCAAATTGAACATTAATGATACTCATATTTTCTTTGTAAAATATGATTTACAGCAAGTTCTACAGTGCACATTTACTATAATTTTTTTTTTTGTGAATTTTTAAATATTTTCCAATTCACTTCCGAATCTACATGTTTCAGTTTCTAGAGCTTTGTACGTAGAACTACTAGACAATTTTCACAGTATGTAAACGATACGATATTTATTTATACATTTCTTTCAAATGAATAGGAAGTCACATCTAAGGAATATGGTTTAGTTTTATTAAAGTATGCATGTACTTTCCATTTCAACAACCCAGTCACCGCCACGAGGGGCCAAGGTCGTGAAAGCGCGGATTCGTGAGTGGTAGGTTTGGGGTTCGAATACCACCAGGACCGTTCTCTATGACTGAGATATTTTCCAAGGTTTTCCTAAGTCCTCATAAGTGGCAAATGCCAGGGAGGTGCCCTAAACTTAGGCTTGAATGTTTCCTGCCCTAAAAATCCTTTCCCAATATATCATTTCATATATCACCAGTGTCCACAGGCGTTAAACACTATTAAAAAAAATCCATCCGGGTAAGGGGGGAAGTGAAGGGAATCCAAGGGAAAAGGGAAGATATTAGAGTAAATAATAGTCATAAAGTAGGTGCATGGGATTAATAACCATCTTGTATGTTCTTCAGTTTTTACGAAATACCTTCGAAGAGTTACTTATACTTAGGTTTCAGTAGCAAAATATTTTCCCTAACGTAACTTTCAAAAACTGAAAAGTTGATTAAACGCTTTAATATTACATACATATTGGAAGAGTCTGAAATCCTATTAACGTTATTGATCTGGCGGAAATGGAAAAGTTATAAATGGCATTTGAAATTTAAGACCGTGAATACAATCTCAAGGATAACGGTCATTGGTAACAAATGGCTAATATTCGCTCTACAAAATAACTGTTATTCACTTGCATTTCTTGTTACGAAGCCTTGGATGTTAATAGTGAAAAAGTTTATAATTAAATATCAATCAGGGACAGACGTTGCAGTGACACCACTAATAAAATGCCAACAAGTAGTGATAATAGTAGTAATAGTAGTGATGAAGGTGGCGATTATGGTGGTGTGGTGGTGCTAGTAGTAGTAGCAGTAGCAATAATAACGTAGTAGTAGCAATAATAATAATAATAATAATAGTAGTACTAGTAACAGTAGTAGTAGTAGTAGTAATAGTAGTTGTAGTAGCAGCAGTAGTAGTAGTAGTAGTAGTAGTAGCAGCAGCAGCAATAGGAGTAGTAGTATGAATAGAAGTAGTAGTAGCAGTAATAGTAGTATTAGTAGTGGTAGTAGTAGTAATAGTAGTAGTAGCAGTAGTAGCAGCAATAGGAGTGGTAGTAGTAATAGTAGTAGCAGTAGTATAGCAATAGTAGTAGTAGCAGTAGTGGCAATAGTAGTAATAGTAGTAGCAGTAGTAGCAGTGGTGGTGGTGGTGGTTCACACAAGAATCTTTCGATATTTTCTGCCAAACTGGAAACTAGCACAAGATACCATGCATTCATTTACCCTATCCCAGTCTTTGTTTCATTGTAATATACTATATAACCATTATCTTTTAAGAATTTTTCCTTATTTTATATCTGGTTGCTTTATTGCATTCATCCTACCATCTGTGTCTATGGCGGTCCTTTTTCCTACTCCCATCCTCGAGTCCCCAATAATAAGACTACATTTATTGATGCATTCTATCTGTATGTGAGCATGCAGATACAAAACTGGTAAAAATTTCTGAAGGGTACTGTGTGTTTTTCATGTAGTTTTTCTCCAAACTGTGTGTAGTAGAATGCAAGCTTGCCTCCTCTGTATCAAGAATATGATAGAGTTTGTTTTTGTCTTCTCTGCAATGGAAAAAGAGCGTTAAAATAAAAAAAAAGAGAAGAAAGTAAGATGAAAAAATGAAAATCCGTGCATGACTGAAGAGCGAGTTGTTACAAACAGTGTGCTTAACCAAGTGTAACAAAGAATATGTTTCTTGTTTACATCATCTAATTTCTTTATTTGATAATCTTTGGCTAAATATTTCTAAATGATATCTTGTTCATTGCGTGTTTCTTTATATTCTTTTTTAATAGATGAATGACAAGAACATATTTCACTTCATAGCCTATTGCGCACGGAAGATTAAGCAGTTAATTAATTTAGTAATAAAGATCTTAGATATGCTACGATTAAAAATATTGAACCATGTCTTATTTATATGCAAATCCCAATAGCATTTAAAAGCTAATCTTAATTAATGTTCCTAATTTAGGTCTTAAATTTGTATTGTATAACATTATCACGAGCTTTATTATTATAAATATTTCATAAGCAAATAAACAACATCAAATATAATTATAGAATTTAAAAAATGTTAAAGTATTTTGAAATAACAGAGTGAGCAAATATTTTCCTCTCTCCTTTTTCTGATAAGAGTTATATCTCACACCGCTATGTACTTAAATGACACATTGCCTGTAATCAACTGATAGTTTATGTTGAAGTTAAATGGTTTCTATTGGTCCAGTCACTTTTTATTAAGGTGTAACACAAGTTGCATCTTGAATGCAAGTAAAGCTTTACATATTTTTCAACATAGCCATTTTGCAATTTGCAGTGGTAAAAATAGCCATACGGTTATCTTTTTTTTATTCCAGTCTAAAGGTGTAAGGGCTTAAATGTATACATTGGTATTCCAGAGAAACTGTAAACTTTCATTTATAACCTTAAGTATTTAAGAACAACATTGTGTACAGCAACTAAAAATGTATAATATAAATTTATAACTACGTATATTTATAAAATATTTGATAATATATCACTATAGAGTGTAAGCTATGAACATAGAGGTTATTCGAATTGTGGTCCGCTTGAGCGTGGCTGCTTTCTGGGGAAAATCTACCCACCGTAACCGGGAAAAAAATGGAGGATAGCCACGTGTTTAGTTAGCATTTTTATTTTAGTATCTAATTATATTTTACTGAAAGGATAAGATGATAGTATATTTAAAACTGATAATAATAACAAGCCTAAATTGTGTTAAAAATTATACTCTCAGCGGCTAAACATATTGTAGAAAATGCATGTATTTATTCTAAAATTTCTTTCGTAAGAACAGCTTTGGTACCTGAAACACGATTGTGAAGGTTTTTCTTGCAAATTGCCGTACCACTTTTCTATAAGAATCCATATTCACATATTTATCACACATAAAAAGCCGGTCTTCAAGACTTATATAGTGGCATAACTAATGAAGCACACAATTTAAATGCAATGAAAGCCTCATTTAAACCAACTACAAACTGATACCTGCACATGTATTATGCGATCAGCCCATAACTTAAATAACCTTACTGTAGTAATAAATAATAGAAAGTTGAGCATTCCCAGTGCATTAACTTTTGTGCATGCTTGATAAGGAAAGCACAAGAAGAAAATAGCCATAAGTTACTTAAAACATTGTAAAGAATTAGAAATGCAATATGGCAGGGTTTTAAAACATGTTTCATATATGCGTATCTTTAAAAATAGTTGATAAAGTGGTAAATATTTCATTTTAAACATATTTTTGCCTTTATATTGCTAAATATAAACGATAATTTGGAATCTGAACAACGAGTACTCACAAACTAACTAATAAATACAGTTGTTTCACATTTCCTTTTCCCAGTTCACAATAACAAACCCAGGTGACGTGGAACATTTTGATAAAATACAATTTTTTTAGTGTGTTATATATTGTGGCTTTGCCTGCATTGGTCTTCTCGCAACGTCTGTAGATTATGGGCTGAGTACTGTAGGTGTAGATGAGCTCAGAGTGCTTGGCGCCGTAAAGCTACCTGGCATTCACCTTCTCAGGGTTTAAGGAGAAACTCGGAAAAAAGCCCTACCCAGAGAGCTTGATGTGACTGGGATTCGTATCCAGGACCTACGGATTAGTAGTCACAAACGCTGCTACTAGACCTGGAAGGCTGTCTACAATGTTTTGTTTCAAGGTAGTTTTCCTTTTTAGTTGAATACAGTTATTTATTTCACAGAATATTCACATCCCAGAAGCTAAACTTTATAATGCATGTATAGCGGACATTTATAAGCTTAGAAAAATCGAACAAATTTCCCTTACCATTTTGAAAGATTTTTCGTTATTTTGTTATGAAATATGATGCATGCTTTCTTCAAAGATTAACCCGTTCCATCATTTAAAATCTACTTTTATTGAAATATAAACCACGCACGTACACATGTCGGTCCTGGTGGTCTAGTGGTAATTACATTTACGGATATGTAAGCCTAAAAGAGGAGGCCTCTGAACAAAATTTACCTGCCGTTTCACGCCCTGAATTCAATGGGAGGCTGATGACCTGAGGTGTTAAAGAGTGTTCGTAAATAAAACAAATCCACAACGCACGTACACGCATGCACACACACGCATACCTATAAGTGAACATTTTGAAATGTAGACAGCTCTCACACTTCTAATTTAATTTTCCTCCCTCTGAATATGCTGCACTTATGAAATAGCTACTGCAAACAAATGAGGTTATGTATGACGATACAGAAATACAAGGGTCATTTGAAAAGTTCTTGGAAATACCCCAGACTTGAATCAATTACCTTATTAAAATAGGCCGATATTCCACAAAAACAGCTGCGCAACAATAATTCGCCCGACGAATGACCCTAGTAGGTATTATTATTTTTTTTAAGGTAGATTAGTACTCTAGAGGAGTCTGTGATTCTTTCCAAATGGAGTACCGTTCAAATACGTCGTGAAAGCTTGGAAGATGAACCTGTAGTGGGCGACCAAAATGCCACAAACAAGATATGGTGGAAATATTACACAACATGCTATTAAAATATAGACGAGTAAAAGTGTCAGGGTATTTCACAGTTTGATGAGGAATTATGCCAGTAAAACTATTTCCAAGATGGGCGCTGCAGCTGTAGACACCCAATCAAAAGCGATCACAATGCAAATCTCTAAACAAGTTTGGATCGTTTTAAGAGATACCCAATTTATTTTATCAACAGGTATAACATGATGTACTACCATACACCAGAGACAAAACAATGGGAGCATTGTAATTCTTCACTGCCAAAGAAGGCCAAACGTCTGAAGTAGGCGGTGGAGATAATGGCATCAGTTTTCTGTGATGCTAAACATGATCTACTGATGACCTGTTTTTTTAGTGGAATCCGCTATTATTGGAACACGCTATGCTAAGATTTTGAACGTACTAATAGCAAATATAAGTAAAAAAAGACCGGGATTATCTAAGAAGAAATTGACTTTGCATCAAGACATTCTCACAAGTGACATTGCAATGGCGAAAATCAATGAATTGAGTCATAATTTGCTACCACATCCACCTTTTCCTCATATTTGATTTCTTCGGAATTAAATCTGTTCCGAAAGCTGAGAAAATTCTTTGGTGAAAGGAAAGTTTATCCGATGAAGAGTTAAAGCGACAGCTGCGGGGTATTTTGCAGGTCTGGAGAAATCTGACTTTTGTGACGGAATAAAGACTTTAGAACATTGTTGGACAAAGTGCATTAATGTCAGAGGAGATTGTTGAGAAGCAAAAACAATTTCAAAAAAGAGTACATTTTATGCTTCGTTACGAGATCTATTCAAATGACCATTGTATATTATCCAAAAGAGGAAATGCGATGCCATTTGGAAAGTTTAAGGATGACGCCATTGCTACTTATAAAGTTCTGGAGCAGGAATTGGAGGGTGCGGGGGCGTAGGTGTATGTTGTTGACTGCTGGGTTGATCGTGGTTTCGATGTCTCGGCCGGGCTGCTCACTGATGACGTCGTTTGCTCCAATTCTGTTGAATTTTATCTCAGGGTCCACTGGAGTGTTTCGGGATCGGTATAGATCCACGGGAACGAGAAATGTGTTGCCCAAAAATACACAAGGTTGACTTGTTTAAAATATTTTATTCCCATGTAAAGTACTTCCTAACCGTTCGCCGCTGACTTCGCTTCTCACTTAGACTGGCTTCCTGAGTGAATATCTGGATGTATGAATGTCCTTCTGAATCTATTAATGTGTGAGTGTAAATCTGTGAATGTATTTCTACTGAATGTCTAAATGTGAATCTATGAATGTCCGACTTCTACGAGTGTGAAATGCGCCTCTGAATGCCCCTCTGACTTCTGTACCCTAGTTTTTCTACTACATCGCCACGCCTTTCGCTAAATTAAATTCCCTCGTATTTTATCTATTTCTGTGTTATATGTTCATCATTGGCTATCCTAAAATTATTTATTGGTATCTAAGTTCTACTGATTCGTTAACTTTTATCCGAAGACCATTGGCTAGAATTATTCTTTCCCCCCTGATCTAACGTCTTCCCACGAACTTGAATTTTCCCAGAACAAGCTGTCGTAAATTTCGGCACTTTCCTTATATTCTGATTTCTATTGAAAATCTTTTGTCTTCCTTAGTTTGTAGATTCCTAAATGTTCCTAGAGATTAAGCACGTGTTTATGGCTGTTTTCGGCTTTCCTGTAATAAAACAAATTAGTTTGTAGATTCCTAAATGTTCCTAGAGATTAAGCACGTGTTTATGGCTGTTTTCGGCTTTCCTGTAATAAAACATTTTCGTCTCCGTTCTGACATTTTCATTTTCTCTTAAATTATCGCTACCTCTGACTTTGTTAAATACTGTCCCGTTACGGCCACATGTTTCTCTTATTGTCAACTCCTAAGTATTTCCTGGGCAGAAGGTTCGTGACCTAACAAAAGATAGTTTACCCTTTCTTCAGCCTTGTCTAAGGAGCGGTCAGTGAGTGGAGTCAGGTATATATATATATATATATATTCGTCTCTTTCTCACATATTTTACACAAAATGTATACAAAACTCTTTTGTAAGTTACAAGTTACAAATTATTTCTATTCCTGTTATACCTATCTCAAAATGATTTTCTTATATATATACATAACAATTATCCTTCTCAAATATAATGCCTTTATAAATATAACTGTGCAGCCTTTTAATTAAATTAATAAAGGCAGCTATATTTCCGGCTTCAGTTCTTAGAGAATTTTAACAACAATAACAACAACAGTTTGCGGGATTTAACAAGTCAAAGTTTCTAGAATATTTCTTCATTTGATTTTGATTGTTACACCATGGAAAAACTCTGATAATCTTAAAAAAAATACCATGACAGTACAAAATACATTTGCTCTATTCAGAGTCAAACTTGTATATCCATTTATCTAGCAGGAACTTTTAATCAAAGTCCACACTTTCCAAGCTGTATTTGTTTAAGTTTTCTTTGTTCAACTCCATCGCCACAGAACTGCCTTTTCTTTCGATAAACTCTCACGCCATTTAAGCACGTAATTCCATTTTGCATTAAATCAGCTTGCAACCCCACCAGCCCTTAGCAATTGTTGGTTGTGTTATGCGCAATGATATGGAACAGAATGCATGTCATTTCTAACCTGTTACCATACGGACTGTAAACGTTTCCGCTCTGTCCAACTGACAACTTCCGTGGCCAGCACGAATGCCAACCGGCGCTCGCTAATGCCCTTAATATTAAACTTTCTGCCTAGGAGGGTAAGACTACAGAACAACTGTTATTCGTTGTTAATGTTCCAAAATCTAGAACATAACACCCACATTGGCTGTAATGTTCTTTCATTAGCGTCTACTCATTCTTTATTTTACGTTCTGCTAGACTAATATGCAATTTCAATCAAAACATAATTCTCTGAACACAACCTGGATTTTCGGTTTTATACCACTTCATGAGTGCATTAAGTATTTTAGTTATAGCACTAAAGCTGAAAAGTCTAAGATTTATAACAGAAATGAAGGTTTTGAAGCTGAAGTATGAAAATAACTCATCTACCGCCCTTCTCTCAAATAGCAAGCACAAGTTATTGAGATTTTTCCTCTTAGAGATTTCACCATCTTTATATTTTAGTTATCTATGCTTACTTAATTTTACATATCACTTCATTACTTTGTTCTCAACACTATTTACTGCAATATTCCTAAAAAGATGTACTATATGATATTATATGTAGCTGAAAACAACAGAAAAAATCTGAAATGCCTCACGTTAATTGCTGTACCGATATGGAACCCAACACAATAAAGAGCTGTCATTTTAAACTTAAGAACCAATTAAATTTTACTATCTAAAGCTGTAGGAAAATAGTAGGTGGCAATCTCTGAGAAATTGTGCGCAGGTCTAATTAACGTTCATAGGTCATTTGTCAGTTCACCCCAACGCCACCGGAATTAAGAGACGTTGCAAAGTTTGTCCTTTTCTAATTAAATATTTAATTTTTATATTTTACTTTATATCTTCTAAATGGATGATTTATAACCATTAGAACCATTGCAAAGATCCACGGTTTTAAAGCGGTAAGATATATCAATAAATAATTTAAATATAGTAGTGTACATTTGTTTATTGACATCCAGAATTCAATTTATCACCAACTATGCATATGCTCATAAATAGAGATTTTATTTGTGTGTATCTTGTTGATTCCATTTGATATACTCGATAATGTGTTTCTTGCTTGATTATTTATTATGTATCTTTTAAGATACAAAATAAATAACTACAAAGCATTTCTTTTGAGCAATCCGTTCAATTCTTTATTCTTTTTAAGTAACATTTTCTGACTTTGGGCTACAGGCCTTTGAAAAAAAAATTTTTGAAATATTCCCCAACCAGTTTTCTCATATGCTAGAAATTTTACATCACCATTTTTAGATATCCGGAATGAAAAATTACATTACATAAAATTACATAAATTTTGTTTTGCAATCAAATCCTGATTTTTTTTTATTTTGTTTTGGACGCTCGTTAACTCTCAGGTCATCAGCGTCCCATTTAATTCAGGGCTTGAAACGGCCGATAAATTTTGCTCAGAGGCCTCTTCTTTCAGGCTTGAGGTTCTTTTTCGTGCCGTAAATGTGCGACACGGGCCCCACGGCTTTACTTCCCTTCCGAAGGAAGCCATACTTAGGATTTTTATGCACGAAAAAATCCATCGATTCTGACCGGGTTTGAACCCGCAATCTTGGGTTTAGGCGGAAAGTATGGTTACCACTACACCATCAGGACCGACTGTCAGCTCCTGTATATTGGGAGTATCAAAGGGTACTGCCAAGCTTTCAGGACACATTCCTTACATGTAAATGAAGAAAATATGTTATATGACATGGGTCCGGAAACACAGCAACAGGACGTATTAGTATACCATTTGAAACTGTTTCTTACATCTGGATGCACTCCATATATGTATCAACCTAGCGTCGCATTGAATCCCCAAGGCGCTGATGTAGCCCTAGAGAGTCGCGTATTGTTTCGCAACGCAAGAAGACACTCTGCATCTTGTACCGAAGTTCGATACACAAGAGCTTTCAAATGCCCCCAAGGAAGTGAGTCGCCAAGCAACATCACCTTTGTTCAAATGGAACAAAACACTGGCGGTGAGCATAAGAATTACCACTTAACCAGACGTAACCAAGAGAGCATTTTGAACATTTCATGTAAGAAACAGTTTCATATGGTATGCTGGTACATCCTGTTCCTCTGTGTTTCCCATGATTAATGCACCATGAAGAGTGGTAGAAAATGAGTAATAACATGGAAATAAAGCGTTTTCGGAGCCAGATGCATATAAACATATTTTCTTTTTCTACGTGTGAGGAATGTGTCCTGAAAGTTTGGTCTTACCTTATTGTTACACCCGGTATGTGTACCTCATTTAGTTTTTCTAATACAATTAGCGCAAATATATTCTTATTCCATTTTTTCTTTTTCTTTCTTTCTTGACATTGTTGGAAAAGTTAAAACGCTTCACAGCTCTTTGCTTTCATAAACCATAAGAGGTCTTAATCAATTTTATTTACATTTCCTTCGTTTTACGAACCTACTTTCCTTTATTTTTCGGGGCCTTTAGCATTATAAATATCAAAACAACCTGCTTTTCTTAATTCAACAGCAGTACTCTCTATAACAATTAAGCATCTTAGTAATACTTTCAATGAGAAGTTTCGTTTAAATCATTCTCCTAATAACACCCCGCACATTAATAAGAATATTTATGTATTAAGTTATATTAATGCTTATATTTTTTCGTATATTCTACCTTGAAATAATGGTTGAAGATGCAATGGTCCTTTACAATTATTTGTTGGCATTTGATAAAGACCTAATGCAAATAAATGAATAAATAAGTCAAATAAATTTAATTTAAGAAATATTAGCCCTTTCTCAGTAAAAATTACTAAAATTATAGAAAACACAACTAACACAAACATTTCAGTTATTAACATGTCCAGGAAATGTATTGAGAAGTAATCAAATATACTGTTTTACTTTCCATTCAAAAACGTTTTACAGGAAAAGGCGTTTCTTACTAATTTCCGACGTTAAATATAATTGGTTATCATTATTACTTTGTGTTAGTGTTTTAAATCCACATGTCTGCATTTAAGGGAGACAATTATAAATAAAATGTATGAAATAAACTGAGTGTACAGAGCGTCCATTTAATACAGATACTGTCTCACCGATAAGCGCTATTCCGCTATCTAGTGTCCTGAATGTTTATATTGCGCTCTAAGATATTGTTATATGTTTGTATTTATTACATTTTTATGTGTGAAAAAAAAGGATGAAAGGTTTGCCAAAACATTCAAAATTAGCACTACAGTTGATCGAGCAATAAGAATGACTGAGATTATCAAACAAAATGCTTGAAGAAGGCACCTTTTTATTACAGAAATTCTAGAATAGTTCTATAGTTCGTTAAACATTTGCTATGAAAAATAATTTATAAATATGCGATGTAGGTATGTATGAATCTATAAAATGATTATATATTTTATAATGTATTATGTATTTTAAAAAATGTTTCATTTTTCACAGACCAAATAAGGCCAAATTGCACATAGTGATATTACATAGTAACTATTAAAGGTATTTCTAAGATTTATTTACGTAAGTAACCTTACTGGCTGTTCTGGAACCATGTCATGCTGGAACAAAATCTGTAAACAGCGGATATATCATTACCTATGCACAAGTGCATACTATAAGCTTCTTTCAGGGCGAAAAAATTAAAAATGCAAACAGAAAGCAAGTTTAATATATAATAAAATATAATTATAATATATTTTTTCACTTGCTATTTTATCCCGTAAGTATAGACTTAAAAACCACAATTAACTATCTCTGTGATGTTGGTAACATTATCCATAGATATAGGTAACGTTTCTTTCATGTTCCTCCTTGTGAGAAATAACGGGAACAAGGAACATTTCCAAATGACTGAAATAAATTTAATTTATAATTACAATTTATTTGTAAATATTAACTACTGTAGGAAAATTATGTATGATACGTGTTAAAAGTTAAGTATAATGCCACTTTTAATATTTATATCATACATAACTTGTAAAACGAACGTGGTGCATAAATGTTGTTCTGTTAATCCTGTCGAAATTCTCATTTCTTATAGTTATGTCTCAACCAATCATTCACGACATATTGAGCCATTTCTGCTGCCATAGAAACTGACATGTTTAGAAGAGGCAGAAATCGTGAATAAAGTGCCTCTTTTTTATCACTAACATATGATTATTGCTTAAGGCGATCTTGAAATCGGTACCAACCACACAAACGAGCATAGTAAAATTGCCGATAGTGCATTTCAACTCTTCAACTTTATATTTTTTAGATATATAACTGAGGTACCGAAAAGTTCCTTTCAATACACACTTTTCCTATACATGTCGAACGACATCCAAAATCGCTGAATGAAACTAAAACTAGCAAAGTTTAATTTACCATAACGGCTATTGTTACATGTAGTTAAAGAAACGTGGGCCGCTATTATTAGCATAACTACCCTCATATGCTCACCCTCTTAGTTTGAGAATTCAATTGTCAGTTCAGGTAACAATACACTCCACCCTCGTCTGAATAATTGACTGCCGTAGTTTGAAATTCACACTAAATCAATATTGAGAGAGATCCGAGCCTACTTGTTGCAAACACGTGTCACATTGATAACCGCCTCCCTTCCCAAATAACAACAATAAGCCGCTCTCTCCCCTTTTTAGTGCGGACGTCATTCAGTAATTACGTAACAATACTTCGCTATCGTACAAGTAATGAGATCTAACCTAACTACCCTGTATTATATATCTAAAGTTTTTCATTTCGGTTAATGTTAAAAAGTTAAGTGGGGAAGGGAGTATGTGTGTTACTTTATTCAGTACTAGTCTACCATACCTTCATAGATACATTAGAACATCGTGTACTGATTCCGTCTAAGTATTCCATAGGAATCATCTAAATTACAATATGCACGACTACATTGTTGGAGTCACTAAGTATGGGGTTTGTAGTACTTCAGCTGATTTTTGTACTAATTTTCAATATTACAATTATTTTCCTCTATCATGTAAGAAATATTCACAGAAAGAAGCAGAAGACACGTGGGGAAGGCGAGTATTTTAATAAATGAATTGTAAATAAAAGGTCAATAAACCATTCTCAGCACGTAATAACATTTTCGTTCTTCCTCTAAACTCTTCCTGTCATTTTTCAGTGTGCGATGTCTGATAACAATCCGCATCATTTTGTCGTCCATTTCCACCGGTATAAGAGTTCTGATGACTTTGATACTGCACTAACAACATCAAGGTTTCTGGTCATTCAATTATCTGATGACCGATGGGGGGACTGCATAGGTCGATAAACGATTGCACACTGCCAGCCGGGCTACACTAAAGTCCGGGTTGGCGATGGTACAAATACTATAGTGACTGTGTGATAAATTATAATGTACTTAAAAGTTTAGTACCTACTCATGTCACGCATGAAGATTGTGGAAATGTCTGCCTTCATTTTCCACACATTTCTGGCATCTGCTCATGAATTTTCTGCGAGAAATTCACCACTTTATGGAGGTTATCCTTTAGTTCGTCTACAGCATGCGGTTACTGCTAATTTATGAATTGCATTACGACTTGAAACTCCACCTGGTAACTTCTCTTTAAATAGTCCCCTGACAGTACGAGCGGAATACATATGAATCATAAATAAATTCTCTTATATGTCATATAGTACTCTTAGCTGACTTTAACCTAGGATTAGACACGTATTGTTTCTTTTCCTGTTCAAATTGCACTAACTGAGTGGCCTGAATGGCCCGAGAACCCTGCAACGATAGTCCTTGTGACATTACACTCCACCCTTGAACATAGTTTTCTAAGCTAACGTAACAGAAAATACCAAAGAATGTTCTATTAGTCGCCATACAAGCAACATCTTACAATTATATCATACTATAAATATCTACATTACTAATTACAATACATGACATTTTATGACAATTAGGTGTGCAACATGCATATTTTATTATATTTTTATTTCAGTGAAGGTGGACGGTATGGACCATTTCAAGATGTATACTTGAAGAAATAAAAAATTAAAACGTAAGAAAGAGATTAAAGCAGTAAAACTGATAAAATATTTTTTTCTCAAAAGAAGATAAAGCATGCATAAAACACAATAAAATGTAATTACTATATTTATTATAATAAACAATACGGAGAAGTAGGTATTTTGAAGATCTATGAAATAGCTTGTCAATCAGATCATATTATTAATATGGCTGAAACAATGCAAATAATAAAGCAACAAGGATTCTCACTTTTATGCCTATTCAGATATGAACATTTAAATTGTGTTGATAATATAGAGTAATATTCATTGTGTTACAAATATTTTATAAACAAGGTGCACATTTCTAAGACTCTTGTCCATAAATTTTCTTATCATTATAGGGATACCCTTATTTCGTTAAAAATAATTAAAAGCTTAACGAGAGTGTTTAAAAGTCACAATTGCTTCCATTAAGTTTATTCATAAAACCAACTGGCAAAAGTCGTACAGTAAAAAAATTAGAAATAAGAACTTATGTTTCTATTTACCATTGGGAAATAAATTAATTTTATTTTTGGAATTACTTCATGCTCATGAGACATAAAATTATCTCGAAGGTCCTCAGAGTAAAAAAAGGAAGTAACTTTTAATATTAATATTGTTTCTTAACACAGTCTCCGTTGAAAGAATTGGTGCTAAAAGAAAAATATGTCCAAGAACAGCATACGAGGCAGACATTTCTACGTTACATCTGCTCATTTGTGAAGGAATTGAATGGACTCGCAACCAAAAGACAAAGTTCACAGTTGGAGTGAAGCCAATGCAGCCAAACTGCATCGCTTACAAAACATACACTATACAGATGTTTATTCTGTTAGGCTTTCGGCTAATGGGTGCGGAGGTCAAATTGAAAACTCGACGATGATTTGCATGCTGTTATACTGGATGAACAAGTATGCTACGCCCAATGTGAAGGAAATTCCTCTCATATTTTCAGTGTCAGGTCACTCTTCATACCTCCAGATTGTGTTTTTGGAAGAATTAGGACCCACTTTATATTTAGAGATATATTTGTGAAACAAGAGGAATATTTGGAGGAATCTGAACATCGTGAAACGGTATCAGCTTAATGTATGATAAGATTATCTCGTACATGATTGTGGAGGACATCCCAGAAAAACCTAAAAATGTGCAGCAGTGACATTTCAAGTTCTCCCATGGCCAGAAACTAACTCTCCGATTCATTTAGGGAGGGGCTAAATCGTGATATAACAACAGTGGATGTTAAAAGAGAGCACGGAAGCCGAACGTAAATATAAACAGTGTCAACTCGCAAACGAACCAAGGCTGTTGCTCTGGCGAAGCAACTAAGATGATAGGAATTTGTTGAGATTTCACTTTGGCAAGGGCCAAGATGATGTATCGGGACTGCTTCTATTGTGAATTTATCCACAGAGCGCGAATGAACTAGGAAGTTAGCATGAGGCCATACACGATACCCTTCAATATACGGGAAGACTGGTGCATCACAATGAAACAAGGTCGTGTTTTGGTGTTGATAAGTCATAGTTCGTTACATGCCATTATCAAAAACCACCTACAACACCGAATGCGCATCTATCGGCTGACTATAAAATGAAAAACTCACAGAAAACCCTTATCTCCAAACCATTTGCAGCGGTACCATAAGAAAAATAAGCGTTTCTGTCTCGTACGAGGATAAATACATGTTTCTGGCGTAATAATTTTCTAGGTATGATAAAGACAAAATATATATTTCACTTTTCAATATAATTACTCCTTATTGCAATACACTTCTCACGTCTTTGAATTAACATTTCAACCCCCCCCCCCCCTCACGAAAGTAGTCAGAAGTCTTGTCACAAAATGGGCATAAACAGCATCCATCACTTCTTCGTCACATTTAAATTCCCTTCCTCGAGGGTCCTTCTTGAGTTCTGAGAAGAGAAAATAGTCACTTGGAGCTAGATCTGGGCTGTGGGACGGATATCGATCTCCGCTTGACAGAAGCACGTAGTCTTCCGACGGTAGGCCAGCATAATACTCCCTATTTACAGTGGTATTCCTCTCCTTGAAGAGTCCCAAAAGATTGTGACCCTGATCATCTTGGTTGACTGAGAGACCTTGGCCTTTAGAGGCGGTGCTTCACCAGGTTTACGCCACTTCATTGATTCTCTTTTGGACAAAGGATCATTGTATAGGACCTTAGTTTCATTTCCTGTAACAATGGTTTGTAGAACTTCTCTCTCGTTGCCACGGCAGAGCTCCAAAAATGCCTGACAACAGATGACTCGTTGCTACTTATGGATTGAGGAAAGAAGTCCAGGCGCTAACCTTATTCATGTTTAATACCAAGAGACTAACCTTGCTGCTATTTCTGTAACTTTGAGCCGCCAATTTTCCATAATTTCTCCTTTCACAAGAGCGATGTTTTCAGGAGGGAGCACCTCTAAGGGCCGACCTCACGCTCTTCGTCTTCAATGCTTTCTCGATCTATTCGAAAAAGTTTGGAACATTCTTTTACAGTAGAATATGAGGAGGATGCTTCCCCATATATACCCTCCAATCGCTGTTTAATTTCATTTGGAGTAAGTCCTTCTTTTGCGAAGAATTTAATTACAGCTCGAAATTCCATTTTGAATATGTCACAAACTTTCACACGTAGCCTTGTCTTTATGCAACTATATCTGAAACAACTGAACACAACGGAGCAGAAGTTACAGCCGCAATTATTGACTTAATAGATAAGGTATGACACCAGATAAGGATTTTGTGAAGGCAGTAATGCTTATCGGCGAGGCTGGAAACTTATGAACCTATTCCTCGTATATCGTCACTGCGGACAATGTGCTGTCACTAGTTTTAGCCTGAGAAAACACAGCAATGTCAACAGAGAAAACACGTGAATTCTACACCGCCGAAAAAGTTCATAACCGTACACCTAAGTTCAGGAAAAGCTATGATCTTCTTGGAATGTATGAACCGGCTACTTGTCTGTTTTCGAGAGCATGAGAAAACAAACAATGCCTAGTACTGTGAAGACACTTTGCAATAATTTAGAGGCACCATGAAGCTCAAACGCCCTGGAGTGCTATCAAATAGAATCTCCTCCTCCAGGGTAACACCCCTCGCCACACTTCTCAGCGATCAGGGATTTGACTAGGAAACACTTCAACATCCTCCTTACAGTCCGGGCATTTCTCTTTTTCTCTTTGCTTACCTGAAGAAACACTCTCTTGGGCATCGCTTTGAAACCGATGAGTACATGTTGGGTAAAGTTGTAGATCTAAAAACGTCTATAAGAATGAGAGAGAGTCTTGTCTCCCAATGGGATATATGTATCGATAATTGAAAACACTTTTGAGGATATAAATTTGTACAATTACATTTTTGGCGTCTAATCGGTTTTCATTTGAGCGCTTTTCATATTAATACATAACATTTAAATCTGGAAATACAAGTGTGTTACATAAGACAATAACAGGTCTCTCGTATAAGGCTAGTTTCAGAAGCTTAGATGCGTAAGACTACGATAAGTATTAAACAAATATTTCATAGAAGATATAATGGGAAAGGTCTATGATTAGCTTTCGGAGAGGAACTACTGACAATTTTGAACCAATATAGAAGACTGACAAGTGTACAAGAAACTAGGGCTTATTTTTCTTCATATTCGATGTTTATATGTTTTATCAAATAATTTATAATTTTTACTACTGAGGCATCACGGCGGTGACACTGGTAATAGATTAAATGAAATGATAAATTAGGAAGGAATGTAGTGGAAGGAACGTTCCAGGCCTAAGTTTAGGGTACCTTCCCGACTGAGGAAAACCTGGAAAAAACTTCAGTCACGTAGGACGGTCACGGTGGAATTCAAATCTCAGACCTCCCGCTCACCAGTCCGCGCCTTAACGACCTCGGCCACCAGTGGCGGTTGGAGAGTGTTAATATATCAAATAAATATACATGAATATTCGTCATGACTGAGTTGGAATGTCTGTAATAGTTTCTCCAATCCACCCCCACTGAAGTATAATTGTAATGTATATTTATGTACGCTCAATCATCATATTTTGGCATTGTAATTAGTAATATAAATATTATGTATATATGTGTGTCATAAGCTTCAACTTCAATGTAAGAATTGTGCAAAAGAGAAAGTATCTGGTTTTCCATTGCGGTAGCTTGGAAAGTCAACAAGGTCGTAAAACCTTATACAATGAACCAGAGGGTCGAGTGTAAATACCACTTTTTAAAAGAATTGCTATTGGAGAATTAATAAACCGAAAAACTTTTAAATCATTTATGGCTTTGACCGGTCCCGATGATGTAGTGGTAACCATACTTGCTTTCTAAACCCAAGATCGCGGGTTCAAACCCGGTCAGAATCGATGTAAAACTCCTAAGTATGGCTTCCTTCGGAAGGGAAGTAAAACCATGGGTCCCGTGTCGTACATTTACGACACGTAAACCTCAAGCCCGAAAGAAGAGGCTTGTGAGCAAAATTTATGGCCGTTTCACGCCCTGAATAGAGTGGGACACTGATGATCTGAGATGTTCAAGAGCGTCCGTAAATAAATTAAATCAACAAATTTTATCCCAACCGGCTGTTTTACTGTTAGACTTTAAACAAGCCAATGTCAATAAAACGCTATAAACTTTCAACAATAGCGAATGGTACGCATGGCAGGTGAACTTAAATCTGCCAATGAAAAATGTATATTTGAACTTTTAAAGATAGGCGTTAAACCTGCGCGTGCCTTTGTGACCTCGTGGCAATCGTTAAGCCAACGATTACTTGATTTTAGTTTAATACATAAGGAAACGTTGGGTCAGCTGGTGCACTCAGTTTCAAATTCCAGACGCTGTGAGACGCAACTCAGTTCTCATTTCCCAGACGCAGAAAATAAGTTCCACTTTGAACCTGGGCAAATAGTTGTGATACATAAGTTAGGCAGTTAAGTCAATACTCAGCTGAGAAGCAGTTATCAATTACGCAGTTCCGATATATAAGTTAAGCAGCTTTCAGCTTTATGCGCCGCTGCACTCATCTGTAAGTTTCATACGCAACAACAACTAAGTTTATATTCGACGCAGGCTAGGTCTACCACAGGCAAAACACCAGAGGACGCGAAAGATTTTGTACATAAAGTATCAATGTATTTTATGTAGCATCGCGTGATTAATTATACTATTGAACTTCTCTCCCGGTCATGTTGAATCACAATTAACAAAATAGCAGAATTCATTCTGAGAAATTGCTGTCATTGAAGCGTAGGCAACAACACCGAAGAGACCATTCAGCAATCTACCAAACCTCTTCAAAGTAGGTGCCCAGCCTGGGTCACTCGGCAAAAGCCTACTAAATAGCTTCATGCTCAGTAAAACAATTTTAAAAACTGAGTTGACATTTTGCTCTAAGTTGTTAATGGCGAGATTTTACAATTCGCGTAACGCTTTTTTTTTTTCAACTACCATCCACAGGATCCAACTGAAAATACTTCCAAACTCGAAACTCCACTTATGTTATACGAAAAAAAGGCAGACCACGAATTGCACAGTTTTCTGTCACTTCAAAATAACAAATTACTTGAAAAACAATTAGGTAATAATTTAAAATCAGTCTTCATGCTAATAATGCTGAAGTACGGTATTGTTAAAATACGGTTACTTTGATTACATAACCTCATATGATAAGTTTACCAAGCACCCCTTTATTACTGGTCATACCCACAACTGAGATTATTTTGTAGACGGAGCGTGGGTTTTATATAGTGTCCCTTCATGTAAGTTTTACAACATTTTGTAGCTCAGAACATCGACCA
Source organism: Metallyticus violacea (assembly GCA_030762175.1). NCBI lineage: Eukaryota > Metazoa > Arthropoda > Insecta > Mantodea > Metallyticidae > Metallyticus > Metallyticus violacea. Next base: position 89,393,755 of record CM060832.1, on the reverse strand, counting down.
CTACGGGTGACAGAGGTCGCAAGTTGCGGCCTCGTAGCCGGAAGGTCTGGGTTTCGATTCCCACAAGGACCGTCCTCCCTGGCTGAAAAATTTTCCAGGTTTTCCTCAGCCCTCATAAATGTAAAATGCCGGGCAGATACTCTAAACTTAAGCCTGGAATGCTTACTTCCCCTAAAAAAAATTCTTTCCCAGTCAATTCTTTTATTTCGTGTATCAATCAGTGTCCACTGACCGCCACGGGTGGCCGAGGTCGTTAAGGCGCGGACTCGTGAGCGGGAGGTCTGGTTTCGAATCCCGCCAGGACTGTCCTCCCTCTCCGAGGGTTTTCCCAGGTTTTTATCAGTCCTCATAAATGACAAATGCCGGGGAGATACCCTAAACTAGACCTGGAATTTTTCTTTCCTTGAAAATCCCTTTCCCAATTTATCATTACATCTCATGTATCACCCCCAGTGGTACCTCAGTAGTTTAAACGGGTGTTAAACAAACAAAACAAAAACAAACAACATCTGCAGAAATATAAGGAAATGAGGGGGACACTTTTATTATGGAATCGGAAATAAGACTAGTAGTTTACTGAATTTCTTGGTACCTGCTTCCTGGAATTGAAATATTTAGATTGAGTAATTCAGAATATTGAAAGTAATGATTTTAATTTCAATGCTACAGCCAAACTTTCAAAGCGGTTGCCCTGCATGCGTGAAGGTAGAAATCTGCCCATGCTCAAATGATGCGAACTTGCAAACGCATCACTAAACTATAAGCATTCTGTACGGAAGCTACGAACTTCATTGTTTTTCGCTTACGTGTTACATGCTAACAAACAAACTACTGAGGGCGAGACAAAAACGAATATTAAGATTACATTGAAAATTAGAAACCTTGTATGCTTTAAGTCGATTTATATGATTTGTAGCTAAAAATGAAATATGCAATATGTGTGATGTGAAATGTTAAAGTTCGCGAGGCTGTCAAGTGGTATTGAAATATGGTCTTATTAACATTTAATACCAGCAGTTTATCTCTGTCGCAGAAATGTGCACACGCTCTCCACCTTATTACAATTAATACCTCGGACTGGAGCGTTAACCTAGAGGCGCAGGCACTGGAAATCCTCTTTCTTTTGTTTTATAAAGAAAACCGTTCCTCCTTTATTTCAACTTCCTCGGGAAGAATATTAATAATTTCCTCGACTTGCTGAAGCACGGGTCTGTGAATCAAACCTTATTTGCATTCAGTCCGCCCACCGCAGTAACACATAGTGGATAGGCATGCCAGGGTGGAGTTATGACTAACAGTGATAACTGTATGTGTGTATCCCTTAGCTTCACGCACACCAGTATTATGGGGACTGATTCTTTACGCAAATATGTAACACTGGGTTTGCCTCTTTCTTCATTGCCAAAAGAAGTAGCAACAGTGTGAAGATCAGTCTATTGAGAGTAAACTTAATCTTTCCGTGTATCTAAATTTATTTTCTAATACATTATTTTACTGAGGTGCGTATTCTAAATTTGGCAAATATTTAAAATAATGTAATCATTAATGATTTAATTAAAAATATTAACAATTTCACCGCAATTGTGTATTCTTCTGAGAAATAAAACATTGACGCTGCTAGAGTAATTTTTAAACTCGTGGTTTCAGGTTAACACCCACTCAAGATTTTCCGAATTTGCATATTTTTTATTTAATTTAAATGGTATATACGGATTTTCGTTGCAAAAAAAAAATATTAATGCCGCTAGAGCGATTGATAAATTTCGGGTTTCAAGTAAATCCTTCATCTCAATATTCCGATTTCACTGATTTTGGGAAGTGATTTTGGGAAACTTATTTTATTTCAATGGCATATATCGAGATTCTTTTAAAAAAATTAAATAACGGCGGCTAGAGCGATTTTAAAATTTCGCTTTAACCTCCATTCGTTTATCAGATATACACCCACTTTTAATAACCCGATTGCCATGCTTTTGGAAAACTGCTTTTATCAATTTACCTGCCGAGTTTCGTTGAGAATAAACAAAAATTGCTAATGCTAGAGCGATCTTTCAATATTTTAACTTAACCCCCATTCCCATTGGTCTAATTTTTATGGTTAATAAACTCCACAAAATCGTTTGTTAATTGATTGTTATATGCAGTTTCGTTGAGCAAAAACAAAAATTATCTCTAGAGCGTTAACGCGCGCGTGCGTGCGTGACTGATCGATGGAGACTTGGGATATTATTCAAAAATATTTCCATGGCTACAAACGCAATAGCTTGCATTCCTTTGGAATTCCCCCCCCCAAAAAAAAACAAGAAAAGAAAAAAAAAAGATGTTTCACTGGTACAACTGCATTCATTAAATCGTTGAATATGTACTCTTTAATTAAATTCACAGCTTCTAAAGGAATGAATTTTTACATAGTCTTTTTAAGGCAGAGCTTTGAAAATGTGTGTTTTATTTAATGTATTAATTATATGTTTATTTTAATTGAAATATGAACATGTTTCAAACGTTTAAAGTTTTTATGTCTAATTCACCATATATTAATTTCAGATTCAAATTTATGTACAATATATATGCGTAGCAATATAAAAAAGCGCCAAAATTTAAGTTACGCTGCTTTTTACCATATTTATAAAATTTGACTTAACACATTTCTTAAATTTAGTTGTTTACTTATAGTTGTACACAGACATTACAACAGGAAGTTATTTATTCTACTATTGACTGACGTTGCCAAGTTTTGCAGAGTTTTGTAAAATAGTTTCTGATAAAATTAGATTGAGGGAAAGTGAAATAAAGATCATGTACCATGAGGTGCAACTAGAATCACATGTTGCATACAAACCGAATTGCAAAATGACAGCATCCGGAGAGTGATTTCCCTTAGTTCCTGCTTCAAGTGCATTTTAATTTTTCCATTCAACATGATATATAAAGATATTTATATATTTCGCAAAAAGCTACAAAATTTTTAGCTGAAAGTGTCTATAACCTGAAAGAACCATAGATATTTTTGGATATTTAGTTAAAAAATATTACAAAATACTTCGTTTTTCAGGATTGATCAAACAACTGGTCTAGCAGTCTAGAGCTCCTATCTTTAATTACGGGGTCGATTCCCTTTCAATATGATTTTTTCTTCTTATCAGGAAGGCTTATCATAGTGAGGTTGGTGATTTTAGGTTTAAGGTCTCCCCAGGAGTCATCACCTCCATCTTGGGGACTATGTGGAAGTTGTTTCAAAGCCTTGACTGTTGTAATGGAACGGATTAGCTCAACGGTAACGCTGGAAGTCTTATTCTAGAGGTTGCAGTTTCAAATACTACGATAGACTAGCCGAGTAAGATTTTCCGTGATATTCCTTAGTTCATCTTCAGAAAGAGCTAATTTACCTTCATTTTACTCCCTTTATGTGTCTGCTTTCTGTGTTAGTGATTTCTTCGAGACAGCTCTGACATTGGACTTGCCACCTATTCGCAGAGCGCTTTAAGCGTGTATGTGTAGAGAGAATTTGCTTCCCGACAGGCGACTGACACGAACATTAGCTTGTAATCCTGAGGAAGTGTTAGTTGAAGCGGTGTAAAGGTGGGATATTGTTGTCGTTGTTGGCCACACGTTGGGCCCATACTATGAAGTTGTTTTGTAGACTCCCGGCTATGTGGCCCAGCTTGGACACTAATTTTGAGTGATTTGTTGTCGGTGTAGAGTGGCCTTACGTTATGATGCAATTTTGAAATGGTTTTGTAGATTGATTGATCTTTGGTGTTGTTCATGCTTCAATGGCAACCATTCCTCAGGGATATTTCTATGATTTTGTTGACTCGTACTCAACAGGACTGGGAGAGTGTTTCTATGGTGTAAATAAGCACGCGATACGACATAATATGTATTGATATTTTATTATGTCCAAAATCTTTCGCGTCCTCTGGAGTTTTGCGTACGATAGAGTTATATACGGCGATACAAACTTATTTGTCATATGTGAAGCTTATAGATGAGTGCTGCAGCGCTTGAAACTGAACATCGCTTAACAGATTGAAGGAACTGCGTAACTGATTATGTGAACCGCGTGCCTTAGCAACGTCAAACTTACGAGTACTGCGTACTGTGTGAATCCTGTCGCGTGTAGACCTTATTGCTGTGTCTCACCGCGTGTAAAATTGTCGAATGAGGAAATAAGTGGCGTCTCACGGCGTCTGGAACTTAAGACTGCTTGTATCTCACCGTGTATAAACCTTCAAACTGACAACGGCGTGTATCTTATAACTGCCTCTCGGAGCATGCAGAACTTATGACTGTATCTGAGGAATAAGTGAAGTGCCGATTGCGTGCGACTCTCCGCGCGTAAAACTTAAGATTGCCTGTTCCAGCCAAGCCTCCTTATATATTAAAATCAAATAAAGTAATCGTTGGTGTTAACGATACCACCAGTCACATAGGAACGCGCAATCTTCGCTCCTATCTTTAAAAGTTCAAACATACATGGTTTAAATTCTCCCGCCTCACGTTCCATTCGCTATTTTTGAAAGTTTAAAACATTTCTGGTGGCATTGAATATTTTAAAGGGCTAACAGTACAACGTCTTCACAGACCTTAATGAGTTTCAAAGTCATTCAGATTTATTAACTGTGTAACTGCAGCCTTTTAAAAAAGAAAGACGCTTCACATGCGACTCTCGCGTTACTTCCTCTGAATAAAGGTGTTATAATCATTTTGTTGGCTTTCCAAGCTTCCGTAAGAAATCAACCAAAGAGCTTAATCTTCTATATAATTCTCATACTAAAGTTAAGCTCGTGACAAACATATATTTATATTACTAATTACAACGCCAAAATATGATTGGGTTTAATAAATATATATTATAAATACATTTCAGTCGGAGTGGAATGGAGGAACCGTTACAAAGTTCTAATACCATAGGAAGATAAATAGTTAAAGAAGAAGACGGTCGATATAAAGCACAATTCATTATTTATGCAAAAAGTATTTCTATTAAAGAACAGAGCTTCTTACTATTGTAACCTTCCTACAAATTTTCCCTTTATTCAGCATGTTGTTTCTTACACGCTTACAACAACAAACTTTAATTTTTAATAGATATAATATATACAATATTCGTATTAGGAATATAGTATACATATCTGATTAAATAAATTATTATTGATTAATTATTAAAGGGGTTTGTTAGTTACACATAAATACATGTTGAAATCTGCAACCAGCATACAGTTATTTTGTATTTTTGTGGTAAACGTTTACCATTGTTCATAAAGAACTTGCGAGGATAGGTCCATAAGTTTCCGGTCTAATCATTTTCTAGGTATGATAAAGACAAAAACTGTATTACACTTTTCAATATAGTTACCCTTTATTGCAATGCACTTCTCACATCTTTGAATTAACATTTCAACCCCCCCCCCCCCAAGTCAGAAGTCTTGTCTGCAAAATGGGCATAAACAGCATCCATCACTTCTTCGTCACACTTAAATTTCCTTCCTCGAAGGTACTTCTTGAGATTTGAGGAGAGGAAATAGTCACTGGGAGCTAGATCTGGGCTGTAATGTGGACAGTCTATCTCCTTGAAGTCACATTTCTTCACAGCTTCCTTTGCAACAAGGGGTGTGTGTACAGGCGTGTTATCGTAAAGAAGGCGCACGTCACCACTCAGTTTTCCTCGCCTTTTCTATTTGATGGAAGCACGTAGTCTGTGCAGTAGGCAAGCATAGTACTCCCCATTTACTGTGGTGTTCCTCTTCTTGTAGTGTGTTCCTTCACAGTCCCAAAGGATTGTGGCCAAGATCTTCTTGGTTAACTGAGTGACCTTGGCTTTTGAGGTGGTGCTTCGCCAGGTTTACGCCACTCCATTGATTTTCCGTTGGACAAGGGATCATAGTAGATGACATAGTTTCATCTCCTGTAACAATGGTTTGCAGAACTCTCTCGTTGCAACGACAGAGTTCCAAAAATGCCTGACAACAGATGAGTCGTCGTTGCTGCTTTTGGACTGACGAGGAAAGAAGTCTAGGCACTAACCTTATTCATATGTAAATGCTCATGAATATATGAAGGACTAATGCTTTAGAAAGACCAAACCTTCCTGCTATTACTGTAACTTTGAGCCACCGGTCTTTCATAATTTCTCCTTCCACAAGAGCGATGTTTTCAGGAGTGAGCACCTCCAAGGGCCGACCTGCTCGCTCTTAGTCTTTAATAATTTCTCGACCTATTTTCTTTTACGTAGAATAAGAGGGGGATGCTTCCCCAAATACAAGACAATCGCTGTTTAATTTCATTTGGAATACGTTCTTCTTTTGTGAAGAACTTAATAACAGGTCGATACTCCATTTTGAACAAGTCACAATCTTTTATACATGGCTTTCTTTATGCAACTATATCTGAACTGAACACAGTGGAGCGGAAGTTACGGCTACAATTATTTATTTAACAGATAAGGTATGACCCGAGATATGGGGTTTTGTGAAGGTGAAACTTCTTACCGGCGAGGCCGGAAACTTGTGGGCCTACACTCTTTTGGTAGCATATTAAACCATAGACCACGGCAAATGAGCTCGGAAGATTTGAACTGTTTTAATTATCACATGCTCTTTACCATACGCAGATTTTTGGATAATTTATTTTAACAAAATTATTGTTCTTGTTGTAAAGTGAAACTGCGATAACAGAACATATAATTTATTTAATTCACTTCCAAAGCTTTAATCACTCTGCCATAGATCGTCGTTGTAGTATTCAAGGTATTATCCGCGTTTTTTCACTTATTTGTGTTTAACAGTCCAATAGTATATAGCACAGAAGAAATTTTATTCATATCTAAATTGGGAATGCTAGTTTCTTTTATTTATTTGCCCATGCCAAGCATCTAATCAGAATTTGATTTTCTTTACTCATTTGTTAACTTTTACTCCAGTTAGTTATGCACTTATTCTAATCTTGCTAATATATTACTGAACATTTTCAATTATTCTCATTTCAATCACATTTCAATGGCGGCACCCTCGTTAACATTTTTCTTTGCTCAGTTATTTATCAAATGTGTAATAATACCTAAGTGATGTCCCCTAATTTATATACCTTTGTACAGGGTGTGGAAAATGTGTGTACAAATAATTTTCTATCAGAAAAGAGGTGGAATAGTTCCTACCTTAAGAACAGGAACAAATAAATAGTTCAGGACTCTTCGTTGTGGTACTACAGGCGTTAGCTCCAAAGTTAAAATGTGTTCGTGAAAGGTCAAAAGAACTGAAACAATAATGTAATGTGCCAAATACAATCACCGTCATAATAAATGCTACAGATAAGCCGTTAACACAGTACATGCTGGCCTTGATTTATTTAATTGAAGTTCAAATAGAATAATCGTTCATAAAACTTTCCTACTGTGGTACTCATAACACCAAGTCACTTTCAGAAGACCGGTACACTGAGTTACAGTGCTTGACTTGTGGATAAAATGAGATGTAGTCTGCTTATGACTGTGCTTCCGCCGTTGAAAGTGTTTACTTTTGAAAGGCAGTGAACATACGTCACATCGCAACATAGATGACGCTGGTTATATCCATTCCTGTAGCCCCATATCAAAGTCTCTGAAACCATTCGTTCAGACGCTCAAAATATTTAGTGTCAAGTCCCCAGTAGATATTTTTAAACGTCCTGTATTTCCATTACTTGATTACGTTGCAACAATATCTACTTCAGTGCTGTAGAAGGATATAAAAATGTAAAAGTATAACTTACTTTTTTATAGTTTTACCCGAGTTATTTTTATACTCATTTACAACTATGTTTTGTTATTTTTTTAATTTGTATCAACATTTTGCAATTCAATAAAGCCACAAAATTTATTGTTTGTCTTCACAGAGTCCATCTGGTTAACTTACGGTAACTTAAAAGTAAGCAAAGCATAATTCACATTCACCTTTCTAATCTGCCAATGTTCCATAGTATCAAAATTGTACTTTATGCCCTATTTGTTTTTTCAGGGTAGACAGTAATCTAAATTAATCCTTTAACAGGTAAATGCTTCTAAATATATCGAATCCAGCCCTAGTTAGTTCATAATTTAGATTCACCTGCTGAGTGTTTTCTTGGAAATTAATTAGGTAATTGTTAAAAATGGAAACATCCGATAATTGCAATGAGTTGACCCTAATAACAATTTTCACCTGTAATTGAACTGAACTGGAACAGGATACTAGCAAGCAGTAACGTCCTCACAACTTTTATGTATTCCTATGCAAGCACAAAGCCGGTCGTCTAAACATCAGATGCAGTCATAATTTTGAAACGTAGCTTGCACTTTACCACTTAACGAGAGCAGCGCCAGTCTTACCAATCTTGCGCACGCATACACACTTACACACACCCACTATTATTACAAATGCACCCTCTTATGTCGGTTACTCTCTTGAAAGCATTTTCCATTATACATTATAGTTCCTTTTTATTGAAAGGAAGGGAGAGCAATAAAAAAAAAAAGGAAGAAAAAAGTTTTTGTCTGCTTGCTGAAAATTCAATTCACTAAACATTTCCGAACACACCCACACGTACCTTTTTTATTCTTCTTCTCTGCCTCACATAAAACGGTATACGTCTTCGATGTCTTTTTAGCACATGTGCGCATGTTCTTTATTCTGAAGTGATATTGTAGACTGCAGAAACTACTGTGGGAGTGAGAGAAAGGAGGGAGCGAGTCTATGAACTTTTACCATATGCATCTGCAAGTAAAAGTGTATCAAGAGAGTATAAACTTCGTATCTGCAATTCTACAGCATTTGCAATCCCATTTTTCTTCAATGGCGAAAATTATGCGTTGCTTTAAGTTCCTAAAAAATCTTCTTATATTGAATATCAGATTTACATCCACGTTGTAAAGGGAACGTAAACAGCTTATAGATATCATTAACATTTACGATTAATTTAAATATCGTCCTTTGCTCTTTAATGTAACTTTATGATTTTATTAAGTCTTAAACAAATTTTACAATTTGCATTCTATTTATTACTATGACCCAAAAACACTATAATTTTTAAAATTTACATGAATAGCTTCGATGCATGTGTTGTTATGCCAATATAATTTAATCACTTTTGTTAGTTGTGTTTTGTTAAGTTTAACAATAAATAAGACTAAGTAATAATGATAGCATTGAGAGTCTGATGGTGAAAATGATGTAAAAGCAAAGACAAAACATTTCTACCAAATTTGTATTATTTTAAAAAGACTATAGATAGTTTTATAAGTGACAATTGATCGTATAATATCTTCTGATATAAACTTTAATTTTTTTAAAGTGTGCCGAAATAGTTTTCCCCTCCCCCCTCCCCCCAAATGCGCATTTAACCTAATTTAAAATAACGTTACTTCAGAAATACCTCTTATTGTTCAGTGCAATCATTATGCAGAACATAGAATTGCATAATTTGAAAGCACGTGGGTAATACTTTTTCCACTATAATACATAAGGCATAAAATACGTACAAAAAATTTACGAAAGATTGCTGGATAGTAAATATTTTGAGAAAGGAAATGAGCATCAACGTGAGCCAACTTTATAGCTATACTGCGATGTCACCTGTGTTCATAGCTGGTCAAGGTAAACTAATGTCATAAGCAAGCTACACCTCAATCTATTCATGAGCTCTAATCATTTTAACAATTTTCAAAAAAAGTACAATGAAATCCATCTTCAAAACAATAGACAGGTCTTTGGAAAATGCTAAGACGTTTTGAGAATTACAATAGAAAGTACTGTACTGCAACTTCAGTTAATTAAATTACATATTAGCATTTACGTATGGACTGTACCACCGTTGTTTGAAAACATTTGGCATTCACCTGACTTTTGGCGCAGCAGACAGTGATTCATTTTGAGCATTTACGTATTACGCTATGTGGTCCACTGAAACAATTCTCTGTATTTGAGAGGATAACTTCTTTGTTTAAGGCAACTATTTTGCTTTCAGTTTTCTTAACCATTCATAAACACATTTGGACAGTTATTGAGTTTACTCTTGCAGCTCCACAAAGAAACGTTCGAAACCATGTGTTCTTATACTTATTTTCGACCACTTTCTACTGGTAAATTCTTTGTATATGAAGGGTACAGGGGTTCAATTTTGGTGAAATTTGAGAATTTGATGCCAGTACATTGTGGATATATACATTCCAACATTCATACAAGTAAAGAGCACATGTAGTCTATAAAAATTAGTATAGTAAAAAGATAACCAAGGGGGGAAAAAAAACCAGAGTCCTGTGTAAAATATCTACAATGAAAACATAGCAAGAAAGGGAGCTGATGAAGGTGCATCAATGTTGTTTGACTTTTGTTTCCATCTCTTGAATCCATCGGTTCGAATTTTGCATTTTTTTAATTCGTGCCCTGGCTAAAATAAAAATTACACTATTATTTGCCTAATTCATGCTATGATTTATAAGTACAACATATTTGAACAAGTAAAAGTTATTTTTCCCATTAGAGGTTATTGTTATATGAAAGGGACAAAGATATGGGTTTAATAAATCAAAAAATTCTGAAATATCCAGCGATTGGAATGAGCACATCAGAAAATGCTGCATAAAGGCATCTCCTTTCAATATCATTGAATATTCCCATGATACTTTTACATCGGGATATTTGTTTCTCTATAAAGAATACATAAAGACATGTCCAATGAAGACAGGAGAAATACTAAAATTGTAGCTGACAAAACCTCTTCTAGAACCAGTCGAACAACCTACAATGACTCCTGAGAGTCCCATGTTATTGTAGACAAAATGTGCCCTACACAGACTGATGAGCTGTCTGCCTCTTCCTATTCAAGCTTAATTTTACTTTCCAAGGTAAAATATGATGAACTACCTTAAGATTTATTAAAAAAGAAAATTCTATATATCTAATGTGCTTAATTTTGTAGCGTTTTTAAACTTCAAATTACATTCCTGTAAAAAAGTAAGCATTGAACTTTTCCGCATCCTACAAGATTCTTCTTCTTCTTCTTCTTCTTCTTCTTCTTCTTCTTCTTCTTCTTCTTCTTATTATTATTATTATTATTATTATTATTATTATTATTATCATCATCATCATGTTTTATTGCGACTGTCAATTTAAGGAAACCCTGAGAAAATAAAATTTTCTGCATTTCTTAGTCAGTTCTTATTTTTTTTAGCATCTATTGAAAGTATGTAACAAAAATAATGCACGCAATTTCAGGCAAATATTCCTGAAAAAGAAATAGTTTGCGATGCGCTCAATAATGCTCCTTGCGGTGTGGTTTTTAAAAAATTGGGAAAAAATACTGTAATGTTTGTTCCATACCCCTAATAGAGACAAACTATCTCCATAGTTATTTGAATGAAGTATTATTTTAGAAAACAATTCTCATTCCTTTGTTATGGTATCTTGCTGTAATTTTAAATATAATTGGAATACATAATCAAACATATTTTAACTGTTTAAATGTTCATTTATATAATTTTATTTATTCAGATCACAAGAGCCTCTGTCCGCAAGGACAATTTTCACAGGTCTGTCTTCTTAGACACTTTGATCAGCAGGTTGCATGTACTTTATGTTAGTAAATATATTGAGAAATGTGAACATTTATTATTTTATTTATACATATCCATGCACAATTCACAATGGTAATACAGGTTATGGATATTTGAATTACATAATGCAAAATGATGCAGACTTTTGCCCCAAACCCATAACCTTATTATACACATTTTAGGCTAGATCTGCGCTTAGGTATAAATTGTAAATTTGCAAAACATGTTAATAAGTGCATTATTGCCTTAAAGCTTTTGACACTATATTTTTTATTTGTGCTTTTTTAATTTTCACAAGAGTATGCCAATTAGACCACGTTTGTATTCATGGATTAAAGAAGGTATTAATCTCATTGTGAGCATATGGTCATAGTTAAGACATTGTTGCGTCAAACTGTCACATTACTCAGACCCCCTCCCACCCTTTGCTGTTTGCTTCGAGGAACAAGATGTAAACGCTAGAGGCAAGACAAGAGGAGGACTTTTTTCTCTCTCTCACCTCATCCTCTTCCCCTTTCTGTATGAGGGAAATGTAGAATAGACATTTCTCTTCTTCCCTCCCCCTCTTTCTTTCTCTCTCTCTCTAGGGCTCATTCAAGCTGCAGCAGCACCGCGCATTCAGATCTAGTTCCGTTTCCGGTCTGCTTATGCGGGAGGTCGGGGGACGGGCGATGGGATGAGACTTCACAGAATGTTACACCTAAGGGGTGGCATGTCTGAAAGAGATTCAAAGGTTTGTAGTATGCGACTCGAAGTAACTCTGAGACACGGGCGACCGCTTCCGTATCCTATTGACTGCAGTGACTTCAACAGAAACCGGCACAATGGTTCCTCAAAAACGTGCACTTCCGTTCATTGGTTTATCTTAAGTCTCAAGTAAGGAATATTGTTTGAGAAACTCCAAACTTGAATGCATAGTTAAAAGTCGCCCCATGTTCCTTTCTGAACATTAAATATTTTAAGTTTTAAGGGATGGAATTACTTTTTGCCAGTTTAGGTCTAGGGCGATGTGTACATATTATAGAGCTTATTCATTTTAACAATCTTCAAAAAATTACAATTAAATCCACCTTCAAATTTATATTCCGTTTAGGTCTAAATACCAGAAGGATTAATTATTACCATACAAATATAGAGAGAATCTGTACAGGAGAGCAAAGGTGGAATGGTCTACTTTAGAAGAGAAGGCGAGCTATAATATAAAACATATTTAGTCCAATAATATGATTTGGTACTTAGCTATTTTAAAACAGATAAAAAGAAGGTTCCGCTTCTAAATTTGAAGTCCAAATTGAAGTAACGCCGGTCGCATTCGGTAAAGCTGGATTCAAAGTTGGATGAATTTGTTTTCGTTCCGTATGTTTCCAAAGAATATTAATCAAACTTCTTACCTGATTATTATAATATATGCCACAAAAACACACAAACTCCTTCCTCTCCATCTGTATAAATTACACGTAGACAAAAAAGTAAAATCTACCAAGCATAGAAAATATCAAACATAAAAGAAATTCATATATTCGTAAAAAGGGTAAATTGAAACACGTAAAAATACCCAGGAGAGGATAGAACCTACAACTTCCTGCACCACTGATTCGTGCAATACTGTTGAGATAACTTCTTGTATACTGAACGCAGTACGGTTGGTAGTTTTCCTATGTGAACAAGGCGCTGTGCCCAAGTAGGTATTCCGGCTTCATTTGTTTTGTGTAACATGTATATAAATACATACAGTAAGGATTTCATTTTATTATAACAAACTTAATGTTCAAATAATTACAAGTTAGGAAAAGTTCATTTATTGAATAGTGTTTATTTTCGTGAGTACCCCGTATAACATGAGCATCTATTGGTATTTTATTTTAATATCACGAATGTAGTCAATGACCATTAATGACTATTAGCAAGTGAAATGTCATTATTAGAGAATTATCAGCATTTTTCTGCTGTTGGCATGTCTCAATCAGTTGGGGAACAAACTAAAAACTGTTGCAAAAATATTTACTTTTTATGTATTGCAGAGACAGCAACTTGTTTGAAAAAAAAAAGCTAAAATTTTAAAAAAAAATTAGAATATCATTTTACCCTGCTATTGCAGTTTCCTTGTGCCCCAATATTTTGTTAGAAAGAGAACCTTGCTTGTAACTCAATATTATGTTGTTCATAGGAATTGGAAACTTCCTTTCATGGAAGTTAGTACATTATGTCAAGGTTAGTGTAAAATACTTTTTTTTTTATAGTGGCCTTCTTTTCTATCATTTAGTTTATAACAAATCAATAGTATGGAAACAGAGCTCATGCAAGCTTTATGTAATTACTCAATTAGAATTTTTGTAAACCACAACTATACATAATTATATCAGAAGTAATTATCATCATCATCATCATCATCAATCACGGTTTAAGCCTTTATTGACTTGTTCCGGTCCCACAATTTAGAACTGCTCTGTCCATCTTCTTTTAGGTCGGCCAACATTTCTTTGGCCTTTTGGTGTATATCTTAAAACCAGTTTACTATAGCGGTTTTCCTCCATCCTCTCCACATGTTGTTTCCAGTTCTTTTGATTTTCTTTAATTCTTTCTATTAGATTAAAGATTCTTAGTTCTTCTCGTATATCTACACTTCTTCTCCTGTCTTTTAATGTATATCCTGCTACATGTCAGCATCTCTACTGATTCTAACCTTTTCTCTATTTGTTTGGTCATTGTCCAACATTCAGACCCATATGTTAAAACTGGAACACCCATCGCTTTATAAAATTTTATTTTTGTCTCTTTCCTCGTGGTTTTTAAGTTTTGTTTGATGGTGCCGCATATTTGGTTAAATTTATTTATTTTGTTTATTATATCATCATTTTTTGTGTATGAGACGCTGCAGCCTAGATAATTGAAACAGTTTATTTGTTCTAATATTGTCTATTGTATTATTATTTTTGCTCTTATTGTTTCTGGTCCTCTAAAAGCCATTACTTTGCTTTTATTTGGTGAAATTTTTATTTTATATCTTTGGCTTATTTTATTTAGTTGAAATAGAGCTTTTTGCATATTTAATTCTGAGCCACTTATTAAAACTAGATCGTCTGCAAATAACATTGCATCTAAAATTATATTGTTTATTTTAAAATGTACATTTAAATTATTCTGCCATTCTCTGACAATGTCATCTATATATAAATTAAATAATGTGGGTGATAATGGGCACCCTTGTCTAACTCCCTTATTTATTGTCGCTGTTCTATTTTGATTTGAATCGATCATTATCAAGTTGTCCTTATATAGCTCTCTAATTATTGTTATCAAGTGTTTTGGTATGCCTTTGTTTTCCATTATTTGCCATAGTATATTTCTATGTACATTGTCAAAAGCTTTTTCAAAATCTAAAAACACCATATATGTGGGAATATTATATTCTCTGTGTTTTTAAATTATTTGATTTAGGACAAATACACAGTCGATGCAGGATCTTCCTTTTCTAAACCCATTCTGAGCTTCTAGTACTATATTTTCCATTATGATATTTAATCTATTTTTTATTATTGCTGCATATAGTTTATAGCAAGTATTCAATATACTTATTCCTCTATAATTACTGCAGTTATTTCTATCCCCTTTTTTGAATATTGGGCATATTGATGCTATTTTCCATTGTTCTGGGACATAGCCAAACTTCCAGCATATATTAAACAATGACAGTAATCTATATTTTAGCTTTTCTGAGGCATGTTTGATTAGTTCATTGTTAATATTGTCTATTCCTGGCGTTTTTTTGTTCCTGCAGTTCTTATCTAAGGTAAGCTGTAGCTCTTCGTATGTGATAGGGTCCACTTCTTCATTTATTTCCATTGTAAATTCTTCGTTTTCTTCTTCTGTTTCTTTTTTTGTCCACAAATTCTGAAAATATTGTAACCATTCTTCACTTGTTATTCTATTTAATTTTATATCATCTTTTTCTTCTTTATTTAGGTGCTTTAGAATTTTGTAGGCTCTCTGTTGGTTACCATGTACATCATTTTCTAAGTCTGCTATATATTTATCCCACGATTCCCTTTTAATTTTTCTTACTTCTTTTCTTGCAATAGCTGTTTTTCTTTTGTATTCTATTAGGGTTTCTTCTGTTTTTTGACTCAAGTGTTTTATGTAGGCTTCTTTCTTTTCTTTTATTATTTGCGCAATATTTTCGTTCCAAATTTTTAAGCCTTTCTTTCTTTTGTTTATTTTTCTTGTACCTAATGCTTCTGTTGCTGCTTGTATTATCGTTTGCTTTATCTTTTCCCATTCTTGGTTTATATTTTTACTTATTGGTTTGTGTTGTATGAGTATATCTAGTCTTTTCTTATACAGGCCTATTATTGATTCCTCTCTCAGTATGAGTATATCTAGTCTTTTCTTATATAGGCCTCTTATTGATTCCTCACTCAGTAGTTGAGTCTTAAATGTATATTTATCTTTTTCTTGATTGGTTTTTTAATTCTTTGCTCGTTGCTTTCTCCATCTAGCTGGTATTGCTAATTTTGAAATTAAAAGGAAATGGTCTGAGGTGATATCACTTCCTCTATATACCCTTGTATCTAGAACTATCTCAGCTCCTTTTTGATTTGCTATTGTATAATCTATTATACTTTTGTGACCTCTGGCACACCACGTGTATTTGTGTATATCTTTGTGTGGATAAAAGGTGTTTGTTATTTTCAGATTATTGAAATTTGCAAAATCTATTAGTCTTTTTCCATTAGTGTTTAGTGTATCCTCTCCATATTTGCCCATTATCTTTGATATTGGTTTATTTCCTACTCTGGCATTCATATCTCTTGCTATTATTAAATAGTCATTTGGATTACTTTTGTTTATTTCTTTTTGTAGCATTTCGTAGAATTCTATTGAGTCTTCTGTTTTCCCTTCTTCTGGGGAAGACATCGCTGTAATACCAGAAACAAAAAAGAAATTAAAAGGATCATTAGAACTAGAAAAGTATCTAATGTTTTATCAAGGTGTGCCACAAACAAAAAGAGCTGCAGCGGGAATAGCAATACTAATAAGAAGTAATTATATGATATCAATTAAATGCATTGCTAAAATTGTTGCAGAAATAATTAAATATAAAGCTGTAAATAATCTTATATTTAATGACATTTTTTTCGACAAACTGTAACATTTATAAATGTAATTGATATTTGATTCATGATGCAAAAAACTCGAGATAATATTATGGTATACATGTATAGTGTGTAGAACTATAATAATGTAATTTTTAAATATTAGCAAATACTTTTATAGGTTAGATTATATTCCGGATGGCTTGACTGCCCTTAACACAGTTAGGCCACAATTCCAGATGTAAATGTAGCCTCTGCGGTTTAAGTTAGCCCTTTTTCTACTGTCCTTGTTCTAGCAGCAGTTATCTCTGTCATTCTTTCTGCGTAGGCTTCAGTTTACCGCTTTTCTTAATGTTGCAAGTGTTAGTCATGTGCCTGATGCATATTTTTCTTTTTCTGTATGAAAGGAATGACAACTAAAACCTCATAAATCTCATGACTTTCTGGCAGCCTCTACCTTCCCAATTAGGCTTACACAACAGAAACTCCCAAGTTTTAAATTGGATATCAAGTTCAGCGAATGTGGAGCGGTCTAGATACGATAGAGGGGAGAGGAATTCTTCCGGATGGTTTTATTTATTTCTTTTTTCATGTAGTGAAAAAAAAATCATTTAGATTTTTTGAAACAAACATTTGGGGGAGAATTTATGATAATATCTGTTTTAAAGGTTCTTTCATAATGTAGAACTTAATGTTCAGAATATACGTCGGTATAATATCCCATTATATCTTCATTAATCATTTAGCTATTACTTTACAGTTTCTGCAATGTAAAATATTGTGAATATGGGACTATTAATTTAACTTACATGTAAAAATGTTATCATTGTAGCAATATTGTTATCACCATCACCATTGTTGATAGAATCAATGACCGCCACGGGTGGCCGAGGTCGTTAAGGCACGGACTTGTGAGCGGGAGGTCTGGGGTTCGAAACCCGCCAGGAGACCGTCTTCCCTGACTGAGGGTTTTTCCAGATACCTCAGTTCTCATAACTGGCAAATGCCGGGGAGGTACCCTAAACTTAGGCATGGCATATTTCCTTCCTTAAAAAATCCTTTCCTAATATATTATTTCATTTCATGAATATCAGTGCTCACCGCCTTGGTGCCTCAGTAGTAAAAACGGGCGACACCACTCAAAAAAAAAAAAAAAAAAAATCAATGAAATAGCTTTACTCAGCGTTTGTAACAAACTAAACTGTTTTTCTGCCAGGAAATTGTATAATGTTCGCAGGTAAGTTGTAGTTTGAATAATCGACTGGTAAATTTCCATCTCGATTTATGCACAATAAATACAATTTACTAATTTGCAACATTTGAAACTAATGCTTTTAAAACTATCAAAATTAAAAAAAAAAATCAAATCTAAAACATTTTAGGTTTTTTTATGTGGTGAAAGACCTTGATAACTACAGAACAAAACTGCACTCTAGCGGTAAATGAACACAGATCACGACATTAAAAAGCAAGAAGGCTGTTCACTACACCGCAGTTTCAATGAGCTCAGGAACTTCATAGCATATCACCCAAAGAGAGTTTCTGCAGTAGCAGGCTTTTGTCCTCAACCTTTCACACGCTTGCCTCCAATACCTGTCATAACGCCGAGCCCCATGCTGCGGCAGATGTGTCCGCAAACACTATGACCCTCGCGTGGCACATTGTGTCAAATACAACAAAAAAATAAATAAAAGATTATATAGTACGCGAGAAGGGTGATCGTACATTTTTTACGTGTATAAGAGGGAGGGCATCTTTGACATTACTACCCTCCCCTCGTCTTAAGGGCAGTAATTACTTACACGGCGACAGAATATACACCGACTTTGTCGAGCCACGTCCGTGAAAATGATGGTCATTAGGATTGGTTGCAATGTGACATGTAAGGAAGGCGCACACTGTACCAACAAAACTTTCTTTTGCCCTTCCCTCGCCCCAAAATTTACGACACGAGCCACTCTTTTCAGACATTACGTCCGTTAAATATTGATAAGAGTATAAAGGAACTGCAAATTATTGCTCCGACCGAACAAGCTCAAATTAGATGTGTAGAGAAGAGCTGTAAAGAGGTATCCAAATTTAAATTGCAATGCAGCATTTTAATATCCCTGCATTATAACGAGAGATATTAGTATTCCAAACACAATAAAACTAACAACATTACTAGAATCTAACCTAAAATTTTACATTTTAAATGAAAATTGGATTGTTTGTTATTATTATTATTATTATTATTATTATTATTGTTAATATATTTACTAGTGTCTTCAGCTATTAAGTAACTAAAGCATTTTATATGTGAAAAACCAAATTGCTCTTTTTCGACATAACTAAAATGATAGACGGCATTTTTTTTGTTACAAAAATGAGTTTTGGCACATCTTAATACAAACATTTGTGAATGGTGTTCTTTTGATATAGAGTTTGGGAAATTCAATAAAAGCTACCGAAACCGCCAGCACTATATATTTAACAAATTGCTGTAACTTTAAACATCTATGGTATATTATCCCATTTGAAGAAAGATGAGCTTGACTGAAAATATAAGTTACTTATTTAAAACTTTATTTTATATCTATGAAGAGTGCTTTAATTTTTAAGATACCTAACACACGAAACTAAAAAAAGAAAATAATAATAATAAAAAAAAAAAGAAGTATACATTAAGCTCTCCCTCTGTAATGTGCTCCTATAGATATTTGATGGTTTGTTTATTTACGGACGCTCTTTAACATCTCAAGTCATCAGCTTCCTATTCAATTCAGGATGTGAAACTGCCGAGAAATTTTGCTCAGAGGTCTCTTGTTTCAGGCTTTATTTTTACGTGTCTTAAATCTACGATATGGGACCCATGGCTTTACTTCCCTAACGAAGGAAGTCATACTTAGGATTTTTACGCCCGTAAGATCCATCAACCCTGGCCGGGATTGAATTAGTTTAGGCAAATATGGCAATTACTACACCACCATGACCGGCTCCTATAGACTGTCAATAAGCAGGAATGCTTTTGCAAACACGAATTAAATTTTTTTTAATAACGTTTTAAAAACATATACCTAAGTAAAATTACATAGGATACTTGTCTCAATACAATTGATTGATGAAAATAATAAAAAAGACAGAATAAAGGAAAGAAAGACGATCAGAAACGAAAAAATAATGCAAAATATTTGGAGATAATGAAATGCATTATACCTATGCTATAATAAAAATTACTTTTATATACTTTTGAGACTAAAAATGTTCTGCTCCAATTATTAGAATAAAATTATATTCAAATACTTGATACTATGGAGATTTCAGAAAAATATTAGCATGCAGAGAAAGAGCATTCACATTAAACTGCTTTTTACTTATAAGAAGTGTCAAATAATTGTCATAGAAACCATAATGATTGCTCTGAGAAGGTTTAAGGTTGGGGGGGGGGGGAGAACCACCCATACACGACTCAATTATGATATCCAAATCAATAAATTTGTCAGGCCGATATTGGAGTCATTCATTTGTTTGAGTCTCGATTTATGCACTAGTGTGATTAGGTAGTAGGCACCCGAGCGCGTACCACGCCTGTCAGTTCGATGGACAGTCGGCAAAACGAAATAGATATAAGTTCTTATTCTCTAAGAACAAGCCAGATAAACCGGACCATTATTTGTGTACTGAAGTAAAATTAATAGAATATTTTTCAAATTTAAAATAATTGAACGTGCCTAAGAATGTTTTTTTTTTCCAAAAAACTTGGTAGTAAAAGAATTGTTTAGACGCTATCGCAGAGAATTATGAACAATTAGATATTCTTTCAAAACTGAGCATTTTTAGATATATCCACAATTTTTAAATTACAAAAATATTCTACTAAAATAGCTAAATAAATTAATGGAAATTATTTCGCACATTCTGGAATTACATTACAAAACTGTGCGTGTTCTTATCTGTTTTGACGATGGCCGATTGTACAGTGACTTGCAGGTTTTGAAATCAATTTAATGCGTAACTCAAGGCCCCAAAAATGTAGCAATAGGTGTAACTTTATTGTTATAAAATTCTGTAAACACGTTAATATATTTTAAGCTGGGTCTAGTCAGTCCTGGTGGTGTAATGGTAACCATACTTGTCTCCTAAAACCAAGATCACGGGTTCAAACCCGGCCAGAATCGATGGATTTCGGGCGTAAAAGTCCTAAGTATGGCTTCCTTCAGAAGCGAAGTAAAGGCGTGGGTTCCGTGTCGTACATTTACGGCACGTAAAAGAACCTCAAGCTTGAAAGAAGAGGTTTCTGAGCAAAATTTGTCGGCCTTTCACGCCCTGAATTGAATGGGACGCTGAACTGAGATATCCGTAAATAAAACAAATCAATCAATGCATGCATAGATGCATTGGGTATATGACCGTAGATGCTTAAGTGTGATACATAATTGGAAAGAGGGACAAATAACAATACAAATAAAACAATTAATGATATAAATAAACATTAAAATATGAAGAATGATATATATAGATATATGAATGGAAACATATCACATATTTTTATAACTACACTAGTTATTGCGTTCTAAACAGAAAATAAATTACTTCTAACTTCGCGCACTTTGGCAAAAAAAAAAAAAAATCCCATATTCAACAAATTAGTGCGTCCGCAAACAGGTCCCAGCATACCAATCGACCTCTAATTGCCTTAAAAAGTTCTCAGGAAACAGTGTTTTTCTCAGCTGTTCCCATTGGGTATTTTTGGCCAGAACGTGTACCTCATTCCTCAGCCCATTTACAATATGGGCAGGTTCTCCTACCGGACCTATCGGTTATTTTTTCACCCTTCCAACTTCTGGCTGCATGTATAGAAATTTACCAAAATTGTTTAATATTTTTCCACTGTATATTGATAGCCATGGTTTTTCAATGTTTAATAATTTAAAAACAAATTCTAATATTTATTAACTTCTAAACAAACTGACACATTGCCTAAGGTACAAAATAAATTATAAACTACCTAATGAACGATTGCTTACTTCTTACAGGATTGTGATTTCAGGATTCTGAACGAAGATTTTCCAAATTTACACTTTGCTAGCCAATTTTAACAGATATCTGTCCGAGGGAAGAATGCTGAACTAATGCACACATATATACGGAATGGAGCTCTGGCCATAACTAAAGCTGGTAACAAAACTAGTAAGGGGAATGAAAAAGTATATACACCTTTTCCCTATCTCTTACAGTTTTCGAGAAAATAAATATTTTATCTCGAAACATATGGTTTATAACTAGCGTTGCTTACTTTTCTAAATTTCTTTGCAAATAGGTACGCTATGACGACGATATTAAGTTCAGTATAGTGATGACAAATCTAATTTTGCGAAACCAAATGAATCACATAAAACCTTTCAGGTTAATTTACGTCAAAACGCTTCGTTATAAAACAAATAGTAAAGGATGCTTGTGTATTCATTGTCATAATAGTAACGTATACATTTCGAAGCATTCACATTTTGTAGAACATGAAAGATAATGCAGAAATACATTAACTTAGTAAAAAAAACCATATGGTTATTAGGAAATTCCGTTCCATTTATAGCGTGAAATTGTTCCATAAAATTATGATAATGAGTTTTCTTCCATTCTCTTTCTATAAAGAAACATAGATCATACACACATTTACCTAATTGCTTTCATTTAAATACCTGCTAGTCTGAATAACTGAATAATTAATCACTCTTTAAAATAACTTTAAACTAAACAAGTCACATAATTTAAAAATTGAGGACGGAGTTTAAAGTCAAAGTTAATTATTTTTTAGGTTTCACACGCACCCACAGCAACCTCAGAAATTTCCAATGACGCCTCTACCTTATGATATTTAAATTCTAAAAAGCATTAAATTGCTACATCTTCCTGCCTCGCAAGCTGACTTTTTGTTTGAATTTGTCCAGGATAAAAAAAAAAAAAAAAAAAAAAATAGAGCAGTTGTATTATTATAAATACTTTTACCAAAAACTTTTAAAATGTACTCCACTGTTGATCAGAAAGAAAATTATCCTATTTTGAAACTTCCAATTCGATTTAATTCTGACAAAATTTATTAAACTGTTACATTAAATGCCCAATAGTTTTATGCTTTTATTCTGTCCAAATTAAAACAAGAATAAGAGTCTAGTATGACAGAAAACGAAATATGCGAGTTTTTCTCTTTAGATTTTAAGTATCATTATGCAGGGTTGCCTTTGGAAAATGAAAGCAGGGGTATCTGTGGTGTGAAAATTAAAATTAAAATGTAACCAGAATTAGATTTAAACCTTCTGCCTGATATCTAAACTGACGTTATTTTTGTGAAAATTGAAATAATTATTCAGACTGGAAAGTTCTGAAAATACAGTAGTGTATAATATTAATTACTTTATGCATTTTTAAAATAATGAGTACATTTAATGAGCATAATATAATAATTTAGTTTAAAGACACGCTAAAACACTCGTCATGATGACAGAAATGTACTTCGAATCCAACTGGATAAATTCAACAGTGGGCATAAGAGGTAGAGAACACGTGCCTATATAGTTATGAGCAGAATTCATAACCTTGGACCCTAAACCGCAGAGGTACGTTTTCCTAGATATGATCATTACAAGTGTTGTTGATCATTATTTCACAATGACACGTATTTTTTCTTCATTCTATGACTGCTACAGTTGAAGAACGTCAATGTGTGTTACTCTCCCACTTTCGAAACAGTTACTCAGTGTTTCGTTTCTACAAATTCAACATAGCGTAACATCTAAAAGTAAAGGCTCAATTTTAGCCAATTCCAAAGGAATGAAGCTATTGCAGCCGTATCCGTAAAACAATCCTTTATTTTTTTCAGCTATTGCGGTTGTACCCATGGAAAGATTTGTTAATAATATATTCAAATCTGCATCGATCGTACCTGCTAGACACCTAGGGGGAAAAAAAAGAATAAACGCTCTAGGGGTCGAAATTTTGGTTTCTACTCAACGAAACTCAGCGTATAACCATTAATTAACAACCAATTTGTCGAATTCGTTAATCAAAAAAAATGCACAATTGGGGGGAAGGGATTTTAAGCTAAAGCGATAAAAAAAGAATAAACGCTCTAGCGGTCGAAATTTTAGTTTCTACTCAACGAAACTCAGCGTTTAATTAACTCATTAATTAACAACCAATTTGTCGAATTCGTTAATCAACAAAATGCACAATTGGGGGGAAGGGGGTTTAAGCTAAAGCGAATTTTTTTTAAAAAAATCGAAAAATCGCTCTAGCGGCCGCAATTTTTGTTTATTCTAGGCGAAAATCAGTAATTTGTTTTAAAAATAATTGATAAGAGCAGTTTTCAAAAATCGTGGTAATTGTTTCCGAAAATCAGTGAAATGGAACTATTAGAAAGGGGGCTTACCTGAAGACCAACATTTAAAAATTGCTCTAGCGGCATTTATATATATTTTTTTTTCTTAAATACGCAGTTTAACTGGAAACTTTGCTTTTTTCTATTTTAGTGAATGTAAAGATGGTACCAAAGGCTCAGTCCGTAAACATAGTTTCATTTAAAAATGTTTAAAAATATTCACACAATATAGCTTTATCTATCAGTAGTCATATATTTCATTTAATTAATAATATATTATTACTTTTTGTGGTTTAATATCAATAATAATGACAATTCTAAAAATATTGTTTATCTTTTGCAATAATAGGTTGCAAGAATTCTAATTTTGTTCTCCTAATACCACAAAGTAATGCCATAACTTCACTTCAATAATTAATAAGGTCATAATTTGGATTTTATATTAATTTTTATTGAAAGTTATTCAACTCTGTGAGGAATTCGCTTAGTTTACGCGGCTCCAGCATGGCGGATTTTTCCGCTTGCAAAAAAGCGTATGTCCCAAGATTCCACACTATATGTAGTCGTGGATTTAGAGTGGGAGGTTTTTTCAGCTTTGTTTACTAATGCACTTCGGATCCTGAAGAAAGTGTCTGCAACATATGTGCAGCTTTTGAGCCACTTTAAACATAGACCTTTACAATTTAGAATGTTCAAATAGCTTACTTTCTATAAAAGCCTTTTAATACAAATAAAAATAGTCATAAATTTTTAAATTGGAAATTAAAAAAAGCGTTGGAATAATTATGTAAAACAAATGGGGGATTTTCACTTAATTTTTTAAATTTCCACCCTATCCGAAAATGAATACAGGACAGCTAAATTTTTGCAGAATTGGAAAGGCCGCTTTGAAGCATTAATCTTTTATTGCAAACAATTTTTGTTGAATGTATATTTTTTAAGATACTGAACACTATTAATACAAATGAACATTGTCATTAGATATTAAAAAGTAAGATTTTGAATACCTAGGGTTTCCGTATGCAATAATGCAATCTATTATTTCTTATAAAATTTTAATTTGAACTTCGCTAATTTATTTTCATGTAATTATTGATTACGAGAGCTCCATAGAATTGATAAAGATCAAATCTGAAGCACATGTGAGTAATTTTTAAAAGCCTTACAATAACAACTGTATACGAATGGTTTATTTATTTACAGATGTGCTGCAGCTTTTTTTTTATCAAATTTTTCTTTTTATTTTCAAAATACATTAACATTAAACTAGCTGTAGAATTGCTTGCTCTAAAACAACCAACACACGGTATATTTTTATGAAGCTTTTAAATAAAATGAAATTAAATCCTTAATATAGAAAATATAAAAGCCATTAATGTTAGGTTAAATGAATGTTTGTGTGACACGTCAGGTGTACTAACAAATAAGATTATTTGTAATATTATCAATGTATTGTGCAATTTTATTTACTCATGACTAGGGATGAAAGTTTGGAATTAACTAAATCGCGTGTTATACACATCGTGTTGTTTACATCAAGTCAGAGCTCTCTTTACTTGAGTCTTACATTTTCTATACGAAACTCCAAGTAAACTAATAACATCCAGAGATAAGCCTTCCTTGAACCAGTTTTGCTATCCATTCTTCTTTCCTCCTCATGAGGATTTTATATCAAGTTGGGAATGTGATATATAATTTTGTAAATTTCACAGAGATTTCCAATAGGAATCTCAATATCATAACATGCACAGATCTTACAGGGACTGCGAAATTCAAAATACAAGCCATAACGTGAAACTAACCCGGAAATATCCAATGAGGACTGGGTTTTGTTATCCGCATTCTCAGATTTCCACGGAGAGCCCCTCCTACCTAAGTATGACAAATACCTAAAATGGCCTGGGTAATTCTATTTTGTTGACGAAATCACTGAGTAACACCTGGTTTCCTTATTGTGTAAATGTTTTATTTGATCATGCACACAGAGGGTCAAAACGTTCCTTGTACGACGTAGTATAATTAGATTATAATGATATAAGTAAATCTTATCAGTGATCCGATATTAATGGAAGGCACCAAAACAAATCAAAAGTATCATAATGCAACACTACCAAGGAGAAAAAGACAGTATGGGCAAAGAGAACCATTCCGTGAAACAACAGATATAAAATTTATATGAGACTTTGTAAGTAAATACAATTTTAATTTTGATGTTTCACTAACATAGAAAAAGAATCCACACCCCAAAATTGAGTTACGCAATCTACTCATCTCTGAATTCAACCGTGATATTCATTTGTCTGTAAAACACAGCAGTTGACAATTAGCGGTCTCTGAAGACAATACTTAAAAACATGCAATGCAAGCACTGCACAATCTCAACTGGCGTACCACAGGATGAGCAAAGGGAGTACTCTAGTGAGCAACTGCGGCGCTTTACGAAAAAACAAATATCTCCATTGATTTCAGAGGTAAATAAATGAATTTTGTTGTGGTTATTTGACTGAACCGACTGTTTTCCTTGTAAGCAAACTATTTCTTGCTTCAGAACTGCAGACCGAATCGAACAAACATTCGCAAAAGCGCAGCGCCAGACTCCACCATCGGACACTTGCTGTTTTAACGCAGGGCAATAGAAAGAGCAATAAAAGTTTTCATTACGGTATTATTTAATGAGTGTGTTTGTGTTTTTAAGTACTTTCGAGTTGTCAAAATTCTGCGATTGTGTTTCTCCTTGTTTTAAGAACAATAATTGTAAAACTATATTTTCAAAGTGTTTATTTTTCTTTTACCAAAAAATAATGCTGATATGCTGAACGTTTATTAAATAGCTGGACTTGCATTCACGAAATGATTCAGCAATCGTGACTCAAAGATAAAAATCATTCCACTCCTAGAATTCTAATTTTATAGAAACAAAAACAAGTAAACACCCGATTTCTTGAAATTCTACCTGAAGGCACACGACCTTTTCACGCAATTCAGTTGTTATAAAACATTTAAAATACACATGTATAATAGCTAATGGCTGGTAGGAATTACTCTTTAAAATATATTTGTAGTCAAATAACTGGAATAGAAAGTAAGGAAGCACGTGTTTTAGCAATATTTTCAGATTTCATTTCTTTGTATTAAATAATCGTTTTAACTGGTTTCTTAAGTCTGCAGTACTAATTATAAACAAACAATAGCCACACCCTCAACAAATCAGATTAATGCATTGAAATCAGTGAAATATATTTTAGAATTTTAGAAGCAAAAAAAAAAAAAAAAAAAAAAAAAGTTTTAGAAATATAATGAAACAAATTTTAAATAATTTTCCACAATGTTATTAGTATAGATACATTTTGCTTTAAAAAGGGCCATCCTTGCGATTTTTTTAAAAATTTGCCTATAAAAAGTCATCTTAATCAACTATTCGTTGAAAACACTAGATATAGAGCCTATGCTAATTGTATTCTTCAAAAAATCGGTCCTGGTGTTCAAGTGGTAAACATACTTGCCTTCTAAGCCCAAGATCGCGGGTTCATACCCGGTCAGGATCCATGACTTTTTTCGGGCATAAAAATCATAAGTATGGCTTACTTCGGAAGGGAAGTAAAGCCGTGGGTCCCGTGTCGTAATTTAGGGCACGAAAAAGAACCTCAAGCATGAAAGAAGAGGCCTCTGAGCAAAATTTGTCGGCCGTTTCACGCCCTTAATAGAACGGGGCGCTTATGATCAGAGATGTTAAAGAGAGTCCGTAAATAAATCAAATCAAACACAAAGTATAGCTTAAAATAGCCGAACTCCAAAAGTCTCCGAGTTAAGAATAGTAAGTATAAATAAGCCGAAATAAAAGAAAACAAGGAAATAAAAAGGTATATCCTTATAAATAAAGAAAAGCTATATAAATACAATCTTATTAAACCCACATGCGCAAGAATTAATACGGAAATGCACAACTAAAATAATACAGATATAAAATTTGCATTTTATACCCGCAAAACAAATAAAAAAGAAAATATATATGAGAGAGAGATGGATGTCAAGAGCAGGCAAAATAAAATAAATGAACATGGTGCACGCATTATATCTTTACACATTCGGGAACGCAAAGCGAAAGCAGCAGCATAAAATGCAACAGACTCTACGAGAAAAGTGCGGGAAAGTCCTTGCCTTTTTTTTAGAGACATATGTTCAGCTTTTACTGCTAAGCAGGCATTGTAACTTCTAAATTTATTTTGATTCTGCTCATTTTCCAAAATTTTAGTTATTTATTTTATTTTTAATGTATTCTATATTCGTATATTGAGTTATGGGCCTCCATCACTTAAACTGCCCAATAAAATAAGATATTTATTGCACAGAATAAAAGACAACCATCCTATCGCACTGTGAGACTATGCGGTTCTTGAATAGCACCGTGCGCAGTTATTTATCCCAAGCAGGTTATGTACACGACCGTGGAAAAATAACAAATAAGCAAATAATTAAATAAGTATAACAAATCAATGATGGAGCTAAATGGATAATATAGGGTCAAACATAATCAATAATGTTGATTTAGTATTAATTACCTTAAAATTTGTTTGTAAGATGTTTGGGTCTTTGAAAGAAGTTACAGATGCTACGCTGTGCTTGCCAGACCCTTTCTGAACGGTACAAATTGTAGAGATGAAGCTCTCAAATACCTTAACGAATTTACTTACTATAAGAATCCCTTACGCAAAAATTTAAAATAAGACAGAGTTGTAGTATTCATTAAGCTAAGGTTCTAACAGAAGATTTATTCAATAAATAATTTGCGGAAATAAGGTTCTCTAGCAAGAAGGCCTCTATGGTGACAATGACTCAGTAGACCTATTATAAACCATTAGCATTTTATTTCTATGACCATAGATTTTCATAAAAATGAACAAAAGGCTACAAAGAATGATTTCATGATAAATAAATTGGATACTAGGATCTCTAAGGCTATCAGGAATTCTCATCTTGTGCACCGAGGAAAAACTTTCTTTGAAACCTTTCATATAGCCAAACCCAACAGTATTCGAACATGGGGGCCGCGTCGTATATTTACGGCATGTAAAATAACCTCAAGCCTGAAAGTAGAAGTCTCTGAGCAAAATTAATCGGTCGTTTCACGCCGTGAATAGAATGGGACGCGGATGACCTGAGCTATTAAAGAGCATCCGTAGATAAACCAAATTAACAAAAAAGTAACCAGCAGAGCTAAGGATATGTTTAGGAATCCCGAAATAGGAAGAGAGAGAAATTGCTAATATTTAAATATATTCGATTAGGAACATTTTTTCATTTTGAACTATGTCAGGACTAGTAGCTAGAAAGCAAAAAATGAAGTCTAAAAAGTTTAAATTAATTTATGAAATAGACGTAATTGAAATATACAGTTTATGGCGAAACGTTTAACTGAAGTTTTAAGTTTACCTATATTCGTCACAATTAACTGTGTAAATTATAATGTACTATTTCTATAATGTAGGTTGTGCGGCCTAAGTTTGTCACTATTCGGAAAAAATACATGCGAGCATATGGTTTATTGATTTGTTTTATTTACGGATACTCTATTAACATCTCGGGTCATCAGCGTCCCATTCAATTCAGGGATTGAAACGGCCGACAAAATTTACTCAGAGGCCTCTTCTTTCAAGCTTGAGGTTCTTTTTCGTGCCTTAAGAGAGACCCACAACTTTGCTTCCCTTTCGAAGGAAGTCATATTTATGATTTGTACGCCCAAAAAAGCCATCGACCCTGGACGAGATTGAACCTGGGTCTTGGGTTTAGTAGGCAAGTATGGTTAGACACTAGACCACCAGGGCCGACGAACATGTTGGTACATTATAAAATTATATAACGGTTAGGTTGGCATCTCTGAAAAACAAACGTGGAATCGCTCAAGCTGATACTCAACTTTTGAGGAAAATGTGAAGCTGAGGCACAGATTTGTCCTGATAGTGAATATTAAAATATATGCAGCGGAACAGACTAAATGATAAAATTATGTAGGCGCTGACAACTCTGAAAAATAAACAACTAACCGCTGAAGTAGTTCGCAGAGCCGTCCTGGTGGGAAAAACGAAAGACCGGCACACGAAGATGATAATGTTCAAGTTTGCTACATTCAAAAGCAACATCTAAGTCTGCGACTGAGTTTACTTACGCTCACGAACTCCGAACAACATCAATGATGATGATGATAATGATAATTTAATGATGATGATAATAATAATATCATCTGCACAAATTCTCCTGAAATTAAACTTGTTTAAATAATTTTTTTTGATTGATTTATTTATGGACGCTCTTTAACATCTCAGGCCATCAGCGTCCCATTCAACTCAGGGCGTCAAACGGCCGACAAATTTTGCTCAGAGGCCTCTCTTTCAGGCTTGAGGTTCTTTTTCGTGCCGTAAATGTTCGATACGGCTTTACTTCCCTTCCGAAGGAAGCCATACTAAGGATTTTTATGCCCGAAAAAATCATTGGTCCTGACCGGGTTTGAGCCCGCTATCTTGGGTTTAGGAGTTTAAATAATGTCTACGCTCACTTTGTAATAAGTAAAATTTTTGGTTGAGTGGCGTGCATGTACGGTATGAATGTTTCTATACAAAATTGCATTTACTTCAAAGGCGTTTGCTATTGCAAATTCACTGGGTCAAGTTTGACATAAAATGTTTATAAATGAATAAAATAGGAGCTGCTTACATGAGCCTAAATGAATGAGCAATATTTCAAATATATACAATTAACTCGTAGCTAATAATAATAATAATAATAATAATAATAATAATAATAATGAATCGTAAATAAACAAAACACTGAAACAAGCCACACAAGCAGCGAAATATTTCAAACAGTTGTTCTTCTTAATTCCAATACATTAACTTGTATGCGTGAGATACGTAAATGATATTATGTAAATAATATTGGAAAGTGTAAAAAAGTGTGAGCCTACTATTGAAGCGAAACAATATAAATATAAAAACTAGAATCCCATGAGAAAGAGAAAAAATAATAGATTAAAAAAACCATAAAGCAATCAATAGAAAAAACAAAACGTATTAATACGAAACAGTATTAAAACATAAAATATTAACGCCAGAGGTATATTAGATCCAAAATTAATTAACCAACTCATGTAAAATAATAAAGATAATTAAGAAGTAGAAATGCAGAAATAAAATACTGAAAAACAGTCGCACAACTAGAATAATATTTCGTACAAATGCAAGATAAGCCCACTGGTTAGTTAGGCATTCTACTTAAAGGCAGTAGAGATGTTTGCCTTTGAAGAAATCCTAACTATTTTAAACATTGCGGACTGTTTTAGTATTTTATTTATTTCTGCATTTTAGTGCTATTTTAGCTCTATCATCTATCTATTCAAATACTTAAGAGTCTGTCTATTCCTTTGCGTTAACAAAAACAGAATATTAATAGTGAACAGTTGAACGTTATTAATACATTCCTCTGACTAGCCATTTCACCATCTTCCATCAGCACTCTATATAAATTTCTTTGCCATAAATGTTTAAGTAATAAATGGCGTTGATTTCTTTTTAATAGAAGATTTAATTTCAAATGAATAAAATTACTAAGCTTAGTTATGTATATTAAGTGTAAAATTAATAAAATCAATTACTAAAATCACATGTGATATAAGCTGACAGAAATATCTTGATAGTACTCGGAATAAAGGTAATGTATGTCTGTGTTATGTTTGTTGCATAAAATAATGTTTTTAACTATAGATCTGTTATCCACCTCATGAATACAAAGTTTTCTACAGGAGTGGTAAAATGGGGCCGCTGATCCAGTCAACAATTGCAAGATATTTTGAAGGAGCTGATAAAGTATTCAAAACTTTCTTTACATGAATTTACTTATGAAAAAATCAAGAGTTCAGATAAAATTAGGAGCTGATTGCAGAACTGATATTTCGGTGTCTGCAGCTATCAGCCAATTTCTTATCGCTAAGACATGTCATATGTTTCTAAAACACCAGCTTCTGGCCGTATCTATTTATATCATATTCTAGATTTAAATTAATAAAGAATAGCACTCAGAACTTACGGTCTTAAAGAAGCGTCAATGGGAACTGCTTGCCTTACTTTCCTTGTCCATGTTACTCTTACGCACTGTGACATTATGAGGTACTGTGTTCGATATCTGAACAACATAGCCGCTAGGGGGCGACTGCGTAACGTAACATCCCCTTTTGCCTCTCTGTGCGTACTGCCAACCGCTTGCATACATACCACACATGTTTACCTAATGTACCAGATAAAACACACATACGTACCAGCTTCAAATGAAACTAATCTGAAAACTTTTTGTAAGAGTTTAACGTCCCGCCAACTGCCAAAGTATTTTCAGACGATGACTGGAATGAGAAAATGATGACACAAATGAATGTAATCTTGAATCTTATTGTCTAATATCACATGGAATTCGCCTTTTCAGGTAAGGAAAAACTCCAGAAAAAGTCAGCGCATCCTTCCTGGGGGTTCGAACCCGGTCTTACATATTTCATTATATAGATAGTGTTAAATATTTGCTTATACCTTCAAATAAGAAAAATAAAAGGCAAATATCCATTATTCAATGTCGTATATGTATAAACTTCAAAGTCTAAGAAACTAAAATTGATTATTTTTTTATATGTTTAACGGTTTATGGCAGAGTTAGGCATTTTTAATATCTTATACCTTTGATTAAATGAGAAAATTACCAAACTTTAGAAGCAGCAAAACGTACATAAGTATACTTTTGTAATTAGATGGTGGTCTTACATAAACTATAAAATAAAGAGTAATAATGGAATGAAATAAAACATCCTAATACATACTCAGTGATTACGGAGGGACATATAACAATTAAAAGAAAGAGAAAGAAAGAAAGAAAGAAAGAAAGAAAGAAAGAAACAAAGAAAAAAGAACTACATACAGTCACGCTTGTTACCTAAAACATCTAATACATCTGGTTGTGCCATAAATATTGTTACGAAACTTAGGATTGTATTCTGAATGGATTTAAATGATTCAAGAGATTATGTCAATATGATAGTTTGATAATATGAGGTAAGAGTAAGCTGAATGGAAGGAAATACAGGGTTATTATAAATAATTGAAGCTATTTTAAAAATTGACTGTATCTATATATTTGACATAACACAAACATTTATAGGCCTATATATATATATATATATATATTTTTTTTTTTTCCCCACACATTACAAGTGCTCTATGTATGTCCCTCCTCCTAATGATTCTGCACATGTCAGGTTACAATCAAGTTCTTCCCACACTCGATGCAACATGTTTCTATCAGTCTGTTATTCAAAGGCATACTCGATACGAGCTTGCAGTTCTGGCAAAGGAGGCATAAAAACTTAAACTTTGACATAGCCCCACATAAAAAAAGAATCGCATGTGGGAGCGTGGAGGCCATGATAAGAATTACTGATCATCACCCCACCCTAACCAATCCATCGGTTTCTCAATCTCCTGTTTAAAAATCTCCGGACATTATGGTGGAAGTGAGGTGAAGCACCATCCTTTCGTACAGAAAATTCATACTAGTCTACAGCTGCAGCATGAGTCAATTTTCCAGCAACTCCAGATACACGTCTCCTGTAATTGTCTCTTCGCAGAAGAAACGGAAGACCAGAAACTTTAAACTGACTGCACAGGATACACTAACTTTTGGCGCGACTCGAATGTGCTGCGGGATAGCATGGGCATTTTCTGTGTTTGTCGGTCCTGGTGGTGTCGTGGTTACCATAATTGCCTTCTAAACCAAAGATCGCGGGTTCAAACCCGGCCAGGATCGATAGATTTTTTCGGGCGTAAAAACCCTAAGTATGGCTTCCTTCGGAAGGGAAGTAAAGGCGTGAGTCCCGTGACGTACATTTACGGCACGAAAAAAAACCTCAAGCCTGAAAGAAGAGACCTCTGAGCAAAATTTGTCGGCCGTTTCAAGCCCTGAATTGAATGGGACGCTGATGACCTGAGATGTTAAAGAGCGTCTGTAAATAAACGAAATCAACAAAAAATTTCTGTGCCCCAGATTGCACCTTGTGTCTGTTCACTTGCCATTCCAAAAAATGTTGCTTCATCACTGAAGACAAGTCTGTCACCTATTCACTGTCTTCCATAGTTGTTGCAAAAGTGCAGAAAGCTCAAAGCGTCGCGCTTTGTCATTGGACTTCAGCTTGGAGCAACTGCAAGTGGCAAGGCTTCTGTTGCAATCTTCAAACGATCGGTTGTGGAATGTTCAGCTCTCTGCCTGCCACGTTTGTTGATCGCTGCGGGCTGCGTGTAAAACTCTCCAGCACGCGCTCAACAGTTTCTTCAGTCACTGTAAGCTGACCTGTTGATTCCCCTTATAGAGGCATCCTGAAGTTGTAAACTGTGCATACCATCGCCAAATGGAGTTGGCAGTTGGTGCATTTGTTTTTAACTTCGTCTGGAGTGTGTTGCACTGTTATGACAGACTGATGTAGATGAAATTCAAGCCCAGCATGTGCTTTCTCTGGACCTGTCGCCATCTTTACTAACTGCTGCGCTCTCGCGGCAGAAATCCGAATTGTGGCTGAGAGAAAATAAAACATTTTGAGTTTTTCTATATTCCTGTAAAGTTTTGGAATAAAATATCTAAAGTAAATTTGTGAAATCACTTCATTAACTTTTAATAACCCAGTATAAGCAAAGTAAAGTTCAAAACGACTTTTCTGGTACCGAATGGTCGTACAACAAACTTAACCTATGACTTATGCTTGGTCATCGCTATAAGCTGTCCTTATAAAGGGCACAAAGAGGATATTGTTGCATATATTTTTTGACTAGATGGGAATTCACCTAGTATTAAATCACGTATCAATTTTTTATGCATAGGAAGTAAACATTTTGGCCGCATATTGTTATTAAAAAGGACTTGTTCATCACTCATTTATTAGATTTACAAAATATACAATTGCTCGTATTATGATAGAAGAAAGGCAGATCAGTTCAGACTCATTCATGGTCATGTCGTCCGTTTTAATGCAGTTGCCGAGTCGGCTCACGCTGATGACCTGAGATGTTAAAGAGCGTCCGTAAATAAACCAATCAATCAAACCGAGTCGGTTCAAGTCTGGAATTACAATGAAAATAAAGATGTTGGAAATGTATAGCATCTTTTTAGAAAGTTATCATTCACATGCACCAGTTCATCTTCCGAAGTTAAGTCAATTTAAACTTGAAAGCATACAGCGAATTGGTGACAGGTGCTTCTTATATTTGGGTAAGTTTCTGCAATTGGGTATTACGGAATGTTAATGAGAGAGCGTTTGATTTATTGATGGAGCATGGCTCTATTCACCTGGTCATGTTTCGAGGAAAAATAAGTATAGTGTTTTTAAATATAGAAAAATATGGTTTTATACACAAAATCCCGTACATGACGAGAAAATTCGGCGTATGAAGCACAGTAAATGCAATCACAGTTATGGGGCCTATTTTTGTGAGGAAAATCATAAATACCAAAAGTTCATCATGCAGGAGCTGCGTAAACTAAGCGAATTCCTCACTTAATAGAATAACTTTTTAAAAAAATACATAAATCTTATGGCCTTATTAATTAATGAAATGAAATAAGTTATGGTATTACTGTGTAGTAATATGGGAAAAAATTAGAATTCTTGCAAGCTATAATTATCACAAAAATTATTATTATTATTATTATTATTATTATTATTATTATTATTATCATCATCATCATCATCATTTTGATTAAGCCACAAAAATCAATGGTATACTATCAATTAAATGCAATGTATGACCACTGATAGACAAAACTATACTTTGTGGGTATTTTAAACAATTTTAAATGTAACCATATTTATGAACTGAGCCCTTGATATCATTTTTACATTCACTAAAATAAAAAATAACAGGAAGTTTCGAGTTAATTTGTGCATTTATGATGTTCATATGTTTCAGTAAAACAAAAAACAAAACAAAAAAACAAAAAACATGTTACTATATAAAAATAATTATAGTAAACTTAAGCAAAAATACACAATCAATAATAACAATTGAAAGTTTCATTGATATTCATTCGTTTTGAAATTTAATGTAAATATTTCATATTACAACATGTAACGCAAACGTTTTCTGAAGGTAAAACAGAGCGCTGTTATATGCATATATGATTCTCACACATATGAAATTAATATTTCACATTTGTTATTTTCACGATTATGCTTTTGTTAAATAAAACGTTATAAATGCAGTTTATATGCCGAGTTAATCTGTCCTTTTGTTATAAAACATATAGAGAAAATTAAACGCAAAAGCCCTTTTTATATTTCGGTTTTCAATGCTACAATTTTTTTAACATTCAGAAACTATTTTTCTTATTTAAATTAAATGGTATAGGCTGAATTTTGTTGGTTGAGAAGAAATAATATTGGTGGTGCTAGAGCGATTTTTAAATTTGTACTTTCAGGTAAACCCCCATCTTAATGACCCAATTTCCCTGATTTTCAGAAACTATTTTTCTTGTTTTATTTAAATGGTAATACACGATGTTTTGTTGCGAAAAGCAAATGGTTCCGCTAGAGTAATTTTTAAATTTTGGGTTTCAGGCAAACTCCTCCCTTCCTAATGATCTCATTTCACTTATTTTCATAAAATATTTTTTTTATTTGATTTGAATGGCACATGCCGAGTTTTGTTGTAAAAAAATTGGTACTGCTAGAGCGATTTTTAAATTTTGAGTTTCAGGTAAACCACCAGTTTTAACAACCCGTTTTTCCTGATTTTCATAAACTATATTTTTATTTTATTTAAATGGTATGTACGGAGTTTTGTTGCAAAAAAATAAAAAAAAAACAATGCCACTAGAGTGATTTTTACATTTAAGGTTTCTGGTAACTCCCTCTCCTAATAGTTCGATTTCACTAATTGTCGGAAAAGTTTTTCTTATTTTATTTCAATGGCATATCTCGAGTTTTCTTAAAAAAATAAAATTGCGGCCGCTAAGGAATGCTTTACCCTCTACTCATTTTTCAGGTATGCCCTCACTCCTAATGGTCCGATTTCAAAGACTACTTATATCAACATATTTTATTAAAATATACCGAGTTTTGTTGAGAAAAAACAAAAACTGCGGGCGCTAGAGCAATTTTTCAATGTTTTAAAAACATTTCGCTAATGGTTAACCCATTCCCTACCTAATGGTTCAATTTTGCTGGTTATCGACGAATCGTTTGTTAATTGATTGTTGTATGCCAAGTTTGGTTGAGAAAAAGTGGGTAGGATCGATGGAGATATGAAGAAAATTTTCAAAAATTCCTTCATGGGTACAACCGTAATAGCTTCTATCCTTAGGAATTCGCTAAAAGATATTTTATTTTATTTATGGGGGTAGAAAGACATATTGCATGGAACAAACCGCCACATATTAGAAGAATGGAAACCGAAACGGGCCACAAAAACATGAAAGACATAAGTAAATAGTTCTCGATGTGATTTGTTTTAGCGAATTCAACGACTGGTGGGTGCTAACAGATAGTCTTAATCTTCAGTTAATAGTCATTAATTTTGGGTTAAAGTAGCTGCTCCCTTTGACAGACCGCGTATTTTGCAAAATGTTTTCTCAAATTATTGATAATGAATGTACAGTAATAAAAAAGAGCGGAAAATATTCGTACAGTGTAAACAAAATAAGAGATTGTTACATGAATTTCAATAGAAACAGCAAAAAATTGGTATAAATATGTTGTGTTTTATACATCGTTATACTTAAGACTATATTAGAAAGGTTTTATTGTTAATTAGTTAAATGCATTTAAATAAATAAATTAGAAGTTGCGAATTATATTTTAAATGTTTTCCATTAGTTTCTATATTGACTCTTTTGAACTTAAGAACTAGAGGAGTATAAAATATCGGTTTATTTGCTCACAAAACTATTAAATCCGTTATTTCGTTAAAAACATGTTACTAACATAACTCGGATAAAAACCTCACCCATACAGTAGTTACTTAGTACTGAAACTTGTGCCCTAAAACATAGTGCGAGTTATACGAAAACGTATCTTTTACCTTCGTACTACATTTTATAAAAAGGGCCATCTTGTGTAATTCCTCCAAGCATGAATGAGACGAGGTTTGCACCCCTTTTTGTTGTTTGCAGTTACTGAGAAATACGGTTCTTATCGCACAAAAGTTTGGTGATGCGTTAAATTGGTACCACTGAAAGAAAACAAGTGATGAACAGTGCCGTGTAGCAAGCCGGTGAAGGTGGTAAAATAAGCCTGAACGTCACTTTTAGACATCAACGCAACAGAACGTAACTCAAGTCGCCTATCTACCAAAATTGTTGTTCACTTGGCATTGTGCATTAGCATATTCTTACGGTTTCGTGATTTCATTTCTGTTTACATGGTGCATTTTACGATAATTGCGTACAAAAACCAGTGGCCTCATAGCTCGCTCTGGCCAGGGGTTAACCTGAAGTAAGAGAGACAAGAAGAACGCAGTAAAACAGGTAAGCTTGGGTGAAACTTTTATAACTCCTGCAAATTAGAATCTTGTCTGGGACTGAGGATGTCATTAAGTAAATGAAATCCAGGAGCAAGCAATAATAGTAGAATGCATATAAAATATTCCTTAAGTATGCAACTTTCAAACTACATGCAGTTATTTGTAAGTGACTATTTACTATACAGAACTAAAGTATAATGCGGACTGGTGTTTTGTTATATTTGTTCTGATGTATTTATTGCTAATGATGGGAGGGGATTTTGTAACTTTTTGAATTTTTTTGCACTGAGAAAAGTGAGCATTAGTATTAGTTTAAACGTAGTAAAATTATGAATGATATCATTTCTAAACAGTATTAGGATTTTTAGAGCCTTCATTACTTTATACCACACATATCCTGCATAGTGCAAGTATTGTTTGTGGCGACAAAGTAATTATGACATTTTTTCAAGTACACTTTTCCGTTCGGCGCGTTAATAGCTAAATGAAGTTGTTAAAATATATTTGAGCGATTACATGGGAAATCAGTCGGGAAAATTAAAAAAAAAAAATAACCGCACATTTTTCCCATTTTTCTAAATACTTCGTACTACATTAATGTATTGAACCTATACTAGATTAGAATAATAATTTTCATGCAAAAATTCACCAAAGTTACGGTGTTTTATTAAAATAGTCTTTAGAGGCATAGCTCACTAACTCCCTTAAGTAGAAATCTGAACAATATCTCATTTTATGTCGTATTTTGTTGAGCGTAATCATGTAAAAAATTAATCATTAATTTACAAGATAGGAAGAAAATGTTCTTTATGCATTTTAGAATGGCTTTCTCAAAAGAGATGTGGAAAATAAAACAATGACAACATTACAAATTATTAAAATAAATAACGTTCAGATTGGTGCTCCAAGATAATAGAATAAACAAATTATTACTAGAAGTGTGGTACTTATATCCGTGTTGCACGCCCATAGAACTATCATAAGCTAGTACTGGCTTTATCCCGCAAGACCATACATGAACGCAAGTAGAAGAGCGCCTGTTCCGAATATAATTTAATGAAACTATTTAATGGTGCTTCTTTGTGAAGTGTTAAAATAATAGTGGTATATTTTTTTTCGGAGAGAGAGAGAGAGCAATCAGCCGATATTTTTGGTTTTTATAGTTTTCCATAGGGAAGTAGGTCAAATGTGAATTAAATAATTTATGTTCCAGATAAAATGTTATATTGAATATAGAACATGAACATTTATAACTATAATATAAATTTCTTTATAATGTATCCAGCATTAATCTTTTCGGGTGTTCTCCAAAACGTTTGCTTTTCACAAAATTACGGTAAATTTATCGCATTGAATAATAACTAACGGGCTTAAAGAGAAACAGCCTTCTCATGATCATATATCCCTTAAGAATATATATATTTAGGCAGTGGGAATTTGATATCTGATTTCACAGGGCATCCATTTATGTTTATATATATATATATATATATATATATATATATTTGAAATCGTCACTGAAAAGTACAGAGGATTATAGGGGTTATTTCTATACCGCTAGAACGGAAAGTACAGGTGATAATATGCAATCAACATTTGCATATTTTCGTTAGCAAAATACGTTGCTGACTGCAATACAAATCTTATAAAACAAATTAAATTAATATCAGTTCTTTATCATTTTAGGTATGCGGTATGCCAAAAATGAACATTTCTCTGCAATTTTACAGTTTTCAAGAAGTAAGTTATGCATAAATATGTGAATTTACATATATTTGTTTCCTTTCTATGGCATCGGAATTTATTAGTGATGAAATCGACATAAAAATTTCATGTTATCATGTGCTTTGTAGAGAAACACATTATTAACTTAATACGTTAGCCTCAAATATATAGTTGACTTGGATAAAGATTGGGTATCGCTTATAATGATTAGTTTAAATAATTAATGTGGTAGATGCATACAAAACAAGAAACATGCTGGAGGAATTAACAAAAGTGTTTCATTACCGGAGTAGGCTCAAGATATACATTTGAATAACTGTGAATTATTTTAGCTATAATAAAAGGGTTCAATGACATTTGGAAAGTTTATAATTAACCAGAAGCAGACGGTTATAGCCAGAATAGTAAATCATTCTAAAGAACTGGCTAGAAAGAGTGATAAAAACGATGAACGATTGTAAAAGTATTTGAAAAGTTAAATTAAAAATGAAAGGCATCTTGGTAGAAAACAGGAAATGTGTTCTTTTAAGAGTTAAAGAATACATTAATATGCAAACATTTTTGCAATATGATGGTCCAAATTGAAGGTGTCATATCTATATATAGAAATATATATTTTTTGCACTAGTACATGTAGGACATTAGTTGGAAAGGAAGGATTAGATTAGAAAAATTTAGCTCACGGATCTTCTGCCTTCCGTGCCGAGGCTGTAACAAACTGAACTGTGATGTTCTCCTTCCAACACGAGCCGTCTCTCATGTGATTCTATCTACGTTATTAGAGGTGGTTCTAAATGAATATTTCTAATGTTTAGCGTTCGATTATACACTGATGATACTAAAATTATAAATTGAGAAAGGATTTTTTTAAAGGAAGGAAACATTCCAGGACTAAATTTGGGGCACCTCACCAGTATTTTTCATTTGTAAGAACTTATAAAAACCTGAGAAAAGCAAGACATTACGAAGGATGAGGAACGATATGTAATTCTTTACCAATAATATGTGCCATAATTATAACGTAAATACAGTTTCAACATTTTATAAAATATAAAACGATGTTATCCGGACGTAAATTTTCAGGCTTATTTAGCAATTTGGAAATATGTATGTCCTCCCATTACTACATAGCATGCATCAAAGTAATAGACAAGCTCTTCCCCCTCCTTTCCTAATATTTAACACTGTCCTTGTCATTTGTTTCTCACACAAACATCCTGTTTTCCATATTTATTTTGCGAGTGGCAGATACTACTATCTAATTAGCGCGGGTCTCCAATATGTCGTACTGCAGAAGAAATGACCACACGATATATTCCAAGGATGTAACAAACTTAGTGAGGTGTAAGGTAGTATTTTAGTTCTAAGTCACATTCCTAAGTCGCTCCCGATGTTTTCCAAATGTCAGATTATATTTATAGGTTATTAAAAACATCACAACAAGCTGAATTATATGAAAACAGAAGATGAATAGGTTTATATGCAAGGTATATAAAACAAAGAAACAAATATTGGTGTCGCTAGAGCGATTTTTAAATTTGGGGTTTCAGGTAAACTCCCACTCCTAATGACTGGATTTCCCTGATTTTCAGGAAATATTTTTTTTTAATTTAATTTAAATGGTAGGTACCGGGCTGCGTTGCGAAAAAGCAACTATTGGTGCTGCTAGAGTAATTTTTAAAAAATTTAGGTTTCAGGTAAAACCCCCTAATCCTAATAGTCCGATTTCAATGATTTTCGGAAAATGTTTGTAGTATTTTATTTCAATTGCATACACTGAGTTTCGTTAATAAAAATTGAATTGCAGCCACTCGAGCGATTTAAAAATGTCGCTTTAACTCTCTTGTTTTTCAGGTGTATATCTGAAAATGCTTCTAATGGCCCAATTGCTAAGATTTTCAACTACTTTTATGATTTTTTAAAAAGAAATTTACGGAGTTTTTTTAAGAAAATGAAAAAAATTGCGGCCGCAAGAGCAATTTTTTAGTTTTTTTTAAAAAATGTTTACTTTTGGTTAACCCCTCCCCCCAATGGTGCAATTTTTCTAGTTAACGAACTCGACGAATTGTTTGTTGATTGATGGTGATATGCCGAGGCTCGTTGAGAAAAAACAGAAATTATGACAGTTAGAATTGGGGAAAAAAAAAAAAAACCACACACACACACACACAAATGAAAAATAATATAGTACTATTAATAATGTAACTAAATTAACAGTAACTAGAAAAACAAGAAAAGGATAAAATACTAAGAAAAAGTCACAGATTTGTAATCGCTATCCTTTTTTGCTTTTCTGATTACTGTTAATTTGGTTACCTTATAAGGTATGTATATATATATATATATATAATATAAAAGCAAAATAAAAAAGTAACACTATTAACAATATAACAAATTAATAGTAATAATAGAAGTAGAAAAGGATAAAACACTACTGTTTTATCAGCTTCTACTTTTATTATTAGTGTTAATTTATATATATATATATATATATAAATTTTTGATGCATGGTATGTAGGATCGATGGAGATTTGAAGAAAATTTTCAAAAGTCGATTCATGTGAGCAACAGCGATAGCTTCATTTTGTAGGAATTAACTAAAATAGATCAGTTAGAAGTAGGGTAAAAACTGTTTACTTTGAATAAAATTATAGGTATTAATAGTACAGTAATTCAGCTAATTTGGATTTCCTGACTAATTCGCTTACATTAATTTCTTTCTTGCATGGTATACCATTTTGAAGTAATTTATTACCAAAACTCAAGTATTATATTAGAAATTAAACAATCCCATTTATGCTGCCAAAATTCAAGGAACAATAACAATCCAGGTTGCCAGTTAACTATACAAAGCAAAAGATGATATAACAGTTGAATTCTCTTTTAAATTTAAGTCTCATAAGGTAGAGATGTTGTCTGGAATCTCAAAGTAAAAATGGGTTAAGATAAGGGGATGGAACATAAAAAATAATCAACATTGGTTTAAACTTTTCTCTAAATATCTCAATTGACCTTTTTGTTTCAACTAAATTTATTTTAAATAGATAAAAAGTGCCAAGTTTTGAAATGAAAATTTCGTATTAATTATTCAGTTGCGAAGTTTCGTTAGGATCTTCAACTCAGAATCTCATTTGGGAAAATCTAGTAAACTAAATCAAGAAATACATGTGTTGTATAGAAATGTTTAAAATAAGAGAATACAATTAGACTTCAGTGCTAATAACTCATCTATTTCACTTAAACATATGCAACTCTAAGTATGAAATGTAAACGAGGTCAACGAGCCACTTATACGGATGTACGAACAGCCTAACAGAATGTCTTGCATTGTTTTTCTGTTTTCTTTATTTCAGGAAAATTTCGAAATTGACAAGGTATTTACAATAAAAGTAGCTTTCCTAGTAGATAGCTTGCTTGTTGAACGTAACAAGAGTAAGAAATGTTTCCAGAGTGAACATTTTTACATTTACCTCGAACATTCCCAAGGCAGTTTTCCCTGAACAGAGGTGAACATACAAAGCACAACAGAAGATGAAATTCCTTCCTTGTCTGAAACAAGTTTTCTTTCAGAAATAATTACGTCACAGTAAAAACGTACCTAATGCAAGACGACAAAAATGAGTGTTGAATAGTTGTGTGTACCAGTGAATAGCATTGAAGACGTGAGCAGG
Source organism: Metallyticus violacea (assembly GCA_030762175.1). Classification (NCBI taxonomy): domain Eukaryota; kingdom Metazoa; phylum Arthropoda; class Insecta; order Mantodea; family Metallyticidae; genus Metallyticus; species Metallyticus violacea. The sequence continues at coordinate 89,349,812 of CM060832.1, read as the reverse complement.
CTATGCGGCAGTGGTATGCTGCTGGACGAGACGTACACCTCCAGGCATCCATAAGACTAGATTAGCAAAAGCGCCCATACAAGGTCAACTGTTGTTTGTTAATGTGCAGCTTAGGTCAGCAAGGGCATATAGTCTGCTGCTCCCAAGGTCACAGTTATTTTGGAGATATCGTATGTGCACTCGAAAGTAGTCGTTATAGGTAGCAAGTTCTGCAGCACACAATTTAGGACCTCCCACCTCCCGAAAGAACAAAGTTATTAATGTGGTTCAACAAGTTAATTTCTGCCAAAGGAAACTAGGCTATGCTAGGCTTGGTTTTGTGTTTCTGCCATATTTTGTGTGTTTCACAGTTACAAAAAACTTGGATTGGCAGTTTCCACCCAAAAATATACGAAAATGATCAATTTTTAATAACTGAATACCTTATTTTAAACAGATATATATCTGTTAAAATAAACACAATGTTAATTTTTGTCTGAAAAGTTGATTTTAATTTACCATTTTGTGCGAAATTATTTTTGGAATATAGCGCTTTTCATGACATGTTTATTTAGAATGATTGTATTTTTCTTTATTTTCAGATGCCTTTGTAGTTAGTGATGCATTCTATATTCTTTTTTCTTTCTTTTCTTTTTTTTTTTTTTCTATTTTTGGAGGGAGGGTTGCTATTTTAGTTTAAGGCCTGTATCTTAAGGGTTAGTGCTGAAGTAAACTATGAAATTTTGATAGGGTTTATACTTTTGATTAATTAAATTATTTAATTGCATAAAATATTAAATTTGGAAATTTCACGTTTAATGTACTAAATGTTGACCATTATGTTATGGTTATGTTTGAGAAATTGAGGAAAGTAGGAAAAGTTCGTCTGAAAGCTTCTTTGAAAATAGTACTTTTGATCTTAGTTGAGTAGGTGCTTAAGAAGACAGAAATGAACAACGTTCTCTTTGTCATCATTTAGGGAATTCCAAAGGAATGTACCTATTGCGGTTGTGCACATGAATATATTTTTTGAAAATTTTATTCAAATTTCCATCGATCTTTACCTACTAGGCACCAAAAATTATAATGAAAAAATTGTGTGTATATATATATATATATATATATATATATATGCATACATGTGTCTGTTAACGCTCTAGCAGTTGCAATTTTTGTTTTTTTTCAATGAACTCTGTATATTTCATTAAAATAAGCTATTAGAAATAATTTATGAAAATTAGGGCAATCGGGTTATTCGGAATGATGGTATACCTAAATATGTGTGTGCATGTATGTATATGTGCCTGTTAACTCTCTAACGATCGCAATTTTTGTTTTCTCAACGAAACTCAGTATATTTCATAAATAGAAATAATTTATAAAAATCAGGGCAACTCGGCCATTGGGAGCTGGAGTATACCTGAAAACAGAGTGGGGTTTAAAGTGAAATTTAAAAATTGCAACCGCATTTTTTATTTATTTTAAAGAAAAATCTGTGTATGATATTGAAATGAAATAAAAAATAGTTTCTCTAAGTCAGTGAAATCAGATTATTAGGAATGTAGATGTACCTGAACTTCATTATTTAAAAATCGCTCTAGCGGCATCAATATTTGCGAAAGAAACTTGGTATATACCGATTAAATAAAATAAGAAAAATATTTTCTGAAGATCAAGGTAATGGGGTCATTATGAGTGGGAGTTTTCCTGAAACCCAAAATTTAAAAATCGCTCTAGCGGTGTCAATATCTGTTCTTCACAACAAAATTTTGTGTATACCATTTAAATAAAATAAGAAAATAGTTTCTGGAAATTGGGGAAATCGGGCCTTAAGGAGTATATATTAAGGAGGGTATATTTGAAAATTGAAATTTAAAAATCACTCTTGCGTTTAATTTTCTCTCTCTTGTTCCAAAATAAAATGACAAATGAATTAAGAATATGAACTGTAGTTATAACTTAGCATATATTTATATTTAATAGATGCCTTATCGTGAAGATAGCAAATCTGAAATATTAGTGTAATAGTGTTTCAGAACTATATTTGTATGTACGAGAGCTATGTAATAACCTCCAGAAAACGTTTCGTTACATAATTTTACTACAATAACATTTAAATTAAATTTCAAAGCCAATGCAAATTGATTGAACTTTCGATCATAAATTGTTGATTTTGAATATTTTCTTAGTACATTGTAATTGTTTTTAAATAGTGACCTTTTTATTGAAACATATTAACTTCATCTTAAATACACAATGTATCTTGAAATTTTCTGCTTTTTCTTTATTTGAGTGAATGCAAAGATGTTATCAAGGGCTCAGTGCATAAATATGATTACATTTAAAATGTTTAAAAATACCCACATAGTATAGTTTTGTCTGTCTATCAGTGTTCATATATTTCATTTAATTAATAGTTTATCATTAGTTTATGTGGTTTAATCTCAATAATAATAATAATAATAATAATAATAATAATAATAATAATAATAATAATAATGTTTCTAATTTTTCATTCTTTGCGTTACTTGTAGATAGCAAAAGTTACTTGTAGATAGCAATATTTATAATTTGATACCACACAGTAATGCCATAATTTATTTCATTTCATTAATTATCAAAGCCAAAATTTGAATTTCATATTCATTTTTGAGTCACTGCAAGATTTGTATTAATGTGATGAAAACTAACTTATGGAGCAATGCGTCAAAGTAAGATTAGTTTAGGCTAGTATTTTTACTTCGTTTTAGGGTAGTTTAGCGTTCACAATACAAAAAAAAAAAAAAAATCATCTTCCTCATCATTACAATGACAATATGCAGAAAATGTGTGATACTGAAGAATAACCTTTTTAAACATCTATCAGACTTCAGTTAAAATATGTATTTTTCTCCCTATATTTTTTGGGAATTTTTTTACTTTTCAGCACTTCATTTTATTTTAAGTGTTAATATCCCATTCTATGCTTTATCTGCATAAAATTTCGTAAATTCCTTTCTGCTAAATTCCTGCTAAATTTCTTATAAATTCCTATTATTTTATGCAATCCGAAAAATTCCATGCATAAATGGAACAACTCCCAAAGTTTTAACCTCTAGAACCGCTACTGACTAAATAAAACTAGCAGCACTTCGAGGATTTAGTTTGTATGTCTGATTTGGTACTTCAATAGGTACTTAAAGTTGTGTTTTGGTTGAGAGAAAACTATTTATTTCTGTGCATATGTATCAATATGTGAATAAATAAATAATCTTAACTTAGTGACAACCACATATTTGTGAATTTAATGTTAAAGATTTGCTGTATTAGTTGCGATTTATGCATGGGAAGTAATAAGAGTGTATTGTGAATGGCCAAAAATAAGTAAATTAAGTACTTGTTATTTATTTAATTAAACCATCTTAAGAAGTGTACAAAACCTCATATAAGTCATGTTAGAAATATGTGTTTAATCTTACTATAAGAACTAATTTTAATTTTATACTTTACAATTTACAGCCTAAATTTGGTTTGTTACCTAAGACTAGAAAATTTACAAATAAGCCAATGCAATACACTATACATGATCGACATACTGCATGAAAATAAAAATTACTTTGTTGATAACAGTTTTCATTAAATCCTGTTACGAAATAAGCGATGCTTTCTGAATCCATAATTAATTGGATGTTATCTTGTTTCATTAACGGCGGCATTGTTCCCTTCTGCATATCTAAGGTTCCCCTATTTTTTGCCAAACTTAAAACCACGCATTTTCAATTCTTTCATGAAGCTAACCGTGTTGTTGTTTCAGTTTATTTACAGACGCTCTTTAACATCTCAGGTCATCGAGCGTCCCATTCAATTCAGGGCGTCAAACGGCCGACAAATTTTGCTCAGATGCCTCTTCTTTCAGGCTTGAGATTTTTTACGTGCCGTAAATGTACGACAGCGGACCCATGGCTTTACTTCTCTTCCGCAGGAAGCCATGCTCAGGATTTTTACGCCCGAAAATATCGATCCTGGTCGGGGTTGAACTCGCGATCTTGGGTTTAGGAGGCCTGTATGGTTACCACTACTCCACCAAGACCGACAGCTGATCGTGGATTTCAAATGAATCTCTACTGATAATTAGCAATTCTTCTTCTTATTTAGCGCTACAGCCATGGGGGAGTCTTGAACTGCCGCGGCGACCTCTGCATTCTCTATCTCCGTCTTACGACTTCATTGATAGAGGGCAGTATTGCAAGTGGTATATGATCAGCATGCAGGCAACCCGCCGATCACCTATCACGCGGCTTTCATAATCTAAGAACAGCACCTCTCCATCAGTAGCTTACTAATTGTCCTCACGGGTCTGAGTGGACCCCATTCCAGACCTCCCTAACTTAAAAGTACCTCCCCAAATAGGTACCGGGAATCGAACCCGAACCTCCCTTCTGGCAGTAAGCAACTAGACCACTAGACCAAGGAGATGGTCGGTAATTAGCAATTAGAGTATTTAAATGTTGTTGCGTGTTGAAAACTCAACAAATATTTGATTATCGAAATGAAAGTTAATAGAAATGCATGTATCATACCGCTTGTTACACTACGGTTGTTCATAAAACCTTGTATTTTGAAATTTAATACATAATTTCCAGATTTTGTACGATGATTATGATTTCAGGGGCTTTTATTTTTGTCGTCCAATTATCTTACACTCAGTTATTCATGTATAAATGGTCAATGTGGCTTTTGCAAATAATACAAGGCCTTAATTTATGCTTAATTTGCTTTAAACAAGTCATAGCGAACTTTTAAAATCATCTCCCCAGAAATGTGATTATTTATTCATGGCATTAATTTTGTAACGCCTCTATTTTACTTAACAATTTCTCCGAAGTTTTTGCAATACCTTTGTTCCATTTCAACGATGAAAACAATCATAAAATATCAACTAATGTTAACAGAGGAATCATTACAGCCAGATCTGTCCTATGTGGTTCATAGTTGTCAAGTTTCGACACTGAAGTGTAATATGCCCATAGTTATTTAATTCTTTTCTATTCAAATAAACAAATATTTGGAAAATATCAAATTCAGAATTTATGTTTATTGTCATCGTCTATATTCCAAAACTGTGCTCTATGAACCCTCGGGGATACGCAAGACTCCCCACGGGGTCTACGAAATATATATTCTTGAGAGGAAATGAAAGATGATGCACATTTACATTATGTACTCATTGAGGTAAAGGAATTTAGAATCAAATTTAAATTGACACTTTGTTTCAGAGGGAGCTTTCGAACAGGTTAGTCAAAAAGATGGATCAGGCAAACCATTCATATGTCCGCTCAAAGTTTCCCTAGCACCACTCATCTATCTGTACCAAAATGCGTAGTTGCGGATTATCAAAGGAAGTTATAAAAGATTTGATGTTTTATCGAATTCCGAAGGAATGTAAGCTATTGCGCTTGTATCCATGGATTTCTTTTGAATAATTTTTCCAAATCTCCATCGATCTTATCTACCAGGCATATATGTTAACGCTCTAGCGGTCGCAATTTTTGTTTTTTCTTAAAGAAACTTGGTATATAATCATCAATTAACAAACGACTTGATTTCATTAATCGGCAAAATTGGACTTTGAAAGATAACCTAAAGCAAAACTTTTTTAAAAAATTAATAAAAGCACTCTAGAGGCCGAAAATTTTGCTTTTTCTCAAAGTATATTTCTTTAAAATAAATTAATACAAGCAATTTCCGAAAATCAGGACAATTAGGACATCAGGAGGGGAGTATGCTTGAAAACCCGTTGGTGATTAAAGTGAACTTTTAAAATCGTTCTAGCGGCCACAATTTTATTTTTTTTAAAAGAAAATCCATATATGCCACTAAAATAAAATAAAAAACGTTCCAAAAATCAGTGCAATCGACAATCGGAAGGGGGGTCTGCCTGAAACCCAAAATTTAAAAATCGCTCTAGTGGAATTAATATTAATTTTTGCAACAAAACTCCTTATATACTATTAAAATAAAATTAAAAATGCAGTTTCTGAAAATCGAGTCATTGGGAGAGGGGTTAACTTTAACCCAAAATTTAAAAATCGTTCTCGCCGCCTCAATATTGGATTTTTAACAATTAAACACGGAATATACCATTAAACCAAATAAGAGAAATGATTTCTGAAAATTAGATAAATAAGACCTTTAGGAGTAGAGGGTATGCTTGAAAACCGAAATTTAAAAAGCGCTCTTTCGTTTAATTTTTCTCTGCGTTGTTTTAAAATATAGGGACAAATTAATTCACCATATAAACTGTATAATGATGCATATGTTTTATATTTAACAAAAGCATCGTAGTGAAGATAGTAAATGTGAAATATTAATCTATAATGTGTTTGAGAATTATATTTGTATGTAAGAACGCACTAATAATCTTCACAAACGTTTCATTACATATTTTTACTACAATAACATTTAAATTGAATTTCAAAGTCAATGAAAATGGATGAAACTTTCAACTGTTTATTGCTGATTGAGAATATATTTCCTTTGTATATTATAATTGTTTTTAATGTTTTATTGAAACATATGAACATCTTCCTCTTAAAACACAATGTAATTCGAAACTTTAAACATGTTTACATTTAAAAACGTTTGAAAATACCCATATTGCTTTATGTATCTGTGGTATATATTTCATTAAATTAATATTATGTCATTAATGTTTGTGGTTGCATTTTAATAATAATAATAATAATAATAATAATAATAATAATAACAATAATAATGATGATGATGATTATTCTAAAAATTCGATTTCTTACTTGTGATATTTTAGATTGCACGAATTATAATTTTGTTCCCCTAGTACCACGCAGTAATGCCATAACTTATTTCATTTCATTAATAAATAAGGCCATAGATTGTATTTTATATTCTATTTTAAAATTAATCTAATAGATGAGGAATTTGCTTATATTACGCAGACTCTTTCATAACAACTTATTTGTTTGAAAAATCTTTCCATGCGCTCGTTTTTCTGCAAAAACAAATATATAAATCATTTGGAAAATTTAAAAATAAATTTCAAAACACTGTATTTTCCCCTATAAATTGCTATTTTTATTTATGAGCATTAATATGTTAATGCGTCTTATAATATTTTAATGTACTATTATGACTATTAGCATTGTGTAAGGATATACCTCAATGAAAAGGCAAATATTGAGCAAATATGTATTTGCTTTTTGGTTTATTTGTTTATATTTTTAAATTTTTCAAATCAATAATGAAGAGCTTTAAAAATACACAGGTTGAAATGTAAAATGATGAGCTTTTGTTAAATTTTAGGGGTGCGACAGCGAGAGCTCTTTAAAGGTGATCTGCTGTTAAGGAAAGCATGATAACCTCTATCTACATATATATATCTTTGTGATGTAGGCAAACCCTTTTTAGTATATATTAATTTTTTTCAAATTAGTAGTTTTATTTTTACAACTACTTCGTTTCCAAGCTGGTTTGCCACAACTAAAATGCTTTCGCGATATATATGCAAAATTTGCATACATATTCAGAGGGAGCCAAAATGTACACACACTTCAACCAAAGAATAAACTGGTTAATATAAGAAAACTGAATTCACACAAGCAGAAAATGATGGGCACTTATCATTTTAAACTTTTATATTTATAACGCAATTATGTTCGTTGGTAATGTAGTACTTCACCATCCTGTTGGAAGTAAAATTCCTCATTTCCATATAGTATATGCATGGCGGTTAAGATGAAATTGTTACTGGTGTTGGTGGTTCTGTTCTGTATGCACGTCTCTATTGCCTTTGAACTTTAACATGATTCTCGGTTTTCCAAATACCACTTCAGAATTGCTTTCCGCTGTCCAAACGATAATCTTGACCCCATTTTGCTGTAGCAACGCTAGCATAACGTAATGTGAGAACATCTGTTAACAGAACATCATACGATAATCTTCGCTTCATTTGTTCATTGTTGATTTACCTGTCACTTAGCAACGCTTCAAAATGTATTGAGTCACAGCTGTTTACAGATCGTCATACTACATATTACTGTTGTTTTTCGGTTCAACTTTGAAATATATTAAATAGATATCTACTGTGAAAGTGTGTATACATTTTTGGCATCCTCGATACGCACGCACGCACGCACGCACGCACGCACGCAGAGAGGGTAGAGAGAGAGAGTGAGGGATGAGCGGATGAAAATAAAATAACTAATAAACAAAATTAATTTTATTATGTAATTTCCGATATCTTTCAACGTTAATACGACGTTAAAAGCTATTATTTACTGTGCAACCTTGGAGATTGATTTTCGGGCAAAATTTTTGTATGAAATGATGTGCATGTATGAAATATGTTATATGCACTACAGAGTTTATTCAATAAAATCCGCACTGTTCCAATACTGTGAACAACTAGTTTGTAAACGTCTTGTATCAAATGATTTTGAAGAGGACTGTAGCGAATGCCTATGGTATGTTTGTTGGATTCCTACGCCCGCCGCTTCTGGTATTAACCTGGCATTGTATCCATCTCGCCGCCTTCCCAAGAAACTGGATCACAGAAATTCCACACAGGCTTTGTTTATATCGTCATTGCCGACGGTGAAATAGAGTTTTAAAATCTTAAGTAATGATTATAACCCAGCTCAGATCGGAGATAACAAAAATAAATAGGTTGAGCCAAATGAATTAATTGAACTAGAGAATAACTTATTAGAACTTTATTAGAAAAAATATATTCAGTTTGGCAGTATCAAATGTTTTACAGCTTTTCCAGGATGAACTACCTTGTTATGAACATTCTACAGACCGTATCGAAATAATTTGTTTGACATCATCTTTTGATATTTTTATTGCATCATTTAAATTCGTTTACATTTTCAATAACAATATTCTAATATTCTACAAATTGAAAAATTTGAAGTTTTTAGAGTTATTACATACAAATGTTACTAAAATTTTTACTTTAATAACTACAATATTTTCGACAAAAATTTCTAAAATATGTTGTTACCATATTTAGAAAATATTAGTAAAACTCGCTTATTTTAGGCTGAAGATCTGAAGATCATTACTGTTGTTTTTCGGCCCAACTTTGAAATATATTAAATAGATATCTACTCTGAAAGTGTGTATACATTTTTTTTAGCACCGTGGGTATTTTTTTAAGGTAATACTAATTTGTAACGTTCATAATGCCCGATTTTATATGGATTGCACAATACTTAAGACACCTTGCTGAAATCTGAAGTCAATGCTGCTGAAACAACATCGCAAGAACAATGTTTCAACATCGTTTTTAAAAAAGTATAGTATTTTGTAAAAATATCTTCAATTGCTTGTAAAAAAAATGCGAGATATCACCAAGAAACATGAAACAATGTAAGCTTCCTGATTTCCAAATTAAGAATTGTCGATTTAACAACTGATATATGCAGCTGAATGTAAATAAAATAATTTACATGGCTCAGTATCTCTCATTTGATTGAGTACACTGTAACCCTTTGGCTATCTTATACCTCTTAAGCGTCTCTATAGAAAGTTACTGTGGTTGGGTTCAAGTCCATAGGTCTGTGCGGTGACAGCTGTGAGCAGGAGGGCATAGCAATTACTGATCGGGCCCTTGTAATGACAATTGGCTGGTTCCGGCTATCAGTGGCGTGCACATCGGCTTTCATCCTATGCAATCCTTGTACATAGTTTGCAAATAAAGTTTATCGTCTACAAAATGAAATATCAGAATCATCGATCGTGCCAATCGCGGGATTGTTTTAAAGACCCTCCGTCCTTACAGCTATACAAAATGTTTAACCTTCCTCGCATTTCTGCAGAGCTTTCTCGAACCCACAAAATATGAAATGACTCCAAACATTTGAAAGGGCTTGAGAGTTAGTCTAATATTGCAAGCATTGAAAAATCCACAAATTCACAAAAATTGTATTATTAACTGAAGCACTGACTGAATAAAGTTAGACAGCATTTTATTTTCATTAAAATATAATCCAATTTTTTTACACGATAACTCATTGTTGAGATTGCAGGGAATACATTACCATGGTAGAGTCTTAATAAATGACTTTCTACGCGGCTACCTTTTGTCAAAACTGTATACTAGGCCTAGCTGATTTAGCAAAACTCACAGAAACTATTTTGATGTCTTTTGGAACTGTTTCACCATGAAAGTTGAAGCGATTTGGTACGGCAGCCCAAAGCTGGGCGCCTATTTTGATACAATTTGGTGTATGGCAGCCGGTTTATCGCCAATTATAAAGCGATTTAGTTGCTAATCGCCATACTTTGTAGCTGTGTATCGTTAATAGATAATTGATCACTTTGGTGTTGTTGCCCACGCTTCTTGACAACAGTATCTCAGGATTCAGCTATTTTGTGACTCGTGCTCAATAGCACTGGGAGAAGATATCAATTTTAATAATTACGCTAACAGTAGATATGAACATGTATGGTAATTTATTATTCGCAAGACCTTCTGGTGTTCTGCATACGAGAGAACTTAGCTCCGTCGAATATAAATGTAGCTGGCCCGACTTCCAGGGGGATGAACTGAATTTGATTATGACTATCTGAACTTCTCTTATGAACTGCACTTATCTGATTGTCCGACTATCTGATATCTGATATATCAAGTGAGTTCCTAATCGTCTGAACTGAGTGCCCCAGCGGATTCAAATTCGTTGACTTCACTAAGCCACGGGGATCACACAAGCACGTGCAAGTCTCGCGCTTTGCTTTAAATTTCAAAATATACATCTACTATTGGCTGGTTCAAAGTCACCTGCTAACCCATGCCACTCACTACTATTTGAAAGTTTAAAACATTTATTTACATTGGTCGGTTTAAAGTTAACTGTACAGCAACTGGCAAGTTCATTCCCCTTTATGTATTTAAAAGGCTTTGGCTTTATTAATCCTCATATTTTAAGAAGTGGAATAACACTGGTCCCTTTGGGTTTATTCTTTCTTTATATACTTTATTCCTTCCTTGGCATTCTGGGCTCCTGTAAATAGCTATACTTTCTCTTTTGCCCACATATAATTCATATATTGAAGTTAAACCTCATGATACATACATACATACATACATATATATATGCAATGTTTATAATACTAATTATAATACATAACATATATTAGGTTGGCAACATACGAATACATTTTATATTACATTCAATTTTACTGGGGGTAGGCTGTAAGTGCCATTCCAAAGTATGTTTTTGGCATCAGCTATGCCTCCTATATTTATGTCGTTCACCTCAAATGTGGATAACGCTCTCCCTATCATTGACGCACAGGAAAGTAAAATCCAAACTTTGTTATCAGTCGTACGTTTGGAACGTAAACACATATTGAAAGTAAACTTGCCGCCTGCTTCCTATGCGCTTTATCTTTCATGATAAAAATAACACAATGTACAATGTATTGTAACATTTGTTATTTTTTTTGACTGTAAACTTTTCTGATAATATATTTCTGTTTTAAGATTCCAGAAAAAAGTATTTAGGATACTTTACTGCGGACGTTAAGCCCCTTCTTAAATTCTTATCTCAGACATCTGTTTGTGATTGGCTGCATTTCTTCATTATTAGAAAAACAGATCACTGGTAGCATTTCTTACTAGAAAAAGAAATATAATCCCCATATTTTATATTATTCATTTAATAATTATAATTACACGTTGGACTTGTTCCTTATAAACTTAATCTTCTATATGATTTTTAAACGATTCTTGTATATGAAACTAGATTGTTTAAAAAGTATCTTAAATAGAGCCATGTTCTGTTTTAATTTTTATTATTATTTTAAACTAAAAAATTAAATATGAAAAGCAGGTTACTAGTCGTAAAGTTAAAATGTATTCATATTAATAAATATCCGATAGTCTTTAAGTATCAATATTTTAATTGATGTGGCAATACGTTACAAATAAACTTAATTCTTAATATCTCCTTTTGACTTAATATATATCTTACACAGCAAACATACATTATAAACATTTAAATTTAAATCAACATCCTAACAATTTGTTCAATGGAGGTGTTTAAAGTATTGCCGCATCCGCCATATACACCAGGTCTGGAAATTTGATAGCTACTTAGGATTGTTTGAATAGTATATTAAAAATAATGGCTATATTACTTTTAAAAAAAATATTTATACTTCTCAAAATAATGTCACTTTAAATCTATTTACATTCCGGCGATTTTCTAATTTCCTTATTCCATCCATAAAAAGCTATATAAAATACACATTTGTTTCGACTACAACCTCTTCTTTTATTGCAATTTTTTCCTGTTAGTGATTTGCTCATGTCGGGAACAGAAAGTAGTCCGAGGGAGTCAAATCCGAAGAGTAATGGAGATGAGGAATGATTTCTTGCCGTAAGTTCAGAAATTGTAAGGTCACAATTGCGGACTTGTAAGCTGGCACGCTATCGTAATGGAGCAGGACTTTTTATTCGCCAAATGAGGACGATTCTTCGTTTTTGACTGCCCCAGTAGCGTGTCGTAATATTCGCCTGTTAATATTGCCTTTTTTTTTTTTTTAAAAAGTAAACTAAAATTACGCTTTGTCATTCATAAACTACAGTCACCATTACCTTTCCTGCTGAGAGGATTGTTTTCGCTTTCTTCTGAAGGTTGTGACCCACTATTTCGACTGTTTCTGTGTTTCAGGCGTATAGTTGCGGATCGACGTTTCGTCGATGTCACATACCTTACACGAAATTCACTTGGATTCCGTTATAACAGCTCCAAATTCTGCGCGGAAAGGACAACTCGTTCTCTCTTCCAGTCAATCATTAGCAAACACGGCACCCACCCCGCCGATAGTTTTAAATATGCATATGGTTTTGCAAAATATTATGCACCCAATTTTCTCCAGAAATGTTAACAGCCTCAGCAAACTTCCGCCCTTCAGGTCCGATCGCTCAGCAATACGCGGTGAATTTTTCAACCAATTACCTCGACAGGATATCCGGAATGATCCCCATCGCTTGTGCTCATTCGCTCACATCTAAATTCTCCAAACCATTATGCACCCTTCAAAGCAAATTTGCAGATTCGCCGTTATGTGTGTCCAGTTTCGCTTTAGTTTCTTAGGGCTTTGTCCGTTTCAGAATTAATCTCTTATTAATACATTTAATTCCTGTCTCTCCATTTTGAATCTTGTTTACAAATTTAAGAAGGAAAATTGCTCTCGAACACGAATAATTTAACCATGAACATCATCCCTCACGTTCCCAAGGTAATGTTGAAAACAATCTAATGCTGCCATCTTTTCAGTTTACACGAACTAATCGAACAGCCCTCTCATATTTTATAACTGTTTTTCTTCCTTAGGTTGCACAGGTTTCACGGTGGCTGTTAAATTTCTAACTCCAGGAAAGAAGGAGAGAGAGAGAGAGAAATATGTTTATGGCCAATTTTAAGGACTCTCAAACCTTTTCCATATGTGACATTTCTATATATAACTACACAACTTTTTCTGTGCTTTGTAGAAATATTGCACAATATACAGAGAAAACTAGCTGTTTTCTAGTTTTGTGGGAAATTTAAAAAATGTAACTTTAAATTTACATATATTAAAAAGTAAGTTAAAATGCCCCAAATAGCCATTAGCATCATTACGCCTAAAGCTACCTTCCTGTATAGTTTACCAGCTTTATGAGTCCTTGCATTCTACGTGCTGAGAGATCATAAGGCAACATATCGTTTAGGGTGGTGTCCCAATGCTACAAATATGTGGCTTTTGAAGCGATTTTTGACATTTTGCGACATATTTAAACTCTTTGTGGACAGTATATATATATATATATATATATATATATATATATATATATATATATATATGCTTAGGTACTTTTCAGTTAAACGTGGAGCGAAATGCTCCTTTTTTTCTTCGTTCGTCTTCACATTGTTTAAATCCGCACTTTCCTCGAGCATCATAGTTATTTTTACTTTGTAGTGGTATTTTACTAGCTGGTATTTTTATCATTAATTTTGTTGATATTGCCCTCCAGGATTCCCTGTATTATTCTATTTTATCCTTTAAATTGTAAATATTTAGTTCTACTAGGACATCATTTCTTAAATGTTCTAATTTGAAATAATCATTTATTTTCCTTAGAAACCTCATCTCGGTAGCTTGTATTGTACTTGTATTCAAGTTATAGTGTTTTGCTAGAAGTTTTGCTGGTAACCTCCACATGGAAAAAAAAAAAAAAAAAAAAAAAAAAAAACTTATAATCTTTGCAATGCACAAGAGAGACAAGTAATGCACCTTTTACTGTTGGTATCACTGACATTGCCGGTATTATTAGGATGAAAGAAATGATGAAAGCAATTTCCCTTAACAAGCAAATAACTAGATTTTGCTGAGATAGATTTTTTGGGAGGGAGGCATTTGGTCTTTCGGTCACAGTATTGATACATGTTATTGTATTGATAGTTGATTTTTAGACATAATTTTCCCATCCCTTGCATATTATAGGCTTTTGAATTTTTCCTTTTCGTTGAGTTATTGCATACCGACTGTAACAATAAGGTACGACCAAACTTTAAGGACACATTCCCCACATGTAGAAATAGAAAATATGTTATATGAACATGGATCCGGAAACGCTTTATTTCCATGTTAGAACTAATTTTCTACAACTCTTCATAGTACATTAATCATGGAAAACACACAGGAACAGAACATACCAGTGTACCATATGAAACTCTTTCTTACATGAAATGTTCAAAAGGTCCTGCTCTAGCATTGAGCATGCATCAATATGAAGTTCATTCATTGGCGACGAACCTAATAATTACAACTTAAGCAGATGTAACCATCATTTAGAACATTTCATGAAAGAAAGAGTTTCATATACGTTCTACTCCTTTTCTTTCCCATTGTTAATGTACCATGAAGAGCTGTAGAAAATGAGCATACCTTATTGTTACACCCGTTATGTATATCTACCTTTAAAACATGCGTGTGCCTTGTCTTCGTATTTTACTGCCTAACTTTGCTAATATGTAATCATCTACAATCAATGGCTAGTGTGGCTGTTTAATTAATCTACCTTATTGTTTGATGCACATGTATGACAGCTAATGTTGCAACAATGTGCACGGATTGTAAAATACTTGATTGACGACAAATCACATCCAGAAACTTGGTTTGAAAAGTCCCCAGTGATTTGCTTTGGAAGGCACGCCACGCTCCTCAGTTTGTTTTTGGTAGACAGGTTGATTGCCAGTCGCTGGTTTATTCACAGGCTTTGCTGAACTGTTCGATGTACTCTCCGTGCTAAAATCGTTGTCTCTATGCAAACTTCTGTTGAAGTCTCAATTACTTTGTTGCTATTTTGGTATTTTTTTTTCATGTATGAATAAACAGAGATATTCTATCTTCCTTCTCGTAAACACAAGATCGCGGGTTCAAACTTGGCCAGGGTCAAGGAAAGGTCCTAAAGGAAAGGAAGTAAAGCCATGGGTCCCATGTCGTAAATTTACGGCAAGAAAAATAACCTCAAACCTGAAATAGAGGCATCTGAGCAAAATTTATCGGCCGTTTCTCGCTTTGATTTGAATGGAAGGCTGATGACTTGAGATGCTAAAGAGAGTCCATTCAATTTATATAACTTTGTCTTTTGAAGTTCTGGTCTCGTTAGGATATTTTAAATGTTCTACGCCTTTTACTCTGTCTTACCTTAGCAAATCAACTAACCTTCAAATAAAATTCTATCTTAACTTTCAGAATTAATGTTAAAATATGTGTTTCCTATTCATATATATATATATATATATGTTAGTCATTATAATTACATTTTTATTTATATTTGCTCCAAATGCTATTTAATTTGCTATTTAAAAGTCCTATAGAAATTTAATTCCTATCAAATTATTTATTTTTATAATTTTTATAAATGTAAAATTTATCAAGTAAAATATATTTTATAAAAAAGAAAATAATATAGAATGAAGCCATATTGCATAAAAATAAAATTAAAAAAAAATAATTTAGAGCTCATAAGAGTTTAAATAATGATAAATATCTAATGTAAGTTAATTTGCATTAAGAGAATAAAAAGCAAAATATATTACCAACATAGGAAAACAAAAATGGTATGAAGCAATACTAGAACATAACAAAAGCTAATCTCTTTTCTGTAAACGTTTTCTTGAAAGTCATGACACTATTTTTAGTCATCCATGTCTTAATAGGGTCGAATGTGTTTCGAAAAGTCTGTACTTGGAACTCTCGTCCCCATTGTACTCAACGGGGCGAAGGGGGAATGGTAAAATAATGACTAACGATGATTGTTGATGACGTGGCGTGTGAGGAGTGCAGGATAACTGCTTTAATTGTTTCTAATTGATGCGAAGGTCGCGCGGTATCCTTTAGGAGCGGGAGGAGACGAGCAGGGGTGCCAACTGTGTTGTCATTTCGAAATGTGGGTAAAGGGGTTGAACTATTTTACGGAATTGTTAATCATAATTGTAAATGTAAAGTCAACAGGTCTGTTTTGACTCAATTTAGTAGTTATTATGTATGATATTATTCTCTTGGCATACTGTTTATATAAAAGAATAATTGATCGTAAAGTTAAAACAAACGAAGGGAACGTTCAAATAAAGTGACAGGGCATGCAAAGTAGTCTTAAGATTGAACATTTTAAATTCACCGTGTAATAGTGCACAAACAGGTGTTTATTTCAAGTAAAGATACACTTAATGTCAAAAACATTATCAAATTTATTTACTTATTTCATCCTAACGAGACTGCCCTAATGGGACCAGGAAGATTGGGCTATAAAAGCAAGGTCATAGAAAGAGTATTGAAATATTGTTATAGAATAGGGAGACTAGAGGAGAATGTTATTAATCAGTGTTTGGCAGCACAAGGTAAAATTATGGGGAGAGAAACTTGGTTATCTAAAATACAAAATATCCTACAAGAAGCTGACATGGGACTAGTATGGTACGAGGGAGAAAGATTGGGTAAGGGATTATGGAAAGAGATAACAATAAGAATTGAGAATATTTAAAAACAGGAAATATGGACAAATCTAAAAAATAAAAAAAAAAACTCTGAAATTATATAGTACAATAAAAATGTGTGGGGAAGAGAAAGATACATTGAAATTTGTGATAAGGTAGGAAGGGAAGGATTGGCATGGTTTAGAACAGGAGTAAAATAATTAAGTAGATTAAAAATGGATACACTAATGGGATATGTCCTGTGTGTGAAGAACCAGATAGTACTTGGCATTGTATATTAGAATGTAAGTAGACTACGTTTTGGAGGGAACAGTTTCTATTACGAAAGTGGGAAAACTTACCAGATGAAATAAGAGGTAGAAGAATTTTAAATTTAAAATCAGATGAAAACATTAAAGAACCGGAAAAGGGAAGGTAAGACAAAAGTGGTTATGGGTGTAAAATACTTAAGGAAAGGTATTTGAGAATAGTGTTGTCAGATAGTGAAAGGAGGATGAAATGAATAGGGGAGGGTATGGGGCTAGTTATCTAATATTAGTTAAACAGGATCCTTATACAACCAACAACCAGGGCGTTAGTGTTTTTAAGGCCCTAATGAATAAGCAACTCTCGAGGATAGAAATTGGGCCGAATAGGTTTAATTAAAAAAAAATTAGAAGCAAGGTTTAGTATTGCAGGAAATATAACTTAATATTGTATTGAATGTATAAATAGCTTTTAATGTTGTATTTTGCTTTTGGTTGGATCGGAGCCTGGTCCCCTGGATATTTCAGTAGGTAGCTGCTGATAAACCGTGGACTGGGGGGCTGAGACAATCAAATTGGAATAAATTTTTATTGGATTCAGTGCCTTCTGGAATTGCCGAAGGTACTGTTCCTAATTGTTATATTGAAAATTAATGTTTTTTATTTGTGTTTACATTGTTAAAAATTCTGCATGTTGATGCATGAGAAATGAATACTACTACTACTACTACTACTACTACTACTACTACTACTACTACTACTACTACTACTACTACTACTACTACTGCTACTGCTACTGCTACTGCTACTGCTACTGCTACTGCTACTGCTACTGCTACTGCTACTGCTACTGCTACTGCTACTTTCATGTTTATACTCATACCTGATAAACGTTTTAGTTATATATAGCTCTTTTATTTGAAAACTTCCCAGTCTGAATAATTAGCTATTTTGCACAAATTTAAGTTAACCATGTCAATTTATATATTGAGGGGAAGTTTAGAACCGCTGTAGATTACATTTTACATTTCGTCCCTTTACCCTTCTTTGATATTTCAAATGATGCTTAAATTTTAAAAAGGCGACAATTGTTATAACATTCCTTGTTTTCTTTTTATCGTTTCCTGGCAACTTGAAATGTTGTTAATGTTGTTTGAATGATACAGTTAGAGCAGTTTAACAGTCCAGCAACTTAAATCGGTTGACAAGCGGACCTGCCCTCCTCCAATCGCTGAGATTCCCTATGCATCAGACACGGTGCCGTTATCTCTTTCAATTAGTTACGAGCGGGATTTCGACAGAACCGAGCGATTCTATTGCGCAGCCGAGAGTGAGATTTCTTTAAATGGTGCAGATAGTGCAGTGGTATTCACTGCATGTACGTCATGAACAACTAGCTTGGAAATAGCTCACCGCTTTAGGATAAAGCGAGCTTTCCCTACTTGTTAAGAGGCCTTTGCCCTTAAGGAACACATTAGGCTATCTTTATCTTTATTTATCTCCCAAAACTTCGTTTAAATTGCCCAGCAGGTACTGCCGGAACGATTCGGTTATATTTTTAAAAAACTTCCATAGAATTCTTCTTTTCGGCCTCATATTCCGAGGCGTCCGTGACTTTTTAAACGCCAGGCCGCGAAACGCAAGGTTCCGTCATATTGATAATGATAATGACCGTTGACACAGTTATTCCAGTTCACCCTCATTGAAATATAAATAGAATATAATGTTTGTTGTAAACTTAATGATCAATGATAATATTGTAATTAGTAATGTATAATCACAATAAAATAATACGACATAATGCTAACATGTGAATTATACGTCGATGAAAGAGAAAATCTCTGTTTATTTTCCCTTACGATACCTTGGAAAACCAAGAGGGCCATAAACCCCTATTCATAGAGAGAAGAAACCCGAAAGTCAAATGTGAATGCCACATTTAAAAAGAATGCCGTTGAAGGGTTAATAAACTTAAAGGATTTTAAACTCGTTAAGGGCGTTAAATCCGACAGACCGTTGACCATTAGCCTTTAAACTAGCCAACATCAAAAAATAGTGAATGGCACTTATTGCAGGTGAATTTAAACCAGCCAATCGAAAATATATGTTTGAACTTTTAAAGATAGGAGCGAAGATTTGATTTAGTTTATTTATGGACGCTCTTTAACATTTCAGGTCATCAGCGTCCCATTCAATTCAGGGCGTGAAATGGCCGACAAATTTTGATCAGAGACCTTTTCTTTCAGGCTTGAGGTTGTTTTTCGTGCCGTAAATACCCACAGCTTTACTTCCCTTTCAAAGGAAGCCATACTTAGGATTTTTACATCCGAAAAAATCCATCGATCATAGCCGGGTTTGAGCCCACTATCTTGGGTTTAGGAGGCAAGTATGGTTACTACAACACTACCAGGACCGACGATAGGAGCAAAACTTTCGCGTGCCTTTGTGAACCATTTTGCCATCGTTAAGCCAATGATTACTTATTTTAATTTAATATATAAGGAGGCGTTTGCTCTGCTGGGGCACTCATTATAAGTTCGATGTTGCTGAGGCACTTAGTTCACAGAATGAGCTTAGACACAGATAAGCTTTACTTCGGACAAGGGCACGCATAACTGCTCGGTTAGGTAGTTTTTAACTTGCTACTCAGCTGAGAAGCAGTTACGCAGTTTCGATACATAAGTGAAGCAGGTTTCAGTTTTACACACCGCGGCACTCATTCGTAAGTTTCACACGCGGCGAAAGGCACTTGTTATTCTGATTCCGATTCAGGCACTCATTGAGATATATACTGCGGCATAGCCAGTATTTATTTTCGCTTCAAAGTTCCACTCTCGGCAGCTAAGTTTGTATTCGACGGAGCTAAGTTCATCGTTCACAAAACACCAGAGGACGCGAAATATTTTGAACATAATAAAGTACCAATATATAATATTATGTCGCATCGCATGCTTATTTATTGAACTACTCTTCCAGTCTGTTGAGTACGAGTCAACAAAATAGCTAAATTTATCCTGAGAAATTGCAAATAAAGCGTAGGCAACAACACCGAAGCGGTCATTTATCAAACCGCTTGAAAACTGAAGCCCAACCGGGACCACTTAACCGGGGCCCACTAAACCGTTTCACAATTTACTGTCATTACCCCTACGCTCCCCCAACTTGACTCCCTGTAACATTTTTGTTAAAGATTCAGAGTTTATATCAACCTTTATTGGCTGATCTAGCAAAATTGTGGGTTCGCATCATGCAGCTTTTGTTAGAATTAACAGGAAACATGTGGCATAAATTTGATTACAAATTCGATGTGACAGAATCACTAAAGAAGAATAAATACATTGAATGCACTTTTAAAGTATCAATAAAAATGTATGGTGAGTTTTACCATATAAATGTATAGTTTTGTGAAAATACAATTATAATTAAATCATGAAATCGCTTACATCGTTTATATTTACTGTGTATATGAGAAAAACTTGCTGCACAAATCAAAAAGTATTGTAGTTAACAGCTACTTTTCGTCATAGGTGGGTACTGTTAACTGTTTACAAACAAAAAGTATAACGTATCCTATATAAAATTAAAGATCTTTCCTCCAAATGAAATAATTTAGGAAAATTAAAATTAAAAATATAAACAACATAAAAGTTTGGATAGTGCTGATATTTCTGTATAAAATTGACCGCTGTGATAATATAAAAAATACATCGAGGGAAATGCAAAGAATGATCAAAATTACGTAACCTTTTTGATTATTTTTTAACAGTGTTTAACGCCCGATTGAACTACTGAGGCATCACAGGCGATAGACACTGATTATTATGATATGAAATGATAAATTGGGAAAGAATTTGTTTTTTAAAGGAAGGAAGCGTTTCAGGCCTAAGTTTAGGGTTTGTCCCAGGTATTATTAATTTTTTTTTACCTGGAAAATCCTCTGTCAGACAGGAGGATCTTGGTGGGATCGAACCCCAGACTTCCCGATAACGAGTCCCACATTAACGACCTTGGCCATACATGGCGGTCCTGCTGATTATGTTTGACTTCTGCATACCTACTATGTATAAGCTAAAACTATTACACATATTGCTGGCAGAATTTTTCCGAGAAGGGAGCCAATCTATGTGCATTTAAAGGGTATCAATAAAAGAGCCTATTGGACATCTAATGCAGGCAAGGCAGATGATAATGACGGATAACACTGGCCTGCGATGATTTTGCTGTCATGGTGAAAATAAACAATTCATATGGAAAACGGCCTGCTATCAGTTTTTATCACAACACTTACAGAATGCAATTCGTCTGCAGGTACGTCTGCAATTCTATTGATTATGCTTCTATATTTTGGTGATAATGATACACTAGCAAAACATGAATAACTTTAGCACACACAAGTTATATATAAATGCTTAAATAGAATATAACGCAGAATGCAAAGCAACCCGCATTTACTTTCTTATCAGTTCCTCCGCCATGTATTTAAAGTTTCCAACGTGACTGGAGCTTAGCGCTTGATTAGGAAGTAAGGGGAAGTGACTGCGGTGTAGTCTAAAACCACAAGGACGTCAGTTCATTAGCGTATGATAGTCGGTTGTGTATTTGTTGTTTAGTGCAATATTTCAGTTTTTCTTTGTGTTGTGTATAAAGCGCAAGGGAACTAATAAGAAGATGGCTTCAAGCTGTGGAATACCAGGGTGGCAATGGGAGAACAATCCAATTAATTTCTGTTTCATATGTGGTTCGAAGTTGTTAAAAAACCAAAAAATAATATTACTCAATTTATCTCCATTTATTAAGAAAGTATATTTGCATATTTTAAATTTAAGATTGGAAATCCATTTTAGGAAAAATTAAATATTCGGAACTTCAATGGTTACTGTGTGGAAATCAAAAAGTTTGAGGTATTGGTCAGCAGGGTGGGTATACAAAATGCTCTTGCTTTTTGTGCGAATGGAACAAACACGGGTCAACGAAATAATGACCTAAAGGAAAAGGTTTAATGTCGGGAGAGAAAATGTAATACTTGTTAGTCTAGTTGGCCCCAAAAATATGCTATTACCTCCGCTTCATATTAAACCTGTTATCATGGAGCAATTCGTCAAAGCAATAAACAAGAATGGCTTGTGTTTCCAGTGTTTATACTGTAAAATTTCACTTTTGTGAGGTTAAAATAAAATAGGGTATACTTGATAAACCTCAAATCAGACAGATAATGAAGGATACTGATTTTTAGAACACTATGGACGATATAGAACTTCAGGCATGGTGTGCCTTCAAGGATGTTATCAATAAATTCCTTGGAAATGTAAAAGATGTGCAATACGAAGAAAATTTAAGGAATATGACGAAAAATGTGTTCTCAGTTACAACTTCATTTCTTCATCTCTAATTAGGAGAAAGCAGTGGACTCCCAGGAGTCCACAATTCAAAACACTCATCTCTGGCCATTTCCCTTCACTTGTACAAGACGGGACAAGCCAGAGTAATTAGTCGCCAAGTTTTTTCAGAATCCTTGATAGAGATTCTCTATTTACTCTAGCAATAATAGAGCGACTTTTAAATTTTAGTTTTAAATTTCAGTTTTCGGGAATAATTATTTATAATTATTCGAATTTCCTAATTTTCAGAAATTATATTTCTTGCTTTACTTAATTGGTATATACCGAGTTTCGTTGCAAAGAAACATATTTTGTACCACTACAGCAATTTTTATATTTTGAGTTTCAGATAAATCCCTACTCATAATAATCATAGTTTTCATAAAATATTTTACTCATTTTATTTCAATGATGTAGACAGAATTTCTTTGAGAAAAAAGAAAAATTGCAGCCGCTATAGAAAATTTTCAATTTTCGCTTTAGGCTAAACCCCATTCCCAATGGTCCAATTTTGATGGTTAACGAACTCGATGAATCGTTTGCTAATTGATTGTTATACGCCGAGTTTGCTTGGAAAAAAACAAAAATTGCGGTCACTAGACCGTTAATAAATATACACATAAACACGTTTATTTATCGTCTTTTTTGGTGCCCAGTAAGTAAGGTTGACGGGAATTTGAAGACATTTTTCAAAATCTTTATTTCCTTTGGAATTCGCTAGAAATAAGTATTTTTAGCATTAGGATTTTATTTCTGTAAACGTAACACTGAAACAGAAATCAGAGGGGTCGTTCGCGTATAAACAAGATAAACTCAAAAGTTGGACATCTGCTTGGACAGCAATTCTACGAGGGGAAGGCAGTGCGTTTTTATCGGTGTTTTCCAAATGCGTATACGGGCCAGTGGCGTTAACGGCTTCAAATGTCTGAAACTGTAACATCATATTCGCGTTGACCATTTTCCTTTCCTTTATTTTTTAAGAAGTGCGCTTTTACCTTTATTCTTTAGCTAGCGTACTATACTTAAGTATTGGGATATGCGAGGTGATTAAAGGAATTTACTTTCTTCAGTCACCTGTGAATGAACTTATATATTAACTGCTAATATTCTTCCCCCTACAAAAGTAGTTTGTAAAATGATCAAGAATTCACATATTATCATGATGATATAGAATTCAAATCTTTGTAAACGTTAGAAGTGAGAACAAACTCCTGAAGAGACCAAGGAATAACCGTTCTCTTAATATTTATTGAGATATAATGATATCTTAAAATGGATATTATAGCGCTCACCATTAACTTCGACGAGAATCGACCTTGTATATTGTAAATATGCTCCAAAGTCTATATGAGAATCACTTGTGTATAATGTTTATTTTGCTGTGATTGTCGACTGTTTTTAATAGTAATTTTCATAATTCATATGTGTAAAATATGAAAATATATAAAATTTTCTGGACACAGTTTTACAGGTTTTAAAAGTATCTTTTATGCCTAATGAATCTTGTTACATTCAGACATTTTATACTGGGAAACGTTTGTTAATTTTAAAACTCTTTCATTTTATTAACTTTGTTTAACTATATAAATGTGCACAAATCATTTACAGTTAACTGGTTTTGCCTTACTTGAAGAGTCCAGCGTAAAAACTGATCATCTGATATTCTTAAAAATTCATGGCAGAAACAGAAATGTATTTTAAACACATTTGGGATAATATTAAAAATACTGTTTGTACTTTACTGATCTAAATAATGTTTTCTGAAATTTCTGTTCAATTATGCTTCAGAAATGAGTAAAAAACTGAAATAAAAATTTCGGAAAACTAGATTGTTATTCCATACATATAATTTGATTAGTTTTATCTAATTACTTTTTTTTTTTTACAAAATATTAAGTTAAATTGCCCTGAGAGAAAGATAGTTATAAAATGGAAAACTTATGTTGTGTTATTACTGGTAATGTATATTTGCTAATATAAATAAAATAAACATATTATATATAGTTCCGTATTTAAATACTTTCTTCCTTGGATTTAACTTTAATTTTTCATCCTGACGTTTTTCAAAAGAAAAGGAAATCTTTAAACATAAAATGTTAAGTAATTACTAAGTAATATTGTTTTCTTTTGAAATTTTCTGAGAATTGTTATATTTTTTTTAAAAATGTGGTTTATTTGAATAGTTTTTTAAACTAAGTACTCACCTTTGAAACATAGGTAATGGCATCATATGAATTCATCATGGTTTCACTGTATCTACCAGTTTTGCTGATCTTTTCATTGTACAGATATTAATAAAACAAAAGGGTCTGAAAGCAACTTGCAACACTGATATAGAAGCTAAGTAAGATATAATGCGGAAGGGAACATTTTTTGATTCAGATAACAGTGGAAATTAACATCTGTTATTGTCACTTTGTATTTTATAAGTAAGGTTATCAACCTTTCAGCCCCCCAATAAGAAACAATTGTCGATAACTGTGTAAAGAACATAGCATCTTTATGTGAGAGGACGTAAAATACTAGTTTTAAATGCTCTTTCTTTATAAATCATAAAAATAACAAATTTTGTATTTAAAGATATGATAAAATTTGTCAAAGTTAAACCTTTAATCACAAGGAAATTTCTACATTTCTTTACCATTATAAGCATTTGTTTACTAATTTGAATGATGTCCCCCTCAAAAAAAAAAAAAACACCTCTAATTATAATTTGGCTATTAGTACAAATTTTTTTCAGTAAACCTTTGTTTTTCATCCAAAATTTTTTCCTAAAAATTTAAAAAAGTATTTCAATAAAAGAGTTTGACGCAAGAATAGTGTTGTCAAAAGATCAACATGATCAACATGTACGTATTTTTCATATTATTTACTGAAAAGATATACCACTATTATTTAAAATTTCTCTCTGATTATTTTCTACATTATTTCTTTACACTTACACAACTTTTAAAATTCTTAAAACCCAAAATTTCCATATATTCTGAAAACTTTGAAGACTTTGAAACATTTGTCACCAACATTGAAATCAAACTAGTTAATCAAACAATTTAAATAAGCATAATAAAACTTCAGATTTTTTTGAGTAAGTGATCAATTAATCATTTATTATCTTTAATACTGTTTTTAAGTTTTTTGCTCAGATCAATAATAGCATCATACATTTTAGTTATTGCTAGATTGATTTCCTCTAATTTGAGAACCATAGCAAATAAGCCTTATACATTATTAAAATCGATAGGAAATGTTCATTAACTAAGTTACATTATTATCATTATCTTTGAGAAATAGGAGAGACAATCTGAGATACTGTAATAATTATTTGAAATGGATTTACAATATCCTAAAAGACTCTATAGCTACTCCTGAAGCCAATCATTCATTGGAACATGCCTGGATTAAGAGTTCACTAAATTCATATTCAACAAACTATAAAAATACCTAGAGTGCCTTTTGATTGATAAAGCGGAAAAACGTCCATAATAGTTTAAAATCACAATCCCATTTGCAATATATAAATTAATAAATCACGAACATGTTCTCAACAATTCATGAATTACATAGTTTGATATCACTTTGCAAAAGTCTGTAGAAATCCTTCTTGCTTCCGAAATACCGTCGAGGGGATATGGAACTGTTTTAACAGAGAGATGTTTCAGAGTTTCAGTACACTGTTTAAATATGAAACCGTCTGCTGACTCATCACTTTCTTCAACAATGACAAAAATCTAAAACAAAATAAATTTCATAATTTATTATATTAATAGCCTTAGCATTGTTACATGACTACAGCAAAAATAAACTATAAATAAGATGGAAGAAAGGCACAATGCATATTAAGATAAATTCATTTCTTACATAGATTTTTTTTTACAGAGGTCAATAAAGGAATACCTACAGACTAATAATGCCCTATTTTCTTTGTTGGATGCCGTCGATGGCCAAATAATTTACATTTGGTTTAATATACTGAAAAAGTCCCCGTGCTTTCGGGGAGGGTGCGGGGATGGGGGGGGGGGGGGGTTGGGCAAAACGCACAGTATAAAAGTTGCTACCTTGGCATTTTCTTTATTATGTTGGAGTCCCTTAAGATATCCTAAGCATATGAAACGGTTTTATCGGTGGTTACAGACTGGTCACCAATTATGAAGCGATTTAATAGCTGATCACCATCTTTCTAGCAGCGTATCGTTAATTGACTATTGATCGCTTTGGTGTTGTTGCCCACGCTTCATGACAACAATATATCGGGGTTTTGTTCCGCTATTTTATGAGTCGTGTTCAACAGGACTGGAAGAGGATATCAATTATATTAATAATCATACAATGCAACATGATATGTATGATAATTTATTGTTCGCAAAATCTTTCGCGTCCTCTGGTGTTCTACATACGATAGAACTTGGCTATGTCGAGTATAAATTTAGCTGCCGCGACTTCCAAGGCGATGAACTGCGTATGAATATCTTACTATCTAGCTTTCTCAGATCTGAACTTTTGAACTGAACTGATCATCTGGTTATCTGAACTGATGCCCTGCTGAACAAACGCCTCCTCGCATATTCGATTCAAATTAACTAAATGTTAGTTTCACCAATCTCCAAAAGGGGCCACACAAACACGCACAAGTCCCGCGCCTTGCTTTAGAAAGTTAAAATATACATCTGCTATTGGCTAGTCTGCCAACGCATGCCATCGTCACCGCCACGGGTGGCCAAGGTCGTTAGGTCGCGGACTCGTGAGCGGGAGGTCTGGGTTCGAATACCGCCAGGACCGTCCTTCCTGACTGAGGTTTTTTTCCAGGTTTTCCTCAGTCCTCATAAATGGCAAATGCCGGGGAGGTACCCTAAATTTAGGCCTGGAACGATTCCTTCCTTAAAAAAATAAATCCTTTCCCAATATATCATTTCATCTCATGTATCATCCATGTCCATCGCCTGTGGTGCCTCTGTAGCAAAAAACGGGCGTTAAACAACATTCATTCATGCCACCGTCTACTATTTGAAAGTTTAAAACATTTATTTACATTGATTGGTTTAAAGTTAACTGTACAAACGACTGGTGGGTTCACTGCCCTAACGTATTAGAAAGCCTGGCTTTATTAACCCTCGCCAACGGTAGATCTTTTAGAAAGTGGCACAACACTTGTCCTTTTTCTTTGTATACCAGTTTATTGCCTCCTTAGCTCTGCCGCGTTTCTGACTGGGCTATCGTAGACAGTTACACCAGAGAACTTTCTCTTTTGATGACATACTGTTAACATATTAAAGTTATGCCTCATTACACACACACACATTACTAATTAAAATGCACAAAATATGATGACTAAGCTTACAATATATGTATATTTCAGGGGGGGTGGGCCGTAAGAACTGTTTCACATTTTAGTGCTTCAATCAAAGCTATTGTAACTTTAATTCGTTTGATATTGTATCATTACAACAATATCGCCAGCTAAAATATGTTCATTCTTTTAACCCAAAACGTGATAATCTTAAAGTCTTTGCTTTTATTTGCATAGAACTTTTTTGCAGAAACTTAGAAGGATAACGTTTCTCATTATGCTCGCCTCCGAGCGAAATTCTACAACCTCTTTTACACATTACGTATCTCCCTACGAGCTGTTCAAACACGCAAGCGAGCTATATTTTTCCTTCCACTTTTCTAGACAAACATAAAAGTCGTTTTCTTTTCTTTGGAGGAGAATAGCACATTGCTTTATTACGGCTTCACAAATACCTACAATTGCTGCAATAAAGTGGAAACACGAATAAAAGTGGGAAATTGCGTAGTAATGTTAGCGATCGCAATATGGAAATAATTTAAAACTTTTCACTATGGTGATATAACTTAGTTTTTTTAAAATTGTGTAATTTAGTGACATTAAACTTCAAAATATGATATTACTATGCTTCTTTTAAAGATTATACAGTACAAAAAAATTTTAACTCTGGAAGAGGGAAATTCTATACAATACGGAACGGTTGGCAATAAAGTGGGTGATTTTTCCTTTGCAAGATCGCTCCATGCAATGCTGTCGGATGGTCGGTTCAAGCTGGTGCCGCGGTAAACGGATCAGAAAGTTCCCAGTTATAATTATCGTGTAAGTAATTACTAAACACTTAAACACATTTACCCAGCATTATTAAGCAAGAAGATACAGGCACTGCTTCCCTTTATTTTTCAAACTTTTCTGGCATCGGTTTATGAAATTAACCATTACCCTCTCCAGTTTCCTCTGAGAAATGGAAAGATTTTCTTGGCGATTGTTATTTTTCAGTTCATTTAATGGGTGAGAATTTGTCTTGTACACCTTTTCCTTTAACGCCACCCAGAGATAGAAACTGCAGGGCGTTAAAATGGGGTACCGAGAAGGCACATGTTTACTCTGTTGTCAAATATTTAACGAATTGAATGAAAAGAGATATAGGCTGAATGTACCGTTGCAGATTCCGGTTCGCTAACCTACCTGTTCCCTCACAGTTAACTCATGGAAAAGGGATTGCAAAATATTCTACACATTAATTATTTCTTAATAAAAATAAATATAAATAAAAGGGGTCTATTATTCTCTCGCTGCTAATGGCGTCCACCCTCCTATTTTTTGATCATGCAGGTATTCCTCCTGAGGCAAGCTAGGTTTTTCTGAACTCCAGTATCGATTGCCAATCAGGTGAAATCAAGATTCGTTCGTAAAGTAAATTAGATTAGGGTCAATTTCTCCGTCATACACACTATTTAAAAGTATTTACAAAATCTACACCTGGATGCAGGTTCACCCGGTTTAAGTTCTTGAACTACAGTCTTTTATAGGGTTTAACTTCGGTAGCTTTGTAACCGTTCAAACAGGGTAATAGGACATTACTGTTTGCTGAGAAATGGGTCGAAGTGATTTTTAGGGAAATGTTCCAGATTACGTCCAATATTATCTATCTAACGTTTCTTCTATGAGCACTGTCTGCGCTTTTTATTAAAAATAGTTACCGTTTTTTTCGAAATTTATTTACTAGTCTGTGAATCGAACTTCGATTTGGATGTTTGAATATCAGGGAATCTTTCTTGAAATAATTTCCGTACATCACTAGCCAATTTTGAACCGCATTAATATAATTAAAACACTGTATTATACCGCTTAAATAATGCTTAATATACTGTCACATTACATACAACAGGTCCGTGCTTTCCTAGAGCTAAACTCATGCTGCCGTCCTTTCTGATATCCGGCCAGCTTTCTGCACGAGAACGAGACGAGAACTGCAGAACTATGGCCAACTGGACGTGGAGAGTTACACGAATGAAAAATTATCCAGTATTTGTAAATGTAGCTGTAAAGATATTTCTGAGATATGCAGGGAGACTATGGAAGTACTAATACAACTCAGTCTGTGACTTTGTTAAAAAGCTCAAAGTATAAAATCTTCTCACTTTGGCAGTCACACGTTTACTGATGTCACATTACAAACCACACAGACACTAATTGTGCGTACCCGTTGGTTCCTTCTTTAATGAATCACTCCGTATAATTCAATTTACACTGATAAAATTTAATGTATTGTTAATTTATATTATATTAGCTCCAAACATGCGTTAAGGAAAACCAAAGTTCTTCTTTACTGGTTAAACATTTCAGTCAAAGTAATCAAACAGAATTAAAAAATGTGTTTTACTTAGTGCTAGTTTAATAGCCTGGCAGTTAATCTCTGCAGTCTTTATGCAGTTCTCTCGACCATATGAGGGAAATTTATACTTTCTTTAAGCAACTTTTCAGATATTCTAGAATTCAATAAAAATCATATTAACTAAGAACCCCAAAGCAACTTCAAATATATATTCCATGGTTATTTTAAGACTATTTAATACGTAAAATGAATATTTATCTAATAATTATACAAAATATGTTGTACACTAAGTCATGCTACATAAGCTGTATAATAATAATAATAATAATAATAATAATAATAATAATTTATATTTCATTATTCCATTATTTTTGTTTACAGTATAATCACAGTATAGTTAAATAAATATGATCAAATTTTTCTACTTGAAATAATTTTCATTTGTTTACTTTCACTCCCTAATAATACAATGAAAGAGCTAATTTTACTTACACTATAATTATATTAGTAATATATAAATATTATCAAAAGCTAGATTACATTTACAAGAATGAAGGTTAAAAGAGTCTTAAAGGGGAATTAACAGGTGTCTGTTGTTGTTTCCCAACACAAATGACTTCACCACTACTCCAGCTTCTGAAACATTTCTTCACTTCTACTGGAGTATGATTCACACCCAAAATCAATATGGTCGTTCATCATGCTGGCTGCCTCCACATATTTTTGTTCGTGATTTTAGCTTTGTCGAAGTATTCCTTGCGCTATTTTGCATTATTTTTGGAGAATATAATGTAAATCGTAACAAACGAAAAAATGAAATAATATATACAAAAATATTACACATAAACCTGCACAAACTGAATAAGATATCGTATAAAACCGTCAAGATATGTGACTTGTGTTGTTAATTTAAAATAAAAGTTACCATGCATGATTGGTATAACAAATGACTGAATTGGTTTGCTGCTGGGTAAGGTTGGGGATGGAACTCAATGTGTGTCGATTGAAGTTCTTTTGAAGGAA
Source organism: Metallyticus violacea (assembly GCA_030762175.1). Taxonomy (NCBI): domain Eukaryota; kingdom Metazoa; phylum Arthropoda; class Insecta; order Mantodea; family Metallyticidae; genus Metallyticus; species Metallyticus violacea. The sequence continues at coordinate 89,318,559 of CM060832.1, read as the reverse complement.
AGTTGGCCGCCAATGTTATCCCGAGGTAACCAAATGTGTTTATTTGTAAAAACGCCCATAACTTTAAAACTCACTTACAGTAAAAACATGGGATTTTAAAGTCAACTTAAAAAAAATACATCAACATTCAATACACGAGTTCTTATCTTATATAAAAAGTATTTCTTGCACATAAATGAAATACAAATACGAAATCTGCCATTGCTTGCTCATGTTCCGTGCTGCCAGCGGAAAGCGGAGAGGAAAGTAGGATTTGGTAGAGCAAATAGGAAAACTTCTTACGTACATATGTGCATGTGCTAAATATGATTTCGTGACCAGAACAAATATTGTCAATCATTTCACCAACCACTGCTTAATTGTGGCCGTAACCTAATGTGTATGATAGTCGCACGATGTTTTACATGCAATGCCATTCTCCTTCAAGAGTGAAACTCGAATACTAATCAATGAGGTTAGCATTAGATACCATAATTTTTAAAGCTATTTTGAAATTATATTCTGTCTGGGTGGTATCCTTCACACTTCTACAATCGATGTTAATAGTTGATTTGCTAGGTGGGCTATTGAGATCTGAGAAATTTGTTTCGGAGAATCAGGGGACCTGAAGGAAGACACTGCCTTATCACTGTGGGGGAGTTGGATTCGCCTCGCCCACTTGCAGTAGTTTTATCTCTGTGAGTAGGTAGACATTCTGTGTACTTGTCTATACTCCAGACAATGAGAAGAACGCCCCTGTGAGGAGAGGGGCGGACCGGGAGATGTTCTGACATAACGTTCCTCACATATGCATTTCAGACAATGACCCGTCTTCATGAATATTCATGAGCAAAGAGCCAAACGATATGTCGACTGGTATGTGCGTGTATACATTTAAAAGAAAATAAGAAATAAATAAAGAAAATATGTGAGCTGAAGCATCAATATGAAATATACCTATATACAATTAATAGCTGCACTGAAATTTATGGGGCATTTCGCAAAATGTTTGGATGCCCCCTAAGTCAAGTTTTCAAATATGAAAAAAATTGTATTTATCAATTGTTGTAGATCAAATAT